>CM059427.1:104953866-105553892 GCA_030390025.1 Squalus acanthias | reverse complement strand
CTCTCTCTCTCTCTCTCTCTCTCTCTCTCTCTCTCCCCTTTCGATCCTTAATCCCCCCACCAGCCACCAATAGATCCCCTGACCTTTTCATGGAGCCGTGAGTGCGTGACCCAGCTGGATACTGTGCATGTGCGGCTCAAGTATTCCGCAAGCCGGTGCTGAAGGCTGAAAGGCGAATAATCAGAGCGTGGGGGTGTCTCCCGATTTCCAGCTGGAAGGTCATGGTTCAAGGGAGAAAACCAAACCCCTCCCGGCGTTACCCAGCAACCCATCAGAACACACACTTCAAGAGCTGCAATTGCAATTGGCTCAGAGGTCGCAAGATTCGCTAACGAGTCTGTCTGGATTCCCGGGGCCACTGTGTATTGGGCCCCTTCCCCGCTCCAGCTGCTGTTCAGCTCTCTGCGCGGCATTTCAAATCAGCTCGGGGATCAGTGCGCACCTTAGAGGGAACAGTGCATACAATCTAGGCTGACACCCCAGTGCAGTATGAGGGATGTGCCGTCTTTCGGATGACGCGTTAAACCGAGGTCCTGTCTGCCCTCTCAGGTGGGTGTAAAAGATTCCATTTCACCATTTTGAAGAGGAGCTGGGGCGTTCTCCCCAGTGTCGTGACCAATATTTATTCCCTAACACCTAAAACAGATGATCTGGTCATTTATTTCATTGCTGTTTGTGGGAGCTTGCTGTGGGCAAATTGGCTGCTGCTTTTCCTACATTACAACAGTGACTACACTTCAAAAGTACTTAATTGGCTGTATAGTGGTTTGGGACGTCCTGACGATGTGAAAGGCCCGATGTGAATGCAAGTCTTCTTTCTTTAGATCCATTAAGTCTCACTCATTTGGAGTAAACCTTGCACATCTTAGTTTAAATGCATCTCATTCTTAAAAGTAAATAATGGCTGTGTGTGTTGATGATGCGGAGATGCCGGTGTTGGACTGGGGTGGACAAAATTGAGAGGTCGCACAACACCAGGTTATAGTCCAACAGTTTTATTTGAAATCACAAGCTTTCGGAGCTATCGATTGCCCCTTCCTCAGGTGAAGTAAATAGATACAGAATCGCCAAAGCATATATAGATAGAGAACAAAGCATGTGTACCTTACAATTGCAGACCACTAAATTAAATCATCCTGACTATCTGCCGAGGTATGATAAAGTTAATCAGGTCAGCCAGGAAGGTACCACATCAAAGACATAGCAAGATACAACTGAGACAATGAGGTGTAGTCGCAGGGGTTCTAACGTGTCAAAAGCTGCCGTCTGTATGTAAAACGAAAAGCTTTAAAATGTTTACTTTTTTACTGGGAAAATTTTTACTTTTTTACTGGGAATCACATCTGTGAACAAGCCAACGACGACTCGAGTCCGGATCACGTCATGTATCGTGACATAAACCCAAGATCCCGGTTGAGCGTTCTCCAAGGCAACCTTAGAAACACACGACAACGCAAAATCATCGAGCAGAAACTGATAGCCAAGTTCCGCACTCATGAAGACGGTCTCAACCGGGATCTTGGGTTTATGTCACGATACATGACGTGATCCGGACTCGAGTAGTCGTTGGCTTGTTCACAGATGTGATTCCCAGTAAAAAAGTAAAAATTTTCCCAGTAAAAAAGTAAACATTTTAAAGCTTTTCGTTTTACATACAGACGGCAGCTTTTGACACGTTAGAACCCCTGCGACTACACCTCATTGTCTCAGTTGTATCTTGCTATGTCTTTGATGTGGTACCTTCCTGGCTGACCTGATTAACTTTATCACACCTCGGCAGATAGTCAGGATGATTTAATTTAGTGGTCTGCAATTGTAAGGTACACATGCTTTGTTCTCTATCTATATATGCTTTGGCGATTCTGTATCTATTTACTTCACCTGAGGAAGGGGCAATCGATAGCTCCGAAAGCTTGTGATTTCAAATAAAACTGTTGGACTATAACCTGGTGTTGTGCGACCTCTCAATTGTGTGTGTTGAAACAGGTTTACTATTGATATTCCTCTTTTGATCATATCGTTCATTGCTGCTATTCCACGGTGTTAACCAATCTAATTTTATCACACATGTTGATAACATCTCCATGGAATCATTTTCATATTTTGTGAACACTGCCACAAATAATCTCAGAATCATGCAGCACAGAATGAGGCCATTCGGTCCATCGTGCCTCTGCTGGCTCTTTGAAAGAGCTACCACTTAGTCCCACTCCCCTACTCTTTCCCACAGCCCTGCAATTTTTGTTGTTTTCAAGTGTACAATTCCCTTTTGAAAGTCACTATTGAATCTACTTCCGCCAGTCTTTCTTTCAGGGAGTGAATTCCAGATTATAACAATTCACTGAATAAAATAAAATCTCCTCATCGCCCCTCCCGTGGTTCTTTTGCCAATTATCTTAAAATATGGGTATGGTGGGATTTTCACGTTAACATCAGTGGAAGCAACCTGTGTATCGGTATGCTTTTACTTTTAAAATGTATTTTTTATTTCGAACTGTATAGTTCTGATTTTAATTACTGTATATGAAACTTGAAATCTGTGTTCCTGTTCCAAGCTCTAAATAAGTGGGCTGTCTTCACTGAGGTCATGATCTCCCTCAGGTTGTCCCCCCTGGCTGTTTTTTTTTCCAGTGAAGTAGCTTCTCCCGAAGCAGAGTGTCCAATAGCAGCAGCATAGCAAGTGCACGGCTTTCAGCCGTTGCTCCATTCCTTCATGACAGAATGAAAGCTTCCGTTAAAATGACACTAAGTTCCCGCTGCCAATTTTAAATTGGAGATGACGCAAGGAAAGAGATTTCCACTTTGGAACCAGGAGGCATGGATGAACTCTGAAGGGAGAGTTGCCGTTTTAAGTATCAGACCACTGGAGTGGCAGAGCAACAGTGGATAGAGATATGCTGGGTTAAATGAGTAGGAAGAGACAAGAAATGCATCAGTTAGTGCCAGCTGACACAAAGGGGAACATTTTGGTGGACAGAACCTTTATAATATCAGCAAGGTCTGAACAGGCTGAGGTTTTATTCTCTAGAAAAGAGAAAGCTGATAGCTGACCTAATAGAGGTCTTCAAAATTATGAAGGTGTTTAATAGGGTTGACGTAGAGATGTTGTTTCTACTTGTGGGGAAATCTAAAACTAGGGGTCATAAATATAAAGTAGTCACTACTAAATCCAATAGGGAATTCAGAAGAAACCTCTTTACCCAGAGAGTGGTGAGAATGTGGAACTTGCCACCACATGGAGTGGTTGAGGTGATCAGGGAATGCAGTATATTTAAAATGGTTCTTTTAGCTTATTAACGGGATGTTTATCAACAAGCCATTCTAGACTAAACTATATAACTAGAGTGCTTGCTAGGAATGAAGCAAGGCGCTGAGCCGATTAGACCAGGAAAGTCACATGGTCTATGGCTGAGTAAGCTGATCTTAATGAAGAGGCAAAGTTAGGGCACCACAATTAGCCCGAGGGTCACCAAGCTAAGGTTCCCACTTTCCAGAGAGTGCATTGTGGAATGCACGCAGATGCAGGCACAATCATTATGTCCCGCAACCCGCCATGTTGCTGCTGGCGTTCATTGGTTACACTCTCACATGGATGCTGGCTAATTGGGCCAGGTCTCGGGAGCGGCCTGTACCCATTGGAACTATTTCCCGGCAGGAGCCAGCACTTTCAGGAGGGAGGGGGAGCAATCCTTGTCGACACGAGAGCTAAGTGGAGAAAGCAGTGCATGTTCAGGCTGATGCATAAGGAGTGAGAGATGAGGAAGATTTCCATGTAAACCTTACGTGGACTCTGGAACCTTCTGTTTCTACATGTTCTACTGGGACCAACATTTTCATAGAGGGACGATCAAATCTATTTATGTCATATCATTTTATGCTCCCTCTGTAAGGGCTCAACTCTGAAGGGAAAGAGCTGCCATTTAAATTTCACACCAGTGGAAGAGCAGAGTCACAGTGGACAGGGATGCACTGAGTACAATGAGGAAGAACTAGAGGAGAAATGGCAGCCGGCACACGGGAACATTTTGGGGGACAGAAGCTTTGTAATGTTGACTCTCATCTTGTACGAGTTTGTGATTTTTTTGGGGGTGGGGTGGGGGCTTTTATAATAAGGTTTCTTTACATGTGGAACTTGCTACAACATGGGAGTAGTTGAGGTGGATTTCATAGATGCATTTAAGGGGAAGCTAGATAAGTATATAAGGGAGAAAGGAATCGAAGGATATGCTGATGGGGTTAAATGAAGTAAGGTAGGAGGAGGCTCGTGTGGAGTATAAATACCGACAGACCAGTTGGGCCGAATGGCCTGTTTCTGTGGTGTCAGTTCTATGTCATCCAATGCCCTGTAAAGCTCTCTGAGGCATCTCTTATGTTACGCAGTGAGCACTGTATAAATATAATTTGTTTTGAATCTTGCTGCTGGATTTGCTACACCTCTGTGTCAGGATGCGCAGAGGTTCCTTGGGTACTAATCGGTTGACACATGCACCTGTCAGTACTTGATGGAGTGGAGTCTGTTGCTGGGGAAGGAAGGAGATGATGAAACTGTTGGACCAATACTCTGTACAGATTGCACGCTGCTGTCAGTTGGACCTTTTCTAACAGGACTGCAAAGCTGTTGGGTCATGCGATTCTGTTATATGTACGTTCCGTGAGTTCCAATTCTCAAGACTGTACAGACTGCAGAGGCAAACAGGATAAGACTCACTTTTGCATCTTTCACCTGAATTGGGGGAGGGGATTCCATTCTGGTCAAAATCATTTATTTCAAATATCTTACCAGGATGAAAGAGTTCTGACGAAAGGTCATCAACCTGAAATGTTAACTCTCTTTCTCTCTCCACGGATGTTGTCTGGCCTGCTGAGTTTTTCCAGCGTTTTCTGTTGTTATTTCGGATTTCCAGCATCCGCAGTATTTTGCTATCGTGAAAGAAAGTAAGAACAGCTTTTATATAGCGCCTTTCATGACCTCAGGAAGTCCCAAATAAAGTGATTTATTTTTGAAGTATAGTCACTGTGGTAATGTAGGAAACAGGGGAGCCAATTTGCGCACAGCAAGCTCCCACAAACAGCAATGTGAAAATGACCAGATCATTTTTTCTTTGTGATGTTTTGTTGAGGGATAAATATTGGGCAGGACACGGGAGAACTCCCCAGCTCCTCTTCGGAATAGTGCCATGGGATCTTTTACATCCACCCGAGAGGGCAGACAGGGCCTCGATAAGACAGCACCTCCGACAGTGCAGCACTCCCTCAGTGCTATACTGCAGTGCCAGCCTGGATATTGTGCTCAGGTCTCTGGAGTGGGGCTTGAACCCACAACCTTCTGACTCAGAGGTGAGGATGCTACCCACTGAGCCATGGCTGACACCTTCAGGATGAGATTTATTGTGCTTCATTTTTAATTTAAAAAAACACGTTTTTTTAAAATGTGAATGACAATAGTGTTATGGTTTGGCTTAGTTTGAGAATCTCCCTCCTTCTGGAGTATTTAGCATTATTTGCATTGCTCCTTCCCCCATAATTCTGTGACCCCCCCCCTCCCCAGCTGAAAATTACATGGAGGATTATGAGGGCGCACCTAGAATCTTAGCACTTCATGGTGTAGGATGTCCATCTACGAGCAGGTTATACCTTCAATCAATTCTCCTCTTGTTTTCTCCTTCACCTCCATTTTTTTTATTCAGGCACTTCCTCTCCAACCACCATTTCTCTCTTTCCTGGCCAAGGTCATATTCAGTTGCTGAAAATTGTGTAAGAACCAGTCAGTGCTGACCAGATCACTGATTTATTTCTTTCAATTCATCCCTAGAGGTGCTGACTCCTGTTAGTTCTGCAGGTGCTGAAAGGTTTGCAATGTCTAAGTGGCCATCCTCTTGGTTTTTTTCTTGCCAGTTTTCTCAGCTAGTTTTTCTACCTTTACCTTCTCTCTCGAAGGCGTTGACTCCTTGCTGGGATGAGTTTCCATAATTGCGAGTCACCCTGAAGCACCTCACACAAACGACCGTTATACCGTTATACAGTTTGACTGAGTGTTGGCCAACTATCACAAACGAGTCTTGTCCATGTAGGTGCCCTTCCAGCATGGGTCACAGGTTGGTATTTAAGAGTGGGAGCCTTGCTATTCTGCTCCCCGCACCCCTCCCCCGCCCCACCACCTCCCAGCTTCCAGTCAAACGCAGTGGCCCGAAGACCAATTGGAACATCTTCACTGTTGCCCATTTGAGATCAGCGTGTCCTGCATGATCAAACCCGAATCCTGTCTGTGATCAGTGACTCACTGGGCCATTCGGGTAATTGTGGCTAATCTTCATTCCGGATCCTGCAGAGTGATTGATTGTAGGCAGTTGTGGGGGGGGACAGGACGTCTCACAGCTGTGCCTTGCTTCTGTCTTCAACCAATGCTCACACCCTTGCCCTTTTCAGCAGGGGGTTATTAGATAGTGATAGAGTGGGAACCCTAGCTCTGGGTGCTGAGGCCAACTGCAGCATTCTCCTCCACCATACCAGCTAAGGTTAACCATCTGAGCTCAGGCCAGTGACATTTTTATGGGTTAGTATTGATCTTCTTTGGAATTAAGGTTTTTCACGTCATTGTAGCGAAACATCTAGGTGGGAATTTTAACCCCCAAGGATGGATGGATTGGGGCAGGTAAGAAGGTAAAAATATCTAAATTATCAAACCCGACCCCAATCCTTCTCCAACCCGCCCACGGTGGTTTTAACGGAGGCAGGTCAGGGTGGGGGTGAGGTGGCGGGTGACCAATTCACTCGCAGGAGATGATAAATTCACTGCTTTCTTTTAAGGAGGCAGCGTGCCACTATTTTAAATGCATTTTTATTTTTAACTCATGGAGGCCAGGATTCCCCGGCCTTGGGGAAACCCGGCGGGTAATAGGAAGCGAGAACGGGTAAGGGGTAATCTATGAGGTAAGTGCCTCTATTGCACTGCTTGTGTGCCAGAAGGAGCAGGAGCCCAACAAGCTAACCTCTTTAGAGACTCTGCGATGTCCGATTCACCCCGCCCCCGCCGTGTCCGAGCCCCCCCCCCCCCCCCCCGGCCGTGTCCGAGCCCCCCCCCCCCGGCCGTGTCCGAGCCCCCCCCCGCCGTGTCCGAGCCCCCCCCCCGCCGTGTCCGAGCCCCCCCCTGCCGTGTCCGAGCCCCCCCCCGCCGTGTCCGAGCCCCCCCCGCCGTGTCCGAGCCCCCCCGCCGTGTCCGAGCCCCCCCCCGCCGTGTCCGAGCCCCCCCCCGCCGTGTCCGAGCCCCCCCCGCCGTGTCGAGCCCCCCCCCCGCCGTGTCCGAGCCCCCCCCCCCGCCGTGTCCGAGCCCCCCCCCCCGCCGTGTCCGAGCCCCCCCCCCGCCGTGTCCGAGCCCCCCCCCCCGCCGTGTCCGAGACCCCCCCCCCGCCGTGTCCGAGACCCCCCCCCCCGCCGTGTCCGAGCCCCCCCCCCGCCGTGTCCGACCCTACTCCACCCCCCTCCGCGATGCCAGACTTACCATTGCTTTGGTCTACCAATGTCCAGGTTAATGGCACTACCCTCTATTCTCTCCCTACTTCGTAATGTAGATCATTAAAAATTTACCAACAAGACTTATTTTAATGATGATAGAACGTGCTCACTTTAGAAAGTGAAAGGGCTTTTATTTTATGTAAAAGTTTAATAACTTCTGATGAGGAAACCTATTATTTTCAGCCCAATTCATTTGTAGTTTTCTTAAGTAAAGCGAAAGGATTTTGTAAGTTTTCTTTAAAATATAAAAAATCCTGCTTGCTACTGTGGAGACAGAATATCCCTTGGTGTAATCACGGTGTAGTTACAATATTAAAGGCTCAAGTAATATAGTTGTCAGTGCCAATGCTGCAATATAAGCCAGCTACATTATTGCTAATTATTCGTTTTCTTGTATTTTATTGACATAATAAAATTGCCTGGGGTTTTTTTAATCTCTGCTGTAAATTCGAGTTGATGCTTTGGGCTCTGAGCTCTGCATTCAATTTTCCTGATGTTTTCCTAGACCATTGCAAGCCAATCGAAGCTGAGCCCTCTGCCTGTCCTATGATTAAATCAGACAGTAAAGAATGATTATCGTCGTGAACAATATACAGTACGACAGGATAAATTTAATCATGATGTGAGCCAGAAAGTCTTCCTTTAAACCCAAAATTAACGAGTGCTTCAGAACATGAATATCAAATTATTGAGAAATAGATGGCTTACTTCCCCCCCCCCCCCCCCCCCACCCCTTCCTTTTTTTTTCCTTGCCAGTATGGGATACTGCAGTCGGCCCTTATTTACATCTGGTCTGTGGGTTCAATTTGCATCAAATTGATGCATCTTACAGCTGCAGTATCCTACAGGGAGCAATCTCGTAAGTTTTGGCATTAAGTAAAGGCGTTTTTTTTTTACTGGTTAATGACGTGAGTTTGAAAGCTTTATAGAAATCATGCTGCATGTCGAGAATAACGAAGTTGAAGTCTATTTTCAGTTCTTCAGTATTTTAAAGTGCTCATGTATTGTGCAATTGTGGAGTTCCCATGCAGTCATCAGGACAAGGATTACTCACTCAGTGTGGGGTTCCTGCTTTATCAGGGTATTTTTTACTGTGTAATCATATGAATTCTGTTTATTCATCCGGGTAAAGGTGACTGTGGAGTTGTTGTTTATTTAATGGAGTATGGCTTATTTGCTGAATAACTACAAGAGATCCTGCTTATTCTCCATCACAAAGACCTCCATCTCTGCCCCTGCCTTAGCTAATCTGCTGCTGAAACCCTCATCCATGCTTTTGTTAACTCCAGACTCAACTATTTCAATGGTCTCCTGGCCAGCCTCCCACCTTACACCCTCCGTAAACTTCAGCTCATCCAAAACTCCACTGCCTGTATCCTAACTCTCACCAAGCCCCGTTCACCCATCACCCCTGTGCTCGCTGACCTACAATTGACTCCCAGTCCAGCAACACCTCGATTTTAAAATTCTCATCCTTGTGTTCAAATCACTCCATGGCCTCGCCCCTCCCTATCTCTGTAAACTCCTACAACCCTCCGAGAACTCTGCATTCCTTCAATTCTGGCCTCTAGTGCATCTCCCTCTCTCTTTGCCCACCATTGGAGGCCAGGCCTTAAGCCATCGAGGCCCTAAGCTCTGGAATTTCCTCCCTAAACCCCTCTGTATCTCCATCTCGTCTTGTTTAAGACCCTCTTAAAAACTTACCTCTTTGACTAAACTTTTGGTTACCTGTCCTAAATTGTTATCTTATTCTGCTCCTGCAAAGCACCTAAGGACGTTTTCCTGTGTTAAGGGCGCTATATAAACATTTTTTTTTATTCAGCAGGGTAAGGATTACTCACTGTGTAACCGAATGAATGGAATTGTTGTTTATTCAGCAAAGTAAGGGCTACTTCCTTTCAATCTGTGCATTTTCTATTTATTCAATAGGGTAAGGGTTCAACAGTTGAAGGATTACTCACTGTGTAACTGTATGGATGTCCTGTTTATTCAGCAGGGTAAGGTTAATGCTGCTAGTCACTGTTTCTTTCAGGTAGAGTAATGCAGGCATGTGAGTTTAAGTGAAATTGGAAGCTATGGGGGTGATTTTGCCAATGTGGAGCTTTTGGAGGCGGGACTCCCACTTTTCGGGTTTCAGTCCCGCCTCCAACAACTTCTGGCCAACCCACGTTATTTTCCCTTGATTGACCTTGTTAAGCCTGCCCAGCAGGCTTAGCAGGCCAATTAATGGAAAGCCGGTTACAGAGAACGTCAAGGTATGACGTTTCATCTGTCAAAAATTTTTGACAGATGAATTGTCATCGTTTGACAGCTCTGTGAAGCTGTCAAACAGTGACATTCTCTGTAGTTTGATGAGGTCTTGAATTCAAGACCTCATCAAACATTTTTCTTTTGCAGAAATGAGATGGTCGTTGCATTGGAGAATGCAACGTCCATCTGTCATCTCCAAAGCGGAGGTGCGAGACTCTCCGCATACACACCGACTGAAGCCTGCAGGAAGAAACAAAGGTAAGTACACTTTTAATAACACTTTGCACTTACCTCAGATACTCACCTCTCCACACTTGCACCCATCATTTACCTTCACAGCACACTTTTGCACCCCCGCAGACCCAATACTCGCCTCGCTGAGCTGGCGGGTTTTGAAGCCTTCGTGAAGCCTGCACTTGAGGGCAAAAAGGGGATAGGCTTAATCCCTTCCCACCTCCAAGGAGATGGGACCCGGCACGGGACGGCTACCCGCCTCCTAGGAAGATGGCATGGAGGCGGGTTGGGCACCCGCCCCCAAATTCTGCCATTTTCCCGGCAGACCTGCCTCCCCAGGGCTGGCAAGATCGCGCCCTATGATTCTAACCTTTGGGACTGAATGCTTTTCTTTCAAGGCTACAGTTCAGTGTTATCTTAGCTCAATTGTCTTCATTCTCACCTCTGAGTCAGAAGTTTGTGGGTTCAAACCCTACTGTAGGACTTGAGCACATAATCTAGCTGGCACCTCAGTGCAACTAACAGAGTGTTGCATTGTCAGAGGTGCCGTCCTTCAGAAGAGATTTTAAGGAGGCCCCATCCATCTTTCCAGCTAGTTCAGGTGGATGTGAACGATTCTGTGACACTATTTGAAGAAGAGCAGGGAATGCTCCTCGTGTCCTGGGCAGCATTCCTCCCTCAAGCAACACCACAAGAAGGCAGATTGAATGGTCATTCATCTCATTGCTCTTTGTGGGACTCTGGGTTGTGCGAAATGGCTGCTGTGTTTGCCTGCATAACACTGGGAACCGTACCTCAAAAAGTAGTTAATTGGATGTAACGCCTTGGAACATGTTACTACATTAAAGGCGCTATATAAATGCAAGTTGTTGCTGTGATGTGAAGTGCTCAGTAAGGTGCTATATAAATACAAGTTCCCTCTTTTACGGGGTCAACTTTAATGAAATGCTTTCTTTTCTAACAAAGCATCAACAATTTGCATTTATATAGCCCCTTTAATGTAGGAGTGTTATCAAACAAAATTTGTCACCGAGCTGCATAGGAGATATTAGGACAGAGGTAGGTTTTAAGGAGCGCCTTAAAGGAGGAGTGAGAGGCGAAGAGGTTTAGGGAGGAATTCCAGAGCTTAGGGCCTCGGCAGCTGAAGGCACGGCCACCAATGGTAGAGCGATTGAAAACCGGGGATGCGCAAGAGGCCAGAATTGGAGGAATGCAGAGATCTTGGAGGGTTGTAGGGCTGAAGGAGATTTCAGAGATGGGGAGGGGCATGTGTGCTGAGCTTTTCTTTTACACGAGTTAGTGTGGGAGGCAACACACTTATTTTGCCAGCAGCTACCCTTGCCATTATATAAACAAATCCTAAATTACATTACAGGAACTAAATAACCATAGAGCAGGTTAAATTTTCATTAAATGCCCTTGTGTTTAGTTACTAATTCTTGTGCGTCCTAAGCCTTAATGGTATGATTCACATTTCTGGTGCTCAATTAGATTGTAAGTTCTGAAACTGCTATTTTACATCCTCTTTACAAGATGAGATGTTGTCTTGCACAGTGAATGTAGACTTTTGATTGACCAGAGCTGAGATTGATGTAACTGCAACAAGTCAAACTTGTGCCACTTGGCAGTGTGACCCCTGACTCTGCAGGTTGTCCTGAACTATGGTTGTAAACGTTGTGATGAAAAGAGTATTTTTCTCCCCTCTCAAGTTTGACACCTCTCTGCAACAGCGCACTTCACAGAGAGAAAGGATCGTCAGTAAGATACAATTATAAGACTGCTTGACCCCCCTCCACCGCACTTTATTGCATTTATTTTCCATGGCACTTGTTAAAATAATGAGCTGCATGAGGCAATCGTGAAGGAATTCTGTTCCATGTTGAAGACCAAGTATTTAAAAAAAAACAATGAAGCACTTTTTATTTTATTTTATGTGTTTCTTAATCATGCCAGTCCGAACTGCTTCAAGGAAAGTTATCGCAGGCTTTAAATAGCACATTTAAAGAAAGCCAGCTTCGTATCATAAACTGGGAGTAACTTCAGCCTTTCCTGACACTGAAACGGCTCGCAGCAGAATAATTCACTTTCCTTAGTGGCATTTGTTGAGCTGGCTATAAACTGAACCAACAGCTTCTCACTGCAATAAAAGCTCATCGTTGAACTCTTCAGAGGCTCAGTAACAGTCAGCTTCATTCCCGGTAACCCTCCTCGTTGGTCTGCTCTGGCTGCTTGCTTCTTTTCCACGACCTTGTCCACGCCCGGGTGGCCATGGAGCAGGAGCACGCAGTATCCGCTGGTATACTTGTGGTCTTCCCTGACCGGTGGGCACTGCAAGAACTGGAGTGTATAGTGTGCACCAGCAACAATATTATTATTTAAGTTTATAAGTTTCCTTTGTTTTATGGTTAAGTTCCATATTAGTTGTGCCCCTCTTAAAAGGGGGCACATTTGCTTGATGACACTGAGGCAACCCAGTGACTCCTTATTGGTTTATTTAGAAAAGGCGTTCCCAGTAACACTGTCATCCACAGAGTTTGCCTGTTAGCTTTAGCGCTAGGAAGATCCAAGTTAATTACTCTCAAGAAAGATTGACTGCGGTGCTGTGCACCCATTTCTACTCTCAGGGTCGCAACTCTCTCTTCAGTACTATGTTCAGCTCCTTGCCTTAGTAAATAAAGAAATAAGAAAGACTTGCATTTATATAGCACCTTTCACAAACTCAGGAGGTCCCAAAGCACTTTACAGTTAATGAAGCAGTCCGTGCCCACATGCAGCAAGACCTAGGCAGCATCCAGGCTTGGGCTGATAAGTAGCAAGTAACATTGGCGCCATACAAGTGCCAGGCAATGACCATCTCCAACAAGCGAGAGTCTAACCACCTCCCCTTGACATTCAGTGGCATTACCATCGTCAAATCCCTCACCATCAACATCCTGGGGGTCACCATTGACCAGAAACTTAACTGGACCAGCCACATAAACACTGTGGCTACAAGAGCACGTCAGAGGCTGGGTATTCTGCGGCGAGTGTCTCACCTTCTGACTCCCCAAAGCCTTTCCACCATCTACAAGGCATAAGTCAGGAGTGTGATGGAATACTCTCCACTTGCCTGGATGAGTGCAGCTCCAACAACACTCAAGAAGCTCGACACCATCCAGGACAAAGCAGCCCGCTTGATTGGCACCCCATCCACCACCTTAAACATTCATTCCCTCCACCACCAGCGTACCGTGGCTGCAGTGTGTACCATCTACAAGATGCACTGCAGCAACTCGCCAAGGCTTGTTCGGCAGCACTTCCCAAACCCATGACCTCTACCACCTAGAAGGACAAGGGCAGCAGGCACATGGAAACACCGCCACCTTCAAGTTCCCCTCCAAGTCACACATCATCCTGACTTGGAAATATATCTCCTCCATTGTAGCTGGCTCAAAGTCCTGGAACTCCCTACCTAACCTGATTTTTCTGTAGCCATGTCTCAGTAATCCCTACTATGTCTGGTTCCTCGCAGCGCATGATTGCTTCCAGCTCCCCTTTTTGAAGTACTTTTTGGATATTAAAGGGATATAGGGATAGTGCGGAAAGGTGGAGTTGAGGTAGATCAGCCGTGATCTTATTGAATGGCGGAGCAGACTCGAAGGGCCAAATGGCCTACTCCTACTCCTATTTCTTATGCTCTTAAGTTTAGTCATTTTTGTAATGTAGGAAACGTGGCCGTTTATGCACAGCAAGGTCCCACAAACAACAATATGATAATGATCAGACCATTTTTGTGATGTTAGTTGAGGAATAAATATTGACCAGGACACCGGGGAGAACTACCCTGCTCTTCTTCGAAAGGTGCCATAGGATCTTTTACATCCACTTGAGAGGGCAGACAGGGCCTCGGTTTAACGTCTCTTTTAAAAGATGGCACCTCTGACACAGCAGCACTCCCTCAGTACTGCACTGGAGTGTCAGCCTAGATTTTGTGCGCAAGTCCCTGGAGTGGAGCTTTAAACCACAATCTTCTGACTCAGAGGCGAGAGTGCTACCCACTGAGCCACGCCTGACGCCTACAGTGGTCCTTATTCTCAAAGAAATTGTGTGGGTTTTTTTCATTTTCTTTGGACGTTTCTGTTGAATAGTTATAAAAATATTGGAGATGGGGTAAAAATCATCCTGTTGGGTAATGAAGTCTTTTCACTTTCCAATTGGTGTGGGAAGGTGGTGCGCCTGGAGGATGGACGTGTCAGGTGACCAATGGAAGGAGTGTGGGGTGGGGCAGTTGGAGGCAGGCGGTCATGATGAAACCTCCATGAAGATATTCACTATATAGGTTATATCGCCGTTCAGCAGAGGAAAGATGTACGGTGACGATGAGGAAGCCATTGAAGAGAAATTGGGGAATGAAAAGAGAATCCTTGTCATAAAAATTCTTTTGAAAACTCAACCATTCAGCACAAATTATAATCATGTCTAGCATCCTTTTGTTTAGTCCATTTTGGTTCATTGTTATTTAAAGAGCAAGGGTTGATGACATTTTCTGGGTTATTGAGCCGAAATTGTAAGGAAGATGAATTAACACACACCACTGACGCTGAGGTAATGACTCCCAGGCTGATGATAATCCAGTTCCTTACACCAATAGACTCAGTAAGCCCTTCAAGCCAGTACCCTGATATCATCAGCTTTATTGCCTGAGCAGAAATTATTCATAATTGGATAGAACAAAACAAAGGGATGTGAATCTTATTAATTATTAAGAAGCTGTTTGGTTTTTAAATGATTTCCTGATGGTGAAAGCCCTTCCTTAAATAAATTATGCTTGTAGACTGTAAACTGGATTTTCCTAGTTTATTTGTGTTTTCGCACATTCGTGGAAAGGCTGGTGTGGTTTCCGATGGTACACTGGACTAACCAAGTGAAGAAGACGGCAATAAATTTGTCACAGATGTTTTTTCTGCTTGGCTCAAAAGAGCGCTCTGTATCCTTATTTTTGTGCAATTGTTGTGTAATGGTATAAACATACAAAATTGACGGGCAGGAAAAGACCAGCTGGTCCACCAAGCCAGCCCCACACCATGATGGTTAGAGCAACATGACTAGACACTTTTTCCCTTTCCCCACCGCCCGCTCCACAAGATCAAATAAACTTCTGTACTAATCATCTGGACTCACATATGAAGAATGACCCTTGGAGAAGTACCAGAAGGCACCATGGAATTGTATGCCAGTAAAAAGGAAGAAAGAAAGACGCACCTTTCACGACTAGTGTAGGCACTGTTGTAATGCAGGAAACGTGGCTGTCAAATTGTGCACAGCAAGGTCCCACAAACAACAATGAGATAATGACCTGATAATCTGTTTCTCGGTGTTGGTTGAGGGATAAATAGTGGCCAGGACACTGGGGAGAACTCCCCTGTTCCTCTTCAATGTTGTGTCATGGGATCTTTTACGTCTTTTCCGAAAGACGGTGCCTCTGGAAGTGCACCGGGTTAAGAAGGTGGATGTTTGGGGTAGTAGACGATGAGAGGGAGCCAACAGTGAAGTGTAGCTGTAGGGAAATCATTAACCAGTCAGTTCATGAGTTGCCACACGTATCACTAGTTAATGAGATGCCAGGACAGAAATTGGTTGGTTAATGAGTTGTCACTTCAACCTGTGGTTGGTTACAATTAGTGTTGTCGGGCTTAATGTGCGCCAAGTGGGTGCATAGCTGTCCGTAGCCGGGTTAGAGGGTGTTTTTTCGGTGGTGTTTTTAAGTTTGAGTCAATATGGCTGGTTGAGGGAGGGAGGCAGGGTATGAGTTGAGGCCGGTGGCCGAGAGGCAGAGTCTTTATTGAGATGGTGATTTTAACATGTGTTAGCTAGTGATAGTGGCGTGGCAGCCTAAATAGGTGTCCAAATCTCTGGAGTTAGGCTTGAACCCCCAACCTTCTGACTCAGAGGTGAGAGTGCTACCCACTGAGCCATGGCTGACACTGTGGAGAACTACCTGCTGTTTTTTTTAATCCCCTTTTGTACTGGCCTGTTGCACTGGGGGCCTTGTCCTAGCCCCATTGCCAGGATTTTAAACTCAGCTGTGAAGAATTGCAGGCAAAAGCCCATGGGTTGCTATCATTTCACAATGCCGCGCACCACAAGCACCAGCACACGTGCAATCATTAAGGGTTTTGCCATTAGCTTAAAGCGAATGCTGCCTTGAGAATAACAAAAGCAACGTAAACCTCAAACATCTGTGACTGCTAGCCTTCCTCCTAAGTTTTGTGGTACATGAAGCGACTGTGGAACTTGTTAAGGCAGACATCTGTTCCACGCCAACATATGTTCAAAGTTATTGTTGTTCAGAGTTGATTTTCAATGGGTTTTGAAATGTCGCCAAGTTCAGTCCCAGCACAAAGAGGGATACGGTTTCCAAGACATGTTGGTGCTAAATAAGACATGATTTTTGGGTTTCTTTTTTGTGGCTGGAATGTAAATCATTGCATTGCTCTGCTTTTCCATTGTCCCCTGCTGAGTGCAGAATACCCCCCTTCCCCTGAAGTCTACCGACAGTGTAGCTCAGAGCCCGAGCAGATACCAGTTTGGTTTTTCAGTTAAACTCCATGGCCACTTGAGAGGCATTCACGTTTATTGCTTGGATTTATTTTTCTTTCTCTTCCTGTGGGTGGTCCATCCTTTTCAGTGCATTAGATTGCACTGGGAATCCATTTCTCAGTGTCTCAGTGTCAAACTCAGTTGGTTCTTTGCACTAACAGTAGTACTCATGTGTTCCATAAATTCTTGTTTGAATGCCAATGAAAGGAAAAATTATCTAGGCGATGAATGTGAGTTAGCCTCCCACTTCCATTCCCAAATTTGACTATGCACTAAGAAGCTAATTTTATTGATATAGGCCAATTTTTAAAATTCATTCTTGTGATATGGCAAAGCTGGAATTTTTCCTCTATTAACGTTTCCTACAGTACAACAGTGACTACACTTTACAACCAATGAAGTACTTTTTTTTAAAAAGCACTTTGAGATGTCCTGAGATCGTGAAAGGTGGCTATAGAAATGCAAGTCTTTCTTTTATTGCCCATCCCTAGTTTCCCTTGAGAAGGTGGTGGTGAGCTGCCTTCTTGAACCGCTGCAGTTGTGTGGTGAAGGTACTCCCACCAGTGCTACCTTTTATTTATTTTTTGGTGCATGGTTTTTCCTATTTAAAAGCCGGTGAGCCGGATGCACGAGAACTGCAGAGCGCTGCGCGGCCAAGGAAGTCACGCCGCTTAAAGGGAATATTGACTCCCACAGTGCTGTGAGGTCGGGAGTTCCAGGATTTTGACCCAGCAGACGACTAAGTTCATGACATCTGAAGCTAAACGTTTGTTTCATTTGGAGTCGCTTGGCTCTATGGTGGTGTAATGTCCAGGTCAACTCTGTCTTCAGTTGACTCACTGTCACCAATGCTATGGCCAGAAGAAAGGGAAAAGCAACGGTACTTTCTTCATGTCTACAGAAACCAAACTGATCGTGTTTCTGCCTAATCTATGCCAGGTGTGTTATTTTCCAGTAAATTTATTACTTGTCAAACTCCGAATGATTGCATGAAAATAGTCAATGAATACAGGCTGCAAAAAAAAAACAAAGAATGAAAACATCTCTGAGCTTTGGGGTATCTATATTTTTATATTAGATACAATTAAATAATGAATCATGTGATCTCATTACCTGGATTCAGTTGATGTTTCTGATATAACCATGTTGTCATTCTTCCAGGTATCCATTACTCACTTAAGTTTTCATCAAGTTTTTTAGATTTTTTGGTAGTCGGGTGGGAAGAGATAGTTTCTTCTGGGAGTTATCCTGAAACTAGTGAGACTGTCCGTGCGATACCAGAGCGCAAATCTGAGTGAACCTCTTGTCTCGCTGACTTATGTGTCCCCTCCTTATCCCAACACTGCCAACTCCTTCCTTCCCTACATCCTGGTCGTACTGCACTCTCCAACAGCCAGTACCATTATTCCTCAATAACTCTGTCTTTCATCCTTGGATACTCCCTTCCCTCTCTTCTTTCACTCATTCTTTCCCTCTTTTCCCCCCCTTTCCATCTCATTTTTTCTATCCCTCTATCTCTTTCCCCTCCTCCTCTTCCCTTTCAGTCCCCCTTCCCTCCTCTCTCGCCCGACCCCCTCGCGCTCTGTCCCCTCCACTTGCTCTTTATTCCTCATCCTCCTGCTCTTTTCCATCTTCCCCTCTGCCTCTTCTCCTATTCGGCCACATCTTTCCTCCAAGAATTTTGTAGAAATCAGTTAGCTAAGTGAATCAATCAGCAAATTTCAGAGAGAGGAAAAATAATTTGCCATTTTTCCCGTGTATATGAATGAGCATCAGGGCATTGTGGAGGAGGGAATGTAGTTTTAGATAAGGGAGTATAGACTGCTTAGGGATGACTGTAACTGAAAGTAATTGACATTTATTTGAGTGACGTTTTTATCTCCATCTTCTCAATTTCTGTGTGAAACTTCGATTACAGTAAAGGAACCTTAGAGAAGGGAGATGGTGGAATATTACAACAAGAATTAAAAAAGTTATATAACAATATCTTTCAGGGAAGTTAGTATAAAGTTTAAATACATTTAATATAATTGCTGTTGTTATTTGTTGGTAATAAATTGCAGAATAAATTGAGAGAAAGTTTCAGTGATTGTTTAACCTTCAGCGAGAACATCATTGCAGAGTGACTGGACAGAGCTTCCTGGCCATTGATTGTCTTTTGTGCAACAGAGAAGGGGCAAAAAAGTTACAACTGTCCCCAATGTTAAATTACCGTAGAATTGATTATATTTGTGCATTATAAACTTTGAGGGGGCAGAGCACTCATTTCGGCAGGAAATTTAAAATTGCACTATACATTTGGTTTAGTTCTGCAATACTTTCAATGGCCAAATGCCTCTGCGAAGAATGTCAATAATCTTACAGCAGATTTAAACTGTTCTTCAGCATACATCGACTTAATCAAAATGTGTGTATCCATGGTGCACAAAGCATGCTGACTGGCTCAAATTTCACATTCACTCAAAAGCAACCAATCAGAATTGTATGTTGCGATCTCTCAAAATATTCCCATTCACGAAGAAAGCAGCCAATTACATCGGTGGTGGTGGGGAGCATAGGGGGAGGAGGTAGGAGAGAGAGAGAAATTCCAAGTCCTTTAAGCACCTATCTTGGCTATCCCACCTATTCATATACGCTCAATTTTATTTATAGAGTATGATAAACGAGCACAAAAAGTTCTGGGGGAAAAAATAAAAAAAAGTTAATTATGATTCTATCTTGCAGTAGCTCCATCAATGTTGTCATGCACTGGTCCCCTTGCCTATTGTTCTGTTCCCAGAGCTTTAAATTTTGAGTTGGTCCTTGAGCTGGGAATTTCCTCGGGAAGAGGGGGAATGAAGAGCTAAAAGGGGAAACAAAAGCAAAAAAGTGAAAACTTAAAAGATGGGGAGAAGGGAAAAAGTTTTTTTCAAAAATAAAAGCTAGCTGTACCGTGCTGAGTGTGAGGCGTCAGCAGCTCCGCTTGACTCCTCATTCAGTATCCCTATTGCTACTGAAAGCTTAGTCTATACCAGTGCTAATTAGAGGCTCAAGTTTTGTGGTGCTCTCCTAGCTAGCCTCCCCTTCTCAACCCTCTGCAAGTTACAACTCATTCAAAATGCTAAAGCCTGCATCCTAACCCCCACAAGGTCCTGCTTTCCCATCATCTCGATCCTCTTCAAGATCCACTGGCTCGCAGCACCCCAGCGTGTTGCTATCAAAATGATTGTCCTTGCTTTCAAATCCCTACGTGGTTTCACCCCCACCCTACCTTAATAGTCTGCACATGTCTAACGCTGGGCTATGCCTTGTTCCCCACTCCACCATTTATTGCCACTCATTCAGCTACTCTGCTCCTATCTCCTAGAACAGTCTGCTGCTATCTTCTAGCTTGCCAACCTCACCTCAAAGCCTTTCTCTGACCATCCTTTGGCCATCCATCCGAACCCTCTCCATTTTCCCCTCCTGCGTGGTGCTTCCTTTTTCTCTTTGATGTAAAATGGTTTGAGGTATCTTCTTGTGCACGAGGAACATATAGGAATGCAATTTTCTGCTTTTTGTAGACTTTAGGAGATGTTAACGAATTTTGTGGAGCCCCTGACTTCAGAGAGTTTCAGGGACTTTCAACAAGTGCAGTGGAAATTGACAGTTAGCTATTTTAGGGTTGGGGGGGGGAGTTATCATAGAAAGTAGATGTTTGCCCCATTTAAGATGTAATTATTCAACAATTACTGAGTTCATTGCTGTATATGTCATAGAGGGCAGGTAATAGTGATCACAATGTTTTTGTTGTGCAAACTATTCATCAAGAAATTGATATTATTAGTAAAGATTAAGCAACTGTAATGTAGAAAACAACATGAGGGAGGAAGATTTAAAAAATTGGGCATGCAAGAATGTGTGTGTGTGTATGCACGTGTGTGTCAGATTGTTATTTTTAACACGTCATAAAAATTGCCAATGTCAATGAATCTACTGCCTGCAAATGAGCCATTGATACTTAGTCTGTGCTCAGCTCAAAGCAGCTCTCAGCAGTGCATGTGAAAGTGTATGTATAATATTGGCCCAAAAATTAGTCCCGCGACGCGAGAGTACGCACTGCGTACTCTCGCGTATTCTGTCTCCAATTGCCGGTTTTCTGCATGCACTGCGCATGCGCTGAAAACCGTCACTTGGTTTTTGGAAAAGGGGGCGGTTCCTCGGTGCACCGCGTGCGCGCTACAGGCTGCGCGCACGCTGTGCACTTAGTGCTTTGGACGCGCAGGTAAGGACGGAAGATTTTAGAAATGAAAAAAGGAGGAGTAAGACCCACTTTTAACAAGGTAAGTAGTGAATTAAGTATTATTTTGAATTTTTTTTAACAGGTATATCTTTTTTAGAGACTTTAAAGACAGGTAAGTTTATTTTTATAACTTTTTAAAAGATTTTAAATTTTTTCAAAAATTTAATTTTTTATTTAAAATGGTTAATTTATTTAACTATACTTATTTTATTAATGTGATGTTTTTTTTTATTTAATTGAGGTTTAGCTGTTATTTTGGGGGTGTGTAAGATTCATAGCTTTCACAGCACGTATGTGAAACTTATGAATGGAAGATGGTGTGCTGCCATTGGCTCTAACTGAGTCACGTGATCCCACAGCTCGCACGAATTCACTACGCCGGTGGGATACGCAAGCACTGCCCAGCTGATGTCTAGAACATCAAGTTCGTGCGAGCTGGATCTGAAAAAGCCAACGCGGAGTGAGAGATCGCGGGGAAGCCTTACCCCCGCGTCAACACTCAGTCTTTAATTTCTGGGCCATTGAGTTAGGCATCAAACCTGAATGCCACCAGAACAAACTTTACATGTGTCTGTGCCATACAGTGGAATTGGAAAATAACAATAAAGAAAGAAAAGTAAGAACTTGCATTTATAAAGCGCCTTTCATGACCTTGGGACGTCCCAAAGTGCATTACAGCCAATTAAGCACTTATTTTGTAGTGTAGTTACTGAAGGAAATGTGGCAGCCATTTTACGCACAGCAAGCTCCCACAAATATGTATCCCTGTGTGATAATGACCAGATAATCTGTTTTTAGTGATGTTGGTTGAGGGATAAATATTGGCCAGGACACCGGGGAGAACTCCCCTGCTCTTTGTCGAAATAGTGCCGTGGTCACCTCCCTTTGTTTACATGTTACCCCTCGACGATATCATCCAGAAACATGGGGCCAACTTCCACATGTGTGCTCATGCCATCCAGCTCTTCCTCTTATCGAATTATCAGGGATTTTGCTGGGGGCAACGAAATATAACTCCTCCCCCTCCCCCCCCCCCCCCCCCCCCCCCCCCGCCAAGTGATGAGTGTTATTAACAAGACAGAGAGAAAGGAGTGAGTAGGAATAACTCACTAAGATATGGAACACTAAACCTATATGTAATTACAGTCTGTGTAGGCTTCTCTAATAGACTGTACAGTTGACCATTATTCCCGAGCTGTGACAAGCAGCTAAAGTGTCTTGCAATCTGTATAAGATTGTTGCTGTCCTATATCACGGTTTGTAGACTGGGGTAGACTATTTTATTGACTAACCTCAGTAAACCACAGAATAATTATATGTTCATTTAATTTGCTACAGACTGGATCTCTGGTAGGGATGTTCATTGAAGCTGCTGACTGCTGGAATAAATACATCAGTCGCAAAACCTTTGTGTGTAATCTTGCATATCAATTTTAAAATATTTCAAAAAAAATTCTTTATCATATCTGTTGTGCTAAAAGGGTACAACAGAGAATAAGAATCACTTGTTCCCCCTTTTTTTATAGCAATCTCCCAATTAGCCAATTTGCGCACAGCAAGCAGCAATGTGATGATGACCAGATAATCTGTTTTAATGATGTTAATTGAGGGATAAAATTTGGCCAGGAGACCGGGGAGAGCTTCCCTGCTCTTCTTCCAAATAATGCCGTGGCATCTTTTATGTCCACCTGACGGGGCCTCGGTTTAACGCCTCATCCGAAAGACGGCACCTCCGGCAGATCAGTGAAAAGCTAGAAATTGTGGAGGTCCAAAGAGACTTAGGGGTCCATGTACATAGATCGTTGAAATGTCATGGACAGGTACAGAAAATAATCAAAAAGGCTCATGGAATGTTGGCCTTTATATCTAGAGTGCAAGGGGGTAGAAGTTATGCTACAGCTATACAAAGTTAGACTACAATGGAGTACTTTGTTCAGTTCTGGGCACCACACCTTAGGAAGGATATACTGGCCTTGGAGGGAGTGTAGCGTAGATTTACCAGAATGATACCCGGACTCCAAGGGTTAAGTTACGAGGAGAGATTACACAAATTAGGGTTGTATTCCCTGAAATTTAGAAGGTTTAGGGTTGATTTGATCGAAGTTTTCAAGATATTAAGGGGAACTGATAGGGTAGATGGAGAGAAACTATTTCTGCTGGTTGGGGAGTTTAGAACTAGAGGACATAGTCTAAAATTTAGAGCCAGGCCTTTCAGGAGTGAAGTTAGGAAACACTTCTACACGCAAAGGGTGGTAGAAGTTTGGAATTCTCTTCCACAAATGGCACTTGATGCTAGATCAATTGTTAATTTTAAATTGGAGATTGATAGATTTTTGTTAACCAAAGGTATTAAGGGATATGGGGCAAGGCGGATATATGGAGTTAGGTCACAGATCAGCCATGATCTCATTGAATGGTGGAGTATGCTTGAGAGGCTAAATGGCCTACACCTGTTCCTATGATGGTGCAGCACTCCCTCAGTACTGCACTGGGAGTGTCAGTGTAGATTTTTGTGCTCAAGTCTCTAGAGAAGAGCTTGAACCCACAACTTTCTGACTACTGAGCCACAGCTAACACCTAGTTGAGTTACTGAGCTGAATTCCCCAAAGCATTCCAACTTGCAAAGTGCAGCTAGTTGGTAATGGTTAATAAAAACAAAAAACAAAGCAACTGTTTGTATTCTTGGGGAAAAATAAGATGCCTAATCTTGGGGGCTGCATATTGTGACACCACTATTCCTGGCTAGAATGGAGATGATTGGGTAATTTCCCCCATCAACCATGCCTGGACACCACAGTACTGTAAGTGACTGCTGTAAGGGATTGATTTACGCACATAATTTGTATGTAACATCCTCCACTCACTCCATTTTACTGGAGAAATAATCCTGCTTTTATCGGGAGACTTTGCTGCAGTTTCGGTCATGCGTTCTGTTTGCTGTAGTTCGTAGAGACTC
This sequence comes from Squalus acanthias, assembly GCA_030390025.1. NCBI lineage: Eukaryota > Metazoa > Chordata > Chondrichthyes > Squaliformes > Squalidae > Squalus > Squalus acanthias. The sequence continues at coordinate 105,530,100 of CM059427.1, read as the reverse complement.
TTTAAATAGACTCTGTAGACTGCTGTAGAACGCTAAATAGGCTGTTTGCTGAATAAATAGACTTTGTTTGCTATAAAATAGACTGTTTCCTGTGAGTCCTGCTGTAAGTCCCGCCCTGCCTCCAACTCATTGGTTGATAAAGTGGTGTCAATGGAGACACTGGATTTTGGGTCACACATGTGCAATATTGTTTTTTTTCTCCAAGCAGACTCCACGGGGAACGATGTGGGCCCCATGCTGGGTTTGAAGAAGTCTAGCTCTCTTGAGAGTTTGCAAACAGCTGTTGCTGAGGTCAGGAAGAACGAGCTCCCCTTCCACAGACCCCGACCTCACATGGTCCGAGGCCGGGGTTGCAACGAGAGCTTCAGAGCTGCAATTGACAAGTCTTATGATGGACCAGAAATTCCAGATGATGGTAAGTATTCTGTTACACACATTTTTTTTAATGGTTTGAATGTTTTATTACAGGCTGATTTCACATTTTCGAAAAAGAATCCGAAGATTTTTCCTCCTGTATGTTTTCTCTTGGCCACTTCATGGTCCATGATGCCAGCTGAGTTTGTTATAATTAGGTACCCAAACTAACGGGAAGGCAGTAGACCATTTTGCCACCTTTCTAGTTCCTTTACTTGAACATCAAATCTGACTGTTAACGCACTGTCAGATGTAGGTTGTCTGCCTTTGGGGTGTAAGATTGTAGTCCAGAAACCCTTCAATATATGAAAACTAACACCTTGGGTCAATAAATTCTCTTTAGTGGCATACTTCCTAAATTTGTTTCGTAGTTAATGAGAGTCACAGCATATGTTTCTGTACCTACTTCCCATTACACAGACTCTTAGAAACACAGGAGCAGGAGTTGGCTATTCAGCCCCTCGATCCTGCTCCACCATTCAATTAGATTATGGCTGATCTGTATCTTAACTCCATTTACCCGGCTTGGTTCCATATCCCTTAATACCCTTACCTAACAAAAATCTTTCATTCTCAGTTTTGAAATTTTCAGTTGTCCCCCAGCCTCAACAGCTTTTTGGAGGTGAGATTTCCAGATGCTCTCGCCCTCTCATCCTCTCAAATCTTCCTGAAAATCTCACATTTGATTTTCCTATGTCTGGTGTTCCCAGGTTATCACTCCTAGCCCATTACTTTGTTATTGTGATGAAAGATTATGAAACCAGAATGCAATCACGACACATTGGAATTGATTGTGAAACTACAGTGCAACATGACCCTATTTAAATTCGGTATTCAGCATTTCTCCATTACATTTCAAACTTCTTATTATATTCCTCATCTTCCTTTTAAACTGACATTCTTAACAATGCCGTGTATTAAGAGCTGATGCAGAGACCGTGGTTGGGATTCAACCAACAGCATCATTGAATCAGTCCATTTAGAGCAAGGTGGAATTGACAAGAGAAGGAAAGGAATAGTTGCAGTCCTTCAAATGAGATGTTAAACCGTAGAATTACATTGTATATATGGCACAAAAACGGACCATTCAGCCCAAACAGTCCGTGCCGGCTCCACTCGAGCCTCCTCTCGTCTTTCCTCATCTAACTCTATCAGCATAACCCTCTATTCCCTTCTCCCTCATATGCTTGTCCAGCCTCCCCTTAAATGCATCCATGCTATTTGCCTTAACCACTCCCTGTGGTAGCGAGTTCCACATTCTCACCATTCTCTGGGTAAAGAAGTTTCTTCTGAATTCCCTATTTGATTTCTTGGTGACTATCTTATATTGATGGCCTCTATTTTTGCTCTTTCCCACAGTGGAAACACGCTCTCTGTATCTACTCTATCAAAACGTTTTTAATTTTAAAGACCTTTATTAGGTCATCCCTCAGCCTTCTCTTTTCAAGAGAAAAAGAGACTCAGCCTGTACATCCTTTCCTGATATGTATACCCTCGCAGTTCTGGTATCATCCTTGTAAATCTTTTTTGCACCCTCTCCAGTGCCTCTATATCCTTTTTATAATTATAAGCCTGTTCTGGTGGGTGTTAAAGGATCCAATGCCACTGTTCAAATAAGAGAAGGGACTTCATTGATGCATTTTGGAAGGGAAAATGAGGAGAGGCAATATAAACTAAATGGTGAAACTTTAAAGGAGGTACAGGAACAGAGAGATCTGGGGTGTTTACATACACAAATTTTTGAAGCTGGCAGGACAAGTCGATAAGGCTGTTAATGGGATTATTATTAGAGGCATAGAATACAAAAGCAAGGAAGTTATGGTAAACCATTATAAATCACTGATTAGGCCTCATCTAGAGTAGTGTCCAATTTTAGGGACTACACTTTAGAAGATATGTCTAGGCCTTAGAGAGAATGCAGAGGAGATTTACCAGAAGTACTAGGGACGAGGGACTTAAGTTACGTGAAGAGACTGGAGAAGCTGGGATTGTTCTCCTTTAGAGCAGAGAAGGTTAAGGGGAGATTTAATAGAAGTGCTCAAAATCATGAGGTGTTTTAATAGGGTAGATAGGGAGAAGCTATTTTCACTGGCAGGAGGGTCGCTAACCAAAGGACACAGATTTATGATAATTGGCAAAAAAGCCAAGGGAGAGAAGGCGCAGTGAGTTGTTATGATCTGGAATGCCTGAAAGGGTGGTGGAAGCAAATTCAGTAGTAACTTTCAAGAGGGAATTGGATATATATACTAAACAGGATACATTTTCACGGCTATGGGGAAAGAGCAGGGAGTGGGACTAATTGGATAGCTCTTTCAGAGAGCCAGCACAGGCACGATGATTCTATGATTCTCCCAGTGTCCTGCTTGGTTGCCTCGTTTGCCTACATAACAAGTCACTGCACTCATAAAATAATTCACTACGTGAAGCACTTTCTGACATTTCAGTGTGATAAGACACTGTGTGCACATTCGAAGAGCAGTATTAATAATTTGCAGTTTGGGGATAGGATAAGTGTTGAGGAAAGGGTTTGTGACAATGATTGAAGGACATAAGAAATAGGAGCAGGAGTAGGCCATTCAGCCCTTCGAGCCTGCTCCGCCATTCAATAAGATCGTGGCTGATGATCTACCTCAACTCCACCTTCCCGCTCTATCCCTATATCCCTTGGTTCCCTTAGTATCCAAAAATTTATCTATCTCTTGAATATATTCAATGACTCAGCATCCACAGCTCTCTGCAGTAGAAAATTCCAAAGATTCACAACTATTTGTGTTAATAAATTTCTCCTCATCTCAGTCCTAAATAGCCAACCCCTTATTCTGAGACTGTGACCCCTGGTTCTAGATTCCCCAAGCAGGAAAACATCCTCTCACCATCTACCCTGTCAAGCCCCTTAAGAATTTTGTATGTTTCAATGAGATCACCTCTCATTCTTCTAAACTCTAGAGAATATAGGCCTAGTCTACTCAATCTCTCCTCATAGAACAATCCCCCCATCCCAGGAACCAGTCTGGTGAACCTTTGTTGCACTCCCTCTAAGGCAAGTATATCCTTCCTTAGGTAAGGAGACCAAAACTGACATGGTGGGGTCAGGCCCAGAGGTGTATCGAGGACGGTTTGCAATTCATGTATTATTCTAGTAATTCATTTTTGCATGATTCACCAGATATATTTTAACATGGAAACTATTTTTCAGTTGCAGAGCCAAATCTTTATGCTATTGAGATGGCAAGTGTATATATCACAAAGGCACTTTGGCTCACTGAAGACAGGGTTATAGACATGGTTTATCTTACCATTCCTCTCCTCCCTCATATCGCTAGCAGTTGATTACTGGCTTATTTCACGCATGAGGAGAAACTGGTATCTCATGAGCAGTTTCATTTCTTTTGAGCTGTAGGTTTTCAATATTCATGAAAATCACTCCTATAATAAACCGCTTGTGGTATAATAGCCAACATTTGTTTATATGACAGGCACGATGACTTCAACTCCACATTGCTGCTATTAATTTTTAAAAAAATCTATAGACAAGGTCACAACAAATTATTTTTTCAGAGCAGAGCTAATATACAGTGATTTTTTTTCTTTGTGTGGTTTATGATTCTGTTGAATCCTTTCATCATGCTATATACAATGTCTTTTTGAGAAAGAAATACATGAATGGATCTGTGCTTTCCGTTCACCACTTATTACCGCAGATTGGTGCAATATGATGCATAGGAACAGGAATAGGCCATTCAGCGCCTCGAGCATGTTCCACCATTCAGTTAGATCATGGCTGATCTGTATCTTAATCCATCTGCCCGCCTTGGTTCCATATCCCTTAATACTCTTACCTTACAAAAATTTATCAATCTCAGTTTTGAAATTTTCAATTGACCTCCAGCCTCAACAGCTTTTTGGGGGAGAGAGTTCCAGATTTCCACTACCCTTTGTGTGAAGAAGTGTTTCCTGACATCACCCCTGAATGGCCTGGCTCTAATTTTAAGATTATGCCACCTGTTCTGGACTCCCCCCACCAGAGGAAATAGTTTCTCTCTATCTACCTTATCAAATCCTTTAATAATCTTAAACACCTCAATTATATCACCCCTTAATTTTCTATACTCAAGGGAATACAAACCTAGTCTATGCAATCTGTCGTCAATTTAACCCTTTTAGCCCTGGTATAATTCAAGTGAATCTGCACTGCACCCCCTCCAAGGCCAGTATATCCTTCCTGAGGTGCGGTGCCCAGAACTGAATGCAGTACACTAGATACAGTCTAACCAGGGCTATATACAACTGAAGCATAACTTCCAGCATTTCAGCCCCCTTGAGATAAAGGCTAACGTTCCATTAGCCTTTTAAATTATTTTTTGTACCTGTCCACTAGATTCTCCCGCAAAGACGACTTGTTCAGTAACCAAAGGTCTTGTCTGTCTTTGCTTCTCGGTCACGTATACAGCCCCTTGTGCGCGCAGACGTGCTAATGTGGAACTGAGACAGTGGCTTTTCTTTCTGTACAGCAACCAATTAACAATTTAAAAACAAAAGCTGTTGGAGTTTCTGATAGGTCTTCAAGTTGCAGACCTGCTGGATCACGTTCGCTCTGTGACCTGTCGATGACAGGAATTGCATCTGAGGTAGAGCACGCCCTTTGTAAAGTCAGCAGTTAATATCTACACTAAGGCTGTTTACAAAAGTGATCGGCAGGTCCCTCTAAAGAGAGGCGACCGGTAGCTCACATGATATAAATGAGAATATTAAATGTCCCTCAGCGTTCGTAATACTCCTCTTTAAAATAAAATATAAACAAACCCAATTACTTATTTATAAAGCTCCGACAGTTATTATAATCAGAAAACATTCTGGATGACAAAGAAATAGGATTTTTATTCCCACTTGTGAGGCCAAGTAATACGTATTGTGGAAATACAAATCCCATGTCAATTCCCTTCCATTACAAATCCTTAAATTATTTATGCACTGTTTGCACAATACCATCACCACAAAATAGTCAGTATTGAAGGGAGAGGTCGCAAAATGCTGCTCTGTTACAAAGAATATTTAAGGGCGATCAGAAAGTAATTTTTTTCCCATTCCACCAATAAATTTGTAGATTTTGCTTTTGGGTGGTGAATTGGTTCAAAATAAATGATTTCCTGCCAAATTTGTGGGGAACCCTCATCCCTTGAAGTTACCATTGTTTACTTAGCAATAATTAGGTCTACAACTGATAAAAAGATAGACTTATATTTATATAGCGCCTTTCGCGACCTCGGGACGCCCCAAAGCTTTTACAGCCAATGAAGTACTTTTTGAAGTACAGTCAATGTTGTAATGTGGGAAATGCAGCAGCCAATTTGCGCACAGCAAAATCCCACAAACAGCAATGTGATAATGACCAGATAATCTGTTTTAGCGATGTTTGTTGAAGGATAAATGTTGGGCAGGACACCTGGGAGAACTTCCCTGCTCCTCTTCAAATAGTGGCGGGATATTTTATGTCCACCTGAGAGGGGAGACAGGGTCTCAGTTTAACGTTTCATTCAAAATACTGCACTGGAGTGTTGGCCTTCATTTTTGTGCTCAAAGTCTCTGGAGTGGAACTTGAACCCACAACCTTCTGACTCGGAGGCAAGAGTGCTACCCACTGAGCCACAGCTGACATCTAACGTTGCTTGTAGAGTGTACCATGCTGACCACAGATCTGTTGGGCACAACTCCAGACCTGATTTTCAGCAAAAAAAGAACTGACAGCTCTGCAATCAGTTTTTGTTCCTAGAGGAGACCTGGATCGTCATACTCTTCATACTGTAGCAAACATCAGTGTTTCACTCCTAGTTAGGTATGGAGCTTGGCGAATAGTGTACTGACATAGATACCGCACTAATAGGTCATCAGTCAAAAGCTGACTCGGGTCATCCACCACATTTACTAAAAGCAGCATTGTAACTTTCTCTGCACCACTGCTAAAGCTTATGTGGTTCCCCTTGTGCCTTTGGACAAGAACTGAATGCAGCCCTCTCGCCTCTGAGTTAGAAGGTTGTGGGTTCAAGTCCCACTCCACGGACTTGAGCACAAAATCTAGGCTGACACTCCAGTGCAGTACTGAGGGAGTTTTGAAGCAGAGCAGAAGACTTTTCCCCTGTGTCCTGGCCAATATTTATCCCTCAACCAACATCGCTAAAATAGATTATCTAGTCATTAGCGCATTGCTGTTTGTGGGAGCTTGTGGTCGCAAATTGGCTGCCGCGTTTCCTACATCAGAGCAGTGACTTCAAAAAAGTACTTCATTTGCTGTAAAGCACTTTGGGGACGTTCTTATATCACGAAAGGCACTATATAAATGCAAGTCTTTTTTCTTTTGGGGACAAGTACTGAATGCAGTAATTCTTGCTCTCGGTCTGTGCTATGAATGATGTCATGGGAAACGCTCTTGCAGCATGTGTGAGTTAAAGTCCCAGTATCGTCCATGGAAGTTGTCTGTGGCTGCTGGCAAGCTATAAATTCAGAATTCTGAATGCATGACCATTGAGTCTGAATAAGGATCCCATCACTGGCAGGTTTCAGAGAGTTGCTAGTTTGGATCGTTTTACTCAGGATTCCCTTTGAAATTAACATGAGCCCCTCCCATTCTTTGTTTTATACCTCTTAGTAATCCCTTGGACTAAATTTGAACTATGATGTTCATAATTTCCTAATTGTAATTAAGTGAGAGTCTGATCGTAAGCCCCATCAAAGTGGTGTGTTTTTAAAAAATTCGATCCTGGGATGTGGGCGTCGCTGGCAAGGCCGGCATTTATTGCCCATCCCTAATTGCCCTTGAGAAGGTGGTGGTGAGCCGCCGCCTTGAACCGCTGCAGTCCTTGTGGTGAAGGTACTCCCACAGTGCTGTTAGGGAGGGGGTTCCAGGATTTTGACCCAGCGACGATGAAGGAACGACGATATATTTCAAAGTCAGGATGGTGTGTAACTTGAAGGGAACTTGCAGCTGATGGTGTTCCCATACGCCTGCTGCCCTTGGGAGATGCTGTTGAAGAAGCATTGGCGAGTTGCTGCAGTGCATCTTGTAGATGGTACACACTGCAGCCACGGTACGCCGGTGGTGGAGGGAGTGAATGTTTAAGGTGGTAGATGGGGTGCCAATCAAGTGGGCTGCTTTGTCCTGGATGGTGTCGAGCTTCTTGAGTGTTGTTGGAGCTGCACTCATCCAGGCAAGTGGAGAGTATTCCATCACACTTCTGACTTGTGTCTTGTAGATGGTGGAAAGGCTTTGGGGAGTCAGGAGGTGAGCCACAGTATACCCAACCTCTGACCTGCTCTTGTAGCCACAGTATTGATGTGGCTGGTCCAGTTAAGTTTCTGGTCAATGGTGACCCCAAGGATGTTGATGGTGGGGGATTCGCGATGGTAATGCCGTTGAATGTCAAGGGGCGGTGGTTAGACTCTCACTTTTTGGAGATAGTCATTGCCTGGCACTTGTGTGGTGCGAATGTTACTTGCCACTTATCAGCCCAAGCCTGAATGTCGTCCAGGTCTTGCTGCATTCGGGCATGGACTGCTTCATTGTCTGAGGAGTTGCGAATGGAACTGAACACTGCAATCATCAGCGAACATCCCCACTTCTGACCTTATGATGGAGGGAAGGTCATTGATGAAGCAGCTGAAGATGGTTGGGCCAAGGACACTGCCCCGAGGAACTTCTGCAGCGATGTCCTGAGGCTTGGATGATTGACCGCCAACAACCACGACCATCTTCCTTTGTGCTAGGTATGACTCCAGTCAATGGAGAGTTTTCCCCCTGATTCCCGTTGACGCCAATTTTACTAGGGCTCCTTGATGCCACACTTGGTCGAATGCTGCTTGTCAAGGGCAGTCACTCTCACCTCACCTCTGGAATTCAGCCCATTTGTCCATGTTTGGACCAAGGCTGTAATGAGGTCTGGAGCTGAATGGTCCTGGTGGAACCCAAACTGAGCATCAGTGAGCAGGTTATTGGTGAGTAAGTGCCATTTGATAGCACTGTCGACGACACCTTCCATCACTTTGTTCATGATTGGGGCGGTAATTGGCCGGATTGGCTTTGTCCTGCTTTTTGTGGACAGGACCTACCTGGGCAGTTTGCCACATTGTCGGGTAGATGCCAATGTTGTAGCTGTACTGGAACAGCTTGGCTAGAGGCGCGGCTAGTTCTGGAGCACAAGTCTTCAGCACTATAGCCAGGATGTTGTCAGGGCCCATAGCCTTTGCTGTATCCAGTGTGCTCAGCTGTTTCTTGATATCACGTGGAGTGAATCGAATTGGCTGAAGACTGGCTTCTGTGATGGTGGGGACCTCAGGAGGAGGCTGATATGGATCATCCACTCGGCACTTCTGGCTGAAGGTGGTTGCAAACGCTTCAGCCTTGTCCTTTTGCACTCACGTGCTGGGCTCCGGCATCATTTAGGATGGGGATATTCATGGAGCCTCCTCCTCCCGTTGGTTGTTTAATTGTCCACCACCATTCACGACTGGATGTGGCAGGACTGCAGAGCTTTGATCTGATCCGTTGATTGTGGGATCGCTTAGCTCTGTCTATAGCATGCTGTTTCCGCTGTTTAGCATGCATGAAGTCCTGTGTTGCAGCTTCCCCAGGTTGGCACCTCATTTTTTAGCTATGCCTGGTGCTGGTCCTGACATGCTCTTCTGCACTCCTCATTGAATCAGGGTTGGTCCCCTTGCTTGATGATAATGGTAGAGTGAGGGATATGCCGAGCCATGAGGTTACAGATTGTTGTGGAATACAATTCTGCTGCTGCTGAGGGCCCACAGCATCTCATGGATGCCTAGTTTTGAGCTGCTAGATCTGTTCTGAATCTATCCCATTTAGCACGGTGGTAGTGCCACACAACACGATGGAGGGTGTCTTCAGTGTGAAGATGGGATTTCGTCTCCACAAGGACTGTGTGGTGGTCACTGCTACCAATGCTGTCGTGGACAGATGCATCTGCGACAGGTAGATCGGTGAAGACGTTCAAGTAGGTTTTTCCCTTGTGTTGGTTCTCTCACCACCTGCCGCAGTCCTAGTCTGGCAGCTATGTCCTTCAGGACTTGGCCAGCTTGGTCAGTAGTGGTGCTACCAAACCACTCTTGGTGATGGACATCTTGCTGAAGTCCCCCACCCAGAGTACACTCTGTGCCCTTCAGTGCTTCTTTCAAGTGGCGTTCAACATGGAGGAGTTACTGATTCATCAGCTGAGGGAGGGCGGTAGGTGGTAATCAGCAGGAGGTTTCCTTGCCCATGCTTAACCTGAAGCCATGAGACTTCATGGGGACCAGAGTCAATGTTGAGAACTCCCAGGGCCACTCCCTCCTGACTGTATATCACTGTCGCCACCTCTGGTGGGTCGGTCCTGCCGGTGGGGCAGGACATACCCAGGGATGATGATGGAGGAATCTGGGACATTGGCTGAAAGGTATGATTCTGTGAGTATGACTGTCAGGCTGTTGCTTGACTTGTCCCATGAACTGTAGCATCTTTAGTGATGGCCAGGGAATTGTTTATTGTCATTGAGCACGATTTTAAAAATCCCTTCCTTGTTTATTTGAGTTCTAACCATGTTCAAAATGAATAAACTGGTTTTCTCTGATATAACATGGATATTTTTGGCTCTATATTTCACCCCACCCCACCCCACCCCACCCCACCCCACCCCACCACTGATTTTCAGCCTTTTAACACTAAAAATAAAAGCTTAAAAGACTCAAATGTAAAAATTTGGCAATAAAACCTGACTCTAATGGTGCTTAAATAATGCTCCAGTTAAAGATTTTCTTTTGAATTTATAACCAGCTCCTGTAGTGAGAATAGAACATTTACATTTAAAAAAGCAGAGTGCACAGATGTGATATACAGACCATTTAATGCTATTACTAATCTGTCTCTGACTCAGGATTTTTTTCCTGCTGACACTGGGTGCCTGCAGCGGGAAAGCATTCAGTTCCTCTTAAATGGTGCGTACCCCTTACCCTAATCACCACAGAATTAACCCTCCTCCCCCAAATTGTAAGGGTGGGGTGTTCTACCTGGAGTACGAATATCACCTCACACTGATGGTCAACACTATCAGCTGCAATCAGATGTTGTCTTTAGGAAAGACTACAAATCCAGCATGTCTACTCTTAATTTAGAAAACTGGGCCCACCTGTTGTAATCGGTAACCACAGTCCACTTACTGTAATTAGTGGAATTAATTTTCTGCCAATTATAGTTGATTAGTTAGATAAATAGTTGTAAACTATTGAAAGAACCCAGAACAAGGGGGCATAAGCTTAAAATTAGAGCTCGGCCGTTCAGGGGTGATGTCAGGAAGCACTTCTTCACACAAAGGGTGGTGGAAATCTGGAACACTCTCCCCTACAAAAAGCTGTTGAGGCTGGGGGGGTCAATTGAAAATTTCAAAACTGATAGATTTTTGTTAGGTAAGGGTATTAAGGGATATGGAACCAAGGTGGGTAGATGGAGTTGAGATACAGATCAGCCATGATCTAATTGAATGGCGGAACAGGCTGGAGGAGTATTCAGGTTTTTGAATAGCCTATTCCTGTTGCTATCAGACAAGTCAAGGTAGAATCTTGAGTGATTGCCCAACAATAACATTGAAGTTTGGAATTGTGTTATCTTAGTGTTATACATTCAACTGGATTTTCGACTGAAGGGTAACACATACTGTGCAGGTTAAAAAAGTATATTTTGTTGATGGAGTCGAAGCTTCATTTATGTGCAAAATCCGTTATTTATAGATATCCAGTAAAGATACTATTCACCTTGAATTATTTCTAATCCTGGTTTTCTTCCTCCTTTCTTGAAGGTGGTCACTGTTACTGGAATATGGTTTTACAGGTGCTTTGTGCCTGCTTGTACCTCACATAAAATGGGCACTTTTCATGTTTTGAGCCCGTCAGTGACAGTCAGTGGGCTGTTCAACTGCAAAGGGCTTCACGGCCAAGCCCAATTCCGTCAGATGATAGCAAGATAATAACGCACAAGGAAAGCAATTCAGCCCATCTTACTTCATCCATCCCTACGATCCACCCATCATAGCATACGATTGTTTACTTGGAACATTTCACTTTCAAAGAGTACAAATAAAATTCTAACGGCTACTAATTCTAACAGCTACTAAAATGTATCAGTCAGTTATATACTGCAGTTATATAATAAGTAAAGTGGGATAATAAGCTAACCAGTGGGTTAGTTGTGCAGCTGCTCCAAGGCAGGATCTTACTCTTGCGTGTAACATTCCATTATTGTCATAGAATCGTACAGCACAGAATGAGGCCATTTGGCCCATCGCGCATGTGCCGGCTCTCTGAAAGAGCTCTCCAATTAGTCCCACGACCTGCTCTTTCCCCATAGCCCTGCAAATTAGAGCTTTAGGAACGTAGGGAGTAGGCCATTCGGCCCCCTCAACCTGCTCTGCCATTCAATAAGATCATGACTAATCTGTACCTCAAATCCATTTACCTGTCTTGGTTCCATATCCCTTAATACCCTCATGTAATAAAAATCTATTAATCTCAGTTTTTGAAATTTTCAGTTGACCCCTAGCCTCAACAGCTTTTTGAGGAGGAAAGTTCCAGATTTCCACTACCCTTTGTGTAAAACAGTGGTTCCTGACATCACCCCTGAACGGCCTTAATATTCAGGTTATGCCTCCTTGTTCTGGACTCCACTACCAGAGGAAATAGTTTCTCTCTACCCAATGAGTGGTTAGAATATGGAACTCGCCATAAGGAGTAGTTGAGGCGAATAGCATAGATGCATTTAAGGGGAAGCTAGATAAGTACATGAGGGAGAAAGGAATAGAAGGATATGTTGATAGTGTTAGATGAAGTAGGGTGGGAGGAGGCTCGTGTGGAGTATAAGCACTAGCATAGACAAGTTGGGCTGAATGTCCTGTTTCTGTGCTGTACATTTTATGTAATTCTCTCTACTCTGTCAATCCTTTAATCATCTCAGTCACCTCAGTTGGATCACCACTTAATCTGTTTGCTGATGCCATAGCAGATACCAGTAGCCAGGGTGTTGTATGCAATTTACATGCTCACTGAAGGATTCAGATATGTGTCACTTCTAAAACTTGGCACCATCTCTGCGCATTTTTTTAAACTCCAACCCGGTGAGACAAATTGCACCCGGTTGGAGTTTTTGCTTTCCATTCAATGCTTCCTTCTGGATTAGGCACTGAGTTTTGAGTGCAATCTTTTAAATGTTTGTGTGTTTTGCTTGAGCCTGTTTTGGGTATTGTTAACTTTAACTTTCTTATTGAGACCGCTGAAGAATTTTGATGAAGATAACTGTCTCTAACGGAAAGATTTGAAGAACTGTAATTTCATAAATGAATATCTGAACTGAATCAAATAATTTTAAAGGCATGAGAAACAAAGTAAAACTAAATTGAATTGTTAATAAAACTTTGGTCATTTTTTTTTTAAGATGACGTTGAAATTGTAGTCGACAGCGCTTTAGAGTTTTTATAAATGTCGGACCTAAGATTCCATGTATTCCACCATCTCCTCCTTCACTCCACTCAGTTCCTGATCTCTGCTTTGCTGCTGTGGGAAGGCTTAAAGTGTAGGCTAGCTATCACATCTCAGCTGAATAGAAAGAAAAGAAAGTCTTGCATTTCGATGGCGCCTTTCACAACCTCAGGACGTCCCAAAGAGCTTTACAGCCAATTAAGTATTTTTGAGTGTAGTCACTGTTGTAATGTAGGAAGCGCAGCAGCCAATTGGCGCACAGCAAGGTCCCATAAACAGCAATGTGATAATGACCAAATAATCTGTTTTAGTGATGTTGGTTGAAGGATAAATATTAGCCAGGACTCCGAGGAGAACTCCCCTGCTCTTCTTCGAAATAGTGTCATGGGATCCTTTACGTCCACCTGAGAGGGCAGACAGGGCCTCGGTTTAACATCTCAGCCGAAAGACGGCACCTCCGACGGCGCAGCACTCCCTCAGTACTGCACCGAGACTGTCAGCCTAGATATTGCGCTCAAGTCTCTAGAGTGGGTCTTGAACCCATAACCTTCTGACTCATAAATAGGAAAATTGAAGGACAATTAATTACCCTCCGCTACTCTCACTCATTCCTAGCAGTTGGTTTCAGAACATTGATGGAATAAACTTGATTGGAGATTGCCTGTCAATGTGTTGGATGGAGAATGATGCAAGTGATGGGAAAACCAGGAAAGAGTGGAAAATACACTTTAAAAATAAATAAATCATAATGACTAAGCACTGATGATTTATTTTTTGCACATCTATATATTTTGTTTATCTACTGCAGCAGATTCTGAAGACAGCTCCCAGTCAGGCTGTGAGACCCCAGGCAGCGAATTCGCATTTCAGGGGACCGCCGAGCTTGAGGACGTGGAGAGCTCAGACAGTAAGACAAAGAAAGAGAAAAAGAAGAAAGACAAGAAAAAGAAAGTGAAAACAAAAGGAAAGGAAAAAGACAAAGAGAAGAAGAAGGAAAATGAGAGTCAAGAAAAGAAAGCTAAGAAGAAAGGATTTGGAGCAATGCTTAGGTATTGAATGCAATTTTCAATGCATGAATTAACCTGATTTTATATATTTTATGGTCTGATTTATTCTGTTCAGGGGTGATGTCAGGAAGCACTTCTTCACACAAAAGGTAGTTGAAATCTGGAACTCTTTCCCCTAAAAAGCTGTTGAGGCTGGCGGTTAATTGAAAATTTCAAAACTGCAATTGATAGATTTTTGTTAGACAAGGGTATTAAGGGATATAGAACCAAGGTGTGTACATAACATAAGAAAGAGGAGCAGAAGTAGGCAATTTGGCCCTTCGAGCCTGCTCCGACATTCAATAAGATCATGGCTGATCTTCTACCTCAACTCCACCTTCCCTATCCCTATATCCCTTGGTTCCTTTAGTATCCAAAAATCTATCAATTTCTGTCTTGAATATACTCAACGACCGAGCATTCACAGCCCTCTGGGGTACATGGAGTTAAGATAGAGAAGCCATGATCTAATTGAATGGGGGAATAGGCTCGAAGGGCTGAATGGCCTCCTCCTGTTCCTATGTTTCTATATGTTCTAATTTCCAGCTAGCTCTCTGGGATGAGCAGGAGCTTTTTCTACATAACTCTGATACAAGGTTAGAATTGGTATGGGTTTGATGATAATGATATCAGCATTGATCTGTTGAGCTGCAAAAGGTTTTACAGACATAAAAGTTTTTTATTGATGATGAGGAACCCACATTTGAATTTTAGGATCAGAGGCCTTAGGATTTGAGTGTTCATGAAATTGACTCATTCTGGTAATCCAGAACTTTGTGCAAGTTTCTCTGGACTGGCTGTTGCGAATCTCCACCCAGTTGGTTTTCCACAAGCTCACCCAGATTTTCAACCAGTTTAACTGGCAGTAAGACCACCCTTGTGTTTTTTTTTCAAATCTTGGGTGATGGAGGCCCAAGGTTCGATCCTTACCCTGTGCTGAGCTATTCTCAATCTGCTGCTTGTGGATATGCTATATTTTGTCTTGGAAGTTACAGCTGGTAAGGGGAAAATTAATGAGTTTCGATTCAACAACAGCTTGCATTTATATAGTGCCTTCAACATAGTAAAACATCCCAGGATGCTTCACAGAAGTGTCAGCTGAAAGAAAGTTGACACTGAGCCACATAAGGAGATATTAGGACTTGCGACCAAAAGCTTGGTTAAAGATGTAGGTTTTAAGGGGCATCTTAAAGGAGGTAGAGAGAGGTAGAAAGCCGGAGAGATTTAGGGAGGGAATCCAGAGTTTAGGGCCGAGACAGCTGAAGGCACGGCCACCAATGGTGGAGCGAAGGAAATCGTGTATGCTCTAGAGGCCAGAAGTGGAGCAATGCAGAGATCTCGGAGGGTTGTAGGGCTGGAGGAGGTTACAGGGATAGGGAGGGGCGAGGTCATGGGGGGGGGGGAGGGATTTGAAAACAAGGATGAGAATTTTAAATTTGAGGCGTTGCTGGACCAAGAGCCAATGTTGGTCAGCGAGCACATTGTTGCTGTGCTCAGGATACGGGCAGCAGAGTTTTGGATGAGCTGAAGTTTCTGATTTATTACCCAGTAATCCCTGTTGGAAAATGCAAGTGTGTGGATATTGGATAAGAGCAAGATTGAGCTTGCCAACTTCTTGTCACGCATGTGTTGAGGGACTGTCATTTGGCTGTCCCCTATACATGAATATCCACGATGAAGGAGAGCTACTTGGATGAGATACTAGGACGGTGCCTATGCTTGTGGGCGTCACTTCAGCATAAAGCACCATCTTCAGGAGAGATGGGGAGAAAATGGAGGCGGAGGGAGGTAATGGGCAGATGAGAAATCTTCAAAACTACCTCTTATTCATGCAGAAGAAATTTTAGACAAAGGCTTATTGGTCATACTTGCTCCTTTTCCACTCATCACTAGCCTAGATTTTCCAGTGATGCTACAAAATCAGGCATTGGTCAATCAGGCAGTGGGGAATGAGAACAACATCCATAACACAGGATCTCTGCCAACTTTAGCACCAGTCCCAATTTTTAATGGCCAGAATTTCATTTTAACAGATGCAGTTAAAATCTTTTTTCCTACATATTTGTTTTGCTGTTGCCAACTTCTTGTCACGCATGTGTTGAGGGACTGTCATTTGCCCCAGCCCTCTTCAACGGTTTCTCAATTGGTAATTCCCCAGGACTTCTCCTCTACCCTTTGTTTGAGGAAGAAGAAGCGACCAAGTGACTGAGGAATACAACACCAGAGTATACAGTTAGAAGCACTCCTTGCTCCATGTCGTAAGAATGAGCCTTACGCGTGGTGAACTTAAAGTAAGCTTTAATCAACTAAAAAGGTGCTACATACAAAAGAGGTCTTACTCTATGCCTCTCCAGGATCCAACTGATCAGCCCAGTATTTATCCTGGACTAATCACAGGAAGTGATGTAATAAAGTTCGAGTCACAGGAAGCTGTATTGTGTTACCACACTCCATATGTCTGTGTAACCATGCTTTGCTTTCCAAAGGAAGCCTTACACAGAGTAAGGACACAGACCAGCTCTGATAAAAGAAAGAAATAACTTGTATTTCGATAGCGGCTTTCACAACCTCAGGACGTCCCAAAGCGCTTTACAGCCAATGAAGTATTTTTGAAGCGTAGTCACTGTTGTGATGTAGGAAACGCGGCAGCCAATTTGTGCATAGCAAGCTCCCGCAAACGGCAATGTGATAATAACTGGATATTCTGTTTTAGTGGTGTTGGTTGAGGAATAAATATTGTCTAGCACATGGGGAGAACTTCCCTGCTCCTCTTCGAAATAGTGTCATGGGATCTTTTATGTCCAGCTGACGGGACAGACGGGGCCTTGGTTGAATCCTTCATTTGATAGACTGCACTTCTGACACTCCCAGCGCTCCCTTAGTACTGCACTGGGAGTGTCAGTCTGGATACATTGCATTGGCTGTAAAGCGTTTTGGAACATCCCAAGGTTGTGAAAGATGCGATAGAAATGCAAGTCTTTATTTATTTTGGCGCTCTCTGCCTCTAGCGCGCGCGCGCTCTCTGCCTCTAGCACGCGCTCTTTGCCTCTGGTGCGCGCTCTCTGCCTCTGGCGCGTGCGCGCTCTCTGCCTCTGGCGCGCGCGCGCTCTCTCACTCTCTCACATTCTCTCACTCTCACACACACTCACTCACACATATTCCTTCTCGCGCACGCTCTCCCTCGCAGTCACTCTCGCACTCGCTCTCCCTCGCACATTCCCTCTCTCTCTCTCTCTCTCTCACTCTCTCTCACACACTCTCTCTCTGTCACACACACTCTCTCACACACTATCTCGCTCTCTCGCTCTCTCTCTCACACACTCTCTCTCACACTCTCTCTCATACACTCTCTCTCACACTCTCTCTCTCACTCTCTCACACACTCTCACACACACTCTCACACACACTCTCTCACACTCTCTCACACACTCTCACACACTCTCTCACTCTCTCTCACTCTCTCTCTCACTCTCTCACACTCACTCTCACACTCTCACACTCTCTCTCTCTCACTCACTCACTCACTCTCCTCTCTCCTCACACACTCACTCTCCTCTCTCTCTCACACCCTCTCTCTCTCTCACCCTCTCTCTCTCTCGCGCCCCCCCTCTCTCGCGCCCCCCCTCTCTCGCGCCCCCCCTCTCTCGCGCCCCCCCTCTCTCGCGCCCCCCCTCTCTCGCGCCCCCCCTCTCTCGCGCCCCCCCTCTCTCGCGCCCCCCCTCTCTCGCGCCCCCCCCTCTCTCGCGCCCCCCCTCTCTCGCGCCCCCCCTCTCTCGCGCCCCCCCTCTCTCGCGCCCCCCCTCTCTCGCGCCCCCCCTCTCTCGCGCCCCCCCCTCTCTCGCGCCCCCCCCCTCTCTCGCGCACCCCCCTCTCTCGCGCACCCCCCTCTCTCGCGCCCCCCCCTCTCTCGCGCCCCCCCCTCTCTCGCGCCCCCCCTCTCTCTGCGCCCCCCCCTCTCTCGCGGCCCCCCCTCTCTCGCGCCCCCCCTCTCTCGCGCCCCCCCCCCCTCTCTCGCGCCCCCCTCTCTCGCGCCCCCCCTCTCTCGCGCCCCCCCTCCTCTCGCGCCCCCCCCCCCCCTCCTCCTCGCTCCCCCCCTCTCGCGCCCCCCCCCCCCCCCCCCCCCCTCTCGCGCCCCCCCTCACACTCTCGCGCCCCCCTCACACTCTCGCGCCCCCCCCTCTCACACTCTCGCGCCCCCCCTCACTCTCTCGCGCCCCCTCCCCCTCACTCTCTCGCGCCCCCCCCTCACACTCTCGCGCCCCCTCTCACACTCTCGCGCCCCCCCTCCTCACACTCTCGCAGATCACACTCTCGCGCCCCCCCCCCCACTCTCTCGCGCTCCCCCCCCCCCCCTCTCTCGCGTCCCCCCTCCCACTCTCTCTAGCGTCCCCCCTCCCACTCTCTCGCGTCCCCCCTCACCACTCTCTCTCGCGTCCCCCCTCCCCCCCACTCTCTCGCGCCCCCCCTCCCACTCTCTCGCGCCCCCCCCTCCCACTCTCTCGCGCCCCCCCTCCCACACTCTCGCGCCCCCCTCCCACACTCTCGCGCCCCCCTCCCACACTCTCGCGCCCCCCTCCCACACTCTCGCGCCCCCCCCTCCCACACTCTCGCGCCCCCCCTCCCACACTCTCGCGCCCCCCCCCCCCACACTCTCGCCACCCCCCCTCCCACACTCTCTGCACCCCCCCCCCTCACACTCTCGCGCCCCCCCTCTCACTCTCTCGCACAATCTCTCTTTTTCTCGCGTGCTTTCACTCTCACCCACTGCCTGGAGCTTGCCCTAAATGTATTCATTAATTGACTCCTGAAAATGATGGCAAGATCACATCGGGTGGGTGCAAATTGTATTTCTTCCTACTTCTACTTGAGATTTCACCTGAGATGATAATCAAGGTTGCCATGTAGATTGTAACTAATAACGGCTAGTCTTTATTCTTTGCCCGAAGAGTAGAAGGAGCTTTTCTGTATATTGTAGTCAGTCCATGTCTTGCCTGACCCGGGAATGTTTGATTCTGACGCCGTTGCCCCAATTATAAACTGCCTCGCCCGGTGGGAACGGTGCGGGTTCAGGTCGAGCGACCGATTTGCACCCCGCCTAATTTTACACTCCAACTTGTATCATCGGAAGGGTGTCAAATGGGCGTCTGCCCCCTCATGCTGGGCCGGTTAAATTGAAATTGGGGTTTCTATGCCTCAAATAAAAAGTGTTCCATTTCACTTTATCATCCCTCCCTATCTCTGTAACCTCCTCCAGCCCTACAACCCTCTGAGATCTCTGCGCGCCTCCAATTCTGGCCTCTTGCACATCCCCGATTTTCTTCGCTCCACCATTAGTGGCCGTGCCTTCAGCTGCCTGGGGGGCCCTAAGATCTTGAATTCCCTCCCTAAATCTCTCCGCCTCTCTACCTCTCTCCTCTTTCAAGGCGCCCCTTAAAACCTACCTATTTCACCAAGCTTTTGATCACTTGTCCTAATACCTCCTTATGTAGCTTTGTGTCAAATTTTTGTCTGATCACGCTCCTGTGAAGCGCTTGGAGCGTTTTGCTACGTTAAAGGCGCTATAGAAATGCAAGTTGTTGTGGATGAGCACGAAAATTCAATGAAATTATTATTTTTTTAAATCAACTGGAATGTCTCTTTCACCAGCTTCATTACTAATGAGCTGTCTGAGTGAAGCAGCACACTGCAGTAATAATACCTTGGAATCCACTGCCTGAGGGACAGTTTTCTCCTGGCAGTACCTGTGGTTTTGTCTATTTTATGAATTAAGTTCTCTAAATAGTTCAGCCTTTAGGTAAAGGCTTTCTTAGACTGAAATAGTTTTGAACTTTGCCCTGCGATTTCCATAAATGGCCTCTTTGCTGTTCTGTTCAGTGACTTACTGACTTACCCTCCTCCCCCACCCCCACCCCCCAAATAAAACACACCGACATTTTTCAGAAATTACTACCTCTCTCTAAACTTCATCCAAACTCTGCTGGCGGTACCCTTGTGGGGAATGTGATGGCCTGTTTGAAATGTCAAAACAATTACAGTACAGGAGGAGTGGGGATACGGGAAGAGGTTCTGTTCAAGCATTCTCTTCATTGAAAATCCAGGAGTGACAGAGATGGTCCAGTGCTTCCCCAAAGCTTGTCCTTACCTACTGCATTCACCTTTATAAGCACTGCCTTCTCTTGTGGCATCGAGCCAAGGAAGAGTTGAGGGAGGGCACTTCACAACCAGCCATAATATATGCTGCTATTTTTTTTATTTTTCTATCTTTTTGATTTATCTGGCAAAATGGTTCCAATAGTCTTAAACTTCCAGCTTTCGAACTGAGCTGGGCTCATGACTTTCATTTAAATACGAAGCAAATATTGACCTTTACGCAAGTTTAATTTTGGTATTTATAGAATCATACAACACAACAGGAGGCCACTCGGCCCATCGTGCCCGTGCCGGCTGTCTGACAGAGCTATAACTTAGTCCGACTTTCCTGCACTTTTCCCCATAGCCCTGCAAATTTTTCCTTTTAAGTATATATGGTTCCCTTTTGAAAGTTACTTTTGAATCTGCTTCCACCACCCTTTCAGGCAGCGCATTCCAGATCACAACAACTCGCTGAGTGAAAAATTTCCCCTCGTCTCTCCCCTGGCTTTTTTGCCAATTATCTTGAATTTGTGTCCTCGGGTTACCGACCCTCCTGCCAGTTTCTCCCTAACTATTCTGTCAAAACTCCTAATATTCTTTAATTTGTTTTTAAAAATGGTCTTAAAGACTGGAATGTGGAATTCTCTACCACAGAAGGCTATGGAGGCCAAGTTACAGAGTATATTTAAGAAGGAGATAGATAGATTTCTAGACACAAAAGGCATCAAGGGGTATGGGGAGAGAGCGGGGATATGGTATTGAGATAGAGGATCAGCCATGATCATGTTGAATGGCAGAGCAGGCTCGAAGGGCCGAATGGCCTACTCCTGCTCCTATTTTTCTATGGTTTCTATGTTTCTATGTTTATTTGTCTCGCTGGCTAAACTGCAGTGCTGACTAGTGAAAACATACACTTTTATTTTGTTAACCTGCTGCTGTTAAAGCTGAGCATCTTGAGCACTTTCTATAAGACACCAGCCAAACTTCATCAGAATGTTGGTAATAATATTATAAAGTATGAGTACCCATGTTTGTATTCTGGGAATCGACCAAACTCTACAGTCATGCAAACTTGTCTGAAGAAACATCATTACAGGAAAGGGGAAGGCTTTCGACTGGGACTCTTTTTATTCATTTAACAGAACTGTTCTGAATAGTGCACAGAAATCTAGGCTGATGCTCCAGTACAGTACTGAGGGAGTGCTGCACTGTTGGAGGTGCTGTCCTTAGGATGAGACGTTAAACCGAGGCCCCCTCAGGTGGACGTAAAAGATCCCATGGCACTATTTCGAAGATGAGCAGGTGGGTTCTCCCTGGTTTCCTGGCCAATATTTATCATCATTGCGTGGTGCTATTTTGAAGAAGAGCCAGGGGAGTTCTCCCCACAGTCCTGTCTAATATTAATCCCTCAACCAACATCACTAAAACAGATGATCTGGTCATTATCTCACTTGCTGCTTGTGGGGCCTTGCTGTGCGCAAATTGGCTGCTGCGTTTCCTACATTATAACAGTGACCACACTTCCAAAGTACTTCATTGGCTGTGAATTGCTTTAGGATGTCCTGAGGTTGTGAAATGTGCTATAGAAATGCAAGTCTTTCTTTACTGCACTGGAGTGTCAGCCTAGATTTTGTGCTCAGGTCTCTGGAGTGGGCCACAACCTCCTGACTCAGGCGAGAGTGCTACCCATTGAGTCACGGCTGTCACAAGTATTACAAGAAGATGCTGAAACCCAGCAAGTGACATTTTCTTGAGGAAGAACTGTCGCTTTTAATTTTTTTCCCAACTCAGGCAATTTAAAGGGGGGAAAGAAAGAATTCACTCAGAGCAGGATTTGTGAGACCAACCTTTCCTCACACATTCACAGTCAATACATGCCGACCTTAATGAGGCCATAATCTATCTGGTCATACCACTAAATGATTGTGTCAGGTCGAGGCAATAACTGCTGGTCGTTATGCTAATTACAGTCATCTTGTGATGACTTTTATAGCTTTTACCCTCTTCTGTAAGTAATTACAGTAAAATGGAATCCTTTTCATTAAAACACAAGAGTGGCATCCCAAACTGCTTTACAGCCAATTAAGTAATTTTTTAAGTGCAGTCACTGTTGTAATGTAGGAAACACGGCACCTAATTTGCGCACAGCAAGAGCCCACAAACAGCAGAGAGATAATGACCAGACAATCTGTTTCAGTGATGTTGGTTGAGGGATAAATATTGACCAGGAGAACTCTCCTGCTCTTCTTCAAATAGTGCCGTGGGATCTTGTACATCCACCCGAGAGGGCAGATGGGGCCCGAACATCTCATCTGAAAGACGGCACCTCCGACACTGCAGCACACTCTCAGTAATGCACTGAAGTGCCAGCCTAGATTATGTGTTCAAGTGTCTGGAGTGGGACTTGAACGTGCAAACTTCTGACTCTGAGACGAGCCACTGAGCCACGGCTTGCGTTTCGCCACCGAACGGCAGGGCATGGAACCATGCCTGGGACTTCGAAAACAATGCGAACCGAACGGCAGGGCATGGAACCATGCCTGGGACTTCGAAAACAATGCGAATTCCCAGTTATGACCAGGGCAGCACAGGATCAACTAGTGAAATCGCTGTGCTCAAATCACCCCACCCCAGGAAATCTCATTAACTTTCAGGAAGCTGGAGGCACTGACACAGGAACAGGAGTAAGCCCTTCAGCCCCTCCAGCCATTCAGTTAGATCATGGCTGATCTGTATCTGAAGTCCAACTACCTGCCTTGGTTCTGTAACCCTTAATACCCTTACCTCACAAAAATCCATCAATGTCAGTTTTGAAATTTTCAATTTATCCGCAGCCTCAACAGCTTTATGGTGGAGAGAGTTCCAGAATGGCAGAAGGCCTGACGGTCACCTGGGTAACTGCTGACTCTCAACAGTAGCCATTGGCATTGGTGAGGAGGGACAGAACCTGAGAAAGCAGGACTATAAATTCAAAATGGATCTAATTTTTAATAATTTTTAATTTCTAATGCAAACATTTTATTAATTTTCTTTCCCATTCTGATATGTGCATGGAGGTGGCCTCATCGAGCCAGTGGGAAAAGCTACACTGCCTGTTCCTCCTTCATTCAAACAGCCTCACGTCACAGATTGACATTTACCTCATGGGCCATACATCCTGACCACAGCCCAGGTCTGGGTGCGAGAAGTGGGTTTGGACATGAGAAGTTTCAGCTGGCTGTTACAAAACCTTACACAAGGATGTTAAATACTCGGGAGCCCCCCACCCCACTTTTAACACATTGGCTACTGAAGGAAGATATTAACATGGTCACTCCCCTCCCACCAGCCCCCACACACACACACCTGAGGCTACTTAAAACTTCCAAAGTCATTTTGAAAAGAGTTGCTGGCGAGCCATCCTTCAATCAAGGCATTGCCACCTCTGTACTCCAGTCTTTCAGGTCAGGCAGTGTGATGGACAGGTTAGTGAGTCTGTTGCATCAGCCCCTTCATGGCACATTGCCAGGAAATGGGTCCGCACACAGGTGGACGGGAGTGCACAGCCAAACGGTTACCTCATCCTGCACATGCTGAAAATATCGCCTTGGGATCAGCAAGGGCGGGGGGGTTCGGTGGCAGTGGCAAATTGAAGTAGACTGCTTTTAAGAGGGAGCAGTAATTGATGGGAAGGAAATTTCTTTAGAGGGACAGTAGATGGATTGTTCTATGCCCATAATTTCTGAACTAGGAATAGTTTCCCACTTCCTTAGAAATTTTTCTTTAGACTCCGGGTCGGAGAATTAGAAAAAGGATTGATCATTGATTTTATGGAAAACGGATTAGATTTATGATTTTTTTTTTCTGGTGGTGTTAAGGGGTGGGGGTGGTAGAGTTGGCATTTGAAAAAAATGAAGTGAATTTTTAAAAATTTCAAATGGTCCAGAATTAGAGACTCGGCTGCTTTGTTTCAATTTTTAAAAACTTTTTGCTGAGATTGTGTGTGTGTGTGTGTGTGTGTGTGTGTGTGTGTGTGTGTGTGTTTTCCCTCTTTTCTTTTTGCCTTTCTCAGGAGATTGCATGGCTGTGAGGGTGTAGGAAGTGTCTGGTCATGATGCTCCAGCCATCATGAGTGTGGGACAGGCTTGATGGACCAGCTGGGTCCAATCTCGCACTTGATGCTAATTGTGTCCCTGCAGATGCCACATGTTGAACGTGCAGGCAACCTTTCATCCTGCCCGCTGCACATCGTAAACCTATTTCCATTAAACGCATGAAAGCGATCCCTCTATTGGGAATGGAACCTCTTCCTATTTTTGTCAGGACTGAGCACTCTCAGATCAGGTATAGCGTGGTTTAGATGCAGAGTAGTTAAAAGAGTACCTGGTAACTTGCTTGTGAGTTATGGTCACTGCCACTAATGGGATATATATCATATCGCACATGTCATTATGTAATGCATTGTGTTTATACCTTATATTTAAAATAAATTAATCTAGTAAAGATCTCGGTAAAATTAATTGGGTAACAAAACTAATCAGATGGCTACAATGGTGCGCTGTATTCCTTTGAGGTCTCGTTTCAATACAGCAAAAGGCATTGAGAGTGCTAATTAGGCTATTGTATGATGTGAGTTTTAAAATGTTTGTTTATAACATTTCTATTCAAGTGGCTGTTCAAAGGAAAAATTATAACAATAGTTAGAAAATTATATAACTTTATCTCCATAAAATATTGAAATTATTCATGAAAATAAGTTAATTGCA
Organism: Squalus acanthias; assembly: GCA_030390025.1. NCBI lineage: Eukaryota > Metazoa > Chordata > Chondrichthyes > Squaliformes > Squalidae > Squalus > Squalus acanthias. The sequence goes on along the minus strand of CM059427.1, from coordinate 105,505,253 downwards.
TGTGGGTATAAAACTCCCCTCTGCACTGTGCATCAGTTACTCCCTCCTCAACACAAGTGATGGTTAGCTGGATGGTTTTAAGTTCTTGTTGCAATGCTGTGTCAATCACTCCCAGGTCCGGTACAGCTTGGCTAGAAGCAGGGTAGCGCTCTCTTAATTGTCCGCTCCCAAGTAATGTTCCCATTAAGCTGTGGAGCCGCGCAGTGGTCTGGAGGTCCCGCGCAGGCGGCTCAGCGGCTTTTAAATGGAAAAACCGCGCATGCGCGGAAATTTGAATGGTGCCGCGCAGCCTGTTAAAGGGGCCACACACCCAAAAAAGAATTAGCGGGAGCATTGCTCCCAAGCCATTTACACTATAGGTTAAATAGAGGGTAATACTCCCTCCACAGTGCTTCTTCAAACACTCTTAGCCAGTTATGGCATGATTTACAAGCAACAATAACAACTTCTTGAATTTATATAGCACTTTTAACATAGAAAGACGTCTCCAGGCACTTCACAGGAGCGTTATCAGACAGAATTTGTCACCAAGCCACGTAAGGCGTAAGGAGATATTAGGACAGGCAACTAAAAGCTTGGTCAAAGAGAGAGGTTTTAAGGAGTGTCTTAAAGGATGAGCGAGAGGTACAGGGAGGGAATTCCAGAGTTTAGGGCCTAGACAGCTGAAGGCATGGCTGCCAATGGTGGGGGCGAGCAGGGTAGCTCCCTTTTTATATAGCCATGCCAATCAGTACCAAGTCACCTAAACCATTCATAGATTCAGACTGTAGCTCTCTTGTACTCCATCAGTCAGTCATACATTACTTTCCCCATGAGTTAGATACAGGGCAAAACTCTGTGTGTCCCATTTCATTAACGACTCCCAGTTCAGCTATAGCAAGGTTATATGCCGGCTAAAGTTCTCCTGTTCTGTTCCCATCAATCACTTGCAGGCCACTTACACCATTTGTTAGATGCAGGGTAAAGCTGCATTTTTCCTGCTGCATCAATCACTCCCAGGTCACTCAGTCCTGGTCCATCTCGCACTTGATGCTAATGTCCCGACAGATGCTACATGTTAAACGTGCAGGCAACCTTTCATCCTGCCTGCCGCACGTCATAAACCTATTTCCAATAAACACATGAAAGTGATCCCTTAATTGGGAGCGGTTTTGATGTCCCAGTTTGTACGGCTATGCAAGAATAATTAACTATATTCCATGCTGGTTTTCTAACTTGAAACGATTGACTGCTGTGGGCTGGTATATATAAACAGGTATTCTCAGAAAATGAAATGGAAATGTTGGTTTATTGGGAGAGAAGATGGCAATTCAAGTAACACAACTTGCCCCTAAGAAATATATGTATTAATGGAAACGCCACACTGTTTGTGATAGACACTCAACTGCAACAGCAGCAAAGAAATGACTGTGCTTTGGAAAGAATAGTTGAGCAAGAAACCTACTGCAGAGAGATAAACTGCACTGAAAAGCTGAGTTGTTTTTTTTGTGCGAACCTAAAGCACATATGCTTTAGTTTAGTTCTGGACAGGCAAACCTCTGGTCACTTGGGCGCTCCACAGGTTTGAGTATAAATATTGCATATTTTCTTTAAAACAGTAGTTATTATTTTTGCACATTGTGCCCTGTGGTCTCCCCACACCAGCCCCTCTCAGGCAGGCAGACTGGCCTCGTGCTTCTTACAAATTATACTGTCTTATTAGTAATGCATGAGCAGCCCTGGAAGTGGGTATCTCCTATTTTTTTTCTTGTTCAGCTCAGCTATGTTGAGGGTAACCCTCCACTCGGTGCCGATATCAGGAACTCCTGCTGTCGGAAGTTTTCTGGCGATTGTTATTGCACAGAATTTGTTTGGTAGAAAGTGATTGGTATGGTTATTTTTATGATGGAACCATTCAGAAATAGCACTACAGGCAGCAATCACAAATGTTAGAAGCACTGAACCAATCACAAAGATTTTCCATGCAACTCGTGACAGGACAGACACAAAAATATTATATGGATATATAGGTTAAGTAAGTAACCAATGAACAGTGAATGAATGTTAACTTTTTGGGGGGCATTTTCACCTCAGAAGGGTGTTCTTGGGACTTCCTCTGCTTCAATAACATCCCATTTGGGAGACTTTGTTGCTGTGCCTCCATGTTGGATTCCAGGCAAAGTTTACATTGTAGCTGGTTTATCATCCATCAAGGAGCAGCATTTTCGAGTGGTTCTATTTTGACTTTTTCAATTTTAGCTTGTATTGAAGTTTATATCAATTCATCAGGTTGCCCCCATTGATGTCCCTCATCTTCCTTCGTCTAAGACCAAAGTAAAGTGGCTCGCCCTGCTGTGTAACCCTTTAAGTAATAACTTGTAAAAAGTTCGCCGGGAATAATTGTGACGACTGCTGCCTTTTTGACTGATAGTTTGGCACTGTGTACCATTCCTGGAGATTGGGGGAGCAGACAGACATAGACAGCAGGAAGCAACGTACGAATCCGCCTACACAAAGTTAGGATACACTGATCTCAAAGGTACTTTTCATTAGCTTCATACAGCAGATTTACTATGACAGTGAAAACAAAATCAAATAAACTGTTCGACAATCTCTGTGTGCTCCCATACATCTTTCAGTCCCTGCCGAGCGCCACTTATATCCTAAATAAAATTTAATCTAGCCTTACAAACCCTGGCGCAGCCTAAAAGGCATTGAAATGTGATTACTTGGCTTTTAAATTAATGGCTGGGAAAATTGCCCTTGGATTGGTTTAACTCGGCTTGTTGGGAAGTGGGTGGGATACGTTAGCGGATGGAGAACTTCGGATTCAAAAGATGTTTTTGCTGTTGATCCATCGGCTGCCATCTCAAAAGACACCAGGGAATGGTCAGTGCAACAAGTTAGCACACCGCGCTTTCGTCCTATTGGAAAGGAGTATATTTTAAGTCACTGCGCTAGCCAGCAGTTTCCTCCTGTTCCTCCACCCCCCCACCCTGCCCCAACCTCATCAGAAAGAGGAGGCTTGCATCCCGTCAGCGTGGACTAGATTCAGACTCACACTGAGTGGATTGAGGTCTCCCCTTTGTGATAGGCGTAGAAGGTGATAGGAAATGACTGGTTCACGCAATGAAAGAAAGAAAGACTTGCATTTATACCGCGCCTTCCATGACTTTGGGATGTCCCAAAGCAGTTTACAGACAATGAAGTACTTTTTGAAGTGTAGTTGAAATGCAGGAAATGTGGCAACCAATTTGAGCACAGCCAAGTCCAACAAGCAGCAAAGAAATAAAGGAGCAGATCATCTGTTTTAGGTGTTGGGTTGAAGGTGTTATATAAATGCTATGTTGTTGTTGTAATTGGGTGCATAGCTGAGAATGAAGGACGAGAGTAAGCCCACAGTCGTCTTGATTTATTACACAGTGACTTACTTCCTGAATTTTACCCATTTGTCTAACCTTTTAAGTAAAATTGGAAGAATATATTGCTCTTTGCAAGCAGACAGTGCAGTGGAAGGCTGCAGGCACTTTGATAGAAACAACTGTGTCTTGTTTGTGTCACTGAGGTAATGGGGCAGACAGGGGATTAGCACACCTGCTGCGGTTATGCACAAGGAGCTCAAGTGGATAAGAGGGGGGTCAAAAAAAATTGCTGTGTTAAATGAATAAGCCACCAGTCTGAAGCTGTCATCTTTGATCAAGTAAATTTAGAGTAAAATATTGCAGAACCATGGAATATTTCTGCAGCTGTGTAATTACAGTATTCTCTGGGTAAACTGCAATGCATGGTCATAGAAACATACATAGAAACATAGAAAATAGGTACAGGAGTAGACCATTCGGTCCTTCGAGCCTGCACCGCCATTCAATGCGTTCATGGCTGAACATGCTACCTCAGTACCCCATTCCTGCTTTCTCGCCATACCCCTTGATCCCCCTAGTTGTGAGTGTTATATCTAACTCCCTTTTGAATATATTTAGCGAACTGGCCTCAACAACCTTCTGTGGAAGAGAATTCCATAGATTCACCACTCTCTGGGTGAAGAAGTTCCTCCTCAGCTCAGTCTTAAATGGCTTCCCCTTAATCCTTAGACTGTGACCCCTGGTTCTAGTTTTCCCTAACATTGGGAACATTCTGCCCGCATCTAATTTGTCTAAACCAGTCAGGATTTTAAATGTCTCTATAAGATCCCCCCTCATTCTTCTGAACTCCAGAGGATACAAGTTCAGTTGACCCAATCTTTCTTGATATGTCAGACCGGCCATCCCAGGAATCAATCTAGTGAACCTTCGCTGCACTCCCTCAATAGCAAGAATGTCCTTCCTTAAGTTAGGAGACCAAAACTGCACACAATACTCCAGGTGTGGCCTCACCAAGGCCCTGTACAACTGCAGCATCACCTCCCTACTCCTGTACTCAAATCCCCTTACTATGAGGGCCATCATTCCGTTTGCTTTCTTGACTGCCTGCTGCACTTGCATTCCCACCTTCAGTGACTGATGTACCATGACGCCCAGGTCTCGTTGCACCTCCCCTTTCCCAATCTGCCACCATTCAGGTAATAATCCGCCTCTCTATTTTTACCACCAAAGTGGATAACCTCACATTTATCCACATTGTACTTCATCTGCCATACATTTGCCCATTCACCCAACCTGTCCAAGTCACTCTGTAGCCTCCTAGCATCCTCCTCATTGTTCACACTGCCTCCCAATTTAGTGTCATCCGCAAATTTGGAGATATTACATTTAATCCCTTCGTCCAAATCATTAATATATAATGTAAACAGCTGGGGTCCCAGCACCGAACCCTGCGGTACCCCGCTGGTCACTGCCTGCCATTCTGAAAAGTACCCATTTACTCCTACTCTTTGTTTCCTGTGTGCCAACCAGTTCTGAATCCACGTCAACACATTACCCCCAATCCCATGTGCTTTAACTTTGTTCACCAATCTCTTGTGTGGGACCTTGTCGAAGGCCTTCTGAAAGTCCAAATACACCACATCTACTGGTTCCCCCCTGTCCACCCTATTGGAAACATCCTCAAAAAATTCCAGAAGATTTGTCAAGCGTGATTTCCCTTTCACAAATCCATGCTGACTTGGACCTATCATGTCGCCACTTTCCAAATGGTCTGTTATGACATCTTTAATAATTGCTTCCATCATTTTACCCACGACCGATGTCAGGCTGACCGGTCTATAATTCCCTGCTTTCTCCCTCCCTCCTTTTTTAAAAAGAGGGGTTACATTGGCCACCCTCCACTCCATCGGAACTGATCCAGAGTCTAAGGAATGTTGGAAAATGATCGTCAATGCATCCACTATTTCCAAGGCCACCTCCTTAAGTACTCTGGGATGCAGACCATCAGGCCCCGGGGATTTTTCAGCCTTCAGTCCCATCAATTTTCCCAATACCTTTTCCCGTCTAATAAGGATTTCCCTCAGCTCCTCCCTCTTACCAGATCCTCTGACCCCTGGTCAACGCAGTCTGTTTTATTGTGGGTGCAAAAGAGCTTTTAGTCCGCGGCGGGTCAAAGGAGCCCCTTCTATGGGTCGACTAGTTTTAAAAAAAAAAAAAAAGAAAAATCTAACCCATCACATGCAACGTTGCCTGTAATTCATTTTGGGCCATGCAGCCCCTTTAACCGGCCCCTTCAAAATTCTGCGCATGCGTGGTTTTTTCAATTTAATAAAAGCCGGCTCACCGGCTGCACGGGATTCCTGGAGCGCCTTATGGCCACGCAGCTTAGGGGGAACGTTGTTCACATGTAGATACCTTGAAATGTAATTCTCAAATTAATGTCATGCAGTATTCCTCAGTTGAGCAGTTAGATGGGCATGCAGGCAGCTTGCTTCCTGGTCTCTGCCACTGCTGGTCAGCCAGTCATGTGGGTAAGTGCCTGACCGCTACACTGCACCTGACTGAAAACAACAACTACTTGCATTTATATAGCGCCTTTAACGTAGTAAAACGTCCCAAGGCGCTTCACAGGAGTGTAATCAAACATAAGTTGACACCGAGCCACATAAGGAGATATTAGGACAGGTGACACAAATCTTGGTCGAAGAGTTTTAAAGAGCTTCTTAAAGGAGGAAAGAGAGGCAGAGAGGTTTAAGGAGGGATTTCCAGAGCTTAGGGCACAGGCAACTGAAGGCACGGCCGCCAATGCTGGAGCGAAGGAAATCAGGGATGCACAAGAGGCCATAAGTGGAGGAGTGCAGAGATCTCTGAGGGTTGCAGGGCTGGAGGAGGTTACAGAGATAGGGAGGGGCGAGGCCATGGAGGGATTTGAAAACAAGAATGAGAATATTAAAGTCGAGGCTTTGCAGGATCGGGAGCCAGTGTAGGTCAGCAAGCACAGGGGTAATGGATGAACGGGACTTGGTGCGAGTTAGGATATGGACAGCAGAGTTGGATGGCCGTGTGTGGCTATGAGTAATTATGAATTTACATATTGCCAAACCCATAGCACAGTACAGTGGCGCACGAGTACCCCACACTGTGCAACTCAAGCTTTTTGTTTCTCAGTTTATCCCTACCTCTCATGAAGGTCATCCACTTTGGACCTAAAAAGGATAGGACAGGGTACTTTTTAAATGGTGAAAAGCTAAAAACAGTGGAGGTCCAAAGAGACTTAGGGGATCCAGGTACATAGATCATTAAAATGTCATGAACAGGTACAGAAAATAATCAAAAAGGCTAATGGAATGCTGACCTTTATATCGAGAGGACTAGAATACAAGGGGGTAGGAGTTATGTTGCAGCTATACAAAACCCTGGTTAGATCACACCTGGAGTACTGTGCGCAGTTCTGGGCACCACACCTTAGGAAGGATATATTGGCCTTGGAGGGAGTGCAGCGTAGGTTTACCAGAATGATCCCCGGACTTCAAGGGTTAAGTTACGAGGAGAGATTACACAAATTAAGGTTGTATTCCCGAGAATTTAGAAGATTAAGGGGTGATCAGATCGAAGTTTTCAGGCTATTAAGGGGAACAGACAGGGTAAATAGAGAGAAACTATTTCTGCTGGTTGGGGATTCTAGGACTAGGGGGCAAAGTCTAAAAATTAGAGCCAGACCTTTCAGGAGTGAAATTAGGAAACACTTCTACACACAAAGGGTGGTAGAAGTTTGGAACTCTCTTCCGCAAACAGCAATTGATGCTGGGTCAATTGTTAATTTTAAATCGGAGATTGATAGCTTTTTGTTAACCAAAGATATTAAGGGATATGGGCCGAAGGCGGGTATATGGAGTTAGGTCGCAGATCAGCCATGATCTCACTGAATGGTGGAACAGGCTCGAGGGGCTGAATGGCCTACTCCTGTTCCTATGAATCTTGGTGATGCATGCTATTTGCCTGTGGAGGGCTTCACAGCCAAGGCCAATCCTGTTCTCCTATGACATCCACACACTCCCTTTCCAGTTCAACAATGCTAGGATGCTAGAGAATATTTCCTCCTTCTTAGCCCTAGGGTGCTGAGGCCAATTATAACACCTCTACTTCCACCCTGGCTGTGATCAGTTTAATCATCACATGCTATGAATTGAACTTGGGACCTTCTGGTCTGTATGGCTTTGTATTAAAATTTAGCTATTGTAGTTCTGCTCAGTGCTCCAGAGATTTGAGCACATAATCTAGGCTAACACTCCAGTGCAGGACTGAGTGAGAGCTGCCCTGCCAGAGGTGCCGTCTTTTGGACGAGATGTTAAACCGAGGCCCGTCTACTCTCTCAAGTGGATGTAAAAGATCCCACAGTATTATTTTGAAGAAGAGCAGGGAAGTTCTCCCCTGTATCCTGGCCAATATTTATCCCGCAACCAACATCACTAACAAAAAGCTTGCTGTGCGCAAATTAGCTGCCACGTTTCCTACATTACAATAGTGACTACACTTCAAAAGTACTTCATTAGTTGTAAAGTGCTTTGGGACGTCCTGAGGTTGTGAAAGACACTATAAAAATACAAGTCTTTCTTTTCTTTGTTCAGTGGGTATATGCGTCACAAACTGTGGCGTTGAGTCCTACAGGCCAGAAAGGTTGCTGGTTCATACCCATGTTAGCCATTAGCTGATCTCAGCCTGGAAGGCAGTGGAGGTTTTGCTGTTGAATTCAGCATCCCTGGGATAGGGAAGTGAAACATCAGCAAGGAATCCCACTTCTGAACAACATCCATTAACCTCTGGCAGAAAGTACGAATGTTAGGCTTGGGCTAAACTCTTAATGTATCTCTTCTCCCTGTGCCCTTCATGGTACGCTGATTGTTGACGCTCAAAGCTCTCGCACACATAAGAATAACCATTGTATCAGAGCAGCTTTGTGGAACCAGCAGGACTCAGCTCCTTGAAGAGAGAAAATTGGGGGGGAGCAATAGTGCAACAGACCTGGTTCCCAGCTGAAATATATGCTGCATGCATTCTCACTTAACTGGTGTGGTTTTTTTTTTCACTCTGGCCTTCTTTGAAGAACAGTACCACCGGGATTGTCAGGAATCCCAAGGCAAATGTTAAAATAAATAGTGTGGAGATGACAGGCAGTTATTGCTTAAAATATGATGATACTTAGGCACTGAGTTTCTGCTCTGAGTTTTCATAAAGAAAAGAAAACAAACGTGTGGAAATTCTGTTGAAATATGACTTTTTCTACAAGTTATGAATTAAGTGGATGTGAGTGTGTTGCAAGGCACTAATGTACCCGAGGTTTGATGGTATACATCATGGCTGTAAAGTTTTAATGATTTGTAAATGTCATCTGAACCTGGGAATGTATTTCCAGTCTTTAAGGTACATCTAAGCGCTTCCCCAATGGCTCAGTACGTTTACCCGATGAACAGCAGAGCTATACAGATGAACAACGTCCCAGGTTATACTAACCCTTTATAAATCACTGGTTAGGCCTCAGCTGGAGTATTGTGTCCAATTCTGGGCCCCACACTTCAGGCAGGATGTCAAGACTTTACAGAAGGTGCAGAGGAGAATGATACCAGGGGTGAGGGACTTCAGTTATGTGGAGAGACGAGAGAAGCTGGGGTTGTTCTACTTCGAACAGAGAATGTTTAGGGGCGATTTAATAGAAGTCTTTAAAATTCTGAAGGGTTTTGATAGAATAAATAAGGAGAAACTATTTCCATTGGCAAGTGGGTCGGTAACCAGATTTATGGTAAAAAAAATTACGCAGCGAGTTGTTACGATCTGGAATGCGCTGCCTGAAAGGGTGGTGGAAGCGGATTCAGTCGTAACTTTTAAACGTGAATTGGATAAATACTTGAAAAGGAAACATTTCCAAGGTTACGGGGAAAAGAGCAGGACAAATTGGATATTGGGACAAATTGGATAGCTCTTTCACAAGCGCAATGGGCCGTATTGTTCTATGATTGTAGTTTCAATCCTTGGTTTGTTCTGAGTTGGCTGATCTCAGAAGGGTTGTTGCAACTGGCCTTGGCTCCTTCCTTGGATTAGGAAGAGGGAGAGTGGGGATTAGAATTCAGAAGTGTTACTTCAGTTGTACAGAGCCTTGGTCAAACCCCATCTCGAGTACTGCGTTCAGTTTTGGGCACCGAACCTCTCAAAATAAATATTGGCCTTGGTAGAGGTATAGTGCAGTTTCACCAGAATGATACCAGGGCCTTGAGGGTTAAATTATGAGGACAGGTTGCATAAACTTGGCTTGTATTCCCTTGTGTTCAGAAAGTTGAGGGGTGATCTAATCAAGATGTTTAAAATGATTAAGGGATTTGATAACATCGATAAAGAGAAACTAATTTCTCTGGTGGGGGATTCCAGAATAAGGGGGCATAACCTTAAAATTAGAGCTAGGCCATTCAGGAGTGAAATCCGGAAGCACTTTTTCACATAAAGGATAGTGGCTATCTGGAACTCGCTCTCACATATGGAACAAAGGTGGGTAAATGGAGTTGATGTACAGGTCAGTCATGATCTAAATGAATGGTGGCATGGACTTTGAGGACAATGGTCTACTCCTCTTGCTATGTTTCTTAGGGGCCGAAACAGCTGAAGCCACGGCCGCCAGTGATGGGGCGAAGGAAATCGGGGATGCACACAAGGCCAGAAATGGAGGAAAGCAGAGTTCTCGGAGGGTTGTAGCGTGGGAAGAGGTTCAAGAGATAGGGAGGGGCGAGGTCATGGACGGATTTGAACACAAGGATAGAATTTTAATTTTGAGGTGTTGCGGGACCGTGAGCCAATGTAGGTCAGTGAGCACAGGGATGATGGGTGAACGGGACTTGGTGCGAGTTAAGATATAGGCAGCAGAGTTTTGGATTAGCTCCAGTTTAGAGGATGAAAGTTGGGAAGGGCGGCCAGGAGAGCATTGGAATAGTCGAGTCTGGAGGTAACAAAAGCAGAGCATTCTCCTGGAGTCCTGCCTAACATTCCTCATCCCATTGCTGTTGGTGCAATGTTGCTGGGGAAGAATAACTGATGGTTTTGCTTACCCAACGGCGATTCAAAATAATAAATTGCATGAGACGCTTTGGGGATGTTTCAACACAATAACAGGTGCTACATAAATGTGAGGATGCTGCTTGCACACATTTCCTCAGAGTCAAATGGAGAACCTCATTGGCAAAGATTGGCTCAGTGCTGAATGATGAAGTAATGGCCCAGAAATTGATCTCGCTCTGTTCCCGCGGGAGTAAGGCTTCCCCGCGATCTCTCACTCCGCTTGTGCTTTTTCAGATCCAACTCGCATGAACTTGATGTTCCAGACATCAGCTGGGCAGTGCTTGCGTATCCCACCGGCGTAGTGAATTCGTGCGAGCTGTGGGATCACGTGACTCAGTTAGAGCCAATGGCAGCACACCATCGTCCATTCATAAGTTTCACATACGTGCTGTGAAATCTATGAATCTTACACCCCCCCAAAATAACAGCTAAACCTCAATTAAATTTAAAAAAAAACCATCACATTAATAAAATAAGTATAGTTAAATAAATTAACCATTTTAAATAAAAAATTAAATTTTTGAAAAAATTTAAAATCTTTTAAAAAGTTATAAAAATAAACTTACCTGTCTTTAAAGTCTCTAAAAAAGATATACCTGTTAAAAAAAATTCAAAAAAATACTTAATTCACTACTTACCTTGTTAAAAGTGGGTCTTACTCCTCCTTTTTCCATTTCTAAAATCTTCCGTACTTACCTGCGCGTCCAAAGCATGAAGTGCACAGCGTGCGCGCAGCCTGTAGCGCGCACGCGATGCACCGAGGAACCGCCCCCTTTTCAAAAGACCAATTGCCGGTTTTCAGCGCATGCGCAGGGCATGCAGAAAACCGGCAATTGGAGTGGGAGTACGCGAGAGTACGCAGTGCGTACTCTCGCGTCGCAGGATGAATTTTTGGCCCAATAATACGTGTAACCTGGTGAAAGATAATATATCGAGTAGCGTTCGGTTCCTCTGTCTCGCCTGCTTTTGCTGCAAAGACTTGTTCTTGCAGTGATTGAGTCATTTTGTTTTCTAACCTGATGTTGATGTATTGCAGTGGCGTTGCTGTCTGTTCTGTGTTGGTGCTTGGTTTTTATAGCTTTCCTCTAGTTTTTTTATGCTTGAAGTGTACGACTCCCTAGTGTGTGAGTTTTACATTTTGTTAATGTTCTGTATCTGATCTCCGCATTATACAGCCCCCTTTGGAGGTTGTTTCCTCACTTCATGACTGTATTTTTGTTTTAAGATGAAGGATAACTCTGAAAAAGCCCTTGCACCTGTAGATAATTATGGGAAGTGCTCAGGTATGTTTTCATGGGTTATTGCAAGCGGCAAGAAGGATAGAGATGGGCCTAAACTTGATGCATAAAAAAATGTGGTTTAAAAAGTGAACTTTTCAACCAAATAATTTTTACTACTTTCTCTCGCTACAATTTTTCTTTTGCCCTCTTTAGATTCCGTGTGCCACACCCCATTCCCTCTCTTTTGGTAAATAGGCCAAGCTAAAAGAAAGTATGCCAGAGAGGGGACGAGCCCCCATGACTCTCCCATGTGAAGCTTTGGTCATGCCTTCTGATGATATGGCCAAGATTGGGAACTCACTCCGTGAGGATTGTGGTGCACATCCACATCTGACCACTTGGTCACCTAGCACATTGGACTGCCCTGGCCTGCGGCAAATCCTCGCATGTATTGTTCAACCTTCTGGTATTTTGTGTTTTGTTTTTGATATGTTTTGTCTGGCAGTGAAACAATGCTTGAAAACCTCTAGACTCGACTATTCCAGTGCTCTCCTGCACCCTATGTAAACTTGAGCTCAACCAAAGCTCTGCTGCCCATATCCTAACTCACACCAAATCACGTTCATCCATCACCCTGTACTCACTGACCTACATTGGCTCCCGGTCCAGCAACGCCTCGATTTTAAAAATTCTCATATTTGTGTTCAAATCCCTCCATGGCCTTGCCCCTCCCTATCTCTGTAACCTCCTCCAGCCCTACAACCAATGTTCCCTCTAATTTTTTTACCCCTGCGCGGGCCCTTTAAATTTGCTGCATGGCCGCATAGCTGTGCGTTATCTCTTCCAGCAGTAGCAGCTGGTGAGCGGCCTGCGCAGTACTTCGCGATCGGTGCGTGGCCGAGCAGCCGCGCACCTTAGGGGGAACATTGCCTACAACCCTCCGAGATCTCTGCATTCCTCCAATTCTGATCTCTTGGGGTAATGGGTGAGCGGTGTAGGAATTATTTATGACTTTCACACCTCCCACGCCGGGTATTAGAGTGGAGTTCGTAGACCTGAGTCCACCTTAACACTAACACACACACACACACACACACACACACACACACACACACACACTATATCTCACAGAGATCTTTTATTTAACTACTAACACATGGATTAAATAAGAACCCAACTTGACCTGTCCTGGAGACTTCAAGTGCCCGATGACCAAACCAATGATCACTTGAAGTCTGTTGATTCTTTAGACATCTTCTTTCCATTGGACCAGGACACGTTTGTCCTAGCCGACTGCAGTAAAAAAAAAATAGGTATTGTATTAGTTCTTATATTCTTTGTGTCCAGACTTCTCTTGTGATTCTCACATGCACATCTCAATGATTGGATCCTTCAAGCGTAGCTATTCCCCTTGTTGTTCATGGTTGGTTCAAGGTTTGGTGGGGTTACTTCATCATGCGTGTCACTTGTTGAAGTTTAATGAGGGTCTTATCTCAAGACAGTGCCAGCCGGTTCTGATGATCCCATAGCAACCCTAGATTTGGTTACAAACTGCCTTTATCTGACATAATGTCTGTTAAAATGTTCCTCCATATTCCTGTTTCTCAACTTGCATTTTAATGTGGTTTAGCCATCATTAAAAGTTTTCTTTTGTATTAAAGTAGTTCTTGTTGTTAGGGATGTTTAAAACAGATTTTTCCTTCAGTGGGACTTGGTGCGAGTTAGGATACGGGCAGCAGAGTTTTGATGAGCTCAAGTTTACATAAGGTGCAAGATGAAAGGCCAGCCAGGGGAGCACTGGAATAGTCGAGTCAGAGGTAGGGAGGGGGTGAAAATAAGAAGGAAAGCAAAAATCTAATTTGTGTTGATCTTCATAGTATGGTTGTACAAAACACAATTGCATGCCCAGTTTCCTGAGCCCAGTAAAAGCCACAGCTACTTGGCCTATTGGCACTGAGTAGGGGAGTTAACTGATGGGCAATGGATTTGTTGCATGTAGTGAGTAGCCAGTTTTGGCATGGTCAGGGAAGTGGCAAGTGGAAGAGAAAAACGCTAAGCTGAGTTTGTGCGGCTTTTTACAGTGAGGGACAGGTCAGTCTGGGCCACACTAGGGTTGCCAACCCTCCTGGATTGTCCTGGAATCTCCATGAATTAAAGATTAATCTGGGCGCTGCTGCAAGCAACCCAGGAGAAAAATCATTGGGGTATTAAACAAAATGTGTTTTTAAATGTTCTTTGAGCACTTTTGTTTATTAGTTATAAAAATACTGGAGATGGGAGGAAAAAAAGCTGTTTGGCTGACAGTCAAGAATCATCCAATCGGATAGCGAGGAGCCTATTTGCTTTCCAATTGGCTGGGAAGGCAGAGCGCCAGGAGGATGGACGTGTCAGACGACCAATGGTGGGAATGTGCGGTTGGAGGTGGGAAGTCGTGATGAAACCTCCTGGAAAGTGCCCAATCACAGTTGGCAAACCCTGCTCATGTGTCTCAATAACCAGTGTAATAAGAGTGCTACTGGCTTATACTTGGCAGCAGGCCAGCAGCGTACACAGAGTCAACTAGAGAATGGAATGGGCACAGCGGAAGGTGACGGCTGACAAAATGTGGGGTGTGTGGAAGGCGGGGGGGCGGGTGGTTGTGTGGGAAGAAGCAACTACGACTCTTTTTGGTTGACTCTCACTTTTCGGCCAGCACTGCCCAATTAACTAAATATCCATTTATTAAATTTAAATGTAACTGGCATTCAGCCTTCCTGTTCATTGGATTATGTAACTGTGACGGGGGACATGTGCTAATTACCCAAAAGGTTCTGAAAGCTCTAGTGCCTCAGTACTTGTTGCTATGTAGCACTTCAGACCCATTATTATTTAAGCTGTGGGGCGTATGCTGCTCAGATGAGGGTGATGATGATTGCATCTAATTGGGTGGAATAAAATGAAGTTCATGAGGCTTGTGATTAATGGGGATAAGTCAAATGAATACTGATCAGTTTGTTAACTATCATTGATGATGGTTACATGGAATTAATTAGCTGTTCTTTGGTGTTGGATTCTGAGAGGAGTAGTTTCAACACACCGATTTGTCTATTAACAGCTTATAGTTTTTCCCTTAAATTTTCTCATTACCAAATACTTGCCTTTAATTAACAGCTGTCGACAAACTGCAACATAAAATGAAAACAACTGGCACTTGAATTAGTGGCCCGAGTTATATTTTTTCTTAAGAGTTACAGTACTGAAAAATATGAATAAAATGGAGAAAGCGGAATGCAGTGATAAGTTAAAGGCCTGTACTCTAAACAGAGGTGTTGAGATATATAAAATTACATAGAATGTACAGCACAGAAACAGGCCATTCAGCCCAACTGGTCCATGCCGGTGTTTATGCTCCACACCAGCCTCCTCCCACCCTACTTCATCTCACCCTATCGGCATATCCTTCTATTCCTTTCTCCCTCATGTACTTATCTAGCTTCCATTTAAATGCCTCTGTGCTATTCGCTTCATCTACTCTGTGGTAGCAAGTTCTACATTCTAACCACTCTCTAGGTAAAGAAATTTCTCCTGAATTCCTTACTGGATTTATTAGTGGCTATCTTATATTTATCTTCTAGTTCTGGTCTCCCCCACAAGTGGAAACATCTTCTCTACATCTACCCTATCAAACCCCTTCATAATTTTAAAAACCTCTATCAGCCTTCTCTTTTCTAGAGAAAAGAGCCCCAGCTTGTTCAGTCTTTCCTGGTAGTTCTGATACCATCCTTGTAAATCTTTTTTGAACCTTCTCCATTGCCTCTTTTTTTTGTAATATGGAGACCAGAACTGTGCACAGTACTCCAAGTGTGATCTAACTAAGGTTCTATATAAGTTTAACATAACTTCTCTGCTTTTCAATTATATTGCTCTAGAAATGAATCCCAGTGCTCGGTTTGCATACTGTAGTGTTCTAGTATGATTAAAAAACTGGGATTGTGTCGTGATGAGACTAAGTTTATCATGCAGTAATTTATCATGCCCACAAGAAGATTGCCATGCATGGGGTATGGTATGTATGCTGTGTGCTTTTGCAAGGCAATGAAATAGGTTGCAAATTGTGAAAACACAGCTTATGCAAGACATTTGTTTTGTCACTGACATCATCCCCTCCCAGTCACTCGGTCAGGCTGGTTCATACTCTGTCAAACCTTAATGTCCTGATTGACCTAAAGCTGAGCTTCAAGCTCCACATTTTGTTAATTCCCCCCACCTAAAACAAAGACTGCTGACTTGACACCTCCACTTCTACCTCGGTATCCTCCCCCACTGAAACCCTTATCCGTGCTTTTCTCGCCTCTAGATTTGATTATTCTAAGGGTATCCTTGCTGGCCTTTCACCTTCTACACTCGAGAAGCCTCAATGTGTCCAAAATGCAGCAGCCCATATCCCACCCTTCACTAAGTCTTGTTCACCACTTGCATCCATCGCACACATCATTTCCTGGCTGCATTGGCTCCATGACTCCCCAGCACATTAAATTTAACAGCCTCATCCTTCACTTGAATTCCTTCTGTGGCCTCGGCCCATCCTATATCTGCAACCTTCATCAGTCTTACATGCCTTCCTACAATCGGGTACTCTAACTCTGGCCTTTTGTACATTCCCTCCCTCCCCTCCTCCCCTTTTATGGTAGAGTCTTTAACTGCCCTGGCACTAACCTCTGGAACTCCTTCCCTAAACTCTTCCACTTTTCCTATTCTTTCTCCTGATTAAACTACTCAAAACCCATATTTTTGACCAAGCTTTCGATTACTCTTTTGAATCTATCCTTCCATGACTTGCCATTCGTTCCTCTAGCTATCTCCATTGTGAAATGCCCTGAGACATTTCTTATTTTACAGGCACTATTTAAATATACAATAGCAAAATACTGCGGATGCTGGAATCTGAAATAAAAACAGAAAATGCTGGAAATACTCAGCAGGTCAGGCAGCATCTGTGGAGAGAGAAACAGAGTTAATGGGCCAGAAATTCGGGTCTCCACGGGTGAGTGCGCGCTGTGTACTCACCCGTAGACCCAACGAAAGTGCCGGTTTCGCGCATGCGCTGGAAACCGGAACTTCCGTTCCCCTGAAGAAAGGGGTTCAGAGGTCAAACGCGTGCGCCGGCGAGGCAGCGCACTTCGTTTTTTTTTCAGGTTTCTCCGTGAGGGTAAGTATGGAGAAGCTGCGCAGGAAAAAAGGAGGCGCAAAGCCTGCTTTTAACAAGGTAAGTGGTGAATTAAGTACTATTTAAACATTTTTTCAACAGGTTTATCTTTTTTACATACTTTAAAGAAAGGTAAGTTTATTTTTAGCACTGTTAAAAAGTGTAATTAATTTTTTCAAAAATAAAAATTTTTGTTTAAAGTAGTTACTTTATGTAATTTATAGTTATTTTAAAAATGTGATGTTTGTTTTTTTATTTATTTGAAGTTTTAATGAGGTTTTGGGGCCGATCTCTATGCATAGATTTGACAGGGAGCGGTCCCTTCAGAATGCTGAAAGGGGAGGGGAGGGGAAGATGTGTTTGGTGGTGGGATCACGCTGGTGGTGGCAGAAATGGCGGAGGACAATCCGTTGAATGTGGAGGCTGGCAGGGTGAAAGGTGAGGACAAGGGGAACCCTATCGTGGTTCTGTAATGGAGGAGAAGGGGTGAAAGCAGAAGTGCGGGAAATGGAACAGACACGGTTGAGATCCATGTCAACCATGGTAGAGGGGACTTCTCGGTTGAGGAAAAAGGAAGACATGTCGGAAGCGCTAGTATGGAAGGTGGCATTGTCAGAACAGATGCGGTGGAGACGGAGAAACTGGGAGAATGGAATAGAGTCCTTACAGGAAGTGGGGTGGGAGGAAGTGTAGTCCAGGTAGCTGAAGGAATCAGTGGGCTTATAGTGGATGTTTGTCGATAGCCTATCCCCAGAAATGGAGACAGAGAAGTCGAGGGAGGGAAGGGAAGGGAAGAGTCAGAGATGGACCATTTAAAGGTGAGGGAAGGGTGGAAATTGGAAACAAAGTGAATGAAATTTTCTAGTTCAGGGTGAGAGCAGGAAACAGCACCGATACAGTCATAAATGTACCGGTAAAAGAGGTGAGGGAGGGGACCCGAGTAGGACTGGAACAAAGAGTGTTCCACATATCCCACGAAAAGGCAGGCACAGCTGGGACCCATGCGGGTTCCCATAGCAACACCTTTAATTTGGAGGAAGTGAGTGGAGTCAAAGGAGAAGATGTTCAATGCGAGAACAAGTTCAGCCAGGTGGAGGAGGGTGGTGGTGGTGGATGGGGATTGGTTGGGCCATGGAGGTGTAGAGGGATTGGCTGTCCATAGTGAAAAGGAGACTTGGGGCCGGGAAACTAGAAACTGTTAAAGTGGCAGAGGGCGTCGGAAGAGTTGCGAAAGTAGGTGGGAAGAGACTGGACAAGGGGAGAAAAAATAGAGTCGACATAGGAAGAAATCAGTTCTCTGGGGCAAGAACAGGCTGAAATGGAATAGTCTCCTTACAGGAAGCAGGGTGGGCTATTTAAATATATGTTGTTCTAACATCCCAAGATAACTTATCAATCAGGAACCTGAGCAGGGAAAGGGAGGGAGTTAGAGGAGATGACAAAAAGCACAGTTAATCAGATAAATTTTGAGGAGACTTTAAAAAAAAAAATGGGGAGAGAGTGGGCAAGGTAGATTAGTATTGGGAGCAAAAACCATACTACAGACGTGTGATGTACCGGAAGACTAACATCAATAGTGAAAAAGAAAGCAGGGAGGGATGCACAATCAACTATTGGAAGAGCGGGGGGTTCGTATTGGGATGGTGTTGGAGAAGAATGCAAAGTTCTGGAGGAACAAAACCTTGGCACAATTTGAAAACGATGAGTATCCTAAAGTTGAAATGCTTATGGTTTGAGGAGCTTCTGGAGGTTGGTGAGGACAGCATTGATAAGAGTGTGGGATAGAATATGAGCATTCAACTTCTGGAAGAGTTGCAGTTTCTGTACAGGAGAACTTGGGATGTCAGTGAGGAGAATTTTGGAGAAATCGAGCCAAGAGGCGATGAAGGCATGGATGAGGATTTTGGAAGCGGTAGGGGTGAGGTAGAGATAGAGATGAATGATGTTGTAAAAGTAGGCATCTTGATAGACTGGATGTGGGGGTTCTTCTCACTCCCACATTGTTACCTCTGGTATCCCCCAAGGATCTATCCTTGGCCCCCTCCTATTTCTCAGCTGCATGTTGCCCCTCAGAGACATCATCCAAAAACAGTCAGTTTCCACATTTAAACTGACGACACCCAACTCTACCTCACTACCACTTTTCTCAACCCCTCTACGGTCTCTAAATTGTCAGACTGCTTGTCCGACATCCAGTTCTGGATGAGCAGAAATTTTCTCCAATTAAATATTGGGAAGACCAAAGCCATTGTTTTCGGTCCCTGTCACAAACTCTGTTCCCTAGCCACTGACTCCATCCCTCTCCCTGACATCTGTCTGAGGCCTCCCACATTGTTCGCAACCTTGGTGTCATATTTGACCCTGAAATGAGCTTCCGACCACATATCCGCAGCATAACTAAGACCGCCTATTTCCACCTCCGTAACATTGCCCGTCTCCGCCCTTGCCTCAGCTCATCCGCTGCTGAAACCCTCATCCTCTAGACTTAACTATTCCAATGCACTCCTGGCTGGCCTCCCACATTCTACCCTACGTAAACTTGAGGTCATCCAAAACCCGGCTACCCGTGTCTTAACTCGCACCAAGTCCCGTTCACCCATCACCCCTATGCTCGCTGACCTACATTGGCTCCCGGTTAAGCAACGCCTCGATTTCAAAATTCTCATCCTTGTTTTCAGATCCTTCCATGGCCTCTGGAGCATCCCTGATTATAATCGCTGAACCATTGGTGGCTGTGCCTTCTCTTGCCTAGGCCCTAAGCTCTGGAATTCCCTGCCTAAACCTCTCCGCCTCGCTACCTCTCTTTCCTCCTTTAAGATGCTCCTTAAAACCTCCCTCTTTGACCAAGCTTTTGGTCACCTGCCCTAATTTCTCCTTATGTGGCTCGGTGTCAAATTTTTTATCTTTTAATACTCCTGTGAAGTGCCTTGGGATGTTTTGCCACGTTAAAGGTGCTATGTAAATACAAGGTGGTGGTGGCGGTGGTGGCGGTTGATGATGAGGATTGCAGCTTAGCTGACAGTTGAACAAGGCAGCAAGGTTGATCACTGTCTAGCTCACCCTGAGTGAATAGTGGTGAAGATGATGTCCAAAGCATGCAGTTTCTGGTGGGTTATGAATAGGATGGCCCCTCAGTCTAGCCAATGTTGAAGGAACTATGTGATATTGACTGTGCCTGGAGTTCAAAGATAATGTAGGATGACAGCTCTATTTTCTAAAATATGCCATTTTATTTTTTTGTTTCACTTATGGAAAATGCTGAGTTTCCTGATGTGTATCCTGTGCTGTTTCCCACAGCGACTGCATGAAATGGATGCAGCCTTGATCAATCGAATGCCAGAGTCCACTTTAAGACCACGTATATCAAAAATATCTTCCATTAAAGTTTTTTCGGGGGAGGTGGTTTCTAAAAGAAGTCTGGATCAATTTCCTTTTAGTGCTCGACTTCCCTTGATGTGATCAATTTTTGCCTTGATCTTTATTTTAAAAAAGACAGCATCTGTTTATCGTGCATTAAAGCTAATTAAGACTGCATGTAAGTAATACACTGTACTCAGAGTAAATAATAATCTCTCAGGCTGAGATATTCTGATCAACTAAATGGGAGAAGAAGAAAAACACTGCCACTATTAGCCTTCAAAGGTTCATATTTTCAGTTTTAACATGCGTTTGCACAAAGAACAGTATGGGGTCATTGTACCAAGCTCCTACTGTCTGGAATAATGTGGTGAACTTCACCATCCTGCACCCACCCTTGCCCAAACAATGGGCTTCTGATAGTGGCTGAGTCACCCTTGGGGACAAGGGACACGGGGTGAAATACCAAAGATCAGCTGCTTCCCTAGAGGAATGGATGGGGTAACATCAGATGAGGGTGGGGTTACTTTCACCAGAGGCTAGCTCAAGAATCATAGAATCATACAACACAGAAAGAGGCCATTCAGCCCATCGTGCCTGTGCCGGCTCTTTGAAAGAGCTATCCAATTAGTCCCGTTCCCCTGCTCTTTCCCCATAGCCCTGGCACATTTTTCCTTTTCAAGTATATTTCCGATTCCCTTTTGAAAGTTGCTATTGAATCTGCTTCCACCACCCTTTCGGGCAGTGCATTCCAGATCGTATCAACTTACTGCGTTAAAAAAAAAAGTTCTTCTCACTTGCCCCCCCCCCCATGGTTTTTTTTGCCAATTATCTTCAAATGTGGCAAAGGAAAAGACAGGAACACGCACTTATGGCCAGGGAAATGGTGAGTGGCTCGGCGGGTGAGCGGAAGGAAAATATATATTAATATTTATATTGGGGAAATGCAGTTATGTAGATACTAACCAAGTAAACCTGTGTAGGAGTACGTAGAGGGAACTGCCTCGCTTAATCACCACAGAGGAAATGATGTTTTCATGAAAGCTGCAGAATCTGTTTTAGTTATTGATTCTGTACATTTTGTACATCCCCCAACAACTTAGCGTGAGCCTCCTTGAAATCAGTGAATTCAGCCAAGACCTGATCGGTAAATAGGTTACTGCACTAAAAGTAAATAACTTCAATTATTAAAGAATTTTGCCACTGCTTGACAATGTGGTCGCATTAAGATCTTGTCACCAATAGACAAAGGTTATCACATTCATTATCTTCCAGTTGAAAGCAGGGTAAAATGCCCATTATTATATTAATAGCTGATTCTTCCAGATGCATTGGCACATTATCTGCACTATAATAATCACAGTGACCTTGTTGAACTGTCTTCTGTTGCTTGCATTTGTGTGGTTTCCTGGAAGGACTCTTTGGACTTACTTAAGATGCTAATTCACTGTTTGTGGTGTATTTTCTTTTAAACGTATTGTGATTAGAGATTTTTTTTTTCCTTCTCTCCCCTTGAATTGGTGGCTTGGCCAGAGATAACAACAGCAACTCGCGTTCATATCGCATAGAGAAACATCTTCAGTATACAGTTTTTAAAAATTCATTCTCAGGATATGGGTGCTACATAAATGAAAGTCCTTTCCTTTTTTTTGTTGGTTACACGGTAGACTCTATCGGTCAACATCACGGTTACATGGACATCAGCTGCCCTCAAATGCCTTTCCCAAGTGACTGTTGTTTCTGCATGAATCTAGGCAGCGGGTGTTGGCTGGCTGTTTACATGAATGTGCAGACATGGAGGTAAGCGGAGTTCGCTGGAGTGAAATTCACTTCACTTTCACCAAGGCATGTAGTTCCCCCATGTAAACAGCCTATAGGACGCGGATGTCAAGGCCCTGGAAAGGTGCGGAGGAGATTTATTAGAATGATCCCAGGGATGAGGGATTTCAGTTATGTGGAGAGACTGGAGAAGCTGGGATTGTTCTCCTTGGAGCAGAGAAGGTTAAGGGGAGATTTAATAGAGGTGTTCAAAATCATGAATGGTTTTGATAGAATAAATAAGGAGAAACTGTTTCCACTGGCAGCACAGTCAGTAACCAGAGGACACAGATTTAAGGTAATTAGCAAAAGAACTGGGTTTTGGGGGGCGGGCTGTGCGGGTGGGTGTGGATGAGGAGAATATTTTTTGCACAGCGAGTTATAATAGACAAACATCTAGAAACTGAAAATACAATAACGCATAGTCAACACGGATTTCAAAAGGGTAGGTCATGCTTGACCAACCTTACTGAATTCTTTGAAGAAGTAACAGGCAAGGGTAATGTAGTAGACGTAATATATTTAGATTTTCAAACGGCCCTCGTTAAGGTACTGCACAGTAGACTCATGATTAAGGTCAGAACATGTGGAGTCAGCATAAGAACATAAGAAATAGGAGCAGGAGTAGGCCATTCGGCCCTTCGAGCCTGCTCCGCCATTCAATGAGATCATGGCTGATCTTCTGCCTCAACTCCATTCACCGGCCCTATCGCCATATCCCTTGATGCCCTTACTAGTCAGAAATCTATCGACTTCTGTTTTGAATATACCCAATGACGGAACCTCCTCAGCCCTCTGGGGTAGAGAATTCCAAAGATTCCCCACCCTCTGTGTGAAGAAATTTCCTCTCATCTCAGTCCTGAATGGCCTACCCTTTATCCTGAGGCTGTGGCCCCTGGTTCTAGACTCCCCAGCCAAGGGAAACATTTTCCCAGCATCCACCCTATCAAGCCCTGTAATAATTTTGTATGCTTCAATGAGATCCCCTCTCATTCTTCTGAATTCAAGAGAATACAGGCCTAGTTTACTCAATCTCTTCTCATACGACAGTCCCACCATCCCAGGAATCAATCTCGCGAACCTTCGTTGCACTCCCTCTATGGCAAGTATATTCTTCCTTAGGTAAGGAGACCAAAATTGTACACAGTACTCCAGGTGTGGTCTCACCAAGGCCCTATATAATTGGAGTAAGACTTTTTTACTCCTGTACTCAAATCCTCTTGTAAGTAGCAGAATACATAGCAAGCTGGCTACAAAACAGAGAACAGAGAGTAGAATTTAAAGGTAATTATTCAGACTGGCGAAAGGTGGGAAGTGGTTCCACAAGGATTGGTGCTGGGACCACTGTTGTTCACCATTTACATAAAGGATTTACATAAAGAATTTGGACTCTGGAATCAGAAGTACAATTTCAAAATTTTCCAACAACACCAAATTTGGGGTTATAGTTAATGCAGAGGAGGACTTTGACATTTTACAGCAACAACTTGTATTTATATAGCGCCTTTAACGTAGTAAAATGTCCCAAGGCGCTTCACAGGAGTGTTATAAAACAAAAAGTTTGACTCTGAGCCACATAAGGAGAAATTAGGGAAGATGACCAAAAGCTTGGTCAAAGAGGTAAGTTTTAAGGAGCGTCTTAAAGGATGAAAAAGAGATAGAGAGGCGGAGAGGTTTAGGGAGGGAATTCCAGCGCTTGGGGCCAAGGCAGCTAAAGGCACGGCCACCAATGGTTGAGCAATTTAAAATCAGGGATGCTCAAGAGGGCAGAATTAGACGAGTGCAGATATCTCATAGGGGAGTTGTGGGGCTGGAGGAAATTACAGAGATAGGGAAGAGTGATGCCATTGTGGGATTTGAAAACAAGGATGAGAATTTTAAAATTGAGGTGTTGCTTAACCAGGAGCCAATGTAGGTCAACAAGCACAGAGATGATGGGTGAACGGGACTTGGTGCGAGTTAGGACACGGACAGCCGAGTTATGGATGACCTCAAGTTTACGTAGGGTAGAAAGTAGGAGGCCAACCAGGAGTGCGTTGGAATAGTCAAGTCTAGAGGTAACAAAGGCATAGATGAGAGTTTCAGCAGCAGATGAGCTGAGACAGGGCGGAGATGCGCAAATTGGCATAGGGTCAAGCAGATCAGAAAGTTAAATTCATGTCTCAAAGAGTGGTGTGGGAAGAAGGGGTTTCAATTCATGGGGCACTGTCACCAGTACTGGGGAAAGAGGGAGCTATTCTGTTGGGATGGGCTCCACTTAAACTGCGCTGGGACCAGTGTCCTAGCGAATCGAATAGATAGGGCTTTAAACAAAAATAAAAAGGGGGGAGGACTTCCGGTGAGGGGAAATTTAGAAATCTAAAGAGAAAGGTCAAGGCAGTAGAGCAGTGTAGCGATTTGGGTAAAAAATAAGCCTAATGTGACAGGAAGGGACAGAGAGTTTAACGGTAGCTGTGCAGCAGAGATTAAAGTCAAAGCGGGGAATAATGGTAAAAAATTTAAATTATAGGCCCTTTATCTGAATGCACGAAGCATTCGTAACAAGATCGACGAACTAGTGGCACAAATAGAGATAAATGAGTTTGATCTAATAACCATGGTTGCAAGGTGACCAAGGATGGGAATTAAATGTTCCAGGGTACTTGACGTTTCAAAAAGACAGGCAGAATGGAAAAGGAGTGGGGGTAGCCCTGATAATAAAGGATGACATAAGGACAGTAGAGAGAAAGGATCTCGGCTCGGAAGATCAGGAAGTAGAATCGGTATGGGTGGAAGTAAGGAAAACACTGGTGGGAGTAGTATATAGGCCCCCGAACAGTAGCTATACCGTTGGACAGAATATTAATCAAGAAATAGTAGGAGCTTGTAACAAAGGTAATGCAATAATCGTGGGGGACTTTATTCTTCATATAGACTGGACAAATCAAATTGGCAAAGGTAGTCTGGAGGACGAGTTCATGGAATGCATTCGGGACAGTTTCCTAGAACAATATGTCATCGAATCAACTAGGGAACAGGATATTTTAGATCTTGTATTATGTAATGAGACAGGGTTAATTAGCAATCTCATAGTAAAGGATCCTCTGGGGCAGATTGATCATAATATGATAAAATTTCACATTAAGTTTGAGAGTGACTTGCCTAAGTCCGAAACTAGAGTCTTAAACTTAAATAAAGCCAATTACATAGGTATGAGGGGTGAGTTGGCTAAGGTAGATTGGAAAAATAGATTAAAAGGTATGGCGGTAGATGAGCAGTGGCTAGCATTTAAATAAATATTTCATAATTCTCAACAAAAATACATTCCATTGAGAAACAAAAACTCCACGGGAAAAGTGATCCATCCGTGGCTAACTAAAGAAGTTAACGACAGCATTAGATTGAAAGAAGAAGCTTATAATGTTGCGAAGAATAGTAGTAAGCCTGAGGATTGAGAGAGTTTCATAAACCAGCGAAGGATGACCAAACAATTGATAAAAAGGGGAAAAAAATAGAATGAGAGAAAACTAGCCAGAAATATGAAAACAGATTGTAAGAGCTTCTACAAGGAAGAGAGTAGCAAAAGTAAACGTTGGTCCCTTAGAGGCTGAGACAGGAGAAATTATTATGGGGAATAAGGAAATGGCAGAAACATTAAAGAAATATTTTGTATCTGTCTTAACAGTCGAAGACACAAAAAGCATAGCAAAAATGGTGAGGACCGAGGGTCGGAAGTTCATTTCAGGCTCAAATATGACCTCAAGGTTGCGAACAGTCTGGTTCAGCCTCAGACAGATGCTAGGGAGAGGGACAGAGTTAGTGGCTAGGGAACAGAGTTTGTGGCGGTGACCGCCAACAATAGCTTCAGTCTTCCCAATATTTAATTGGAGAAAATTTCTGCTCATCCAGTACTGGATGACGGACAAGCAGTCTGACAATTTAGTCACCGTGGAGGGGTCGAGAGATGTGGTGGTGAGGTAGAGCCGGATGTCGTCAGCGTACATGTGGAAACTGACATTCTGTTTTCGGATTATGTCACCGAGGGGCAGCATGCAGATGAGAAATAGGAGGGGGCCAAGGATAGATCCTTGGGCGACACCAGAGGTAACGATGCGGGAGCGGGAAGGGAAGCCATTGCAGGTGATCCTCTGGTTACGATTAGATAGATAAGAATAGAACCAAGCGAGTGCAGTCCCACCCAGCTGGACGATGGTGGAGAGGCGTTGGAGGAGGATGATGTGGTCAACCGTGTCAAAGGCTGCAGACAGGTCGAGAAGGATGAGGAGGGATAGTTTACCTTTGTCACAGTCACATAGGATGACATTTGTGACTTTGAGAGCTGTTTCGGTACTGTGGCAGGGCGGAAACCTGATTGGAATTTATAAAGCATTAATAAACTTGCAGAATGGGCATGCAATTAGCAAATTAACTTAAATATAGAGTGAGATGGTACATTTTGGTACAAAGAATAAGGGGGCCACATACTCCTTGGAAAATAAGTGTCTAAATGGGGTAGAGGAGCAGAGGGATCTGGGGGTACAGATACACAAATCACAAAGTAGCGATGCATGTTAATAAAGCCATAAAAAAGCAAAACAAAAAGCACTGGGGTTCATTTCTAGAGGGATTGAATCGAAAAGAAGTTATATTAAACTTGTATAGAACCTTGGTTATATCACACTTGGAGTACTGTGAACAGTTCTGGTCTCCATATTATTAAAAAGGATATAGAGGCACTGGAGAAGGTGCAAAAGAGATTTACTAGGATGATACCAGAACTAAGAGGTTATACCCATCAGAAAGGATTGAACAGGCTAGGGCTCTTTTCTCTAGAAAAGAGAAGATTGAGGGGTGACCTGATATAGGTCTTTAAAATTATGAAAGGGTTTGACAGAGTAGACGTAGAGAAGATGTTTCCACTTGTGGGCGATAACAAAACTAGGGGCCATAAATATAAGATAATCACTAATAAATTCAATGGGGAATTCAGGAGCAACTTCTTTACCCAGAGAGTGGTTAGAATGTGGAACTCTACCGCATGGAGTGGTTGAGGCAAATAGCATAGATGTATTTAAAGGGAAGCTAGATAAACACATGAGGAAGAAAGGAATAAAAGGATATGTTGATGGGGTTAAGATGAGGAAGGGGATGGGGCAGGAGGCTCGTGTGGGACATAAATACTGACATGGACCTGTTGAGGTAAATGTCCTGCTTTTATGCTATAAATACTGTGTAACTACGTGATCTGGAATGCACTGCCTGAAAGGGTGGTGAAAGCAGATTCAATAGTAATTCTCAAAAGGGAACTGTATATATATGTGTGTGTGTGTGTGTGTGTATATATATATATATATCTCTGAAAAAGAAAAAAATGCAGGGCTATGGGGAAAGAGCAGGGAAGTGGGACTAATTGGATAGCTCATTCAAAGAGCCGGCACAGGCACGATGGGCCGAATGGCCTCCTCCTGTGCTGAATGATCCAATTAAATGAAATTTACCAGGGCCTATATGTTATGAGTATGAAACTCATTGTGTCCTGCAAAGCCCATTTCTCTAACACAATCAAATTAGGTTGTGATGTACCTTTTGCGTTCATTTCTCTGTGGTGGCTAATAAGAGACGGGGACAATAGAAAATTTCAGCGTGTTTGCAAATGAAAAGCACTACCTGTGTATCTGAGGCAGTTAGCACACTGACCTTTCACCTCCACAGGGGCTGCGAACCTTTTATATCCAGCTGAGACTAAATGGACGACGGCCATCTCTCTCGATAGCTTTAAGGGTCCCAAGTGAAATGTGTTGGGGTGGGAGGGTGTCAACCCAAGTCAGGTTCCCAGTTAACACAAGTCCTCTGGAAGAAGAAAAAGGCACCTTTAGGTTATGGCAGTGCTTAAGTCTCCAATCTTGCTGATGGAGTCCAGTGCGTTAGAGTGGAAACTAAAAATGAAACAGGGTTGAAGGATTTACGTCTAACACCATGTGTTGCTTGAACCATAATGCCCGTCACTAAACCTACATGCAAGATAAGTTCACTCCACTGCGTTTTCATCCCTCACCTTGAGCCTCAAGATACACAAACTCTTAGAAAGAAAAGCCGCATGCATTTAACGCCTACGAATTTTATTTTTTTAATTAAAATGACGATGGGTGAAGGGGAGGAGAGTGTTTGCCTTCCAAACATTTCCTGTTCATTTTTGCTTCTTGCAGTCCCTGGAGGGGGACTTGCTGCAGCTAATTAACGGATCTGTCCGTTAGCACATTCCCTCAAGATAGATACACTCTGTAAGTTATAAATAAACACATGGAAAGATAAAAAGCACGGTGCAGTACCAGACCCCGAATCATTACCCAGCCACGGACAAAAGGAGTTCTAACATGTAAATAATCTTTTTACATTTCAGCAACTCTCTGAACTGCTATCATTTCCTTTGGTTGCATCTCTTGCAGTTAAATAGCTACAGCTGTGCCATGCTCTACACCCTTTAATGAGCACATCAGACAGCAGAAGAGAAGAGAGACTGACGGACTGGGATTATTTTTGTGTGATTTATTTATTTGTTGTCCTTCCTGCAGGAGATCTCTGCAGCATGGCTCCACTTGAGAAGTAATCTCAGGGTCTCGGGTCAGAAATCACCCAGCAAATATCTTTGCTGTTTGAGCTCTGTGTTTAGAACTAAAATGAGAAGTCGCACAACACCAGGTTATAGTCCAACAGATTTATTTAATTTTAAATTAAATAAATCTGTTGGACTATAACCTGGTGTTGTGCGACTTCTCATTTTTGTCCACCCCAGTCCAACGCCGGCATCTCCACATCATGCACTTTAGAACTAAAAGCAGTTTCCACCCAAACGTGTTGAAGCTGCAAGTATTTCTTTTCAAGCAGTGCCTACTTTTTAATTTTCTTAATGTGACAAGCTGGGCTGTGTCTGAATGTCTCTCCATCGCATTCTTTTATGTGTGTTCTCTTTATCAGGCCACGAAGCCCATTTTCTGTGTATTTCTTGATCTTTCTCTGATTGGTGTGTCTTTCTCTCTTTCTCTTTCTCTTTCTCTCTCCCTTTATCTCCCCGCCCCCCCTCTTTGTGGCAGTATGTGTTTCTGTATATTTACTTTTCTCTCAAGATATTTTATTTGACTCTGTTAAGTTGTGTGTGTCTTGCTCTCTGTCTGTACCTCTGATTTTTTTTCTTCTGTTTTGTCTCTCTTTATAGCTCTCTTACACTATACTGCACGTATTTGCATGCATGTTCTCATTCTCCTCGCCTCGTTCTTTTCTCTTTCACTCTCTCCCTCTTTCATTCTCAATCCCCCTCTCTCTCTCTCTCTCTCTCTCTCAATCCCTCTCTCTTTCACTCTCAATCCCTCTCTCACTCTCAATCCCTCTCTCTTGATAAGATACTATATAAGCAAAAGTCTTTTTTTTCCTCTCTGGTACGATCTCATTCTCTCCATATGTCTCTAATTTCAAACATGCGGTATTGCTTCAGCATGTAACTTCACCATTGATCTGTGTATCAGAAATGGTCCCTCATGTTGAGGTCTGATCAGTGATCTGGATACCCTGCATGAACTCAGTTGTTACTGTTATTATGGCTAATGGCTTCCTGCCCCCCTCATGCCTGTTACAGATCTACTTTAGGTAGAGTTACAATTTTACCCTGTTACATATAACTGAAAACCGCAAAAATAAATGTTAGGCTTCCAGGTTATATTCTTTGCAGCAAGTCGAGTTTTCAAACCAGTCTGTACATTTTTAAGTTCTGCGACTCATTCATGAACATGGTGACAAACACAGATGTATGGCGCTGGCTGAAGATTGAGCTTTTATTAAGCTACATTACTAATGAAGTACAGAGACGGTCGTTCCTGCATGATGGATCAAGGGAATGCAGGTTTGCGCAACGTGATAATCCACTCACTGTGAATCTGCGACCTTTGGCAAAGCGTCAGAATGGAGTGCTGAATGGTTCAGAGGAATTTCTTCACATGGCTTGTTACACACTGCCATTTGTTACTTGCTTTGCTTCTTGGCTTGGAAAGACATCTTTCATAGAAATTACAGCACAGTTACAGCACAGAAACAGGCCATTCAGCCTGTGCTGGTGTTTATGCTCCACACGAGCCTCCTCCCACCCTACTTCCTCTAACCCTATCACTATATCCTTCTGTTCCTTTCTCCCTCATGTACCTATCTAGCTTTGCCTTAAATGCCATCTATGCTATTTGCCTCAACTAATTCTAGGGTTCCCAACCCTACCACTTTCGACGGGAGTCTACCGGAATGGCCGATTGGTCTCCCAGGTGCTGTTGCTGGCAACTCGAGATAAACTTTGCTTGTATGAGCGGTTCACGCATGCGCAATACCCCCGCTATCGTGGCTTGCAACCAAACCGCGTTGTCTGGGCCCTGCTGGTCTCCCAGCTATTCCGGACACAGTGCTTCATTGCGGATTGTGAGGATGATGATATCAGGGCCAACGAAAATCAGCTGGAAACTTTTGAGTGCTGCTCTGCCTCCCCTGAAGCTGGGCTTTGGTTTTATTTATTGTTTTTATAACTTGCTGTGTATTGTAAAAAGTCATAAAATTGTACATAAACTTTAGTTAGAAGTTAATCGATGATTTTGTTGTATCAGTGGTATTTACTATGCGTTTCCCATTGTGGTCGATATTGTAGAAACATCACGGAAGTAGTTTTTATTTAAACATTACTTATCCTTAAATCTTTCTATTCTTTTGTGTTCTTTCTTTGACTTATAAATTATCTTATCTCACTATAAAGCAAAAAGTTAAATATTTTAATCGAGGCTTGCTAAACTAAATGCAATAACATTTCCTAACAGTCGGCAAATGTCACATGATTAAATGTTGTGATTAAGCATCACGAGTGTCACGTGATCAAATGTCACATGATCAAATCTCCAAAAATACATCAAACCACAGTATGCAACCTGAACTATTCCCTGTGGTAGCAAGTTCCACATTCTAACCACTCTCTGGGTGAAGAAGTTTCTCCTGAATTCCTGATTTGATTTATTAGTGACTATCTTATATTTATGATCCCTAGTTTGGGATTTTCCCCTCGGGTTGGTGGAGAAGGGAGAAGGAAACTGAAAATGTATTTGTCAGTATATTACACAGCTGATACTCATGGGTCACTCCGTTGTAAAAATGTATTCCTGTTGTCTGTAAGTAGAGGGGAACATTTCAATCCGCAATGTGTTTAAAAATACCCGCCTTCAAGATATAGGGACAGTGGAAAGGACTCTGAGAAGGAAAACATAGAGGATTCCAATTTTTTTTAATAATTAATTCTAGGGATACGGGCATCGTCAGCATTTATTGTGTGTCCCGAGCAACCCTTGAGAAGGTGGTGATGGGTCTTCTTTAGAAACTTTCTTTACAGGTCAGTACTGTAAAGAGCAAGTCCATTCTCACTGGAAATAAAAATTAAGAGGAGATATGACTCAAGTTTTTAGAGTAATCAAGAGAATTGATAAAGTGGACGTGGAGAGGTATTTTATGTTGAAACCAGAACAGAAGACCTGAAGGAGATAATAAGAACGTAAGAACATAAGAAACAGGAGCAGGAGTAGGCCATTCAGCCCCTTGAGCCTGCACCGCCATTCAGTAAGATCATGGCTGATCTTCTACCTCAATTCCACCTTCCTCCACTGTCCCCATAATCCTTGATTCCCTTAGTATCCAAAAATCTATTGATCTCATTCTTGAATATACTCAATGACTGAGCATGTACAGCTCTCTGGGGTAGAGAATTCCAAAGATTCACAACCCTTTGAGTGAAGAAATTTCTACTCATCTCAGTCCTAAATGGCCAATCCCTTATTCTAAAACTGTGACTCCCCCCCCCCCCCCCCCCCCCCCACTCCCAGCCATGGGAAACACGCTCCCAGCATCTACCCTATCAAGCCCCTTAAGAATTTTATACATTTCAATGAGATCACCTCTCATTCTTCTAAAACTCTAAGGAATATAGGCCTAGTCTACTCAATCTCTCATCATAGGACAATCCCCCCCATCCCAGGAATCAGTCTGGTGAACCTTTGTTGCACTCCATTTTAGGTAAGTATATCCTTCCTTAGGTAAGGAGACCAAAACTGTACACAATACTCCAGGTGTGGTCTCACCAAGGCCCTATCTAATTGTCATAAGACTTCTTTACTCTTATACTCCAATCCCTTTGTAATAAAGGCAAGCATACCATCTGCTTTCCTAATTGCTTGCTGAACCTACATGTTAACCTTCTGTGACTCGTGCACCAGGACACCCAGGTCCCTCTGAATACCAACATTTCCCAGTCTCTCACCATTTAAAAAAAATATTCTGCTTGTTTATTTTTCCTACCAAAGTGGATAACTTCACACTTCGCCACATTATATGCCATCTGCCATGTTCTTGCCCACTCACTTAGCCTGTCTGTATCCCTTTGCAGCCTCTTTGCATCCTGCTCACAGCTTACTTTCCCACCTAGCTTTGTATCGTTAGCAATCTTGGATACATTACACTCGGTCCCCTCATCTAAGTCTTGATATAGTTTGTAAATAGCTGAGGCCCAAGCACTGATCCTTACGGTACCCCACTAGTTACAACCTACCAATCCAAAAATGACCCGCTTATTCCTACTCTCTGTTTTCTGTCCGTTAGCCAATCCTCAATCCATGATAACATATTACCTCCAATCCCATGAGCCCTAATTTTGTGTAATAACCTCTTGTGTGGCACCTTATCGAAAGCTTTTTAAAAATTAGTTACACTCTCAAAAAAAACTCAGATTTGTCAATCACGATTTCCCATTCATAAATTCGTGTTGACTCTGCCCAATCCTATTATTATTTTCTAAGTGCCCTGTTACCATGTTCTTAGTAATAGATTCTTGCATTTTTCCGACTATTGATGTCAGGCTAACTGGTCTGTAGTTCCCTGTTTTCTCTCTCCCTCTTTTCGTAAACAGTGGGGTTACATTTGCTACCTTCCAATCCGCAGGGACCGTTCTAGAATCTATGGAATTTTGGAAAATGACAACCAATGCATCCACCATCTCTATAGCCACCTCTTTCAAAACCCTAGGATGTAGGCCATCAGGTCCAGGGGATTTATCGGCTTTCAGTCCCATTAATTTCTCCAGTACTTTTTTTCTACTAGTACTAATTTCTTTCAGTTCCTCATTCTCGCTAGACTCTTGGTTCTCCACTATTTCCGGGAAGTTTTTTGCGCGTCTTCCATGAAGACAAACACAAAGTATTGGTTTAATTTCTCTGCCATTTCCTTATTCCCCGTTATAATTTCTCCTGTCTCCTCTTCTTCTTAGGCAGTCCCTTGGAACCGAGGATGAATTGCTTCCACATTAAAAATGAATTCGCAGGTGACTGATGAGTCCAATGCGGGACCTACAGTCTCTGTCACAGGTGGGGCAGACAGTGGTTGAAGGGGCGGGTGGGTGGGGTGCTTGGGTTGACGTGCGCTCCTTACGCTTGGCTTCTGCTTGCTCCCGGCGAAGAGACTCGAGGTGTTCGGCGCCTTCCCGGATGCTTCTCCTCCACTTTGTGCGGTCTTGGGCCAGGGATTCCCAGGTGTCAGTGGGGATGTTGCACTTTTTCAAGGAGGCTTTGAGGGTGTCCTTGAAGCATTTCCTCTGCCCACCTGGGGCTCTCTTGCCGTGTCGGAGCTCCGAGTAGAGCGCTTGTTTTGGGAGTCTCGTATCGGGCATGCGGACGATGTGACCCGTCCATCGGAGCTGATCGAGCGTGGTCAAAGCTTCGATGCTGGGGATGTTGGCCTGAGCGAGAACACTGACATTGGTGCGCCTATCCTGCCAATGGATTTGCAGGATCTTGCGGAGGCAGCGTTGGTGGGGTACCTCTCCAGGGCTTTGAGGTGCCTGCTGTACATGGTCCATGTCTCTGAGGCATACAGCAGGGCCTTGGACAACGTGGACCACTTTCCATACCTCGAGAGCCTTCTCTCAACAAGGGCAGACGTCGATGACGAAGTCCAACACCGCCTTCAGTGTACCAGTGCAGCCTTCAGTCGCCTGAGGAAGAGTGTGTTTGAAGACCAGCACCTCAAACCCGGCACTAAGCTCATGGTCTACAGAGCAGCAGTGATACCCGCCCTGCTGTATGCCTCTCCTGTCTCAGCCTGTAAGGGACCCACATTTACTTTCGCTAATCTTTTCCTTTTTACATACCTATAGAAGCTTTTACAGTCTGTTTTTATGTCTCTCGCTAGTTTACTCTCATATTCTATTTTCCCTTTCTTTATCAATTTCTTGGTCCTCCTTTGCTGAATTCTAAAATCCTCCCAATCCTCAGGCTTACGGCTCTTTTTAGTCACCTTCAAAGTGTTTGGATGAGGTCATAACTGGAGAGAACATTGAATGAGATAAACTGATATCTGAATGTGGAGATTGTGTTTCAGTATCGAACATGCCCCAAACATCTCTTTATTTAGGATACACAATTTATTTCCATTTATCTTCTCATTAAAGCTCTACTGTGAGAGTCTCCATCAATCATCAGTATTTTTAACCACAAGCATTATGGCTTACATTGTCTGTGTTGCTCTTCATTACGTGATCAAGTAAGAACATAGGAACTAAAAAGAAAAAGGCCATTACAGTCTAACTGGCATGTTTCGACATCCAGGTGTTGCATCAGGACCCTGACCTGATTATTGGTCATCTTATCCCTTCCTTCCTTACTGAATCAATCAACCCAATTCTTCTCAAAATACTTCAACTGTGGCCATGTTTACTGCACAAGGTGCATGCCAGTTCTAGGTGTCAATGACTCCAAGTGCAAAGATGTTATTCCTTAAAATAAGTTTAGCCATGGGCCTCTTCAGCTTTAAGATAGTATTAGATTAAAGGAAGAGGCTTATAATGTTGCCATAAAGAATAGTAAGCCTGAGGATTTGGACGATTTTAGAATTCCGCAAAGGAGGACCAAGAAATTGATAGAGAAAATTAATATTTGAGTAAACTGGCAAGAGACATAAAAACAGATTGTAAGGGCTACTGTAGGTATTAAAAAGGAAGTGATTAGTGAAAGTAAACATGAGTCCCTTAGAGGCAGAGACAGGAGAAATTATAATAGGGAATAAGGAAATGGCAGAGACATTAAACGAATATTTTGTACCTGTCTTCATGGTAGAAGACACCAAAAAATTCCGGAACTAGTGGGAAACCAAGGCTCCAGTGAAAATGAGGAACTTAAAGAAATCAGTATTAGTAAAGAAATAGTACTGGAGAAAATACTGGGACTAAAAGTCGACAAATCACCTCGATCTAATGGCAGAATAGATAAGGGGGAACCAGTGGATGTGGTGTATTTGGATTTTCAGAAGGCATTCGATAAGCTGCCACACAAGAGGTTATTAAACAAAATTAGGGCTCATGGGTTTGGGGGTAATATACTAGCACGGATTGAGGATTGGTTAACGGGTAGAAAACAGAGAGTAGGAATAAACGGGTCGTTTTCGGGTTGGCAGGTTGTAACTAGTGGGGTACCGCAAGGATTGGTGCTTAGGCCTCAGGTATTCACAATCTATATCAGTGATTTGGATGAGGGGACCAAATGTAATATATCCAAGTCTGCTGATGGGAATGTAAGTTGTGAGGAGGATGCAAGGAGGCTTCAAGGGGATATAGACAGGCTAAGTGAGTGGGCAAGAACATGGCAAGTGGAATATAATGTGGAGAAATGTGAAGTTATCCACTTTAGTAGGAAAAATAGAAAAGCAGAGTATTTTTTTAAATGGTGAGAGATTGAGAAATGTTGGTGTTCAGAGGGACCTGGGTGTCCTTGTACACGAATCACTGAAAGTTAACATGCAGGTACAGCAAGCAATTAGGAAAGCAAATGGTATGTTGGCCTTTATTACAAGAGGATTTGAGTATAAGAGTGAAGACGTCTTACTGCAATTATATAGGGCCCTGGTGAGACCACAGCTGGAGTATTGTGTACAGTTTTGGTCTCCTTACCTAAGGAAGGATATACTTGCCATAGAGGGAGTGCAACGAAGGTTCACCAGACTGGTTCCTGGAATTGGCCGGGGGGGGGGGGGGGATTGTCCTATGAGGAGAGATTGAGTAGACTAGGCCTATATTCTCTAGAGTTTAGAAGAATGAGATGTGATTTCATTGAAACATACAAAATTCTTACTGGGCTTGACAGGGTAGATGCAGGGAGGCTGTTTTCCCTGGCTGGGGAGTCTAGAACCAGGGATCACAGTCTCAGAATAAGGGGTCGGCCATTTAGGACTGAGATGAGGAGAAATTTCTTCACTCAGAGGGTGGGGAATCTTTGGAATTCTCTACCCCAAAGGGCTGTGGAGGCTCAGTCGTTGAATATATTCAAGACCAAGATCAATAGATTTTTGGATATTAAGGGAATCAAGGGATATGGGGATCGTGCAGCAAAGTGGAGTTGAGGTAGAAGATCAGCCATGATCTTATTGAATGGCGGACCAGGCTCGAGGGGCCAAATGGCCTACTCCTGTTCCTATTTATTATGTTCTTATGTGACATCTAGCTAGGGGTGTGCTACAGTAGGAGGGAGAAATAGATAGCTTGGCACGTTAGAGGTGAGAAATGCTTTTTAACTTTGTGTTAGTATTAAATTGTTAATTGAAAAACTAAATTGATTGAAATTATTTATGACTAGAGCATGTTGACCCTTGTCTTGAGATCTATGGAAGCTTTTGGTAATGTTCTCGGGAATATGAACAGCAAACCCTTTTAAGTAATTTCTTTTAAGCACACCGTAACATCTCACTTCAGTCTTCGAAATTGGTAGAGCATCTTGTTTTTAACTTTAAAACAACAATGAACTATCGGACAACCTAATAGTGATGATATAGTTATATCTTTGCAGTAGAATTTTTTTAACTAACTCCTTAAGTGAACAAAATAATAAAAGATCACAACTCTTAACTTTGTAAATGATTTCTAAATTCTCAGTATTTCAGGGATATCAATGTTGCTTCCAAACATTTTTCAACCATCCTTTTCAAAACTGTTTCTCTCAATGGTTTTTGTAACTGTTGGCTGCTCATTTTAACAGAACAGTTCCTTTATTATACTAGCTAGGAGTGTTTAACATAGAAGGTAAGATAACTAAAAGTGTGTAACATGGACTGAGTTACATGGGGAACAGATAGCAAAGAGTGTTGCTAAATGGCTAACTATTAGGAATGTGTTACATAAACAGTAACAAATAGCTAGGGAGTGTGTTACACAGAGTGTAACAGATCGCGAGGGAGAGTGTTACATAGAGAGTAACAGATCGCGAGGGAGAGTGTTACATAGGGAGTAACAGATCGCGAGGGAGAGTGTTACATAGAGAGTAACAGATCGCGAGGGAGAGTGTTACATAGAGAGTAACAGATCGCGAGGGAGAGTGTTACATAGAGAGTAACAGATCGCGAGGGAGAGTGTTACATAGGGAGTAACAGATCGCGAGGGAGAGTGTTTCAGTTCATAAGATCTCTATTTCTTATATGCACGTAGCTATGCCTAGTATTGTAACAATTCAAGCAGCTTCTGTGACTTTTTTGGGCGATATTGCTGCTGGATTTATGAAGGAGAGAACATACAAACTGCGTGGGTTTGACATTGAAGTGTATTTGAAGTGATGAAGATTCTGCCCTTTTGTTTACATATTTGCCTGCAAACAGTTCCTAACAATGTCCACATTGGTTTGTTGAGTGACGTGTTAATATACATAAGGTTGCCATGGAGGGAGAAATGCTATCTGCATCTCTATTGCTGGAACTATTGAAAAGTAAGCTTTGTATTTGCAATGCTGGCCTGGTGCACGTTTGATCAGAATCATGCATATCCGATTAAAGCAAATGGCATGTGATCTAACTCCTGCCATTGTGTGTCTGTGTGTCTCCTGATTTTTGATGGACAGTCCGTCTCCAGAGGCAGTGCAAGCTGGAAATAAATGTGACAGCTGCTGACGATTAGATCAGCTCATGCAGTTCCAGTACATGTACAGGTTGCTGTGATGAGGCAGACCTCCATGAGTGCACTTGGGTTAAAAGCACCTCCAAAAATCTTGTGCTGTTTTGGTTAGAGCAAGTCAATTTTTCAAGTAAAGTAGAGGATAAAGAACTGTATGTGTTTTTTTTAAATCTGCTGATTTATTCTTGATTCTGTGTAATCTTAAATATACAAATTAGATCTTTGTCCGAATTACGTTATTTGTCAATGTAGCGTTTACTGCTGGTTCATAGAGAGTCAGGAGTGCACAGTGGGCAGGCACGATTGAAGACCCACTCCAGAGACTTGAGCACAAAAAGTAGGTCAACCCTCCCCATGCAGTACTGAGGGAGTGCTGCACTGTCAGAGGTGCCGTCTTTCAGATCAGACGTTAAAGCAAGACCCCCCCCCCCCGTGACCCTCGTGGACGTAAATGAGCCCACGGCGCTATTTCGAAGAAGAGCAGGGGAGTTCACCCTGGTGTCCTGGCCAATATTTATCCCTCAACCAACATCACTAAAACAGATTATCTGGTCATCATCACATTGCTGTTTGTGGGAGCGTGCTGCCGTGTTTCCCACAAAGCAACAATGACTACACTTCAAAAAGTACTTCATTGGCTGTAAAGCGCTTTGGGACATCCTGAGGTCATGAAAGACGCTATATAAATGCAAGTCATTCTTTCTGTTGCTCTGTGATAACGCTTTCCTAGATATTTTATGCATAAGCTGAAGCTTCGGATCATAGGAAGCATGGGTTTGTGCAGGGGAGCTGAAATTTACAGTGAGCTTGGATAGATTATTGTGATGTAGTTCAGGTTGTATCTATGCCTCACATACAAGATACTAGATAGCGAGGAAGGTTTTATACAGAGGGTAATAGATAGCTAGGAAATCATTACACAGAGGATAAGAGATAGGAGTCTGTCATGTAGAGGATAAGCTAGCTAGAAATGCTTTAGACAGAGGATAACATAGCTCGAATGCTTTACGTAGAGCAGAGTAGATAGGTTGGAGTACATTGCATAGAGAGTAACAGATAGCTTGGAGTGAGTTACATGGTTACAGATAGCTAGGAGTGTATTACACAGTGGGTAACATAGCATGAAGTCCATTAGATAGAGGGCAATAGTTTGGAGTTCCTCACATACAGATTAATAGACCTCAAGACTATTCTAAAGTATTAATGCCTCAAGGGGTTGAGATGATGTAGAGGAAGCTCGACGGGTGCAGAAATGCAATGCAATGATTTTTTTTTACAAAATGTACAACATTCATGGAGGAAATGTTTATTCCTCTTTAGCAAGTGTTTTTGCTGTTGGTAAGCATCACGATGGACAGTGATGTGTGGCAAGCCATTGTGATCAAGTCATAGGCATGATGTGATTTTGGATCTTGTTTCATTGCAAGTTACAGTGGAACAGCACACCCTGTTTATATTAGACTGAGGGTGACACTTAACGAGCACTGTAATACTTGTAGGATAATGTCAAAGGGTTCTGGTGACCCATGCATCTTGATGTTTTGCTGCCTTGAGTCATTCACATTCCCATGTACTTTGCAAACTTATACATATTCTATAAAATATGATAAACTGCAGTAGTATGGACTTTTCCCTTCCTTGAATGTCACAGGTAAAATGACCTTCGTAAATACTTGTACATGGGATAAGATAATTCATGTTGGAGTGTGTTAAAAGCCGGTCAATGTTATTAAATGAAATTTCACTGAAGCCCTGCTTCCTTACATCAGAATGGTACATGGTAACCACATGACAGCTGTTTTAATTGGGCCGGATCTTGCTGAAGTGGAGCATCTTGTGGCATGCCTCGTTAGTTGGACTTTCTCCTGCACCCTTCAGCTCAGAATTTTTTTTACACTGTAAATTTGCTGGAATTGCGAGCTGATCACGGCATGGCGAGGGCAGTGGAGCATCTGGGACCTCTGTGAATGGTGGGACCAACAGTGTATCTCCTTAACCAATGAGATTGAAGGATTTAGAAAGAAACAGAGGGAACGACAGAGAAGAGATTACATAGGATATACAGCACGGAAACATGCCATTCGGTCCAACCAGTCCATGCCGGTATTTATGCTCCACTCGAGCCTCCTCCCGTCTTTCCTCATCTAAATCTATCAGCGTCACCCTCTATTCCCTTCTCCCTCATATGCTTATCTAATCGCCCCTTAAATGCATCTATACTATTCGCTTCAACCACTCCCTGTGGTAGCGAGTTCCACATTCTCACCACTCTCTGGGTAAAGAAGTTTCTTCTGAATTCCCTATTTGATTTTTTTGGTGACTATCTTATATTGATGGCCTCTAGTTTTGCTCTTCCGCACAAGTGGAAACACGCTCTGTATCTACTCTATCAAAACCTTTCATAATTTTAAAGACCTCTATTAGGTCACCCCTCAGCCTTCTCTTTTTCAAGAGAAAAGAGACCCAGCCTGTTCATCCTTTCCTGATATGTATACCCTCGCATTTCTGGTATCATCCTTGTAAATCTTCTCTGCACCCTCTCCAGTGCCTCCACATCCTTTTTATAATATGGCGACCAGAATTGCACTCAGTACTCTAAGTGTGGTCTAACCAGGGTTCGATACAAGTTTAGCATAACTTCCCTACTTTTCAATTCTATCCCTCTAGAAATAAACCCTAGTACTTGGTTTGCTTTTTTAATGGCCTTGTTAACCTGTGTCGATACTTTTAGTGATTTGTGTATTTGTACTCCTAGATCCCTTTGTTCCTCTACCCCATTTAGATTCTTATTTTCCAAGTAATATGTGACCTCCCTATTTTTCTTAGATAAATGTGAGGTATAACATTTTGGTGTGTTGAATTTCATTTGCCAATTATATGCCCATTCTGCAAGTTTATTAATGTCGTCTTGTAAGGTGTTGCAGTCCTCCTCAGTATTGACTATCCTCTCCAATTTGGTGGTGTCCGCAAATTTGGAAATTGTGTTTTTGATTCCACGGTCTAAATCGTTAATAAAAATTGTGAACAACAGTGGTCCCAGCACTGATCGTTGTGGAACACCACTTCCCACCTTCTGCCACTCTGAATAGCTACCCTTTACCCCTGCTGTTTGCTTTCTGTCTTGAAGACAGCTAGCTATCCATTCTACTACTTGTCCCTGACTCCGCATTCCCTGACCTTATTCATTAGTCTATTATGTGGTACCTTATCGAAGGCCTTTTGAAAATCTAGATAAATAACATCCACTACATTACCCTTGTCTACTCTCTGTTACCTCTTCAAAAAATTGAATTAGGTTGGTCATGCAAGACTTTCCCTTTTGAAATCCATGCTGACTTTATTATTTTTCATTTCTAGATGTTCTTCTATTTTCTCCTTTAGTAGGGATTCATTATTTTTCCTACCACTGATGTTAAGCTGACTGGCCTATAGTTCCCTGGACATGTTCTATCTCCCTACTTAAATATAAGAAGTCGCACAACACCAGGTTATAGTCCAACAGTTTTATTTAAAATTACGAGCTTTCGGAGCTGCTGCTCCTTCGTCAGGTAGAGGTACAGTGAAGGAATCTAATACACAGTATATATACACAGAGAGCGTCTGCAGAGATACAATCCGTCAGGAAGGCACTACATCAAAGACACACCAGAGCACAGCCAAGACAATGAGGTGGGTCACAGGGGGTCCAACATGTCAAATGCTACCGTCTGCAGTTGAGCTCCTAACTTTTTTGGGGGTTTTTTTTGGGTTGGTTTTTTTGGGGGGTTTTTTTAAACTGGAAAGTCAGACAACGATGTCGCGTCACGTTCTGTAGCGTGACATGAACTCGAGATCCCTATTGAGGCCGTCCTCATGGGTGCGGAACTTGGCTATCAGTTTCTGCTCGATGATTTTGCGTTGTCGTGTGTCTCGAAGGCCGCCTTGGAGAACGCTAACCCGCAGATCCGAGGCTGAATGTCCTTGACTATCTCATTGTCTTGGCTGTGCTCTGATGTGTCTTTGATGTAGTGCCTTCCTGACGGATCGTATCTCTGCAGACTTTCTCTGTGTATATATACTGTGTATTAGATTCCTTCACTGTACCTTTTACTGACGAAGGAGCAGAGCTCCGAAAGCTCGTAATTTTAAATAAAACTGTTGGACTATAACCTGGTGTTGTGCGACTTCTCATTTTTGTCCACCACAGTCCAACACCGGCATCTCCGCATCATGACTACTTAAATATAGGTATTACGTCAGCTATCCACTAGTCTTCTGGCACTACACCTTTTTTTAATGAATTACTAAATATGTGTAGTAATGCCTCTGCTATTTCTTCCCTAGATTCTTTTAAAATGCGCGGATGTAATCCGTCTGGACCAGGGTTTTTATCCTCTTTGAGTTTCATTAGTTTATTTAGTATATCTCCTCGTTTTATTTTAAATGCAGTTAACTCATTACTAATCTCATCATCCGATGTCATCTCCACCTGTTCTATCTCCTTGGTAAATACTGAAGCAAAGTAATTATTTAGTATCTCTGCCATCTCTCTAATTCTGATCTCGACCTTCCTTTTTTTTAATTTATGTGCCTGCAAAATATTTTACTATTTTGTTTTATGTTCCTTGATAATTTAATTTCATAGTTCCTCTTTGTCTTCCTAATTATTTTTTTGACTTCTCTCCTATTCCCTTCATTTTTTAAAATTCGTTTATGGGATGTGGGCGTCGCTGGCAAGGCCTGCATTTATTGCCCATCCCTAATTTCCCTTGAGAAGGTGGTGGCGAGCTGCCTTCTTGAACTGCTGCAGTCCGTGTGGTGAAGGTACTCCCACAGTGCTGTTAGGTAGGGAGTTCCAGGATTTTGACCAGCGACGATGAAGTCAGGATGGTGTGTGACTTGGAGGGGAACTTGGAGGTGATGGTGTTCCCATGCGCCTGCTACCCTTGTCCTTCTAGGTGGAAGAGGTTGCTGGATTGGGAGGTGCTGCCGAAGAAGCCTTGGCGAGTTGCTGCAGTGCATCTTGTAGATGGTACACACTGCAGCCACGGTACGCCGGTGGTGGAGGGAGTGAATGTTTAAGGTGGTGGATGAGGTGCCAATCAAGCGGGCTGCTTTGTCCTGGATGGTGTCGAGCTTCTTGAGTGTTGTTGGAGCTGCACTCATCCAGGCAAGTGGAGAGTATTCCATCACACT
The DNA here is from genome assembly GCA_030390025.1 of Squalus acanthias. NCBI lineage: Eukaryota > Metazoa > Chordata > Chondrichthyes > Squaliformes > Squalidae > Squalus > Squalus acanthias. The sequence continues at coordinate 105,462,089 of CM059427.1, read as the reverse complement.
CCTGACTTGTGCCTTGTAGATGGTGGAAAGGCTTTGGGGAGTCAGGAGGGGAGACACTCGCCGCAGAATACCTAGCCTCTGACCTGCTTTTGTTGCCACAGTATTTATGTGTCTGGTCCAGTTAAGTTTCTGGTCAATGGTTACCCCCAGGATGTTGATGGTGGGTGATTCGGCGATGGTAATGCTGTTGAATGTCATGGGGCTGTGGTTAGACTCTCGCTTGTTGGAGATAGTCATTGCCTGGCACTTCTGTGGCGTGAATGTTACTTGCCACTTATCAGCCCAAGCCTGAATGTCGTCCAGGTGTTGTTGCATGCGGGCATGGAGTGCTTCATTATCTGAGGAGTTGTGAATGGTGCTGAACACTGTGCAGTCATCAGCGAACATCCCTATTTCTAACCTTATATTGGAGGGAAGGTCATTGATGAAGCAGCTGAAGATGGTTGGGCCTAGGACACTGCCCTGAGGAACTCCTGCAGCGATGTCCTGGGGCTGTGATGATTGACCTTCAACCACCACAGCCATCTTCCTTTGTGCTAGGTGTGACTCCAGCCAGTGGAGAGTTTTCCCCCCCGATTCCCATTGACTTCAGTTTTACTAGGGCTCCTTGATGCCACACTCGGTCAAATGCTGCCTTGATGTCAAGGGCAGTCACTCTGACCTCACCTCTGGAATTCAGCTCCTTTGTCCATGTTTGGACCAAGGCTATAATGAGGTCGGGAGCCGAGTGGCCTTGGTGGAACCCAAACAGGGCCTCAGTGAGCAGGTTATTGGTGAGTAAGTGCCACTGTCGATGACACCTTCCATCACTTTGCTGATGATTGAGAGTAGACTGATGGGGCGGTAATTGGCCGGGTTGGATTTGTCCAGCTTTTTGTGGACAGGACATACCTGGACAGTTTTCCACATCGTCAGATAGATGCCTGTGTTGTAGCTGTACTGGAACAACTTGGTTGGAGGCGCAGCTAGTTCTGGAGCACAAGTCTTCAGCATGATAGCCGGGATATTGTCGGGGCCCATAGCCTTTGCTGTATCCAGTGCGCTCAGCCGTTTCTTGATATCACGTGGAGTGAATCGAATTGGCTGAAGACTGACTTTTGTGATGGTGGGAACCTCAGGAGGAGGCCATGAGGTTACAGATTGTTGTGGAATACAATTCTGCTGCTGCTGATGGCCCACAGTGCCTCATGGATGCCCAGTTTTGAGCTGCTAGATCTGTTCAAAATCTATCCCATTTAGCACGGCGGTAGTGCCACATAACACGATGGAGGGTGTCCTCAGTGTGAAGATGGAACTTCGTCTCCACAATGACTGTGCGGTGGTCACTGCTACCAATACTGTCGTGGATAGATGCATCTGCGACAGGTAGATTGGTGAGGACGAGGTCAAGTAAGTTTTTCCCTCGTATTGGTTCTCTCACCACCTGTCGCAGGCCCAGACTGGCAGCTATGTCCTTTAGGACTCGGTCAGTAGTGGTGCTAGCGAGCCACTCTTGGTGATGGACATTGAAGTCCCCTACCCAGAGTACATTCTGTGCCCTTGCTACTCTCAGTGCTTCTTCCAAGTGGTGTTCAACATGGAAGAGTACAGATTCATCAGCTGAGGGAGGGCGGTAGGTGGTAATCAGCAGGAGATTTCCTTGCCCATGCCTGACCTGAAACCATGAGACTTCATGGGGTCCGGAGTCAATGTTGAGGACTCCCAGGGCCACGCCTTCCCGACTGTATACCACTGTGCCGCCACCCTGGTGGGTCTGTCCTGCCGGTGGATGGTGATGGAGGAGTTTGGGACATTGGCTGAAAGGTATGATTCTGTGAGTCTGACTATGTCAGGATGTTGCTTGACTCGTCTGTGGGACATCTCTCCCAATTTTGGCACAAGTCCCCAGATGTTGGTGAGGAGGACTTTGCAGGGTCAACTGGGCTAGGTGTGCTGTGTCCATAGCCGGTGCCGAGGTTGATGCCGGGTGGTCCATCCAGTTTCATACTTAATATTGTGTTTCGTAGCAGTTTGTTACAACTGAGTGGCTTGCTAGGTCATTTCAGAGGGCAGTTAAGAATCAACCACATTGCTGTGGGTCTGGAGTCACATATAGGCCAGACCAGGTAAGGACGGCAGATTTCCTTCCCTAAAGGACATTAGTGAACCAGATGGGTTTTTACGACAATCCGATAGTTTCATGGTTACCATTACTGATGCTAGTTTTTTATTCCAGAGTTAATTCATTAACCCAGCTGCCGTGGTGGGATTTGAACTCACGTCTCTGGATCTTTAGTCCAGGTCTCTGGATTACTAGCCCAGTGACATTACCACAATACTACCGTTCCCGTAAATGCTCTCTCCCCTGCTGTCCATGTACTTAATGGATGCCTCTTTCCTTGCCCTCAATTTTTCCGTTATGGCTTTATTCATCCACAGTGTCTCATTTGTGTTTAGCTTGTTCTTGTTTATTAGCGGAATATATTTTTCCTGGACTCTGTTGAACATTATTTTAAATGTTTCTCATTGCTGTTCTACGTCATTGTTTGCCAATACTGTTGTCCATTTTATTTTCCCAAGTTCTATTCTCAGCCCCTCAAAATCAGCTTTTCTCCAATCTATTACCCTGGTCTGTGTCATACCTATGTCCTTTTCAATTATTAATTAAAGCGTATTATATTATGGTCACTATTGCCTAGATGTTCCCTTAATTTTACTTCTCTTATTGCTCTGGTTCATTCCCCATACTAGATGGGCTTTTTACATATTGGGTTAGAAAGGAGTCCTGTACACATTGTAGGAACTCCATTCCCTTATCTCCTTTACCTACCTCTTCTGTCCAACTAATATCTGGGTAGTTTAAATCCCCATGATTACTATTCTATGTTTTTTACTCATTTCCCTAATTTGTCTGCATATTTCTTCCTCTACCTCCCTTCCACTATTAGGTGTTCTGTAGACTACTCCTATTAGTGTGATTAATCCTTTATTATCTTTTATCTCTGTCGACATGGATTCTATTTCTGTCTTGCTGATAGTTGCGTCACTTTTTTCTATTGCCAGTATGTTATCCCTAATAAGTACAGTTACTCCAACTCCCCTTTTCCGCCTTGAATTGGATTTGTATCAGGTACAGAATGAGAAATAAAGAGGGGGAGAGAAAGATTGGATTAAGAGGGCGAGAAAAAAAGTCAATGGAAAAGTAAGAAAAAAAATTAAAATAGAATATTTGACATTTTTAAAATCTCTAGGAACAATTTACCACCTGAAGGAATGAGACTCCACGGTTTAAATTGTTCAATTCCTGGGCCAGAGAAGTAGGTTGCTTGGCATTGCATTAACAATTAGCACATTTAAAAAAAAAAGTACTCATGCTGTTAATTGAAAGTTTCTGTTGTCTTAAAAGTTGAAGAACAATTAGATGGGCATGTGTCCAACAGGTGTCTTAGACAAGTATCAGCTGCAGTAAGTTCCACAATGCCTGTATTTATTGTGGAATTATTTTCCACATCTTAACTTCTTTCCTGGAGCTTCCAGCAACATACTGAAGGATTCGGATAAAGCTGTAAACAATGAGGATTGGTCTCAAATGGTTTATTGATATCTTTTGTACCATGAGATGTGTTACGGACTATTGAAACGCACTCCCAGTAGCGTTGAAACAAATTTTGGGGTTCTGCTTTAGATGGATGGCTATTTCTTGTGATTGAATCAAACTGCAGTGGTCGCGGTACCACCTGATTCGGTCAGTACAGTTTTATTTCAGTTTTAAATAAACATAGTGGGGGGAAAATTTGGTTGCTTTGCACCTCTTAGGACGCTAATGGGGCGCAAAGCAACTAGCGCCCGGGCGCGGCGATGTTTACGCCACTTGCAAAATTGACCAGACATTTTGCGGCGGCGCTAAACACTACTGCCACGATCTCCTGCGCCAGCAGATCGTGATGCCAGTCGAGCATGTAGCGCCCCGGACCGAATATTGCGTGGTGCCCCCTGCCTTACCGGCTGCCGCTAGCAACGACAGGTTCAGGGGAGCGTTTTGCAGTCGTGAAGGGACTGGGACAGCGCTATTTAAAGGCGACCGCTTCCTGCCTATTTTTGTCGGCGACATTTTCGCACCATGCATTCTGAGAGAGAGCGAGAGACTTCTGGAGAGATTCAATGCTGTGTGAAGGAGTTTTGGGTACTGAGCAGCACTTTGCAAGTTCATTTTGATTTGACCTTCCTTGCATCGATTTAGAAGAGACTTTAGGGGCTGCACTCTGAGCTTTTTCCCTGGGCCTCTCCATTGTTCTTTCCAGCAGATTTGATGTACAGGTCTCTCCAGGCCGAGATTCAAGGTTGCAATGAGCAGGGTGTGGATGGAGAGGAAGATCGACACTCCCCTTTAAGAACTGGCCTGGCCCAGTGTGTCTGTGTTCCATTGCTGACTGACATCACATGAGCTTCGCCAGTGCTCTGAGTTAGCGTCTCGAGAGGTGTGTAGCGCCTGATTTAGCGCTCCAATCACCTCCAGGGGCGATAGAAGCCAGGTTTGCAGTCGGAGGCGATAATTAGCGCCAGACGCTAAACTTTGCGCCCAGCCGATAATTGCGCCCCAAACGGGGCGATACCGAATTTCTCCCCCAGTGTCTCTAATACTTTTGGCACACCCCTACATAACAGCAACATCTTGCATTTATGTAGCACCTATAATGTAGCAAGGCGTCCCAAGGCGCTTCACAGGAGCGTTATCAGACATTGTTTGACGCCGCCACATAAGGAGATATTAGGACAGGTGACCAATAGCTTGATCAAAGTGGTAGGTTTTACAAAGTGTCTTAAAGGATAAGAGGTCGACAGGTGGGGAGTTTTAGGGAGGGAATTCCAGAGCTTTAGTGCCTTGGTGGCTGTGCCTTCAGCAAGTATTTTATTCCGTATATAAATCACTTAGTTTTGGCTTTTGGAGATTGTGGCATCAAATGAACCTGTCAATTGTGTAGCACTCGTATAATATACTACAAGACAATTGTTCTGATATTGAGAGATTTTGGATTGTTCACTACCTTGTCTGTATTGACAGAGGAAACTTGTTTTATGCAACAGGTCAGAAGAGCCAAGAAAGAATCTTATTGTCAGAATCCCGTGAATTGTAATGGCTGCACCAGCTCTGAAGTTGGGAATAAATCAGGGCCCTGGGGTAACCACTTGTTTAAATGAGGAATTTGCTGATGCGGTCAAACCCTGACTTAACAGCATAAACAGTTTGCCAAGAAATTTTATGCTTGGATCAGGGATTCTACGAACTAAGGATTACATTTGCCCACATGGCAAATCTTTGTAAAACTGCCCATTTAATCACTTATTCAGCAACAAAAAATAATGAAAAGCACTTAACAAAGAATATTTTACATAAGGGATTAGATTTCCAGAGTGCGCTCTGGCTGTCTTTCGTGGAATTTGGCACAGGATTTGCTGTGTTTAATGCACTTAACATTAAGAACTAGATAGTGTAACATTATGCACTTGCAACGGTGTTGTATTTGGACCAGTAATTCTGTACACTGAGTGAGTTTGGCTCCTTGGATCGTATACAGTTGGAGTGAATATGGAGGTGTTTGGCTCATTGACGTTTTATTAATTGGCAGCAAATGGTAAGGGACTGGATCCATTGGAATTGTCTAGAGTGAAAAGATGGTTTGAAACATTTTAATTCCATGCTTCACTGAATCACATTAACCATCAAATTCATGGCCTGTATATGGGCTGGTAACTAAGTGTTTTTAAGTGTACAAAATAGGAATTTTAGGAATAGGAATTGAGTTGTCTGTATACATGGCAGTGGAGCTTTCATACTGAAAGGTTTCTTAAGTCAGTGAATCCAATCAATTTTACTGCACTATAATTTCTAAATAGCACAGTTACACAAGATAACCAAAACACAATTATAAACCATCACTTTGCCTTCCCTTGTTTTCTTTGTCTTGGTTTGGAATTTTATTTTGTCTTCATTTTTTAAAGCTTCCCCCATGTACCTTACTGATATTTCTGCAGCTGCCAAATCATACCATTTGACTTGAAAAGCATGGCAGAGTTGGGAATCTTTCTAACACCTTGAATGTATATTTGTGCTTTCTGTAAACTGGTTTCTAACACTCCATAATCAAGATTGATAAAGTGGGTTGTCTAGTAAACTAGAATTCTGCCCCCTTTACCTCTGGCACTTGGGTTGGCGTTCAGCCCACACTGATGGCATTGCAGTCTTAAGTCAAGCAGGTATGATTTGAAATGGCACTTACCAATTTTCAATAGGGTAGATGTAGGGTGTCCAAAACTAGGGGCCATAAATATAAGATAGTCACTAAAAAATCTAATAAGGTATTCAGGAGAAACTTCTTTAGAGTGGTGAGCACGTGGAGCTCACTGGTACATGGAGTAGTTGAGACGAATAGCATAGATGCCTTTAAGGGGAAGCTAGATAAGTATATGAGGGAGAAAAGAAAAGAAACATAGAAACATAGAAGATAGGAGCAGGAGTAGGCCATTCGGCCCCTCGAGCCTGTTCCGCCATTTAATGAGATCATGGCTGATCATCCAAATTCAGTACCCTGGCCCTGCTTTCTCCCCATATCCCTTGATCCCTTTAGCCTTAAGAAATATATCTAACTCCTTCTTGAATATATTTAATGAATTGGCCTCAACTGCCTTCTGTGGTAGAGAATTCCACAGGTTCACTACTCTCTGGGTGAAGAAATTCCTCCTCATCTCAGTCCTAAATGGCTTACCCCGTATCCTTAGACTGTGACCTCTGGTTCTGGACTCCCCCGCCATCGGGAACATCCTTCCTGCATCTAGTCTGTCTAGTCCTGTTAGAATTTTATAAGTTTCAATGAGATCCCCTCTCATTCTTCTAAACTCTAGCGAATATAAGCCCAATCGACCCAATCTCTCTTCATACGTCATTCCTGCCATCCCAGGTATCAGCCTGGTGAATCTTCGCTGCACTCCCTCCATGGCAAGAACATCCTTCCTCAGATAAGATGACCAAAACTGCACACAATACTCAAGGTGTGGTCTCACCAAGGCCCTGTACAACTGCAGCAAGACATCCTTGCTCCTGTACTCGAATCCTCTCGCTATGAAGGCCAACATACCATTTGCCGCCTTAACCGCCTGCTGCACCTGCATGCTTACCTTCAGCGACTGGTGCACAAGGACACCCAGGTCTCGTTGCACTTCCCCTTTTCCCAATCTATTGCCGTTCAGATAATAATCTGTCTTCCTGTTTTTGCCACCAAAGTGGATAACCTCGCATTTATCCACATTATATTGCATCTGCCATGGATCTGCCCAATCACCCAACCTGTCCAAATCATACTGGAGTTTCTCTGCATCCTCCTCACAGCACACATGCCCACCCAGCTTTGTGTCGTCTGCAAACTTGGAGATATTACATCTAGTTCCCTCGTCTAGATCATTAATATATATTGTGACTAGCTGGGGTCCTAGCTCCGATCCCTGCGGTACCCCACTAGTCACTGCCTGCCACTTGGAAAAAGACCCGTTTATTCCAACTCTTTGCTTCCGGTCTGCCAACCAGTTCTCTATCCAAGTCAGTACCTTACCCCCAATCCCATGTGCCTTAACTTTGCACGCTAATCTCTTATGCAAGACCTTATCGAAAGCCTTCTGAAAGTCCAAATACACCACATCCACTGGTTCTCCCTTATCCAGTCTACCAGTTACATCCTCAAAAAATTCCAGTAGATTTGTCAAGCATGATTTACCTTTTGTAAATCCATGTTGACTTTGTCCGATCCTGTCATTGTTTTCCAAGTGCTCTGCTATTACATCTTTTATAATGGACTCAAGCATTTTCCCCACTACCGATGTCAGGCTATAATTCCCCGTTTTCTCTCTACCAGCTTTTTTAAATAGTGGGGTTATATTAGCTACCCTCCAATCCATGGGAACTGTTCCAGAGTCTATAGAATTTTGGAAGATGACCAGCAATGCATCTACTATTTCTAGGGCCACTTCCTTAAGGACCCGAGGATGTAGATTATCAGGCCCTGGGGATTTATCGGCCTTCAATCCCGTCAATTTCCCTAACACCATTTCCCTACAAATACTGATTTCATTCAATTCCTCCCTCTCATTAGACCCCATGTTCCCTGACATTTCTGGGAGGTTATTTGTGTCCTCCTTTGTGAAGACAGAACCAAAGTATATATTTAATTGGTCTGCCATTTCTTTGTTCCCCATTATAAATTCCCCTGATTCTGACTGCAAGGGACCTACGCTGGACTTCACCAATCTTTTTCTCTTCACATATCTATAGAAGCTTTTACAGTCAGTTTTTATGTTCCCTGCAAGCTTACGCTCATACTCTATTTTCCCCCTCTTAATTAATCCCTTTGTCCTCCTTTGCTGAATCCTAAACTGCTCCCAATCCTCAGGTTTGCTGAAAAGAAGGATATTCTGATGGGGTGAGATGAAGTAAGGTGGGAGGAGGGTGGTGTGTAGTATAAACACCGGCATAGAACATTTGGGCCAAATGGCCTGTATGTTCTAAATTCTGTGTGTTCTATGTAATTCTATGTATTCGATTGTATGACTGGTATCTTCTGAGGAACCTTTTATCATCACCAGCTAATCCTTTTCATTCTCGAGAAGTCAGTGGCTGAAATTCCTAATTCCAATTCTGATTTGATGCTTCTTATGGATTTGAATGTTTGCCGTTCTGCTGGATACAAGGGTCTTGCGATTTTAATCCGGTTCCCAGCTGGTGCAAGTCTCCAGCACAAGAATTCACCAAATTTGGTGCAATTAGCACTGATTTAACATCCTTACCGATGCAAGCGATGCCCACATGTCCAGAATGAATTTTTCTTTTGAAGTCTCACTTAGAGTTGACTGGGAGATGGAAAATAATGACAATTGTGCAATCATGAGTGCTTTTCTGAGATAAAGCAGAGGGAGTGTTATTCCAGATGCAGCCCGTAGGGAGTTTTTGAAGCCCATTAAGTAACATATGTTGGAAAGGACTGAAATGTTTGCTGTTGGTAAGTAGAGGATTGCTTGTATAGGAGATAGATTCCTAATCTTCCCAACTGTATCTTAGATGCAATTTGGAGTTATCCGATGGGTTATTGAACTTGTGTATATTGGCCTATATTGGCACAGATGGCTTATGGCTCACTTACAATCTGGGGAAAAAAACTGGTCCATTGTAGAATTACACTAATTTTGATTTTTTTAAAAAGACAAGATTTTGAGCAGAAAAGTAATTATTCTAGATTCCATACAGTGAAGAAGTCAGTTATTAAAAAAATGTGTTTCAACTTTCATAAGCAAACCAATCTCTACCAGTAATCGGAATCTAAACCATCTCTACCAATGGTCAGAATCTAAACCATCTCTATCAATAGAATCTAAACCATCTCTGTGTCAATAGTCAGAATCTAAACCCACCTCTATCAATAGTCAGAATCTAAACCATCTCTACCAATAGTCAGAATCTAAACCATCTCTACCAATAGTCGGAATCTAAACCCACCTCTACCAACAGTCAGAATCTAAACCATCTCTACCAATAGATAGCATTTAAACCATCTCTACCAATAGTCAAAATCTAAAACCATCTCTACCAATAATTAGAATCTAAACCATCTCTACCAATAGTCAGAATCTAAACCATCCCTACCAATAGTCATCATCTAAACCATCTCTACCATGTCAGAATCTAAACCATCTCTATCAATAGTCAGAATCTAAACCATCTCTACCAATAGTCAAAATCTAAAACCATCTCTACCAATAATTAGAATCTAAACCATCTCTACCAATAGTCAGAATCAAAACCCACCTCTACTAATAGTCTGAATCTAAACCATCTCTACCAATAGTCAGAATCAAAACCCACCTCTACTAATAGTCTGAATCTAAACCATCTCTATCAATAGTCAGAATCTAAACCATCTCTACCAATAGTCAAAATCTAAAACCATCTCTACCAATAGTCAGAATCTAAACCATCTCTACCATTAGTCAGAATCTAAACCATCACTACCAATAGTCAGAATCTAAACCCACCTCTACCAATAGTTAGAATCTAAACCACCTCTACCAATAGTCAGAATCTAAACCATCGCTACCAATAGTCAGCATCTAAACCATCTCTATCAATAGTCAGAATCTAAACCATCTCTACTAATAATCAGAATCTAAACTATCTCTATCAATAGCCAGAATCTAAGCCATCTCTACCAATAATTAGAATCTAAACCATCTCTACCAATAGTCAGAATCAAAACCCACCTCTACTAATAGTCTGAATCTAAACCATCTCTACCAATAGTCAGAATCTAAACCATCTCTACCAACAGTCAGAATCTAAACCATCTCTACCAATAGACAGCATGTAAACCATCTCTACCAATAGTCAAAATCTAAACTATCTCTACCAATAGTCATTATCTAAACCATCTCTACAAATAGTCAGAATCTAAACCCACCTCTACCAATAGTCAGAATCTAAACTGACCTCTACCAATAGTCAGAATCTAAACCATCTCTACCAATAGTAAAAATCTAAACTATCTCTACCAATAGTCAGAATCTAAACCATCTTTACAAATAGTCAGAATCTAAACCCACCTCTACCAATAGTCAGAATCTAAACCTTCTCTACCAATAGTCAGAATCTAAACCCACCTCTACCAATAGTCAGATTCTAAACTGACCTCTACCAATAGTCAGAATCTAAACCATCTCTACCAATAGTTGTTGTCTAAACCATCTCTACCAATAGTCAGAATCTAAACCCACCTTACCAATAGTCAGAATCTAAACCCACCTCTACCAATAGTCAGAATCTAAACCATCTCTACCATTAGTCAGAATCTAAACCATCTCTACCAATAGTCGTTATCTGAACCATCTCTATCAATATTCAGCATCTAAACCCACTTCTATCAATAGTCAGAATCTAACCCCACCTCTACCATTAGTCAGAATCTAAACCATCTCTACCAATAGTCGTTATCTAAACCATCTCTATCAATATTCAGCATCTAAACCCACCTCTATCAATAGTCGTTATCTAAACCATCTCTACCAATAGTCGTTATCTAAACCATCTCTACCAATAGTCAGCATCTAAAGCGTCTCTACCAATAGTCACAATCTAAACCATCTCAACCAATAGTTAGAATCTGAACCATCTCTACCAATAGTCAGAATCTAAACCGACCTCTACTAATATTCAGAATCTAAACCATCTCTACCAATAGTCAGAATCTAAACCCACCTCTACCAATAGTCAGAATCTAAACCCACCTCTACCAATAGTCAGAATCTAAACTGACCTCTACCAATAGTCAGAATCTAAACCATCTCTACCAATAGTAAAAATCTAAACTATCTCTACCAATAGTCAGAATCTAAACCCACCTCTACCAATAGTCAAAATCTAAACCATCTTTACCAATAGTCAGAATCTAAACCCACCTCTACCAATATTCAGAATCTAAACCATCTCTACCAATATTCAGAATCTAAACCATCTCTACCAATAGTTGTTGTCTAAACCATCTCTACCAATAGTCAGAATCTAAACTACCTCTACCAATAATAGTCAGAATCTAAACCCACCTCTACCAATAGTTAGAATCTAAACCATCTCTACCAATAGTTGTTGTCTAAACCATCTCTACCAATAGTCAGAATCTAAACCCACCTCTACCAATAGTCAGAATCTAAACCCACCTCTACCAATAGTCAGAATCTAAACCCACCTCTACCAATAGTCAGAATCTAAACCCACCTCTACCAATAGTCAGAATCTAAACCATCTCTACCAATAGTCGTTATCTAAAACATCTCTACCAATAGTCAGCATCTAAAGCGTCTCTACCAATAGTCAGAATCTAAACCCACCTCTACCAATAGTCACAATCTAAACCATCTCAACCAATATTCAGAATCTAAACCATCTCTACCAATAGTCAGAATCTAAACCATCTCAACCAATATTCAGAATCTAAACCATCTCTACCAATAGTCAGAATCTAAACCCACCTCTACCAATAGTCAGAATCTAAACCATCTCTAACAATAGTCAGAATCTAAACCCATCTCTATCAATATTCAGAATCTAAACCGACCTCTACCGATAGTCAGAATCCATGCATTTAAACAAATCTCTCTCATTACTGCCAAATCTGTGCTGTCTTTACTGATAGTATAAGGGTCATTTATGTCAGTACCTGAAGTGTACAGGCTGTGTACTTCCACTGAACACTTCTCTGTACCCTGCTTGGAGTGTGTGATCTCTCTTTGCTGCAATACTCGTCGTTACCTCAGTGTGTGAGGTGTGCAGTGTACTGCACTGTTGTTGTACTATAATTAACAATATCAATGGATATAGGAAATTAAATTATTAGCATTCTGTAGCCCAGTGCTTTGGTTTCATCTCTTGAAGGCAGGAGTCAAACTTCCCATTTTCAGCAATTATTAAATCAATTCGAGATCCTTTTACCGTCAAATTTTGCTGAAAATATTAGGGAGCAAGAAAATTAAGTTCATTGAATCTTTTTGTGGAATCTTTTCATTGAAGATCATGAAATCTTATTTTAGGAAAAAACGTGTGGCCTGATCAGTGATTCTCCTCTCACCTCTAGCCTCCCATCTGTCTTTCTTTCAGCCTCTTATTGCTTCATACAATAGTGTCTTCAATAGTGAATTTGTAAAAAAATTGTTAACCTACATGTGTATCTGTACTTGGGGAGGATGTATTGCCACTTATTTATTCACCATCAGGGCAAGTGTACACATTTATGGTCACATGTCTTGGTGATTAATGTTATTACACATAAGAGCCCATCAGGGTTGGTGCTTTTAAGGACTTACATTATGATGTGATGTCCTGGACAGGCAGTCTAGCACCTTGTATTAATTCTGAGGTCAAGTTAAAATTTTAGGTGTGTAATCGGATGCAACTCAGCATGTTATTATCCTCCAGCGAAGGCTACACAGTTCATCTTGCATTTTATGTGACAGGCGTTCCTATACTCTGAGGGGAACCTTTCACATCAGTGATAATTAGAAAACACAGTTTCATATTTCAGAACTCTTCTGTTTTTAACTTACTTTATTCTTTCATCCACTTTCTTGATTATTTCCTTTCCCCCATTTTCACTTCCCTCCCCTCCCTCTGGATCTTGTGCTACACATCACTGAAGTGTAAGAGCAAGCAGATAGCCCGCACCTACTCCTCTTTCTGTATCATTCTGCATCCAGGCCGATGCAAGGGACAAGAGGAGAGCCTTGCCTTCCAATATGTCTCCTTGGGTCAATTTCCTGCAAGCAGTAAATGGAACTTTCAAGAAAGAAAGAAAGACTTGCATTTATATTGCGCCTTTCATGACCCCAGGACGTCTCAAGGTGCTTTACAGCCAGTTAAGTACCTTTTGAAGTGTAGACAGTATTGTAATATAGGAAACGTGGCAGCCAGTTTGCGCACAGCAAGGTCCCACAAACAGCAATGTGATGATGATCAGATCAGCTGTTTTAGTGATGTTGGTTGAAGGGTAAATATTGGCCAGGACTCTCCTGCTCCTCTTCAAAATAGTGCCATGGAATCTTTTACGTCCACCTGAGAGGGTAGATAGGGCCTCGGTTTAACGTCTCATCCGAAAGATGGCACCTCTGACAGTGCAACACTCCCTCAGTAGAGCACTGGAGTGCCAGCCTGGATTTTTGTGCTCAAATCTCTGGAGTGGGACTTGAACCCACAACATTCTGACTTTGAGGCGCGAGTGCTGCCCACTGAGCTATGGCTGACACCAAATGTACTTGCTCTTTTAATCAGATGATAACTGATCCATTGTCACTAATCAGATTGAGACTTTGCACATTGGGCTAATTTTCTCTTGTATCACATGTCTTGACGTCAAACGATCTGTAAAACACAGAGCACTAATAAAGTGAAAAGCAAATTTGATAAGGTACACTGGTTTCAGAATTTGCCGTAGCCAGACTTGTGTGTACTATTAAAGTAAGGTGACTTATCAGTTAATTTTTACTATTTATCATTAGGCTATTTCAAAATTCTTAGACTTTATTTGATGAGTGATTAGCTCTGATTAAGGGGGCAAATTGCAAAACAGAAGATTGAAGATTAACTTGTATCCTATCTGTGTACTCAACTAGAGAGCCAGATTACAGGTCCAAGCATTCCAAAGGCACCACATGTTGAATCGGGGAAACCTAGCAAAAAATCTAGGCTGAAACTCCAGTGCAGTACTGAGGGAGTGCTGAACTGTTGGAGGTGACATCTTTCAGACGAGACGTTAAACTGAGGCCTCGTCTGCCCTCTTGGGTGGATGTTAAAGATCTCATGGGGAAGAGCAGGGGAGTTCTCCATGGTGTCCTGGCTAATATTTATCCCTCAACAAACACCACTAAAAAAAATATTATCCGGTCATTGTCACATTGCTGTTTGTGGGAGCTTGCTGTGTGCAAATTGGCTGCTGCGTTTCTTGCATTACAACAGTGACTACACTTCAAAAGTACTTAATGGGCTGCAAAGTGCTTTGGGATTTCCTGAGGTCATAAAAGGCACTGTAGAAATGCAAGTCTTTCTTTTCCTATTTATAGTGCAGGCCGATTTCACCAGGCAAGTGTGTAGAAAATCATGGTAGCCGTTGTCACTCCCTGTAACGCCCTTCCTTGGCGTGAATTTTGCAATAAATACTTGCACAGCCATATTGCCTTAAACAATGTCAAATGTGACTCAAAATAATGACAGAAGGGAAAAGAGCACTTCAGTGCATGCGAGGGAGGGTTACAAGTCGTGGTGACGATTGTGGATTTATCCAAATTCAGAGGTAAAGTTCATTAGCATTTAAATGGAGGGGAAGCAACAATTTATACAAATCGAGATTGTAAAAACCCAAAGGGTAGATTTTCTTAAGTTTTGGCTCTACTGAACTAGTAATGATTACAGTCACTTCAGCACCCCCCCCCCCCCCCCCCCCCATTTGTATTTGCTAATAGATCAGGTTTAGGTTGAATGAGGGTACACTGCAGCTAAACAAACAAGGTGAGAAGACCAGCTGGCTCTTATCAGGAATTCAGCCCAATCAAAATGAGTGGTGAGAATTCCAGACTTGCATCAAATCCATTGAACTGTAGGTGACAAGACAGGTGAAGGTCAGAGGACCAACAGTCTCCACGACCCCACCACCCGCTGCCACCCCCACTATTTCTTAAATAATTCCAGGGTCTTTCTCTCTGTTACACTATGAACATATGAAATTGACAGGCAAGTAAAGACCAGCTGGTCCATCAAGCCTGCCTCACACCATGATGGCCGGAGCATCATGACTACCCATCACCTCACTCATGTTGGTCACTTTGTGCGTGAAGAAATTGTCTCCAATTTGTTTTTCACCTGTTTAAACCTGTGCACTTTGTCCTATGATTTAAGTTGAAGCTGTTTTTGATTCATCTTTTTCCTAAATTGTACACGGTCTAGGAGACCCCTACAGGTCTCCTTAAGGTCACTTTAGAGGTTGCAGAGC
The DNA here is from genome assembly GCA_030390025.1 of Squalus acanthias. Classification (NCBI taxonomy): domain Eukaryota; kingdom Metazoa; phylum Chordata; class Chondrichthyes; order Squaliformes; family Squalidae; genus Squalus; species Squalus acanthias. The sequence goes on along the minus strand of CM059427.1, from coordinate 105,446,544 downwards.
CTAAGTTTCTGCAGTCCTTCATGATTTAGTCCTCCATGTGTCAGCTGTGGCTCAGTGGGTAGCACACTCGTCTCTGAGTCAGAAGGTTGTGGGTTCAAGTCCCACTCCATAAAGCTAGGCTGACACTCCAGTGCAGTGCTGAGGGAGTGCTGCACTGTTAGAGGTGCCGTCTTTCGGATGAGACGTTAAACCGAGGCTCCGTCTACCCTCTCAGGTGGACATAAAAGATCTCGTGGCACTATTTCGAAGAAGAGCAGGGATGTTATCCCTGGTGTCCTGGCCAATATTTATCCCTCAACCAACATAACAAAAACTGATTATCTGGTCATTATCACATTGCTGTTTGTGGGACCTTGCTGTGCGCAAATTGTGCTGCTGCGTTTCCCACATTACAACAGCGACTCCACTTCAAAAGTACTTCATTGGCTGTAAAGCGCTTTGGGACGTCCGGTGGTCGTGAAAGGCGCGATATAAATGCAAGTCTTCTTTCTTTCTTTCCATCACTAAGGGTCTTCTTGTGGCTCTTCTCTACATTGCCTCTAGTGATTTTGGCTTTTTCTTTTTGCTCCTATAAATGGGGTAGATCTTAAGTGGACTGGTTCTGAACTTCCAGGTTTGGGATATATTCAAATCAGGCCAGATTCGGGCACCAAATGGGTGGTGCGATTTGAACACGCACCCGAAGACATCAGCGAAACGCTCCAAACCAGATTCGACATCGGACTTCATCTTGAGTGAAACAAGTGAGCCGTGGACAATCAGACGTTCCGATGCAGCTCGCCGGTCGGGGATGTAGAAATTCCGGCCGGCACTGACGCTGAGAGGGAGGGGCAAACCCGGTCTGCCTTCTGCTCCATCCTGGCTCTACAGAAATATAACTTTAACAAAAGTTACAAACGTTTTCTGGCTGTTTTTTGAGAGGCCCCCAATGGTCCTGCTCAAGACCTAGAGCAACTGAGTGGAGCACGCGCGGAGCAAACTCGGCACATCTGCTGACCAATACTGGTTGGGGTCCTACAACCCGCATTTGGGCCTCAATTTGCATATGCAAGGCCCCTCGCGCCAGGCACGCACCCTGCTCACCCAGAATTGGGCAGCCAGCGCACTTCAACTCCATTTACTCGCCTTTGTTCCATATCCCTTAATAACCTGATTTAACAATAATCTATCATTCTCAGTCTTGAAAATTTCAATTGTCTCAGCATCCATAGCCTGTCGGGGGAGCGAGTCCCAGATTTCCACTACCCATAGTGTGTCAAAAGTGCTTCTTGATTTCACTTCTAAATGGCCTAGCTCTAATTTTAAGTTTATGCCCTATTATTCTAGATTCCCCCACCAGAGGGAATAGTTTTTTTCTCTCTACCCTATCAAATCCTTTTTTTATTTTAAACACCTCAATTAAATCACCATCACCTTCAAAACTCAATGAAATACAAGCTATGTTTATGCAACCTGACCTCATAATGTACCCCATCAAAGGCCAAAATATCTTTCCTGAGAGTTGGTGGCTGGAGAACGGAGTTCATGGCGCGGACCGAAGACAATGCCTTCAGTCTTCCCAATACTTAGTTGGAGGAAATTTCTGCTCATCCGGTACTGGACACAGGAAAAGTTCAGCAGTAGATTTCAACTATTGTGAATATCCAGTGGGATCATTCCAGCACGATACCCACTGTAAAGCTGCATGCTTTATGATGGTTAAGCAACGCCTCGATTTCAAAATTCTCATCCTTGTTTTCAAATCCCTCCATGGCCTCGCCCCTCCCTATCTTTGTAATCTCCTTCAGCCCCACAACCCCCCCCCCCCCCACCGAGATATCTGCGCTCCTCTAATTCTGCCCTCTTGAGCATCCCTGATTATAATCACTCAACCATTGGTGGCCGTGCCTTCTGTTGCCTAGGCCCTAAGCGCTGGAATTCCCTGCCTAAACCTCTCCGCCTCTCTACCGCTCTTTCCTTCTTTAAGAAGCTCCTTAAAACCTACCCCTTTGACCAAGCTTTTGGTCACCTGCTCTTATTTCTCCTTATGTGGCTCGGTGGCAAGTTTTTGTCTTTTAATACTCCTGTGAAGCGCCTTGGGATGTTTTGCTACGTTAAAGGCACTATATAAATACAAGTTGTTGTTGTTGGATATTAGGATGTTAGAGCCTGTAATGCATTCTCTGTGTTTAAATGTGCATGTAAATTTTTTAGCTTTATACTCAGAGGGTTTATGATGTATCTGTTCCACTCTGGTGTAAAACACTGTCAACTCTGCTTCACTTGCTGGGAGCCTCACACAGGAGATATCTGTCTATGGGGCCATTAGTGTTGATAGTGAGAGAAAGCAACCCCAATTGCCAGGGAAAAGCGAGAAAAGTACAGGGAGAGGGAGAACAGAAGAGAAAGACGATGAGGAAAGAGCAATAAAAGAAAGAATAGTAATACGCTAACGCCACTTGGCTGTCTGCAGCAGCCCAGGTGACACATACAGATTGGCCTATTTTTAGTGGGAGTGGGTGCCTTGAGTACGTGTCTCATGATTCAATCTCAGAGCTAGGATTTGCCAATGTCGCTGGCTCTGGTTAAACAGCCTTGTAACACGTTCCTATCCGAACTGTATTCTCCGTGTAAAGGGATATACCTTTGCGTGGGGGTAGAGCATTTCCTGAAGTTTCCGATTACTGCCCTAAAACTGTGCTGCTTTGGTGCTGGAGGGGGCCGGGAGTACCATTACAGCATTGTGAGGCGTTACAGCACCATTACAATCATTGCAAGTGCTGAAAGGGGTAAGGAGTACCATTACACTATTGTGAGGCGTTACAGCACCATTACAGTCACTGCCAGTGCTGTGGTCACTTTCTCAATATTTAATTTGAAAATAATTAATTCAGTAAATGAATTAAGCATTGAGAGGAAATTTTGTAATTAAAATTATTATTTCTAGGGGCCTTGAATCTAATTTTGAGTGCTGAGAGTTGCTATGGCAATGGATCTGAGTGTATACGTTCTTGGCACTTCTCTCCATGGGCTTAATGTCCCTGACTTTTGGGGATCTGGAAGAAAAATAACAGCGCTCCTGATTTTTCCAAGAGTGCTGGCAGATGATTTATGAAGAATTTTAATTTGTTACTGTTCCTCAGTGGAGGTCCTGGGATGTGAATGAGTGGACCTTTTGGTACAATTGAATGAGGGGGAATGGAGGGAGCAGCTAGACTATTGGCTGAAATCTAGTGTTTTTCTCCCCTGTCCCTACAAATGAGAAACTTGTGAACGTGCCTCAGGTTTTCTTGTGTGTGTCATTTATCTTGTCTAAGCCACAGGAAGCAGGCCTCCCAGATAAGTGTTCTTCCCCCTCAGCTGGCTGCAGCATGTTGTTTCCAGGGTCGTGTCAGAGAGCTGGCATCTGGGACACGTCACTGCAAAAATAAAAACCCACCTGCAGCGCGAATTGACATTTAATTCAAATGAGAAAGGCTGGTTGTGGAAAAGAACACTGAGCCGTGAAACTTACTGTGCTTGAGTATAGCATCCTACCAGCACAGAGTCATAACTGTTACTGTTTTATTTTTTTCTTTAAAAACAATGGGTATATTTTGTTCTGTAGGTAAAATGAAAGAAAAACTCTCTTTTTTCACCAACTTTTCACCAAGGGCAAAATATACTCCCAACTCCTTTGTTTTCTGTTGAGGCCAATAGGATTGATGGAAGTTTCGTAAATCATTTGGTCCATACGTTGCGCATTGAAACAGCTCTTCCTTGGTCCCTTCACTCAATACCAGTCATTATTGCATTACAACAGTGACTACACTTCAAAAGGACTTAATTGGCTGTGAAGTGCCAATCCCATGAGTCCTTATGTTGTGTAATAACCTCTTGTGTGGCACCTTATCGCATGCTTTTTGAAAATCCAAATACACTACATCCACTGGTTCCCCTTTACCAAAGAACTCCAACAGATTCGTCAAACACGATTTTCCTTTCATAAATCCTTGTTGACTCTGCCTAATCATATTATGATTTTCTAAGTGTCGTGTTACCCTAATATAATAGACTCTAGCATTTTCCCTACTACTAACGTCAGGCTACAGTTCCCTGTTTTCGCTCTCCCTCTTATCTTGAATGCAGGGTTACGTTTACTACCTTCCAATCCTTGGGGACTGTTCTAGAATCTAGGGAATTCTGGAAGATCAAAACCAATGCATGCACTGTCTCTGTAGCCACCTCTTTAAAAACCCTAGGATGTAGGCTAATACTAATTTCTTTAATTCCTCATTCTCACTAGACCCTTGGTTCCGCACTATTTCTGGAATTTTTTTTGTGTCTTCTACCATGAAAACAGACACAAAGGCTTAGAAATTAGAAGGTTCAGCGCTGGCCGTTAAGGCTCGTTCTTGTGAAAAAATGACAGGTCGGCAGCGCTGCCGATGCCTGCACTCGCTACAGATATTTAAATTAGGCAGATAGTGACGTCAGTGAGTGTGCAACGCTCACTTGACGCGCAATCTGCCAATTTCACGTTCGCCACTCCACTTACCGGCCTCTGTTAATCATAACCAGCTGACCAAGCATTCACTAGCAGGAACTGGCAGTGCTATTTAAAGGGATCATCATCAACAACTTGCAGCTGACAGGTTTTTCATTTTGCTGGCTCTGTGTAACTTTCTGCAACTCTTGCAGCTTTCTAAACTAGTTTCAATTCCTGAGGTGACAGGGAGTGTTGGTGTAAGTGGAGAACGTCTTCATTCTCACTTAAAGGCTTCTGCTCACAACATTTGCTCACAGTCATGGGCGCTCCACTTACAGTCCCCCTCACACTCGAGTATCTTTGGGAGAGACGGGAGGCCGCGAAGAAGAGGAGAATATGCGCGCAGAGGGAGGAGGAGGGGGAGGGCTCTCAACAGGAGGCCTTACCCAGCTAGGGTCTTCCAAGAGCACTTAACTCCATTTTAGGAGGCTCCACTTTACCAAGGAGGTGGTCACAGAACTCTGCCACCTCCTGCAACTAGACCTGCAGCCTCAGAGCAGGGTGACCACGCTCTCGTAGTGGCCCTCAAGATCACAATGACCCTCAATTTCTTTGCCAGCAGATCCTTCAAGTCTGCAGCAGGAGACACAGTTAACATCTCCCAGTTCACCATCCATCGCTGCATCCAGGAGATCACAGAGGTTCTCTGCACCAGGAGAAGGGACTACCTTGTCTTCTCTCTGAACAGAGAGAAGCAGGAGGAGCGCGCATGTGGCTTTGCCAGGATAGCGGGCTTCACCATGGTGCAGGGCGCCATCGACTGCACACACGTGGCTTTACGGGCACCGTATACCAATCCTGAGATGTTCAGTAACTGCAAAGGCTCAGTATGCGCAGTTGTTGTGCGACCACGCCCAATGCATCCTGATAGTCAATGCCCGCTATCGTGGCAGCAGTCCGGTGTGCCAGCAATCTTCCAGCCACCACGTGGAACCCATGGGTGGCTGCTCAGAGGCAAGGGCTATCCGCTCTGCACCTGGCTGATGACACTCCTCCGCAACCCCACCACTTGTGGCCTGCACTTACAATGACAGCCATGCTTCCACCAGGAACATCATTGAGCAGATCATCGGGCTGCAGAAGCAACGGCTCCGCTGCCTTGACCGCTCGGGAGGAGCCCTCCAGTACTCGGCGGAGTGGGAGTTCCATTTCATGGTGGTCTGCTGCATGCTTCACAACTTGGCCATCATGAGGGCGCAGCCCTTGCCAGCAGGGATTGCAGAACCAACTCGGGAGGAGGACCAGGGAGAGGATGAGGAGGAAGAGGACGAGGCAGGCAGCAAATCCCCCTTCCGGACGAGCTGTCCGTGAACGCCTCATCAGACTCCGATTCCAGTGTATGAAACCGCAGATCCCCGTTGCTCACCACATTCCCATCACACCATCCCTCTGTCACGGATCATCACGGCGTCCTCCTGGCACAAAGCTGAAATGCAAGCCACCACAAAACAAACAATCCAAACAAAATTAATAAATTAACGGTATTCAATTAACATTACAATATGAACTAATCACCCTTGTGCAATCCCTTAGTGCCTGTCTTCCGTGTGCCTCTGCCGACCCTAGTGCTCCTACGCAGTGCTCCCCCAGTGGCTGCAGCATGGCTGGTGGAAGGCTGCTGAGTTTCCGTGGGGAGACTTCAGATGGTCTTGCAGGCAGACCTCGAGCAGCTCTGGCCCTAGAAGGCCCGGCTGTAGACTGCACCACCTCGGCATGGGCGGCTTCAGTCTGGGCTGGTTGGCTGACCGGCACCAGCAAGGGCAGTGGCAGGAGTAGGAATGCTGTCATCCTGAGAGAGGACAGCAGGTTCCTGCTCCACAGACCCACTGCCACTCCACCGGGAATAAGCAATCTGTTGCAGCACAGATTGCTGGCCTGCTGCAACACCCTGCAAGCCCCTTTCGACACTGGTAAACCCAGCCACGTTGGCAGCAGTCTGAGCTTGGATGGCAGCAAGCTGAGCCTGCAGGAGAGCAGTCTGCTCTTCCACTCCAGCACTGAGATGTTGGGTCGCTTCCGCCTGTGCTGCAATGAAAGCCGCGGCATCATCCATCACACTCAGCATCTCTTGGAGCTGTCCATCATTTCCAGCTTGAAAATCACGGGCTCCAAGCTCCGCGAAAAGCCCCGTCCAATGTTGGAGGCAGACTCCTCCATCCCCCTTGACATTGCCAGTAAGCTCTCTGGTAGGCTTGCCATTGCACCTAGCATTTCGGTGCGCATGCCCATCACCCTTCTTCTGAAGGCCGCCCCATCCAGGTCATCATCTAAGTCATGTGCAGCAGAATTTGCTCTCCGGGGAGCTGGCCCCCGAGCTACCCTTTCCCCCGGCCTTGCTGCAGCCCACTCGTGCCCGGTGCCTCACCCTGTGCAGATCCCGCCTCTATACTACCCTCTACATTCCGCGCAGTGCCAGTTTCTGAGCTGTTGTCTGCGAGTGTCAGATGCAGAAACGGTGTTGTGTCGTCGTCTTCTCCATCACTTTGGAGACAGGCTGGCCTGATGGCAGTTCTTGGTTATCTGAAAGCAAAAAGGCACAGGAGTCGGGTTGTGGTGAGGGACAGTTGTGGGGGGGGGGGGGGGGGAGTAAGATATCCATACATACAGCATCAGCAGCTTGTAAGTGAGAATATATTGTGGAATGAGGGGTAGTGGGATGCAAGAATAAGCATTAGAAATGACCATACCATCATCGTCAGCAAGGGCTTCAACTTCACCCGTTGCCACAGCCTCGGTGACTTCCCCTCCAATGATGTCGAGCACCGTCTCCTCCAGTCGGCTCAAGGTCTGTACAGCGGCTTGGCCGCCTCCCGTCTGCTGCTACTCCCAGCGATTGGGAGCCACCTTGGCCTGCAAGAGAAAGGGGAGTGTGGTGCTGTGTGTTTGGGTGTTGTGCCTGCCGTAGTTGAATAGCTGTCAGTGTGTGCAAGGTGTTAGATGTGGTTGTGAGTGTTGCAGCGGTGGTAAGGTTGTGAGGGTGAAGTGAAGCCATGATTGTGAGGTATGAGTGGTGATAGGTAGAGATTGTTGGTAGGTGAGTGATTGGAGTGTGGTGCATTGAGCAGTGTGTGAGGCTTGTGGTGCAGATGGTTGGATAAGGCATTTGCTGAAGCCTTCACTCACCTTGACCTGCCATCTGAGGTCATTTAACTTCTTTCGGCACTGTATCCATGTCCTTGGCATGACACTGTTGGCCATGACGTAGGTAGCTATCTCTTGCCAGGGCCTTCTGGTAGCCTTTGATGGCTTCCTGCCACCCTGCGGGAACAGGACACCCACCCCGGCTTCTCTCCACTGCCACGGCCAAGGCCTCGAGTGCAGCATCCGAAAACCTTCTGGCTCTTTTTCTGAGTTGTTGTTGCTGTGCCATGGCTTCAGTCTGCAAAGACAATGAGGAGCTGCTGCATCAAAGCATCTCTTTAAGTAGTGGAGAGAGCCTAGGCCACACATTATTGCCAATTGGACTGCCGCTGATATTGGCCTCCTCGTTGAGCGCTAAGCCAAGCCAATCACCAGTGTGTTTAGCGCTGAGATCAGTGCTGCAATCATTATAATGAGCAGACATCACTAATTTTGCGTGTTGCCTGGACCACTTCCAAAGGGCGCAGGCAAATAGCGCTGGCCCTTGACACTGCCCGATTTCGGGACCAATCCAATTTCTAGGCCAAAGTATTTGTTTAATGTCTCTGCCATTTCTTTATTCCCCACTATAATTTCTCTTGTCTCTGCCTCTAAGGGACCCACATTTACTTTCGCTAATCTCTTCCTTTTTACATACCTATAGAAGCTTTTACAGTCTGTTTTTTATGTCTCTAGCTAGTTTACTCCCATATTCTATTTTCTCTCTCTTGGTCAATTTCTTAATCTTCCTTTGCTTAATTCTAAAATCCTCACAATCCTCAGGCTTACTACTCTTTTTTGGCAAATTTTAAGCCTCTTCCTTTAATTTAATACTATCTTTAACTTCTCTTGTTATCCATGGTTGGACCATTTTTCCCGTGGGGTGTTTATTCTTTAAAGGAATGTATATTTGTTGTGAATTTTTAATTATTACTTAAAATGTTTGCCATTGCTTATCTGTCATCATATAATCTAGTTTCCCAATCTACCTTAGCCAACTCGCCCCTCCTACTTAAGTAATTTGCTTTGTTCAGACCCTAGTTGGTTGAATATGTGTTTTTATTCATACTGGTATCCCCTCCACCCCTCCATTTTTCTCTCCCTTGCTCAAGCACCCATTCTTCATGTGTGAGCTTAGATGATGATGAGATGTGCAACCGTGGGGTGGTATCACATCCAAAGGTTGATCCCAGCATAGCCTAAGGTCCACTTTCCAGCAGTGGCCAACGGGTAGCAGTCAGAAGCAGGAATGCCGTTGTTCTTTTGCTCTTCCGTCCTTAGCACTGGGGCACTGAGGTCAAGTTCGGCGTTCCCCACCAGCACTTGAGATGAGACCAGCGCACTCAGCACAGACTGCGATTTCCTAACCTGTAAATTCACTGCACAGTCAGGGAATCACTTCTACTTTCCATTTTCAATAGTTCGCGGTAGTTGCCGGCTTAATGTCAATGTCCATTTCTAAATATGGGAATGCACGATATCCGGAAAATCACAGTACACGTTCAGACACAGTAGACAATGACCTATTTATAACAAATTTGGTCCAATTCCCCTGAATATGTCTGTGTAGTGTGGCTCCATCCTCAATCTGAGAGAGTTAACTGGTCTCAGCGGTGTAGTAAAGAGAAAAAAAAGAACTTGCCTTTCTATAGCGCCTTTAACAACCTTAGCATGTCCCGAAGTACTTTACAGCCAAAGAAGTACTTTTTTGAAGTGAAGTCACTGTTGTGATGTAGGAAATGCGACAGCCAATTTGCGCACAGCAAGGTCCCACAAATAGCAATGTGATAATGACCAGACAGTCTGTTTCAGTGATGTTGGTTGAGTGATACCACCGGGGAGAACTCCCCTGCTCCTCTTCAAATAGTGCCTTGGTTTAACCTCTCATCTGAAAGACAGCACCTCTGACAGTGCAGCACTTCCTCTGTACTGTACTGGAGTGTCAGCCTAGATTTTGTGCTCTACAGTTAGCCTCAGCGCCCTTTCAATAGGGAGTGCAAAAAAACCAGCTAAGGTTCCTGGCTCAGATCAATATCTAATAGCGTGTGCTGTAAAGTGCACACATGTTGGGTGAGAACAGGTTTGAGCCGCTCTGATACCTCCTGTGGTCAGAATTCCTGTCAACGTTGAATGTCTACTACCACACTAATGGTGTGGAGGATGAATTCTTGGAATGCATGCGAGATGGTTTCCTGGATCAGTATGTGGAGGAACCAACCAGGGAACAGGCTATTCTGGATCTGGTACTGTGTAATGAGAAAGGGCTAATCAATAATCTTGTGGTAAAGGGGCCTTTAGGGACAAGTGACCATAATATGATTGAATTTTACATTAAGTTTGAGAGTGATGAAACTAAGGTCTTCAATCTAAACAGAGGAAACTACAAGGGTATGAGGGACAAGTTGGCCATGGTAGATTGGGAGACTACACTAAAAGGTATGAAGGTGGACATACAATGGCTAACATTCAAGGAAATAATGCATAATTTGCAACAAACATATATTCCTCTAGGACATAAAAACCCAAAAGGAAAAGTGATCCAACCATGGCTAACAGAAGAAATTAAAGCTAGTATTAAGTCAAAGGAGGAAGCTTATAAAGTTGCCAGAAAAAGCGGTCAGCCTGAGGATTGGGATCTTTTTAGAAATCAGCAAAGGGGGACCAAGAAATTGATAAAGAAAGGGAAAATGGAATATGAGCACAAACTAGCAAAAAATATAAAAACGGATTGTAAAAGCTTCTATAGGTATGTGAAAAGGAAAAGACTGGCAAAGGTAAATGTAGGTCCTTTACAGTCAGAGACGGGAGAATTTATAATGGGGAATGAGGAAATGGCAGAGAAATTAAATAAATACTTTGTTTCTGTCTTCACTGAGGAAGACACAAAAAAAACCCCAGAAATACGAGAAAACCAAGGGTGTAAAAAAACCTTCTATAGGTATGTGAAAAGGAAAAGACTGGCAAAGGTAAATGTAGGTCCTTTACAGTCAGAGACGGGAGAATTTATAATGGGGAATGAGGAAATGGCAGAGAAATTAAATAAATACTTTGTTTCTGTCTTCACTGAGGAAGACACAAAAAAAAACCCAGAAATACGAGAAAACCAAGGGTGTAAAAAAACCGTACTAGCAAAATTAATGGGACTAAAAGTCAATAAATCCCAAGGACCAGATGTCCGACATCCTAGGGTTTTGAAAGAGGTGGCCATTGGGATAGTGGATGCATTGGTTGTCATCTTCCAAAATTCTATAGATTCTGGAACGGTTCCTGCAGATTGGAGGATAGCAAATGTAACCCCACTATTTAAGAAAGGAGGGAGAGAGAAAACGGGGAACTACAGACCTGTTAGCCTCACATCAGTAGTTGGGAAAATGCTGGAATCTATTATAAAGGATGCAATAACTGGGCACTTAGAAACTAATAGCAAGATTGGGCAGAGTCAACATGGATTTATGAAAGGGAAATCCTGTTTGACAAACCTATTGGAGTTCTTTGAGGATGTAACTAGTGGAGTAGACAAAGGGGAACCGGTAGATGTGGTGTATCTGGATTTTCAGAAGGCCTTCGATAAGGTCCCACACAAGAGGTTGGTGAACAAAATTAGGGCACATGGAATTGGGGGTAATATACTAGCATGGATTGAGAATCGGTTAACAGACAGAAAACAAAGAGTAGGGATAAACGGGTCTTTTTCAGGATGGCAGGCTGTGACTAGTGGGATACCGCAAGGATCGGTGCTTGGGCCCCAGCGATTCACAATCCATATCAATGATTTGGATGAGGGGACTAAATGTAACATTTCCAAATTTGCTGATGATACAAAGCTAGATGGCAGTGTCAGTTGTGAAGAGGATGTGAAGAGGCTTCAGGGGGACCTCGACAGGCTCAGTGAGTGGGCGAGAACATGGCAGATGGAATATAATGTGGATAAATGTGAAGTTATCCACTTTGGTAGAAAAAACAGAAAGGCAGAGTATTTCCTAAATGGTGAAAGATTGGGGAATGCAGATGCTCAAAGGGACCTGGGTGTCCTTGTACATGAGTCACTGAAAGTGAATGAGCAGGTGCAGCAAGCCATTAGGAAGGCAAATGGTATGCTGGCCTTCATTACAAGAGGATTTGAGTACAGGAGTAAAGAAGTCTTACTCCAATTATATAGGGCCTTGGTGAGACCACACCTGGAGTACTGTGTACAATTTTGGTCTCCTTACCTAAGGAAGGATATACTTGCCATAGAGGGAGTGCAACGAAGGTTCATGAGATTGATTCCTGGGATGGTGGGACTGTCGTATGAGATGAGATTGAGTAAACTAGGCCTGTATTTTCTTGAATTCAGAAGAATGAGAGGGGATCTCATTGAAGCATACAAAATTATTACAGGGCTTGATAGGATGGATGCTGGGAGAATGTTTCCCTTGGCTGGGGAGTCTAGAACCAGGGGCCACAGCCTCAGGATAAAGGGTAGGCCATTCAGGACTGAGATGAGAAGAAATTTCTTCACACAGAGGGTGGTGAATCTTTGGAATTCTCTACCCCAGAGGGCTGTGGAGGCTCAGTCATTGGGTATATTCAAAACAGAAGTCGATAGATTTCTGACTAGTAAGGGCATCAAGGGATATGGCGATAGGGCCGGTGAATGGAGTTGAGGCAGAAGATCAGTCATGATCTCATTGAATTTCGGAGCAGGCTCAAAGGGCCGAATGGCCTACTCCTGCTCCTATTTCTTATGTTCTTATGTCTAGGGTCGGCGTGTGAATAATGGGCACCTGGGTGAGTTCTGGAAGGCACTCAACAAGCCGACAATGCCTTCAGGAGAAGAGAGGGAGGGAAAGAATTAGCAAGGGAAAAAAATAATCCCTGACCTCATTGTAAATTTCTAACCCCAGCCATGCTCCTGTAGGGAAGCACCGTGTGAAGACCAGGGCGGGAATTTTCCCATTTTTAAAGAAAGGGTGGGTTGGAGCGTGGGGCAGTTAAATTGTTAAAAATGGGATTCCCACCTACTTCCGGTTTCCCCGGAGGCGGAACTGGGAGTGGGCATCCAACCCGCTCCCAGGGAACGGCACCTTTAATTTAAATATTGTAATGAGGCTGGAAGCCTCTATTTTCCCCTCCACTTTGAATTTAACTACCTGTGGACGGGTTTCACACAATTCTTGAAACCCGTCAGTTAAACAGAGGGCGGCAACTGCTGCATCCAGGAGGTAAGTGGCTTTATTATACCTACCTCCTGGATTCAGAGTCCGACCCTTTAGGCAATTGAAATCAGTCCGGGAGATCACTCTGGCCCAGATTAATGTCATGCAGTTACCTATCTTTTGTACGAAGTGATCTCCGCTCCACCCAGAAACAGGTCCAGTTCTCACTTGAAGGAATTCAGCAAATCGGAAGTAGGGTCTTTTCCACAAGTCCACTATTCTCCCAGCTTTACATCTCTTACAGCGGGATCAGGTTGTCTGTCACCTCACACCTGATGGAATATGCCCATCAGGAAATGAAAGAAAGGGGTGAAAATAAAATACCTTTTTTTTTAAATGCACAAACTGTAGTAGCTGGACTTGTTTAAGGATTCTTCTTGGGTTGAATTCGAGCAAAAGTCTTTCAGCTGACACAAAATTAAATGTTTTAAACCACAAGTTAACAGTGGTGACAGGTAATTTTCCCACCCCCATAACCGTGTGCTGTAAATGCTTGTTGTCTTGAACTATTGCCATTCCACATTACAACTGTGAATACTCCTCAAAAGTACTTCATTGACTGTGAAATGCTTTGGGACGTCCTGAGGTGGTGAAAGACGCTGTAGAAATGCAAGTTCGTTCGTTCTTCTTCATGCCTGCCACTTGATTGATGGATGATCTATGCTGTGACTGTCAGCAATTTTTTTTTAAATATCTTAATTCGCCTGGCGAATGCTATTAAGATTTAACAGTGTCCTGAAATGTGCTTTGTAAATTGAGCAGTGTCAGTATTCTTTTTTAAATTTTATGTAATTAACAATTGGTTTAAATGATGATTAAATTTTCATTTATGTTTACAGAATCGTATGCATGGGTTGTTTAGAAATTTATGGATACTTAGGAGTTAGATGCAATCTACTCGATTGATTCAGGTGGTTTATATATAGAATAATGGATACCTGGGAGTGAGTTACAAGCTGGAATCTAATCGAGAGGTTCAGGTGGTTTATACATGGAATAATGGATAGCTGGGAGTGAGGAATCTAACTGTGTGGTTCAGACAGTTTATAGGTAGAATAACAGATACCTGGGAATGAGTTAGAGGCTTGAATCTAATCGAGGCAATTTAGAAGATTTATATATATATAGAATAACAGATACCTAAGAGTAGAATCTAATCAAGGGGTTCAGGTGGTATATATGGAATATATAATAGGTACTCGATCGAGTTACAGTCTGGAATCTAATCAAGGGGTTCAGGTGGTATATATGGAATATATAATAGGTACTCGATCGAGTTACAGTCTGGAATCTAATCAAGGGGTTCAGTTGCCATTAGAATATAATGGATACCTGGAAGTCAGGTATGAGTTGGGATCTAACCGAGGGGCTAAGATGGTTTATATATAGAATATTTACAGGCTGGAATCTAATCAAGGGGTTCAGGTGGTTATGTATATCTGTAAAATGGAATATAATGGATACCCAGAATTAAGCTGAAATCTAATTGGGAGGTTTAAATGGATTATATATAGAATAATGCACAGTGTGCAGCATGTTACAAGTCTGTACACCTCCAGTGCTTTGCGGTGCCTGCTGTACATGGTCCATGTCTCTGAGGCATACAGCAGGGCGGGTATCACTGCTGCTCTGTAGACCACGAGCTTAGTGCTGGGTTTGAGGCCCTGGTCTTCAAACACTCTCTTCCTCAGGTGACCAAAGGCTGCACTGGCACACACACTGGCAGGATAGGCGCACCAACGTCAGTGTATTCACTCAGGCCAACATCCTCAGCAACGAAGCTTTGACCACGCTCGATCAGCTCCGATGGATGAGTCACATCGTCCGCATGCCCGATACGAGACTCCCAAAACAAGCGCTCTACTCGGAGCTCCGACACGGCAAGAGAGCCCCAGGTGGGCAGAGGAAACGCTTCAAGGACACCCTCAAAGCTTCCTTGAAAAAGTGCAACAACCCCTGGGAATCCCTGGCCCAAGACCGCACAAAGTGGAGGAGAAGCATCCGGGAAGGCGCTGAACACCTCGAGTCTCTTCGCCGGGAGCAAGCGCAAGGAGCGTACGTCACCCCACCCACCCACCCCTTCAACCACTGTCTGCCCCACCTGTGACAGAGACTGTAGGTCCCGCATTGGACTCATCAGTCACCTGAGAACTCATATTTTTAATGTGGAAGCAAGTCATCCTCGGTTCCGAGGGACTGCCTAAGAAGGAGAAGACAAGTCTGTAATGCATTGGCTGGTTAGATGACACCAGAAACTGCAATCACATAAACTAAGTTTATTGATGTATTATTGCCTAGTAAGGTACTCCAGTCTGTCTTGATAATCAGTAGAACGCATGCTTTCCCCCCCCCCCCACCTTGTTTTCCTTTTGCCAGCATAAATGTCGTGGTGGGCAGTGAAAGAGACAAATCCTGCTTGTGTTTATTTGATTGTGCCAGAAGTGATATCATTGAGGGGAATCTCATAGCTTCTGTATATTATAATGTAGAGAATAATGGAGTGTGCTACAAGTCCATAATTTAATCAAGGGACTGAAACGATTCACAAACACAGCTTCTGTCTCACAGTTTAGGCTGTCTTTTGAGCCCTTTGATTAGATAGTAGACTTGTAATCACTCGTTGCTGTCTCTTCTACATGTTAACCATCAGAAACACGCGATTGAATTACTGCTTTGTAACCCTTGTTATCTATTCTACCTTGCTTAATGGATCACTGCTCACTTCATGTCCATATCATATCCATCTTATGCATACGCCTGATTTTTTTTTTAACAGTTATCTCGCAATGAATGCCCATTCTTAGGATGAATGGTTCTGTGTAGTGTTATATGCATGGTATTGGTAACTTTAAGCACAATGAGGTAGTACAGTTTGACGGCACTATTATAGAGTAATGATTATGTGCCAGTTTCTTTGAGCTGTCCAATACACACCTTTACGAAAGTTACAAAATGCTGAGGTACAGAGGGATCTGGGGGTCCTTGTACATGAATCACAAAAAGTTAGCATGCAGGTACAGCAAGTAATTAGGAAGGCAAATGGAGTGTTGGTCTTTATTGCAAAGTGAATGGAGTATAAAAGTAGGGAAGTCCTGTTACAACTGTACAGGGCGTTGGTGAGACCACACCTGGAATACTGCGTACAGTTTTGGTCTCATTTAAGGAAGGATGTACTTGCATTGGAGGCAGTTCAGAGAAGGTTCACGAGGTTGATTCTAGAGATAAAGGGGTTGTCTTATGGAGAAAGGTTGAGCAGGTTGGGCCTATACTCATTGGAGTTTAGAAGAATGAGAGGGGATCTTATTGAAACATATAAGATTCTGAAGGGGCTTGACAGGGTAGATGCAGAGAGGATGTTTCCCCTCGTGGGGGGATCCAGAGCTAGGGGGCATAATTTCAGAATAAGGGGGCACCCTTTTAAATCGGAAATGAGGAGAAATTTCTTCTCTGAGGGTCGTGAATCTTTGGAATTCTCTTCCGCAGAGAGCTGTGGAGGCTGGGTCATTGAATATATTTAAGGTGGAGATAGACAGATTTTTGAACGGTAAGGGAGTCAAGGGTTATGGGGAGCGGGCAGGGAAGTGGAGTTGAGGCCAAGATCAGATCAGCCATGATCTTATTGAATGGCGGAGCAGGCTCGAGGGGCCAAATGACCTACTCCTGCTCCTACGTCTTATGTTCTTTGTACCTCTTTGTAATTGGTGTTCCAGGTGGCAGTATGTTGATGTACTGGATCATTGTGTCCCACAGTGGTAAGTCACATCTCCTACTCCGAGCATTTCACCCATATGATCATCTCCCTGTTCTCGAGGGCAATCTCAAGAGAGCTATCTCAAGAGGTAGAAAAACAAAAATGAGGCACTTCCTGGGTGGGTTAAGTTCTGTCAACACTGCCCTATCAGCATTCCCAGACCAGTTTTAGCATAGATTATATCTACACTTCCACACCTGGCACTCCAGGACAGATACAGCACAGGCTATATGCAGAATAAAGCCCTCTCTGAATCAGAGAATCATAGAATGGTTACAGCACAGAAGGAGGCCATTCGGCCCGTCAAGCCCGTACCAGCTCTCTGCAAGAGCACTTCAGCTAGTCCCACTCCCCCACCCTTTCCCCGTAGCCCTGCAAATTACTTTCCTTCAGGTACTTATCCAATTCCCTTTTGAAGGCCATGAATGCACTGCCTCCACCACCCTTTCAGGCAGTGCATTCCAGATCTTAACCACTTGCAGCGTAAAAAAGTTTTTCTCATGTCGCCTTTGGTTCTTCTGCCAATCACCTTAAATCTGTGGCCTCTGGTTCTCAACCCTTCCTCCAATGGGGACATTTTCTCTCCATCTACTCTGTCTAGACCCCTCATGATTTTGAACATCTCTATCAGATCTCCTCTCCACCTTCTCTGCTCCAAGGAGAACAACCCCAGCTTCTCCAGTCTGTCCACATAACTGAAGTCCCACATTCCTGGAACCATTCTTATAAATCTTTTCTGCACCCTCTCTAAGGCCTTCATATCCTTCCTAAAGTGCGGTGCCCAGAATTGGATACAATACTCCAGTTGAGGTCAGACCAGTGTTTTATAAAGGTTCATCATAACTTCCTTGCTTTTGTACTCTATGCCTCTGTTTATGAAGCCCAGGATCCCGTATGCTTTTTTTAACCCCTTTCTCAACCTGTCCTGCCACCTTCAACATTTTGTGCACACATACCCCCAGGTCACTGTTCATGCACCCCCTTTAGGATTGTACCCTTTAGTTTATATTGCCTCTCATCGTTCTTCCTATCAAAATGCATCACTTTGCACTTTTCTGCATTAAATTTCATCTGCCACGTGTCCGCCCATTCCACCAGCCTGTCTATGTCCTCTTTGAAGTCTATCACTATCCCCCTCACTATACTTCCAAATTTTGTGTCATCTGCAAATTTTGAAATTGTGCCCTGTACACCCACATCCAAGTCATTAATATATATCAAGAAAAGCAGTGGTCCTAGTACCGACCCCTGGGGAACACCACTGTACACCATCCTCCAGTCCGATAAACAACCGTTCACCACTACTCTCTGTTTCCTGTCACTTAGCTAATTTCATGTCCATGCTGCCACTGTCCCTTTTATTCCATGGGCTTCAACTTTGTTGGCAAGCCTATTATATGGCACTTTATCAAACGCCTTTTGGAAGTCCAGGTACACCACATCAACCACATTGCCCTCATCAACCCTCTCTGTTACCTCACCAAAAAATTCAATCAAGTTAGTCAACTTTGACAGTCAATCAACTCTGCTCTGTCCTACCAAACACTTTCAGGTATGACAGAGTAAAGCTTTCTCTACAGTGCCTCATTGAAGACTTCTGTGCATGTATTTGGTGAAATAGATCAGCACTGAACA
Source organism: Squalus acanthias (assembly GCA_030390025.1). Classification (NCBI taxonomy): domain Eukaryota; kingdom Metazoa; phylum Chordata; class Chondrichthyes; order Squaliformes; family Squalidae; genus Squalus; species Squalus acanthias. Next base: position 105,428,333 of record CM059427.1, on the reverse strand, counting down.
GGATTCTATAGCTCATTCGGTCTCATCCGTGGCACAGTGGGTAGCACGCTCACCTCTGAGTCAGAAGGTCATGGGTTCAAGTCCCACTCCAGAGACTTCAGCACAAAATCCAGGCTGACACTTCAGTACAGGTAGCGCTGCACTGTTGGAGGTGCCGTCTTTCAGATGAGACATTAAATCGAGGCCCCATCTGCCCCCTCAGGTGGATGTAAAAGATCCCATTACACTATTTTGAAGAAGAGCAGGGGAGTTCTCCCGGTGTCCTGGCCAATATTTATCCCTCAACCAACATCACAAACAGATTAATCTGGTCATTATTACATTACTTGCATATGGGATCTTGCTGTGCATACATTGGCTTCCGTGTTTCCTACATTACAACAGTGACTACACTTTTTTTTAAAAAGTACTTCATTGGCTGTAAAGCGCTTTGGGCGTCCTGAGGTTGTGAAAGGCGCTTTATAAATACAAGTCTTTTATCTGGAAAGTAAGTGAATCTGCAGAGTTTAGCTTGCAATGAGTGTTTTGAATTCAAATAATGTCTTCTCTTGTCACCTGCTTTTCACTATCACACAAAGAAAGCTTTGCCTTCCATTCCTTAAGTCAGCCAGCTCACTGCTGTCTCGTTGCTCTGGGACTGCACAGTCCCCAAGCTCTAAAACTTCTGTTGCTAAAATAACACCCAGCTCTCATTAATTACCGCCAAGATGGCAAGCTTCCCTCTCGTGTCTTTTATGTCATGCACGTCATTCATTAATGCCTAAATTAATCTGAACACTTATTGCTTAAAAAGCCTGGCTCACCTATTAATCATATTACAACTCCAAGCTGATAGGCAGCCACTCTGTGCTTTTTGTTTTAAAAAGGAGGCTCCTTCCGGTTGTGAGGTAATGGACAGGCTTGCGACAACACCATCTTACATCTCCGACATAACTAATGCTGTATCAGCCTCATCCAGCTGTAAGGGTTACTGTCATGCAAAAATTAATTCTTGACAAGGAAAGGCAACATTAAGCTAATTTTGGCATTGCTAGCCCTGCTTTCTTTCCCAATTTATAAGTTCTCAACTGCTAAAAAAAATTATTTACCCTGTCAGTGTGTCTGTAACAGCTGTATTATCTCCCCAGGTGAGTGACATTTGAACACAGTTAAAACCATTTACAATCCATGCCACATCTTGGCAAAAATGTGTTTTATTTTATCGGAAAGAAAGTAGATATACTGTATATCTTCTACATTTCTAAGTAAAGTGCAGTGTATATTTTCTACATATGTCACTGGGGTGCGGTGTATATTTTCTATATTTCTCACTGGGATGCGGTGTATATTTTCTATATTTCTCACTGGGGTGCGGTGTATATTTTCTACAATTCTCTGGGGTGCGGTGTATATTTTCTATATTTCTCACTGGGGTGCGGTGTATATTTTCTATATTTCTCACTGGGGTGCGGTGTATATTTTCTACATTTCTCATTGGGGTGCGATGTATATTTTCTACATTTCTCACTGGGTGCGGTGTATATTTTCTATATTTCTCTGGGGTACGGTGTATATTTTCTACATTTCTCACTGGGGTGCGGTGTATATTTTCTACATTTCTCACTGGGTGCGGTGTATATTTTCTACATTTCACACTGGGGTGCGGTGTATATTTTCTACATTTCTCACTGGGGTGCGGTGTATATTTTCTACATTTCTCACTGGGTGCGGTGTATATTTTCTACATTTCTCACTGGGTGCGGTGTATATTTTCTACATTTCTCACTGGGGTGCGGTGTATATTTTCTACATTTCTCACTGGGTGCGGTGTATATTTTCTACATTTCTCACGGTGCGGTGTATATTTTCTACATTTCTCCTGGGGTGCGGTGTATATTTTCTCTTTCTCACTGGGGTGCGGTGTATATTTTCTACATTTCTCACGGGTGCGGTGTATATTTTCTACATTTCTCACTGGAGTGCGGTGTATATTTTCTACATTTCTCACTGGGGTGCGGTGTATATTTTCTACATTTCTCACTGGGGTGCGGTGTATATTTTCTACATTTCTCACTGGGGTGCGGTGTATATTTTCTACATTTCTCTGGGGTGCGGTGTATATTTTCTACATTTCTCTGGGGTGCGGTGTATATTTTCTACATTTCTCACGGGGTGCGGTGTATATTTTCTACATTTCTCACTGGATGCGGTGTATATTTTCTACATTGATCACTGGGGTGCGGTGTATATTTTCTACATTTCTCACTGGGGTGCGGTGTATATTTTCTACATTGATCACTGGGGTGCGGTGTATATTTTCTACATTTCTCACTGGGTGCGGTGTATATTTTCTACATTGATCACTGGGGTGCGGTGTATATTTTCTACATTGATCACTGGGGTGCGGTGTATATTTTCTACATTTCTCACTGGGGTGCGGTGTATATTTTCTACATTTCTCACGGGGTGCGGTGTATATTTTCTACATTTCTCACTGGGTGCGGTGTATATTTTCTACATTTCTCACTGGGTGCGGTGTATATTTTCTACATTTCTCTGGGGTGCGGTGTATATTTTCTCTTTCTCACTGGGGTGCGGTGTATATTTTCCACATTTCTCACTGGGGTGCGGTGTATATTTTCTCTTTCTCACTGGGGTGCGGTGTATATTTTCTATTTCTCACGGGTGCGGTGTATATTTTCTATTTCTCACTGGGGTGCGGTGTATATTTTCTATTTCTCACGGGTGCGGTGTAGATTTTCTATTTCTCACTGGGGTGCGGTGTATATTTTCTACATTTATCACTGGGGTGCGGTGTATGTTTTCTACATTTCTCACGGGTGCGGTGTATATTTTCTACATTTCTCACGGGGTGCGGTGTATATTTTCTACATTTCTCACTGGATGCGGTGTATATTTTCTACATTGATCACTGGGGTGCGGTGTATATTTTCTACATTTCTCACTGGGGTGCGGTGTATATTTTCTACATTGATCACTGGGGTGCGGTGTATATTTTCTACATTTCTCACTGGGTGCGGTGTATATTTTCTACATTTCTCACTGGATGCGGTGTATATTTTCTACATTGATCACTGGGGTGCGGTGTATATTTTCTACATTTCTCACTGGGGTGCGGTGTATATTTTCTACATTTCTCACGGGTGCGGTGTATATTTTCTACATTTCTCACGGGGTGCGGTGTATATTTTCTACATTTCTCACTGGATGCGGTGTATATTTTCTACATTTCTCTGGGATGCGGTGTATATTTTGTACATTGATCACTGGGGTGCGGTGTATATTTTCTACATTTCTCACTGGGGTGCGGTGTATATTTTCTACATTTCTCACTGGGGTGCGGTGTATATTTTCTACATTTCTCACTGGGGTGCGGTGTATATTTTCTACGTTTCTCACTGGGGTGCGGTGTATATTTTCTACGTTTCTCATGGGGTGCGGTGTATATTTTCTACGTTTCTCATGGGGTGCGGTCATGGGGTGCGGTGTATATTTTCTATGTTTCTCATGGGGTGCGGTGTATATTTTCTACATTTCTCACTGGGGTGCGGTGTATATTTTCTACATTTCTCACTGGGGTGCGGTGTATATTTTCTACGTTTCTCACTGGGGTGCGGTGTATATTTTCTACGTTTCTCACGGGTGCGGTGTATATTTTCTACGTTTCTCATGGGGTGCGGTGTATATTTTCTACATTTCTCACGGGGTGCGGTGTATATTTTCTACGTTTCTCATGGGGTGCGGTGTATATTTTCTACGTTTCTCATGGGGTGCGGTGTATATTTTCTACGTTTCTCATGGGGTGCGGTGTATATTTTCTATGTTTCTCATGGGGTGCGGTGTATATTTTCTACATTTCTCACTGGGGTGCGGTGTATATTTTCTACGTTTCTCACTGGGGTGCGGTGTATATTTTCTACGTTTCTCACGGGTGCGGTGTATATTTTCTACGTTTCTCACTGGATGCGGTGTATATTTTCTACGTTTCTCATGGGGTGCGGTGTATATTTTCTACGTTTCTCATGGGGTGCGGTGTATATTTTCTACGTTTCTCATGGGGTGCGGTGTATATTTTCTACGTTTCTGATGGGGTGCGGTGTACATTTTCTACATTTCTCATGGGGTGCGGTGTATATTTTCTACATTTCTCAGTGGGATGCGGTGAGGGGAGATTAGGAGACTTTTTAATGCAGCGAGTTGTTATGATCTCGAATGCACTGCCTGAAAGGGTGGTGGAAGCAGATTCTATAGTAACTTTCAAAAGGGAATTGGATATATAATTGGAAAGGAAAAGTTTGTAGGGCTATGCAGAAAGAGCAGGGGAGTGGAACTAATTTGATAGCTCTTTCAAAGAGCTGGGCTGACCAAACAGCCTCCTTCTGTGCTGTAAGATTATATGATTACTTTCCTTTTTTTTATATAATGTTGTCCTCGGCAAAGACTGTCCTCAAATGTTAAAATGTTCAGCTCCGGAATGCTGGGTTAGCCTACTGAGGCAATGCTACAGAACCTGCTCTGGGGCCCACGAGCTGTCTGCCACTGGGAGCTCCGTTCCACTGGTTCGTTACTCTGCTACCGGCAACAGTGCCAAGCCACTTGCACTGCTCCTCAAAACCGAGTGCCCTTCTGTGCAGTCGTGAACCAAGGATTGTAGTTTGCTTAACCGATCTGAGAAGCTTCACAGCTGTGGGATTCAGCATTAGTTGTTTTGAATGAATAGTTCAATCAGATTTTACAACTTGGGACAAAAAAAAGTTACCAAATTCCTATTTTCACTGATATGATATGCACTAATATAATGCATCAGAGCATGCATTGTTGCAGCACTTCTTAGTGTGAAAATGGCACTTTTGTCGGCTAGTGAAATTGAGTTAACTGAAGTTGTGCTAATTAGCTTTCACTTTGCATGTTTAAGTGGGGCTGTTTTTTAAAAAAAAATTGGAAGTGCATAATAATTTCACTCGCCACTGAGAAACGCCAATTTTTTTAAAAATTAAGAAATGAACTGTGTGCTACGCCTTGCTAATGCAATTAATTCAGCTTCTGTAGTAGTTCAGAACTGATGTAGAATTTGTTAATGAAAGCAGATGGGAAAGTGTGATATATTTGCACTGTGGCGAAAGTATAAATTTGCTGTCATGTATGTATGTTTTTTTTTACTATAGTGTGTGTCCTGTTCTCGTTGAGTGATGGGAAATGGAACACTGTTTGAGACAGTGTCGAGCTCTGCTAACAAAGTTTTTCTTTGTTGCACTGATGTTGCTCATTTGTTTAAAACAGGCACATTGGAAATAAAACATAGCTCTTCAGCATCATGGTTGGCTGTCGGTCCTCTGCTCCAGTACAGAGGCAGTGTGTTCAAACACCATATTCCACTGTTAGACTGTGATCAATCTGAGGGAGACAGTACTGTGGAGAGACTAGATAATCTGGGCTTGTTCTCCTTAGAGCAGAGAAGTTTAAGGGGAGATTCAATAGAGGTGTTCAAAATTACTTTTTTTTTATTCGTTCATGGGATGTGGGCGTCACTGGCAAGGCCAGCATTTATTGCCCATCCCTAATTGCCCTTGAGAAGGTGGTGGTGAGCCGCCTTCTTGAACCGCTGCAGTCCGTGTGGTGAAGGTACTCCCACAGTGCTGTTAGGGAGGGAGTTCCAGGATTTTGACCCAGCGACGATGAAGTAATGACGCTATACTTCCAAGTCAGGATGGTGTGTGACTTGGAGGGGAACTTGGAGGTGGTGGTGTTCCCATGCGCCTGCTGCCCTTGTCCTTCTAGGTGGTAGAGGTTGCAGGTTTGGTAGGTGCTGCAGTGCATCTTTTGGATGGTACACACTGCAGCCGCGGTACGCCGGTGGTGGATGGAGTGAATGTTTAAGGTGGTGGAGGGGGTGCCAATCAAGCGGGCTGCTTTGTCCTGGATGATGTCGAGCTTCTTGAGTGTTGTTGGAGCTGCACTCATCCAGGCAAGTGGAGAGTATTCCATCACACTCCTTACTTGTGCCTTGTAGATGGTGGAAAGGCTTTGGAGAGTCAGGAGGTGAGACACTCACCGCAGAATACCTAGCCTCTGACCTGCTCTTGTTGCCACAGTATTTATGTGGCTGATCCAGTTAAGTTTCTGGTCAATGGTGACCCCCCAGGATGTTGATAGTGGGGGATTCGGCGATGGTAATGCCGTTGAATGTCAAGGGGAGGTGGTTAGACTCTTGCATTTTGGAGATAGTCATTGCCTGGCATTTGTATGGCGCGAATGCTACCTGCCACTTAACAGCCCAAGCCTGAATGTCGTCCAGGTCTTGTTGCATGCGGCCATGGACTGCTTCATTATCTGTGGAGTTGTGAATGGCGCTGAACACTGCAGTCATCAGCGAACATCCCCATTTTTGACCTTATGTTGGACGGAAGGTCATTGATGAAGCAGCTGAAGATGGTTGGGCCTAGGACACTGCCCTGAGGAACTCCTGCAGCGATGTCCTGGGGCTGTGATGATTGACATTCAACCACCACAACCATCTTCCTTTGTGCTAGGTATGACTCCAGCCAGTGGAGAGATTTCTCCCCGATTCCCATTGACTTCAGTTTTACTAGGGCTCCTTGATGCCACACTCAGTCAAATGCTGCTTTGATGTTCAAAATTATGAAACTGTTTCCACTGGCATGAGGGTCAGTAACCAGAGGACACAGATTTAAGGTAATTGGCAAAAGAAGCAGAGGGGAAATTACTTTTTTTTACACCGTGAGTTATGATGATCTGGAATGCAGTGTCTGAAAGAGTGTTGGAAGCAGATTCAATAGTAACTTTCAAAAGGAAATTAGATATACACTTGAAAAGGAAAAATTTGCAGGGCTATGGGGAAAGAGCTGGGTTGTGGGACTAATTGGAGAGCTCTTTCAAAGAGCCAGCATAGGCGCAATAGGCCAAATTGCCTCCTCCTGTGCTGTATGATTCCATGAATACTTGTTGGGGCATATCTTGCATTGTCCTCACTCCTGCAGCATCTGTGTAACAGGATTCTAATACCCCATTTACAAAGAGTTGTTTCTGATTGAAAGAGGGGAGAAAACATATATATATATATTTAATATAATAAAAAAACATCTTGGGGCAGTTGCAATTGTTGATCTCATCGTTGTCATCCACCACATCAATGAGCGTTGCTGTGTTTGCAAACATTGTAAATGGAGACCTGGCCAGATAGATTTTGGCTGCCTATGTCTCACTGAAAGTTGCACAGACGTTGACAGAACCGTTGAAATGAATTTTGTTAATGCCCAACATAACTGTACAGTGACAGCGTGAAGCTGTGAGATTTTGGGCTTCACGATATCATCTGCTTGAGCATATGCACTGTATTCAATTAGCCAATCTTGCTGCTAACATTGTTAGTCCTTCAGATCTGTAATGTAAGTGAGTCATCTACTGACACTTCCAGCTATGTTCCATGTTTGTCAAAGTGTAGCGTGAAAGGTGGTGTTCATTTTAAACATAACAGTACGATTGCCTTTTACTTAATCCGTATCATTCCTCACAAGGGTAATTTTATTGGAACTCAGTGCAAGGATGCTGAGGGTAACATACAGATAGCAGTGAATGGCCCACTTACAATGGTGTGTTATGCTGTTGATTGAATGATACTAACAGATCTCCCATCGTGTTGCTCAAAGTGAGTCAGAGGACAAGCTGTTCATTACCAGTAGGGATATTTTCTGATTACACCCCTCTGAAATACTTTCTGACATTTTTCTGCATTAAAGGTGCTATATAAATGCAAATTTTGTCTGATAGCTGGACAGAAAGTCGGGCACTGACTTCTGACTGTCTCCCTATTCAGGGCTCAGCGTGTAACTGGCCTCTGCTTGCCCAAGAGTGGAATCCCAGGCTGTGTATGCACAAATACAATCTCTAGTAGCATCTCAAGACTGCCTATTTGCATATTGGAAGTATCTGAAATAATGGCCCTGAAATTGCGGTGTGTATTCCCTTTGAAATCTACTACAAGTTCAGGATTTCCGCATGTGCGAAATCCTGAACTTGCGGCCTGTCAATGCACGCGTTGACAGGCCATCTGCGTGGGCCATGAAAAAGCAATTGCTGGCACAGAGTTGGGCTGTTTGCCCAGCAATTGCACACGGAAGTCTTACAGTTGATGCAAGCAGGCTCAGGTCCTGTTTGCATCAGTGTAAGGGGATATCTAAGTCATTAATTAAACATTTTCATATACTAAGTTATGCACATACACTGTATGAAATATGTTTATGCAAATATTGGCCCGGATTACAGTTTTAATGATGTATAAAATTACATTTTTAGTGAAGTTGGTGGAATGAAGGTAATTACGAATAAAATTCCAATTCTGTAAATCGTATAATTATTAGATTTCGGGATTCCATTGCATCTCATTAGGGGATTCCCTTCATAAATGATTAAAATGGAAATCTGCTTTGTGATTGGAGGACCAGGCCCACGCAATCCCAGGTACGCTTCTGCACCGCCTGCGCCCCTGGGATCCATGGGCCAATGCGCTGCCCTCCGCCTCAAGGCCTGAGACCACAATTTTTTGCCGCCTCGCCGCCAGTAGGTAGTTTCACAATTCTTTCGTGGGTCGGAGGCATCTTCTGGAGGTATGCCTCCAACCACAATTTCTAGCCCAATCTATGGTCGCAGATTGTCTAGAGTAACCATTTCAATGGCTGACTCATTAAAGTTCATGAGCTCATTAATATACTAATCCGCTCAATGTCCCAATGGTCCTAAGCCTGCCTTCCTCTGTCAAGGTGACAGTAAGGATAATGGTCTCAGTTGATGTTGGAGACACTACAATTGCCTTCAGTGCTCCTGGACTAGGGAGCTAAAACATCATGGTTCCCTGTGCTAATTGGTGCCCGATGAGTCCCTGATAGAAGATGAGCTTGTGTAAATGTCGGATGCAGATAGGATGGGACTCAAATTCGACACCTGTGCAGATGAATTGTTCCAACACTTTCTAGGCATATGTGGGAGCATGGATTGGAGAAAGTGACTAGCTTGTCCTTATTGACCAAGAAAATACAGGTTTGATTCCTGGTCCACGCTAAATTAGCTGACTTCAGCCGAGGCAGTGGTAGGGGTGCTAAAATTTGCTCGGAGCTCCTGGGTTCGGGAGAGGAATTCGTGCCCAGAGTGCTGTCCAGCAACCTTTCTTGGAAGCACGCACTTTTGAACGCAAGGTAAGGATAAGATCAGCCTTGGCTGCGACTGCACTCCAGCAGCCTGCTGACGCCCATTGTCCAGCTCATGAATATGAGGTATCCGAGGAGGTCCAAGACCCGTGGATCCATATCTCAACATGAGTTACTACCTATAGGACAGGAGAAAAACTGGGGCTAACCAAAACTAAAAATCTTGTGTGTTGTCAACGAATCTAGGGGCTGTAATAATAGATACAAACTCCAATAGCTCTGTTACGATAGCAAAATACTGCGGATGCTGGAAATCCGAACTAACAACAGAAAACGCTGGAAAAACTCAGCAGGCCAGGCAACATCCGTGGAGAGAGAAACAGAGTTAACGTTTCAGGTCGAAACCCTTCGTCGGAACTGAAAGAGCAGGAAATAAACAGATAAAAGTGCAGGGGGGAGGAAGGTAGAAGCCTGACATTGTCATTAAACCTGCTGACAAGGGTGGTGCTGTTGTTGTTTGGCGAACTGACCTCTACCTAGCGGAAGTTGAACGCCAACTCTCCGACACCTCCTCCTACCTCCACCTGGACCATGACCCCACTACCGAACATCAAGCCACCGTGTCCAAGACTGTCACTGACCTCATCTCCTCTGGAGATCTTCCCCCCACGGCCGCCAACCTCATAGTTCCCCAACCCTGCACAGCCCGCTTCTACCTCCTTCCCAAGATCCACAAACAGGACTACCCTGGTAGACCCATCGTTTCAGCCTGTTCTTGCCCCACGGAACTTATCTCTTCCTATCTCGACTCTATTTTTTCTCCCCTTGTCCAGTCCCTTCCCACCTACATCCGCGATTCCTCTGACGCCCTCCGCCACTTTAACAGTTTCCAGTTTCCTGGCCCCAACCGCCTCCTTTTCACCATGGACGTACAATCCCTCTACACCTCCATCCCCCACCATGATGGCCTGAGGGCGCTCCGCTTCTTCCTTGAACAGAGGCCCAACCAGTCCCCATCCACCGCCACCCTCCTCCGCCTGGCTGAACTTGTTCTCACATTGAACAACTTCTCCTTTGACTCCACTCATTTCCTCCAAATCAAAGGTGTTGCTATGGGTACCCGCATGGGTCCTAGCTATGCCTGCCTTTTCGTGGGATATGTGGAACACTCTTTGTTCCAGTCCTACTCGGGTCCCCTCCCTCACCTCTTTTTCCGGTACATTGACGACTGTATCGGTGCCGTTTCCTGCTCTCGCCCTGAACTAGACAATTTCAATCACTTTGCCTCCAATTTCCACCCTTCCCTCACGTTCACATGGTCCATCTCCGACTCTTCCCTCCCCTTCCTCGACTTCTCCGTCTCCATCTCTGGGGATAGGTTATTGACCAACATTCACTACAAGCCCACTGACTCCCACAGCTACCTGGACATAAGAACATAAGAAATAGGAGCAGGAGTAGGCCAATCGGCCCCTCGAGCCTGCTCCGCCATTCAATAAGATCATGGCTGATCTGATCCTAACCGCCAATCTACTATCTATCACAGAACCATCTCCTGCATCTAACAGAATTGCACACACGAAATAGGAGCAGAATCAGGCTACACAGTCCCTGGGCCCGCTCCACTACCCACAGGGCCATGACCGATCCGAACCTAGACTCATGTCCAAATTCCTGCCCGCTCCCCGTAACCCTTAATGCCCTTTACTTCTAGGAAACTGTCTATTTCTGTTTTAAATTTAATTAATGTTGTAGCTTCTACAGCTTTTTGTGGCAGCATATTCCATGGACCTACCACCCTCTGAGTGAAGTAGTTCCTCCTCATCTCAGTTTTGAAAGAGCAGCCCCTTATTCTAAGACTATGTCCCCTAGTTCTCGTCTCACCCGTCATCGGGAACATCCTCCCCGCATCCACCCGATCCAACCCCTTCACAATCTTATATGTTTCAATAAGATCGCCTCTCATTCTTCTGAACTCCAATGAGTAGAGTCCCAATCTACCCAACCTCTCCTCATATGACCACCCCCTCATCCCCGGGATTAACCGAGTGAACCTTTTTTGCACTGCCTCGAGAGCAAGGATGTCTTTCCTTAAGTAAGGACACCAAAACTGTATGCAGTATTCCAGGTGCGGTCTCACCAATACCTTGTACAACTGAAGCAATACCTCCCTATTTTTATATTCTATCCCCCTAGCAATGAAAGCCAACATTCCATTTGCCTTCTTAATCACTTGCTGCACCTGCATACTAACCTTTTGAGTTTCGTGCACCAGGACCCCCAGATCCCTTTGCACTTCAGTACTCTCCAGTTTCTTGCCATTAAGATAATAAATTGCTCTAGGATTTTTCCTGCCAAAGTGCATCACCTCACACTTTCCAGTGTTGTATTCCATCTGCCAAATCTCTGCCCACTTACTTAGCCTGTCTATGTCCCCTTGCAGGTTTTTTATGTCCTCCTCACTCACTACTTTCCCTCCCATCTTTGTATCATCTGCAAATTTTGATATGTTACACTTGGTCCCTTCCTCCAAATCGTTAATATAGATTGTGAAGAGTTGGGGACCCAGCACTGACCCCTGTGGAACACCACTAGTTACTGATTGCCAGTCTGAGAATGAACCATTTATCCCAACTCTTTGCTTTCTGTTAGATAGCCAATCCTCTATCCATGCCAGAATATTACCCCCAATCCCGTGATTTTTTACCTTAAGCAATAATCTTTTGTGTGGCACCTTGTCAAATGCCTTTTGGAAGTCTAAATACACTACGTCCACTGGTTCCCCTTTATCCACTCTATATGTTACTTCCTCAAAGAACTCCAGCAAATTTGTCAAACATGACTTCCCCTTCGTAAAACCATGCTGACTTTGTCCTATTAAATTATGATTATCCAAATGTCCTGTTACTGTTTCCTTAATAATGGACTCCAAAATTTTACCTACCACAGATGTTAGGCTAACCGGTCTATAGTTACCAGCCTTCTGTCTACTGCCCTTTTTAAATAAGGGTGTTACATTAGCAGTTTTCCAGTCTGCCGGGACCTTAGCGGAATCCAGGGAGTTTTGAAAAATTATTACCAATGCATCTACAATCCCTACCGCCACTTCCTTCAAGACTCTAGGATGTAAGCCATCAGGTCCAGGTGATTTATCCGCCTTGAGTCCCATTATTTTACCGAGTACCACTTCCTTAGTGATTTTGATCGTGTTTAGCTCCTCTCCCCCTATAGCCCCCTGTTTGTCCAGTGTTGGGATATTCTTAGTGTCCTCTACTGTAAAGACTGATACAAAATATTCATTCAGTGTTTTTGCCATCTCCATATTTCCCACCATTAATTTCCCGGTCTCATCCTCTAAGGGACCAACATTTACTTTAGCCACCCTTTTTCTTTTTATATAACTATAAAAACTCTTACTATCTGTTTTTATATTTTTTGCTAATTTACTTTCATAATCTATCTTCCCTTTCTTAATCAATCTTTTTGTTATTTTTTGCTGCCTTTTAAAGTTTTCCCAATCCTCTGTCCTCCCACTAGATTTCGCTACCTTATCTGCCCTTGTTTTTAGTCGAATACTATCCTTAATTTCTTTACTTAGCCACGGATGACTGTCCTTTCTTTTACACCCTTTTCTTTTCAGTGGAATATATATTTTTTGGAAGTTGTAAAATAACTCCTTGAATGTACACCACTGATCATGTGTCGTCTTACCCTTTAATCTATTTTCCCAATCCACTCTACTCAATTCCGCTCGCATACCTTCATAGTCTCCTTTATTCAAGCTTAGCACGCTTGTTTGAGATCCAACCTTCTCACCCTCTAATTGAATATGGAATTCAACCATGTTATGGTCACTCATTCCAAGGGGATCCTTTACTAGGACATTTTTAATTAATCCTGTCTCGTTACACAGGACCAGATCTAAGGTTGCTTGCCCCCTGGTCGGTTCAGTTACATACTGCTCAAGAAACCCATCCCTAATACACTCAATGAACTCATCCTCAAGGCAGCCCTGCCCCATTTGATTTGTCCAATTAATATGATAGTTAAAATCCCCCATAATTATAGATGTTCCCTTATTACATGCCTCAACTATTTCCTGATTGATACTCCGTCCAATAGAGTTGCAACTGTTCGGAGGCCTATAGACTACGCCCACTAATGTTTTTTTCCCCTTATTATTCCTTATCTCCACCCAAACTGTTTCATTATCATGATTTTTTGACCCAATATCATTACTCTGTATTACAGTGATTCCTTCCTTTATTAACATAGCCACCCCACCTCCCCTTCCTTCCTGCCTGTCCTTCCTGATCGTTAAATAACCTGGTATGTTTAATTCCCAGGCATTGTCACCCTGCAGCCATGTTTCTGTAATGGCCACAATATCATAACCATATGTAGTTATTTGTGCCATTAACTCGTCTATTTTGTTACGAATGCTACGTGCATTCAGATAGAGAACTTTCAAATATGCTTTGTGGCACTTAGTTCCTGCTTTTTCACTTTTTACCAGTTTACCTTTTACTCCACACACTCTGTCCCTTCCTGCCACGCTCTGATTTGTGATTCCCCTACTGCTACCTATGTCTATGACCCTCTCTGTTGTCATTTTTATTTTTTGCTCTCTTGAAACCTCCCCCCCACTAATTAGTTTAAAGCCCTCTCCACAGCCCTAGTTATTTGATTCGCCAGGACACTAGTCCCAGCACTGGCCAAGTGAAGTCCGTCCCAACGGAACAGCTCTCTCCTGCCCCAGTACTGGTGCCAGTGTCCCAAGAAGCAAAACCCATTTTTCCCACACCAGTCTTTGAGCCACGCATTCAACTCCCTGATTTTATTTACCCTAGCCAAATTTGCTCGTGGCTCAGGTAGTAATCCAGAGATTATTACCCTCGAGGTTCTGCTTTTTAATTTGGCCCCTAGCTGCTCAAACTCCCTCAGCAGAACCTCTTTCCTTGTCCTATCTATGTCATTGGTACCAACATGGACCACGACAACTGGATCCTCCCCCTCCCACTCCAAGTTTCTCTCCAGCCCAGAGGAGATGTCCTTAACCCTGGCACTGGGCAGGCAACACAGCCTTCGGGACTCTCGCTCTTGGCTGCAAAGAACCCTATCTATCCCCCTAATGATACTATCCCCTACCACTACAACATTTCTTTTTACTCCCCCCACTTGAATGGCCCCCCTTACCACGGTGCTGTGGCCAGGTTGCTCATCCTCCCTGCAGTCCCCGCTCCTATCCACACAGGGAGTAAGAGCCTCGAACCTGTTGGACAAGAGCAAGGGCTGCGGCTCCTCCAACACTACCTCCTGGATCCCTGTACCTGCCTCACTCGTAGTCACACCTTCCTGTCCCTGACCACGGGCTACTTCTGAATTAGTTACTCTAATTGGTGTGACTACCTCCTGAAACACGGAGTCCAGGTAACTCTCCCCCTCCCTGATGTGTCGCAGTGTTTGAAGCTCGGACTCCAGCTCATCAACACGGAGCCGGAGTTCCTCGAGCAGCCAACACTTACTGCAAATGTGTTCACCGTGAACATCAATGGTGTCCACCAGCTCCCACATATTGCAGCAGTAACACATCACCTGCTCTCCCATTCTATGTAATTAATTAAAAATGTATTATTTACCCTTCAGTTAATTTATGCCAGCAGTCTCTGCTGCACCACAGATACCCGAGAAACAATAAAATTGAAGTTTTGTATAAAAAAAAAGAGAAATACTCACCAACCAATCACTTACCTGCTTTCTGGTGACGTCACACTTCGATTATTTTTTACCTCTCTCCTGCTCTCGGCTTGGTGAAAGCCTACCTGGTCGCTGCCGCCTTTTACCGCCGCCGCCTCGCCGCTGTTGCTCCACCCAGGACTACACTTCCTCCCACCCCGCCTCCTGTAAGGACTCTATTCCCTTCTCCCAGTTTCTCCGTCTCCGCCGCATCTGCTCCGACGATGCCACCTTCCATACCAGTGCTTCCGACATGTCTTCCTTTTTCCTCAACCGAGGATTCCCCTCTACCGTGGTCGACACGGCCCTCGACCGTGTCCGTTCCATCTCCCGCACTTCTGCCCTCACCCGGGCCCCTCCCTCCCGGAACCACGATAGAGTTCCCCTTGTCCTCACCTTTCACCCCACCAGCCTCCACATTCAACGGATCATCCTCCTCCATTTCCGCCACCTCCAACGTGATCCCACCACCAAACGTATCTTCCCCTCACCTCCCCTTTCAGCATTCCGTGGGGACCGCTCCCTCCGCGACACCCTAGTCCACTCCTCTATCACCCCCAGCACCCCTTCCCCTTCACCCGGCACCTTCCCGTGCAAGCGCAGGAGATGCAACACCTTCCCACTCTCCAGGGCCCCAAACACCCCTTCCAGGTGAAACAGCGATTTACTTGTTGTACTTGCGATCTAGTATACTGTATTCGCTGCTCACGATGTGGTCTCCTCTACATTGGGGAGACCAAACGCAGATTGGGTGACCGCTTTGCGGAACATCTCCGTTCAGTCCATAAGGGTGACCCCGAGCTTCCGGTCGCTTGTCATTTTAATTCACCCCTCCACGCTCACTCAGACCTCACTGTCCTCGGCCTCTTGCATTGTTCCACGGAAGCGCAGCATAAGCTCGAGGAACAGCACCTCATCTTTCGTTTAGGCACTTTACAGCCTTCCGGACTCAATATCGAGTTCAACAATTTCAGATCATAACCCCGGCCCCTACCACATATGTATACATTTTATCCACTCTTTTGGTTTGTGCCTTTTTCCTTTTTTTTTCTCTCTCTCCCCCCACGGCAGCTGTCTCTCATTCTGCCAGCATTTCACACCTCACCTTTTGTTTCTTAACCTGTCCCATTACCATCTCGTCTTGCCTTGAGCATCTCTTAATGTCTCTACTTACCCTTTTGTTCTTTTATTCCTCCCCCCTGCCTCCCCCTTGCACTTTTATCTGTTTATTTCCTGCTCTTTCAGTTCCGACGAAGGGTTTCGACCTGAAACGTTAACTCTGTTTCTCTCTCCACGGATGTTGCCTGGCCTGCTGAGTTTTTCCAGCGTTTTCTGTTGTTATTTCCAATAGCTCTGTGTTTGTTTCCAATAGCTCTGTGTTTGTTCTTACGATTTTTGTTGAATAAGCATTTTTATTACCTTTTTAAACAGGTTTGGTAAAAAGAAGGAAGAAAAAGGGAAGGAACAAAAGACTAAACAAAAGAGTGATATCCTGAACGAAGAAGAGCTGGAGAGAATGAAAGAAGAGCGTGACAGGTAGGCTATGAGTGCATAGATATGTAAAAGAATCAGAAAACGTTGACTAAATGCAGGCAATAACTCAGTCTTGGGAGGTCTGTTATTGTTCATAAGCATTTACAATAGCATCTAAATCACTCAGCAGAATCACTATAACTGGATAAAGTTTTTAACCAAAATAAAAAAAATATTTTTTCCTGTTTGGAGGAGAGCAAGCCCAGGCCTCATTCCAGTTATTCTTTTGATATGATTCAGTGGCGTGTAATCTTTTATTAATATATTGGTGTATCGTACCTCAGGCATGATGGTCCTCTAGTGTTCTAAAGCCATCAAGACATCGTAGAGCTTGTAAAGTTTGAAGTTTACCAACCCAAGTTGTGAAGTTGTTTTCACAGTGAGAAAATCATCGCTGTTGATAGTTTGTGTCTGAGTCATAGCATGGCAAATATCACAAGTGAAGGTTGGAGCAGACTTGTGCCTTCTTGGTTCTGAAACTGATCTTATTAAGGAAAACGTGAAGTAAGTCATACATTCACAGCTTGGATATTTTTAAGGAGCAACTCTTCGAATTAACATATGGAACAGATTGCCATCTGCAGCAGCGATGGTGGACTCAGTTGACACATTCAAGACTGATTTGCATTTATATAGCGCCTTTCATGTCCTCAGGAAGTCCCAAAGCGCTTCACAGCCAATAAAGTATTTTTAAAGTGTAGTCACTGTTATGTAGGCAAACGCAGCACCCAACTTATACATTCATGATTCCACAAACAGCAGTGAGATAAATAATCAGATAAGCTGTTTTGGTCGAGGGATAGAGATGGTCAGATTAGTGTATTCTGCCACATCCTGTTGGGTCGGTGTGAGTCACGAAGGGGTAGGGAAATAATGGTTGAGCATGTCTTGTACGAGTATCCAAACAACAAGGTGAGTGTCTATTCCTTGTGCCATCGTTTTTTGTACTGCATTCGAAGTTATAGCCCTAAGAAAATGGATTGAACAAGTTCACATCAGTAGAAACTGCTGACCAATTTTTTTTCTGGAGATTTTTTTTTATCCCCATCAAGAAAAGGGGTTATGCGATAGTTGGATTTTTATAACCGTTTTTATCAGTGAGTGCTGATGATGTGTGAACTAGCTCGGGTAAGCTATTGAGCCCAGTGATATAAGGATGCAGATTAATGAATTAGTTACTGTTGAAATGACACTGTCGTTGAATTTTTGGGGGATAATGTTTTCCACGAGTTGCAGTTTAGCTCCCTCACCCTGTCGAGCTCAATAGCTCTTCCTAGCCAGTTTCCCAGATGACTTCATCAGCACTCGCTGTTCAAAAGGAAAAAAATGAAACCTGACCAACCGAAATACTGGGGGGTGGGGGAGGATGTCAGACAGGCATTCATCCAATAGCTTGGTGGCTTCCAATGATTAGCCCTTCATGTCCACGATCCAACTTCATAATAGAAGCCCTGTACCATATGCATTCTCTGGAGTTTCAGTGAATAAGTGTTAGGTTGGTGTGCTCTTGACTTTGAAAAAGCCAGAGGTCAGCAGCAGTTTTATTCCAGCTGTGTTCACAATTACTTTTCCTTAAAAGTACCCCTTCATTGTGTATATTTCATATTTCTTGTTCTAATGTGACTTACTGTATATTTATAAACATTAAAATCCATCTGCAGATCTCAGAAGTGAAGTTAAGTGTTAAAATTCCACCACACGTTTAGTTCCATGTTTTGCTTAAAAACGCTTTTTTTTCACAATACATCTTGTATAGATTATATCTACTGTAGGATCAACATTGAATCTACTTCACTCTGATTGTCAGCTGCCTTGCAATTACTTCACCGCCAATTAGAGCAGCGGGAAGTAATGGGTTTAAATCTGATAGCAATTTTGAATAAGAAAGTTTAGATGATGCGTCCGAGATTTCAATAGCTAACTTGTACCTATGCATAATGAATAATTTAGGGAAGTGGGTCAATTCTCTGACCCAGGCGCAATGGGCTGAATGGCCTCCTTCTGTGCTGAATGATCACATGTCCCCTCCTGGATGTGGCTATTGGACAAGCATGGGATCGGGCTCTGCTCTGATCCCCCCCAACCCCCCCAACAACCACCCTGGATTGAATGGTTAGTTGACATAAAATGTTTCGGCTCACAAAGGAAGAATGGCTACCTGGGTAAAGTACGAGAGCCCTGTTGATGCCCATGGAACAGGAGTCAGCATAAGTCACAGGTGTCACAAGAATGGAGAATACTGAGGGACAAGGGCTGGAAGAATTTTCATCGTTTTTTTGTAAAGGAGCACAGGTTGTGAAACTTGCTCTTTGAAGTGACCTTTTTATCGTCAAGATGGCAGATACAGCTTACTATTTGTGAATGTAATTCAATAATTAAATGGGAAGGTATGCCAAGGGGAAGTGCATTTTATTCAGAGTACCAACTCCTTTAATAGAAGAAAATTATGAACTTAACTGAAGTCTATTGTTGGGTTTCCACTCCACCTGTACCATGGTTTCTTAGAGGCAGGTGACTCCAGATTAGCTCTGAAGTTTGCCATACCCCAACCCTGCTATTTGCAATGGAGCCACTCAGACACACACAATTTACCACACTAGCCTAGCAAGGTTTTTGGTCAAATAAATTCAGCTAAAGGAGAGTAAAAGTAGTTGAGAAAGAATTGTACTGAGATTAATCTAATCAAGTTGTTTATGTATGGAATAGTATTTACTTTGGAATGAGTTATAAGGATGTAATTCCTTCAGTGCTTTCAGATGTCTTAAACGGTAAGAGCCCAGCAGAGTTTCGAAACATAATTTGAAACCTGAGATTGAATCAGCGTTCAAGTATTTTCCTACTCTGTTTTTTTTTAATGATGTGTGTATATCCTGGACAATCACTAAAATCTCAAAGACTTTCAGTTTCCAGGGGAGATGTTGCTTTTTTGGTTGAATCTGGGTTTGTGAGGTAAACACAATGCTTTTAGCATGATATAGTTTTAATGACTTTGCACGCATGATTTCTGTGGCCATTAGAACCCCTCAGTTTTTCGTTCATAGCCTCAAAATTTCCAGAGTGTCTAATTTGCAGATAAACTAGATGCAATGAAAAAAAAGAACGGCATTCACGGAGCACCTTTCATGACCACAGGACATCCCAAAGCGCTTTACAGCCAATGAAGTACTTTTTGAAGTGTAGTCACTGTTGTAATGTAGGAAACACGGCAGCCGATTTACGCACAGCAAAATTCCACGAACAGCAATGGGATAATGACCAGATAATCTGTTTTAGTGATGTTGGTTGAGGGATAAATATTGGCCAGGACACCGAGGAGAACTCCCCCGCTCCTCTTTGAAATAGTGCCGTGAGAACTTTTGCATCCGAAGGCTGGCACCTCTGACAGTGCAGCACTCCCTCAGTACTGCACTGGAGTGTCAACCTAGATTTTGTGCTCAAGTCTCAATGTGAATTGAACCCACAACCTACTATCTCAAAGGCGAGAGTGCTACAACTGAGCTGAGTGGCTGTAAAACTATCCACTCCACTGTGATGGTCTCAATCTTCTGACGGCGACAGTAGTTTGGATGACATGACCTGGAAAAGGAGTCACAGCAGCGACTATATTGGAAAGCCCAGTAATACTGGAAACATTTTCACTTTGCGATGCTCCATGTTACATCACTTATATACATATATATATTAGAGAGCATTAACGCCCATGACACATAGCAAATCTTTCTGATATTTAATCACCTATACAAACATATCTCACAAATGGTTTGGGAATTAATATTTAAGTGTTTTCTGTCACAAACAATTGCACTCCAAAAGCCCTTAATTGTTTGCATGGACTATCTGAATTCAGAGCCATTCTGTAACTGGAGGAAATAATTAACCAGTTATTACTAGAGCAGCTGTTAACATTTCTTCAACTACATTTTGCATCCCTTGAACATGTTTTCAGTTGCATACAGAAAAAACTGATTGCAACACCAAGGAATGTTTTAACTGCACATCTATATTTCATTCAACAACAACAGCAACAACTTGCATTTATATAGCGCCTTTAACGTAGTTAAAAAGTCTCAAGGTGCTTCACAGGAGTATTATTAAACAAAATTTGACACTGAGCCGCATAAGGAGATATAGGACAGGTGATGAAAAGAGGTATGTTTTAAAGAGCGTCTTAAAGGAGGAGAGAGAGTCGGAGAGGTTTAGGGAGTGAATTCCAGAGCTTAGGGACTTGGCAGCTGAAGGCATGGCCGCCAATGCTGGAGCAAAGGCAATCAGGGATGCGCAAGAATTCAGAATTATAAGAAAGCATTTATATAGTTTAATGTAATTTTTATCAGACTATCCAAAGGTAATTAACAGCCTTGCACAGTTCACAGGAGACAATGAGGCCACGCACAGAATTAGACTTAAGAACCTGGAGTTACAGATAGATAGATATATATATATTAAAGCGGACTTTCAAATCTGGAATAAATTTAACTTGGAGTGAAATCTAACTCGGTTCCAGTAGTAATGTTACTGTCAGACAAGGATTATTGCACAATGAAGTAATGAATGTCTCAGAACTCATGAAAAGTAGCTTTTATCCTAAATTATTTAAGATTACCTCTGTGCGTATGTATGAGATGTCCTGTAGGAGTTGCTCATGATAAGTTAGAGGACATGTTGGGGGCTAAATTGGGCCATGTAGGGCCCATTTTTTAGGTGCCACGTGGCCACATAAGGATCAAAAATGGGATCCGAGATGACGCAAAGCGCACAGGACACCATCTTGGTAAAGCGGTTGGCACGAGTGTGCGTGCCTAACCACCACCGACAAAATATAGAACCAGCGAGATCATGATGTAAATCCGTGAGCAACACTGATTTGATCCAGCGCTGCCACTTTCGAACTCCACCCTCCAGCCAACCCCCGGTCTTAACCTCACACAGTTGAACATGACATCAAATGGAATAAAGGATCCCCCACCAGCGCTATTTAAAGGGATCATGAACTACTTGCAGGCTAGTTGCTGGATTATTTCTTCTGGCTGCTGGTGCAATTGTACGTGTTTTTAGAGCTTTCCTATACTTGGCTAAAGTTTAACTAGTCTACAGGGAGTGATCTGCTTGATTTAAATTGAAGTCGTTTTTTGGTCATTTAAAATCTTGTGCTTCCACACATGGGTGGCCTGATAGGGCTTTCTCTGGGAATTGAACACGACTGGAAGAAAGAAGAGAGGCCATGCAGAGCAGGACAAGCTTCTAGATGAGGGAGGAGGAGGGAGAGAACGAATCTCAGCAGGAAGCCATATCCACCCTGGGTCTTCAGGGAACAATTCTCTTAACTCAACTTCAGCGAGGGCCAATGCATGAGACATCTTTGCAAAAGATAATGCCCTGGAAGCCCCTTTGAACCCACCTAGTACCCAGATCCAGCTTGCATGGCAGCAGACTGAGCCCTGGCTCCTGTGCACTTGTGCCCGGTGTCTCACCATCTGCAGATCCCTCCTCATCCTGGACTCTAAAATATGCACAGTGTCCGTCTCTGAGCTGGTGGTTGCGAGTGTAAGATCGAGTGACAGTGTCTCTTCATCTTCACGGTCTTCCTCTTCCTCCTCTGACTGGGAAGGTTCCATTTCTTGGGTATCTGAAATGAAAAAGGGACAAGGGTTGGGTTGTGGTGAGTGGAGAGGAGAAAGTAAGAAGTGTGTGCTTACACCATCTGCAGCTCGTGAGTCAAAAGTGATTGTGGGATTAGGGAGAAGTGGGCAGAGAGAAGGAGGATTAGGTATGCAGATACCCTCATCATCGATCCCGCCAGTGGGCACAGCCTTAACGGTGCCCTTTCTCATGAAGGCCAGCACTGTCTCCTCCAAGGGTTTAAAAGATGAATGCGCGCTTGTCCTCCTCCAGTTCTTTCCTGCTGCCTCCTGTTATGCACCACCTTCTCCTGCAAGAAAGATGGAAGTGTATCAGTGAGTGTCCTGCAATATGTTTGGTTGATGTAGCTTTCATGGTTGAATAGCTGCTAGTGTGTGAGAGCTGTAAATTGTGGGTGCAAGGGTTGCAACGATGCTAAGTGTGTGAGGGTGAGGTAAATTAAGTGTTGAGTAGTGATCGATAGAGATTTTTGGTAGGTGGGTGATGGGGCTGTAGTGAATTGAGCAGTGGATGAGGCTTGTGGTGCAGTTGAAGATTGAACTAACTTACCTTGACAACTCGTGTCAGATCATTAAACCTCTTCCTGCACTGCATCCATGTTCTTGGAGCTACACTCCTGGCATTGACCTCTGCCGCTACTTCTTCCCATTGCCTCCTGAGCATCTGTCTGGAGGGCCTCCTGCCCCCCTGCGGATCCAGGATATCCCTCCTTCTCTCCACGTCTTGCGCCAAGACCTCCAGTGCAGTGTCAGAAAACCTTGGTGCTCGCTCTCTCGCATGTTCAGCCATTCCTCAAATGATCACAGCACAGATTCACTTTGCAAAGGACTCCCACCACTTCTTACAGCCACAGTGCACCTCCCCTTTAAGAGGTGCAGGCTGCCTTTAAATAGCGCTAGCCACTCGCAATATCGGGGTCCCTGCTGATGCGTGCAGCCAATGAATGCTGGCTGCGCGTCGCAATCATGTAAAACAGCAGGCAGCACAAATTTAACATGTTGCCTGCATCGCAATGAATGGACGCAGGTTAATCCCATACTGTGATCCCCACACCCTTTCTCGGGGGGTTATCCAATTTAACCCCCGTTCTCTTTCTTGCCTGTCTCTTTATTCAAACATCATCCTTTCCCTCCACTTCTGATTTTTCTCTTCTAATTCTCTCTCGTTTCCTTGTTTGTCTTTTCTTTGGTTTTTTTCATAGAACGATACAGCACAGAAGGAGGCCAGTCGGCCTATCGTGCCTGTGCCAGCTCTTGGAGCTATTCAGTCAGTCGCACTCCCCTGCTCTTTCCCCATAGCCCTGCACATTTTTCTTTTAAGTATTTATCTTATTATTTAAAAAATTGTTTCATGTTGGGATGTGGGGAGAGAAGAGGAATTGGAAACTCCCTAAGTTTCTCCGTCTCTCCACCTTTAAGCCCCTCCTTAAAACTTACCTTTTGACCAAGCTTTCAGTCACCTGCCGTAATATCTCCCTCTTTGACGGTGTCAATTTTTGTCTTGTTTCACTCCTGTAAAGCGCCTTGGAAAAATAAGTGAATAATGAGGTAGAGGAGCAATGGGATCTGGGGGTACAGATACACAAATCACTAAAAGTAGCGATGCAGGTTAATAAGGCCATTAAAAAAAATCACTGGGGTTCATTTCTAGAGGGATAGAATTGAAAAGTATTTAAGAATTTAAGGGAAAGCTAGAAAAACATATGAGGAAGAAAGAAATAGAAAGATATGTTGATGCAGTGAGATGAGGTAGGGTGGGAGGAGGCTCAAGTGGAGCATAATCACCGGCATAGACCAGTTAGGCCGAATGGCCTGTTTCTGTGCTGCTATGTAGTAGGACTGAGCACGGCAGCTCATAAAGTGACCACTGCGAAGCGCAGGATGTTTGACACGCAATCACTGGATCCAAAATGTTGACTGTCTGCATAAAATGCCAGCAATTAGTATGTGTGTGTGAGTGTGTGTGTGTGTAAGAGGAATCAATAGCAAGTGATTTGATCCACTAGAATAACGGGCGTGATTGGAAGTGCTTTGCAAGTCACTGCTTCGATTAGATATATCTGGAATCAGCTGTGTACTGTTGTTTTTGAGAGTCGAATTTGGCTCTGCAGTGTTGTAGGATATATAGTTGACCACACTTGCATTTTGTACCTGGTCTTATCCATGCTGGATAGGATTCTTGTCTGTTCCATGTTTGTGGATTAATACACATTGGGAGAATCCTGAAATAAACTTCCAATTCTGTCACATAGTACAGTCTATCCAGGACAGCTTCAGAGTTTACCTCCCCAACCCAAGAAAGGCTACTGAACTTTCCTCAGCTGACAACGCTCTTCTTCGTAAATCCCAACAAATCCAAACATGATGAATCGAAGCACCTTCGAATTAACCTGGATCTTTGCAGAGGTTCTTTTTAATACATTTGTTCAAACCCTGGTTTCATTGAATCAAACTCTGTTAAAATCTGTTCCTAAAGCGCAGCTTTCGATTGCTACTGAATCCACCTTTTGTTGGTCAGCGCTGGTTATGAATAATTGTGGTACCCAACCTTATGTAAGGCTCCCAATGGTATTCCTTTAATATGCAGCTAATGGTGGATTGCTATTTGAGAATTCTTTGTTTCTGAAAGGTCAGTAGAAGCTTTTAAAATAAGCAAAAGCACAGTCGAATTGTTCTGGGTTAGATCAAAAGCTGTTAAAAGCATTTTTCAACTAAATGTCAAGATTTATCATAACAGGATATATAAAATTTGAGAAGAATCCATGGTAAAAAAAACATTGGTATCTTTGACCACTAATTTCATTGGCATTTACCGAGATTAAGGTGACATCAGAGAAAAAATAGAAACAAAATAAAGCTAAAGGCACTATATCTGTGTGCGCGAAGCATTCACAACAAAATAGATGGATTAATAGCACAGATCGGAATAAATGGCCATTACAGAGATGTGGTTGGAGAGTGACCAAGCTTGGGAACTAAATATTCCAGGATACTTGACTTTTAGAAGAGATAGGCAAAATGAAAAAGGAGGGGGATTAGCCCTGATAAAAGATGGGATAATGACAGTGGAGAGTAAGGATCTTAGCGCGGAAAATCAAGATTTAGAATCAGTTTGGGTAGAGCTAAGAAACAACAAGGGGCAGAAAACACTGGTGGGAGTTGTTTATAGGCCCTCTAACAATAGTTGTAGTGTCGGGCAGAGTATAAATTAAGAAATTAGAGCTGCATGTAACCAGGGTATTACAGTAATCATGGGGGACTTTGAACTTCTTATAAACTGGGCAAACCAAATTTGCAGTAATAGTGTAGAGGACAAGTTCATGGAATGTATTCGAGATTAGTTTTCCAGATCAGTATGTCGAGGAATCAACTAGGGAACAGGCTATTTTAGATCTGGTATTGTGCAATGAGAAAGGGTTAATTAACAACCTTGTAGTAAAGGAGGCTCTGGGAAGAGTGATCTTAATATGATAGAATTTTATATTGAGTTTGAGAGTGATTTAATTAAGTACGAAACTAGGGTCTTCAATCTGAACAAAGCAAACTACATAGATTGGGAAACTAAATTAAAAGATATGACAGTAGATAAGCAATGACAAACATTTAAAGAATTAATTCATAATTGGCAATGAATATACATTCCTCTAAGGAATAAAAACCCCACGGCATTAGTAGTCCAACCATTGCTAAAAAGAGTAGTAAGCCTGATGATTGGGAGGATTTTAGAATTAAACAAAAGATGACCAAGAAATTGATAAAGAAAGAAAAAGGAGAATATGGGAGTAAACTAGCAAGAGACATAAAAACAGATTGTAAATGCTTCTATAGATATGTAAAAAGGAAGAGATTAGCAAAAGTAAACGTGGGTCCCTTAGAGGCAGAGACAGGAGAAATTATAATGGAAAATAAGGAAATGACAGAGACATGTATCTGTCTTCACTGTAGAAGACACAAATAACATTCCGGAAATAGTGGGAAACTAAGGGCTCGATTTTAATGGAGGAGGCGGGATGGAGTCGGGTTGCCTGGTGGGGTGGGTTTCGCACCCGCTGCCGGTTTCAGCCGCTCCCGATGTCACATTTTGGTTTAATTGGATCAATTAGTCCTGTCGTTTGCGCTGCCTGCTGCAGTGCGTGGGAGCGGGTCTGTTGGTCTGCACTGATGAGGTCATTGCTGCACCTGCTTTTAAGGGCTCCATGTAGCCTCAGCCTCTCGTTTCTTGTTACTGCTGAATCTTGAATGGGCCAAGGTGACCATGAGTGCTGCGAAAGCCAAGGCTGCTCCCCGATTCACTGAGGACTCCCTGCAAGCTCTTGTGCAGGGAGTAAGAGGACGCAGGGAGATTCTGATCCCTCCCGATGGCTGGAGGAAGCCTCCTCAGCACACAAAGGCTGCCTGGCTGGAGATTGCTGAGGAGGTCAGCGCAAGGTCACTATGTACACGCACCTGGGTCCAGTGCCGAAAACGCTTCAATGATCTTCTGCGAACATCAAAAGTGAGTATCACATCACACTTACCTTCAATCTGCTTCCCTTCTCTTCTCATCACCAGCACTCTGCATTGTCAGCCTGCTCCACCACATCCCACCTTACCCTTACTTCCCTTGCACCCTTACCTCTCTATCTCTCTCTGTACTGAATCACTTCACCATCCTACTATGCAGCCCTCACACTCGCTCTCACTGTTATGCAATGACAACAACTAATTGCACAGGGAGGCAGCTTCCTCTTGCCACCTCACTCTATCTTGGTCTCCCTCTAAGCTTCTAGGTTTTGGATTCTTCCCACTCACTCCGTCACTCTCGCTGAAACTTGTGTCCCTTCTTGCAGGAACAGATAGCCCACAATAAGAGAGAGAGATCAAAGACAGGAGGAGGCACACCATCCCTGGACACATTAACAAACGCTGAGGAGGCTGCTCACATCGTGGGAGGTGGCGAGGAGCTGGAAGTGGGTGATGGAGAGACGGGCGCAGTTGAGGAAGCTGGTGACAGAATGCATTTTCATCCCTCGCATTTACAATTCATGATTGAGTGCAATGGCATATGATGCTCATAGAGATTGACTTCTGATCATCTGCACAAAAGGATGTGTCTGCTACCTGAAAATCTGATGTCTAACTCACGCCTTTACTCTCCCACAGGACCATCAAGAGCATCCCCCCCGCCCCCCCCGCACTGTCCAGGAGGAAGAGCCGGACGACAACTCAGAGGAACCTGGAGACTCGGAGGGTGCAGCGCTACCAGGACTCAGCGCAGCCAGCACCAGCGCTGAAACACACACCTCGGTGGGTCCTTCGTGACATAGAGTAGTGTTGTCACCTGGTGTGTCACAGCTCAAAAATGAGCATCAGCAGATGGTGGAGACAGTGACAGCAGTGAAGAGTCCTCGTCGGAGGTCGCAGCTGCATGTAGACACTGTGCCTCTGGGGCCATCCAGAAAGAGAGTGGTGCTGGAACTCTAGGAACAAGTGCAGGAGTCTCTGACAGGGTTTGCATCCAGAGTAACTGCGAGTGTGCAGAGCATGGCGGAGTCCATCTCTAACATGAGCACTGCCTTTGTGGAGGCAATGGCGCATGAACATTCCGTCATGGAGAGGGTGGCAACCGCCATGGAGGACATGAGTCGCCAGACTCACGA
Organism: Squalus acanthias; assembly: GCA_030390025.1. NCBI lineage: Eukaryota > Metazoa > Chordata > Chondrichthyes > Squaliformes > Squalidae > Squalus > Squalus acanthias. The sequence continues at coordinate 105,400,625 of CM059427.1, read as the reverse complement.
AAACATGGTGACTCTTCAAAATAGATTGTCTGCTTGGAGGATAGATGGGCATCTATTGAGGAGAGACACCAGAGCTTCATGGACGTCCTTGTTATGAGGACTGTCAGCACAGAAATGGGTCCTGATGGCCCCCCTGATGTGCAGCAAGGTGCTCTCCAGCCACTTGCTAGCATTGAAGTGCGGCTGACCCATGAGAGGGATGTTGGTGGCAGCCAACAACGAAGTGTGGGCTCCTCTCCAAGCTCACACGACCATGTCACTGCAGAGCCCTCGGTCAGAGCCCCTGAGTCCTCATCCAGCTGAGATGTCCATCTCAGCCCCTGCATAGCCACAGGAAGAGCAGACTGTGGAGGCTCACAAACCCAGAGGACGCCCGCCAAAGGTGTATAAGCAGGCGCAGCATCAACGTGAGCAAGGTACCTCTACATCTGCTGAAGCCACAGGGGAAGCACCACGTAGAAGCACGCATAAGAGGAAGTTAACATACAAGTAGTCACTTGGGTGTTTTATTGTGCTATAAAGTATCAAGTGTCCTCCTTTTGTGATGTCATTAAACAAAAGTGATGGCAAGCAGTTGAGGTTCTGGTGTATATGTTGTGGGAAATGGAAGTTGCACAGTAAGGGCTCAGGGCTAATTCAATTTATAATGATGGTGGTGAGAGTGATCGAAAAACACCGTTTATTGGACAGATGATGTATGGTGTGTTAAGAATCTCGACTTTATATTAATCTCCATCTGCCAGGCACCTTTGTTTGGAGCGTAAGCTTACGCGAACCTGGCATGGATGAGTGCATCCTTTGCCTGACGGCCAGCAATGCAGTCGCGTGCTGCTGCATTGGCCACATCCGGACCCGCAAGGCGTGGCTCCTCGTCCTCTTCCTCATTGTCGTCCTCTTCTTCCGAGGAGTATGTGTGCTGAGCCACTTGGTCGTCCAGCAGCGCTAAGCCACGCTGCTGTGCGATGTTGTGCAGGGCACAGCAGACCACAATGATTCTGGAGACCCTGGCTGTTGCGTACTGCAGGGCTCCACCAGATCTGTCCGGGCATTGGAATCGCATTTTGAGCAAGCCGATAGTTTGCTCTGTGATGCTTCTGGTGGAAATGTGGCTCACATTGTACCGCTCCTCAGCCTCGTTTGATGGCCTCCTCATTGGTGTCATGAGCCACTTTTTCAGGGGATAGCCCTTGTCACCAAGTAGCCATCCGGAAAGTTGGGTTGGCGGATGGAAGAGCTGAAGCACAGTAGACTGCCGCAGGATGAAGGAGTCATGGCAACTGCCAGGGTCTTTGCGCAAACATTCACGATGATCTTCCTGTGGTTACACACCAGCTGGACGTTCAGGGAGTGGAATCCCTTGCAGTTGACAAATACAGCTGGGTTGTGATAGGTGGCCCTAATGACTACATGTGTGCAGTCTATGACGCCCTGCACCATCGGCAAGCCTGCCATATTTGCAAACCCAACTGCACACGCGATCATACTTGGGCCATCCGAGTGGATGTAATTGTGTGACTTTGCAAAGAGGGCATCGGTGACCTGCGTGATGCAGGTGTGTGCGGCCAACTGGGAGATGCCGCTGATGTCTGCAGCTGATCCCTGGAAGGAGCCCGAAGCAAAGAAGTTTATTGCGGTGGTGACTTTGACAGCCACCGGTAAGAAGTGTCCACACGCTCCTCTGGGCTCCAGGTGTTGGTACAGCATTGCGCAGATGTCAGCGACTACGTCTCTCGAAAGTCTCAGCCTCCTTTGGCACTGCTGCTCAGTCATGTTGAGGAAGCTCATCCTCTGCCTGTAAACCCTGTGTTCAGGGTATCTCCTGCGGCGACGTGCAACCCTGCGCTGAAGCCCTCCGCCCTGTGCAGCATCAGGTGGTTGAGGAGGAGGTTGGTGCTTCTGGGGCTGGTGCTGCTGTTGTAGCTGGTTGTGCTGCTGCCGTGGCTGCTCTTCCTCAGAATCTGACGACCAGGATGAGAGGGTGTAAATGATTTCCAAACCGTTGCTATAGATTTGAGTTGAGGAAAGAAGCTTGCAAGCGCACAGTCAAAGTGACCTGAGGATATTCCAAACAGGTGACACTGCAGACGGGTCTCAGCTTGAACATTCAAGTTCAGTAGATTTGCAAAATCTTTGCCAAAACAACAAAGTTGTGGCATTTGAATGTCAGCCATGTTGCAGGAGCACTTTTAAGCTGCTGCAGCAACTGACACCAGTTCATGACCTCGATAAACCCGACTCATTGCAGCCGACGTGTTTCTCCGAAGACAGGAAACATGGACAAAATGCACCAAAATTGGAAAGTTCTATTAAAATAGGTTTAGAAATGCAGTTAACTGCCTTCCCTGCCATTTGGTGTCGGGCCAGTTCGGGAGCGGCTGACCCGACACTTCCGAAAGTTGCGTGGAGGCGGGATCGCATCCTGCCGGCAGTTTTTCTGATTTTCGCTGCCAACTCGCCTCCAAACCTGCCCTCTCAGCTGAATTAAATTCGTGGCCCAAGGGTCCAGCGAGAATGAGGAACGTAAAGAAATTAGTATTAGTAAAGAAATTTGTATTCGAGAAATTAATGGGACTAAAAGTTGACAAAACCCCTGGACCTAATGGCCTACATCCTAGGGTTTTAAAAGAGATAGATGCAGAGATAGTGGATGCATTGCTTTTGATCTTCCAGAATTCCCTAGAACGGTCCCCATGGATTGGAAGGTAGCAAACGTAAGCCCACTGTTCAAGAAAGGAGGAGAGAGAGAAAATGGGGAACTAGAGACCAGTTAGCCTGACATCAGTAGTAGGGAAAATGCTAGAATCTATTATTAGGGATGTGGTAACAGGGCACTTAGAAAATAATAATAGGATTGGGCAGAGTTAAGATGGATTTATGAAAGGGAAATTGTTTGATAAATCTGTTCGAGGTTTTTGAGGTTGTAACTAGCAGGGTAGATACAGGGGAACCAGTGGATGTAGTGTATTTGGATTTTCAAAAAGCATTCAATAAGCTGCCACACAAGAGGTTATTACACAGAGTTAGGGCTCATGGGGCTGGGGGTAATATATTATCATGGATTGAGGATTGGTTAATGGACAGGAAACAGAGAGTAGGAATAAACAGGTCATTTTCAGGTCGGCAAGCTGGAACTAGTGGGGTACCACAAGAATCAATGCTTGGGCCTCAGCTATTTACAATCTATTTCAATGACTTAGATGAGAGGACCAAGTGCAATGTATCCAAGTTTGCTGATACAAAGTTAGGTGGGAAAGTAAGCTCTGAGGAGGACGCAAAGAGGCTGCAAAGGGATATAGACAGGTTAAGTGAGTGGGCAAGAACATGGCAGATGAAGTATAATGTGGAGAAGTGGGAAGTTATCCATTTTGATAGATGAAATAGAAAAGCAGAATATTTTTTAAATGGTGAGAGACTGGGAAATGTTGGTATTCAGAGGGAGTCCTTGTACACGAATCTCAGAAAGTTAACATACATTTAGAGCAAGCAATTAGGAAAGCAAATGGTATGTTAGCCTTTATTACAAAGGGATTGTCGTACAAGAGTAAAGAAGTCTTACTACAATTATATAGGGCCTTGGTGAGAGCACAACTGGAGTACTGTGTACAGTTTTGGTCTCCTTACCTAAGGAAGGATATACTTGCCTCAGAGGGAGTGCAGTGAAGGTTCACCAGACTGATTCCTGGGATGGGGGGATTGTCCTGTGAGGAGAGATTGAGTAGACTAGGCCTATATTCTCTAGAGTTTAGAAGAATGAGAGGTGATCTCATCGAAACGTATAAAATTCTTAAGGGGCTTGACAGGGCAGATGCTGGGAGGATGTTTCCCCTGGCTGGGGAGTCTCGAACTCGGGGTCACAGTTTTAGAATAAGGATACGCCATTTAGGACTGAGATGAGGAGAAATTTCTTCACTCAAAGGGATGTGAATCTTTGGAATTCTCTACCCCAGAGAGCTGTGAATGCTCAGTCATTGAGTATATTCAAGACAGAGATCCATAGACTTTTAGATACTAAAGGAATCAAGGAGTTTGGGGATAGTACAGGAAGGTGGAGTTGAGGTAGATCATCAGCCATGATCTTATTGAACGGTGGAGCAGGCTCGAAGGGCCAAATGGCCTACGCCTACTCCTATTTCTTATGTCATGTCACATCACAGAATCACAGAATCCCCACAGTGCAGATAGAGGCCATTTCGGCCCATCGAGCCTGCACCAACACATATCCCACCCTATCCCCGTAACCCCACGTATTTAATCCCCCCTAACACTAAGGGTCAATTTTTTATCATAGCCAAATCAACCTAACCCGCACATCTTTGGACTGTGGGAGGAAACTGGAGCACCCGGAGGAAACCCATGCAGGATCGACCTCTGTGACACCAGCGTACATGGTCAGATACCAATAAGTTATGAATTTATGATTACAAAATGAAATTTGGCATCGTTACATCCAAAATTAAAGTTTAGGTTTTTTCCCCCTACTGTGCATTTTTCTTGTGTGTAGTTGAGGCGAATGGCATAGATGTATTTAAGGGGAAGCTAGATAAGTACATGAGGGAGAAAGCAATAGAATAATATACTGAAATAAAGTGGGTTGTGAGGAGGCTCGTGTGGAACATAAACACCGGCATAGACCTGTTGGGTCGAATGGCCTGTTTCTGTGCTGTAATGTCATGTTCCGCGGCTTCTGCCAATCCTGATTTCGTATCAAGTTGTAAGTCCTTTGTGATGGAATAGGAAATGAATGAGGCTATATCTAATCCTGACTATGATGTTTTAAATTAATTTTTGAGATGTGGACAAGGCCAGATTTATTGTCCATCCCTATTTACCCTGAGAAAGTGGTGTTGGCCCTTGAACTGCTACCATCCTTGTGGTGACGGTGGTTTCACAATAGTGTGAGGAGGGCAATTCATGGATTATGACCCAGAAAACGGTGAAGGTGCATGTCCAAGTCAAGATGGTGAGTAACTTGAAGGAGAACAGGGAGGTGCCGGTCGTGGAATTGGTGGATATTGACTTCAGTAGCAAGGGCACCAATCAAGTGAACTTCTCTGTTGTGGATGTTAAGCTTCTTGTTTTGGCTGTATCCATATGGAAGAGTGATGAGTATGCCATCATACTCCTGACTTGAGCCTTGTAGATGGTGGAGAGGGTTTGAGGGGTTAGGAGGTGAGCCATTTGTCACCGAGTACCCAGCCTCTGTCCTGATCCTGTAGCCACGGTGTTGATATGGCTAGCCCAGTTCATTTTCTGGTCAAAGGTGACCTCCCAGGATATTGATGGTGGAGGACTCTGCCATGGTGGGGCCAGTCAAAGTCAAGGATAAGTGGCTGGACTTTCTATTGTTTGAGATGGTCATTACCTGGTACTTAATGTGGCACAAATGTTACTTGCCACTTATCAGCCCAGCAATAGCCATCTGGATATTATTCAGTCCTGTTGTAGGCTAGTATGGGCTGCTTCATTATCAGAGGTATTGTGAATTGAGCTGAACACTGTGGAGTTGTCAGATAACACCCCACACCTGATCATTTAATGGAGGGAATGGCATTAATGAAGCAGCTGAAAATGGTCGGGCCAAGGACATTTTTCTGAGGAACCCCTGCAGTGATGTCCTGAGGCTGTGATGACCGGCCTCCCAACAACCACGATCATCTTCCTTCACGTCCGGTATGACTCCAGCCACTGGAGGGTTTTCCCTTTAACCCCATAGACTTTGGTATTGCTGGGGCTCCTTGGTACCATACTTGGTAGAATGCTGCCTTGATGCCATGAGATGTTACTCTCACCTCTCCTCTGACATTCAGCTCTTGAGTCTATGCCTGGACCAAACCTGTGATGAGGTCGGCAGTTGAGTAGTTCTGGCAGAACCCAAATTGAGCATCAGTGAGCAGCTTATTGCTGAGTAGCTGTTATGCGTTTTTGTAGATGTGATATATCTGGGCAATCTTCCACGTTGTTGGGTAGATGCCAGTGTCATAGCTGACTGGAACGGTTTGGCTAGGGGAGGGACTAGTTCTGGTACACAGGTCTTCAGCACTAGAGCTGGGATATTGTCAGAGTCCAAAGCTTTTGTTGTGTCTGGCTCACTCGGCCACTTCTTAATGTCATGTGGAGTGAACCAAATTGGCAGGACACTGGTACTTATGAGGGTGGGAACCTCTGGAGATGGCCAAAAATCATCCACTCAGCACTTCTGACTGACACTACTTGCAAAGACTTCAGACTTTTCTTTGGCACTCGTGCTGTGCTTCACCAGTGTTTAGAATGGGGATGTTCATGTGGCCTCCTCGTCCTGTTAGTTGCTTGGTTGTCCACAACCATTGTGAACTACATGTGGTAGGGCTACAACAACAACAACTTGTATTTATATCGTGCCTTTAACGCAGTAAAACGGCCCAAGGCGCTTCACAGGAGCATTATCAAACAAAATTTGACACTGAACCACATAAGGAGAAATTAGGGCAGATGAAGAGGTAGGTTTTAAGGTGCTTCTTAAAGGAGGAAAGAGTGGTAGAGAGGCGGGGAGGTTTAGGGAGGGAATTCCAGAGCTTAGGGCCTATAGCTTAATGCTTTTGGTGTTAAGCATGCAGGTAGCCCTGTACAGTAACTTCACTCACTCTAAGGCATGCTTTGTACTGTCCTGGAATGCCCTTCTACACTTCACTGAACCAATGTAGAGCTTTTGGATTGTTGGTGTTCATGGAGTGAAGGATGTGCTGTGCCATGTAGTTACAGATTGTGGAAGTATACAATTCTGCTACTGCTGATAGCAATCAGTGCCTCATGGATGCTCAGATTTGGGCTGCTAGATCTATCTTCAGATCTGTCCCACTTAGCATGGCAGTAGAGGCACACTACACAATTGAGGATGTTTGCATGTTGGTGATGAGACTTTAACTTCACAAGGACTTTGTGATGGTCACTTCTGCTTTTGTAGACAGATGTGTCTGTTGCTTGTTACAAGCACAAATCAAAGTCAGACTCCAGTATCTACAAACCAGCATTCCGAGTGCATGTTGAGTCAAAACTCATTGAAAGGAAGAGGACGTTCTAGGGAGCAAGTTCTTGGTCATTTGGGAAGAAGCAGTTGGTGGAGGTAGTTTGCTGAAATTGGTTGAACTCCATAGAAAATATTTTTAATATTGGACAAACTCCATCATTGGAGCAAATTGAGCGACTATTTGCCTCAAGGTCGCTGTACACTGTATCTTACGTTGAACACCCTTTCCCTCTTTTCTTTTGCCCTAATGTTTCTAATATCCCCTTTACTAGATTCCAAACCTCCCCTCCGCGCAACCCCCATCCCCCGTCCCCGCCAGACATGCAGACATCCTAACCAAAGGTTTGGATAGACAACCTGGTCTCAGGCCTCTCACTCTTCAGCCAGCTGCTTGCTGGTGTGCAAGAGCAGTCAGGGTAACAAGTTCTCATATTATCACCTCGTTCTTGCCCTGCGTCTTCCTTAAACAGCACAATCAGGACCAGAAACGTAGTAGCTGTGGAATAGTGGCTGTCGTCATGCATCCTGTCTTTTTATGGCAGTCCTGTCCTTTCCATTCTTGCAGTATTACACTGATTTATGTAATACCGCTGCTGGTTTTAATATCCCCACCAACCTAATCTCTCTGTGTCTGTCTCTCTCTCTCTCTCTAAGCAGCATGGATTCTTACCTCCCGCTGAGCAGTTGTGTGTTTTATTTGGAAAACTCAATGGTCTTCTGCCCATACAAGAGGAGGAGTTAAGCTGAAGATGCAAATTGTTTCCTGTGCCCTGCATCAAAGATTGGAAATGGATTTTGTCTTTTATGAGGATGGCTGTTTGGCTGGCTGAGAGTTAAGATGGAACATATGCTTTTGATAGTTGCGAATGTTACTTTGGGGGATAAAAATGTCTTATTTTTTCCCACAGAACTCGAATGAAAGTGAAATAAAATCCATTGAATCTATATCCTAAGAGACTGAAGAGGCTATTGGACTTTATTACCTTTCACATTATTTATTGGAGCTTTTATTTAATTGGTAAAAAACGCAATAGCAGCCAACTTCAGTAAGTGATTACATGGCACACATTCAAGGCACTCTGAAACAGCCTGTGTTAGGGTTTTTTTGTTAAATGAAAAATTCCTGTGAATGATATGAGTAATGGCATATTTCTAAATTAAAGAATTTGGTGGTGAAAATAGCACTCCCTTAGGAGATCCACTCTGTGCATAAGAGACGCATTTATATAATAGCAACACCGCAGTCAAAAGGTATGTCCAGGACTCCGAAAAAGATCCACTAAATTTACATCAACTTAACATCCAAGCTGAGTGCATTAGTACTGTAGTTACCACTTTCAGCTGCGCTAAATCCCACCAAAATATAATATCCCGCTGCTCATTTTGAGTAATCGCCGTTGTTTACAAAGAACCCACAACTTTTCGAGGATGATGCCCTACTGTTCTAGACTCTGCGAGCGCGAGGTTGAATATTGTAGTTATACACATCCATTCCATATTTCAGGATGGATGCAGTCAGCTCATTGATTCACTCAGCGAATGCATGAGATAGAAGTGGAAGGCTCAAGAAAAACTACATGAGCAATATATTCAAAAGCTTTTTTTGTCTCCCCTCAATTTTTCACTCTTCGCCTCCTGAAGGCAATGCTTCTTTCCGGGGTACAGTTCCATGGGCATCAGCAACTCTCTAGTGCTTTGCTCAATTGATGGTTTTATCGTGGAAGCAAAATATTGTGGAGCAGATGGGCCGAATGGGCTGTTTCTGTGCTGTAAATTATTTGTAGTTCCCTAAAAGTCCGATGTGACCTTCCACTCACTGGTATCCCTGTGCTGACCCAGTAATTAGCTGAGTTGATTTAAAGCACATCTGCACCTTCATTGTACATATGTAAAGTTCTTCTGAAACGCTAAAAATAAGGAAGGTAACTACATTATAATTTTAAATAAAATATCAGCAATAATTGACAACTAATGGGAAATAAAACAGTAACTAACGTTACTGCTTCGTAAATTATATTATGAAAATTGTATGTCCTCCTGTCCATCATATTTCCTTGTCATCCCTTGTATCACACTAAAATTTCTCATACTCCCAAAAAAAGGAACAAAAAAACGGTCCAGATTAACACAACACCAGAGCCAGAATGTCTGCATTCATTTCAATTTGCGCTTCTTTGAAATCAATGGGGGTAAAATTGGCTCGCACCCCCTTTGGGGCGATAACTTTGCCAGGGCACTACTTTTAGCGCCCTGAAAAAATTAGCACCCCCGCGCCCGAAATTCAATGATAGCGCCCCAAGCAGGAGGCGGGGCGCTACTGGAAGTGCTCCCCCTCCCTCTTGGGGCGCTCCCATTGAATATTGTGCCGCTATGTGCAGCAGCGCCACGCGTGCCGGCACGTAGCGCCGCGGTATTGCAGACCTTCCATCCCTGATTAAAGGGGAGGGGCCTAGCACAGCGCGCACCGGGGCCCTGCTAGACCACCGGGGAGCGAGGTGCCGGCAAAAGAGCCTGGCACCCCGCAGGAGGGAGGCCAGAGGCGGCAGGTGCTGGCAGGCGGCCCAAAAAAAATGGCCGCCCGGCACCTGCCCTTTATCACCGTCCCGGCCACAAAAACGCCAGCCTGACTCTGTTGGACATAATGTCCGGTGGTAGGTATGGGAGCGCGAGCCAAGTTTGCGGCCGGGGCGCTGCGTACAGAGATGATATTATCGCTGTAGGCGCAGTGCCGCGGGGCGCTACCGGCTACTGCCGCCGCTAAGCTCGCACTGAATTTCGCGGGAGGCGTTAGCGGCGCCGCGCCTGGGCGCTAGTTGCTTTGCGCTCCGTTAGCGCCCTCTCAAAGCGCGAATGGGAGGCGCAAAGCAACCAAATTTTTCCCCCAATGTGTTTATTTAACAGCAATTAAACTCTCTCAGCCTTAAAGGGACACATGCACCTAGCAGATGAATTGTGGGTTAATTTCCATGGGGGATTTTAGATCATAACTTTGGCAGAAGAGCTGCGGAAACGCCTGGGGGGGGGGGGAAGACGGCATAAATACCGTTCGTGCCATTTTCACGGCAGGTTTCGCAGCTATTACACCTGAAGTTATGGCGGACGATCAACCTTGTTATATTTTCCTTGGCGTGGTATTCCTGCCCTTACATGGGCAGTGCAACAAGAGATTTGCGAGTACCGTCTGCACCACCTATAGCGGGCCCGTTCGTGCAAACGCGATTTGCCTGCTATATGCAGCGGATGCTAAATGCATTGGACCCACTAATGCTTAAGATTTTGAAGAGGTAAGGATCTAGGATCCATAATCTAAATAAAAAGTTGGGGGGATTGAATTGCAACAGCAACTTGCTCAGTAATTAGCTGAGTTGATTTAAAGTACATCTGCACCATCACTGTTACATACGTTAAGTTCTTCTGAAATGCTAAAAATAAGGAAGATAGCTACATTTTAATTTTAAATAAAATATCAGCAATAATTGACCACTAATGGGAAATAAAGCAATAACTGTCGTTACTCACAATTCATCTGCTAGGTGCATGTGTTCCATTAAGCCTGACAGAATTTAATTGCTATTAAATAAACACATTGAATTCGAAGAAGCGCAAAATGAAGTGAATGCAGACATTCTGGCTCTGGTGTGTTATTCTGGAGCGTTCTTTTGTTCCTTTATAGCATTTTTTTTAGTATGAGAAATTTTAGTGTGATACAAGGGATGACAAGGAAATATGACAGACAGGAGATATACTACGTTTATAATATCAATATATAGTGCCTTTAACGTAGTAAAATGTCCCAAGTTGCTTCCCAGGAGAGTTATCAGACAAACATTTGACACCGAGCCACACAAGAAGGTATTAGGACAGGTGACCAAATTCCTGATCAAAGAGGTAGGTTTTAAGGAGTGCCTTAAAGGAGGAGAGGTGGAGAGGTTTAGGGAGAAATTTCAGAGTTTGGTGCTTGGTGTCTAGACAGCTGAAGGAACGGCCGCCAATGGTGGAACAAAGGAAATCAGGGATGCGCAAGAGGCCTGATTTGGAGGAGCACAGAGATCTCAGAGGGCTATAGGGCTGGAGGAGGTTATAGAGATAGGGAGAAGCAAGGCCATGGAGGGATTTGAAAACAAGGATGATAATTTTAAAATCGAAGCTTTGCCAGACCAGGAGCCAAAGTAGATCAGCGCGCACTTGGGTGATGGATGAACGGGCATCAATTTTGGATGGGCTCAAGTTTACGGAGGTTGGTAGGTGGGAGGCTGGCCAGGAGAGCATTGGAATCGATGCAAAATCGGAAATTAACCGATCATCTTTATTTAGCGAACAGCTGATTGAAGCTGCTCGAAGTCTCCATCAGCTGTTCGCACTGTTAACAACCACGGCAGTCGGAGAGTTGAGACTTAGTGCAGCTTCAGTCAGATGTTCCTGGGGCATTAAAAACAGATAAAAGGGGTAGACAGTCCTCAGAGGCTAAGGTAAATAGTTAACAGCACTTAAATCGCACTTTAACCAGGTGCGAAAAGCTGATTGAACTACCCGAAATAGTCGCAGCGCTTAATGTGTTACGAGCGCTGCCTTTGTAGTTGAATTCAAGGCAAATGGTTAGTGTCATTTACCCGTTATAGGTGGCTGCCTGGGATGATTTAAGTGGTGGGGACTGTCTATAACATCATGGAGAGGGTCATAGAAATTGAAGCAGAGGAAGCCAGTGCTTGTGCCACTGCCAGCGCTATCTACTCTACACCCATTTCCCTGCTTTCATAAACAAGTCATTTAATGAACGTGACTTCTGCCATGCATTAATGCTCGCTGTCATATTGCTTGTTCTGGTTGTCTGCTAGTTTAGAATAGATTACAGGAAAACTCTATATTTAGTGTGTATCGTGTTGTTCCATATCTCTCTGTTCATTGTCCTGTGTGCGATGAGATAACAATGACATACAGACCGAAAGGAAGTTTAGATACTGCCCGATGTTTTTGGGAGGAGGCGGAGGCTTCTGTGGAGTTAGCTCCACAAAGAATCTTAATTGCCTCGCAGAATAGTGGGATGGTACAAGTCACGCGGCATGTTGATAACCTGTACCTATTCCAAACAAAAGGCATGAGCAGGGTGAAACACATGTTCAATTTGCACTTAGCAGTCTGGCTAAAGAAAGAAAATAAAGACTTGCATTTATATAGCGCTTTTCATGAGCTCAGGACGTTCCAAACTACGTTTTGAAGTGTAGTCACTGTTGTCATATAGGGAAACGCAGCAGCAGTTTTGCTGAATAACAGCATTTTTTTTCACGATGGTGGATGAGGGATAAATATTGGCCAGGACACCAGGGACAACTCCCCTGCTCTTCTTCGAATCTTTAACGTCCACCTGAGAGGGCAGACAGGGCCTCAGTTTAACATCTCATCTGACAGTGCAGCACTCCCTCAGTACTGCAAGGAGTGTCAGCCTAGTTTTTGTGCTCAAGTCCTTGGAGTGGGATTTGAACCCATGGCCTGCTAACTCAGAGACGAGAGTGCTACCCACTGAACCCCAGCTGACACGCTGATGAACCTTGTTTTGCCAGCACTTTGTCAGGGTTCATGCCTAGAAATTGATACACAGTTTATTTTTGATCTTCGGCTTAGGGAGGCAGGGAGAAAGGCAGCATCAGTGACTGACACGCTCCTAGCTTCCCCACAGCTAGTTCAGGTCAGCAGTAGCATGCCAGTTTGCCTACCCCCTCAATGGGGAAAAGGTGCCAGAGACAACGGAAGGAAATTGAAGAAATGTGGAGGGGGAAGAGAACATTTAAAAACTTGCTCTAAATTACAGGAGCTTTTCTCAAGCAAAACCTCAAGTATAATCTCAAATATAATTTTATTTACTTTTTGAAATTTATTTCAGGAATGTTATGCAGTAAGAAATGTTCCTTGGTTTTGTACGTTTCCCCCCCTCCCCCACAATTTTATCCTGTGTTTCCCCCTCCCCTAATTTCATCCTTTGCCCCCCCCCCACCCCTAATTTAATCACCACTACCTTTACCAACCTCCATTGGCTCCCTGTCGCCACTGTGCTAAATTCAACATTCTTATCTTCGTCGACAAACTCATTCATGACCCATCCTCCTCACCAACTCTATCCCAGCATGGTTCTTCAACTCTGGCCTGCTGTCCATCCCTCTCCCCCGACCACTGCCCTAGTTTTCCCTCACTTAGTGGCAGAATTATGTAGTCATGATGCGGAGATGCCGGCGTTGGACTGGGGTGGACAAAAATGAGAAGTCGCACAACACCAGGTTATAGTCCAACAGATTTATTTAAAATTACAAGCTTTCGGAGCTATCGCCCCTTCGTCAGGTAAAGTTACAATGAGTGAATCTACAAAAGTTCACAGAATATAAACACAGAAACTGCAGAGATACAATCTTTCAGGGAAGGTGTCCTTACATCAAAGACACACCAAGAGCACAGCCAAGACAATGAGATGTGTCCCAGGGGGTCCAACGTGTCAAATCCTGCTGTCGGCAGTTTTTTTTTGGGGGGGTTTGTATTTTGTGTTTGTTTTTTTTTGTGTTTGTTTTTTAAAAACTGGAAAGACAGACAACGATGTCAAGTCACGTTCTGTAGCGTGACATGAACTCGATATCCCTATTGAGGCCGTCCTCATGAGTGCGGAACTTGGCTATCAGTTTCTGCTCGATGATTTTGCGTTGTCGTGTGTCTCGAAGGCCGCCTTGGAGAACGCTAACCCGCAGATCCGAGGCTGAATGCCCTTCACTGCTGAAGTGTTCCCCGACTGGGAGGTCTATTATGTAGGTCTAATCCTTTGGAACTCCGTCCCTGAACCTCTGTGCCTTGCTACTTCCTGCCCTGTCCTTAAAGGCCTCCTTAAAACCAATGACTTTGCACATGTTTTCTGGTCAACACCCCTCGTTTTCCAATTACTGCACAGTGGAGCGGGGAGGGGGGAAATCCGAAGCCTTGTGAAGTTTAATTATTTATAGGAGCTATATAAATTCAAGTTGCTGTTTTTTTAAGCAGGGTATGAGTTACTCACTGCACAACTGTATAGTGTTGTTCAGTAAGATGAGGTTGAATTTACACAGTTGCTGCTTTGTGGGCAGGGTAAGGGTTACTCACTGTGCAACCGTACAGAGTTGCTGTTTGCTCAGCAGGTTAAGGGTTATTATGCAACTGTATGGAATTGTTTATTTAGCAGAGAACACGACTGAGGTTATGCACTGTAACTGTCTGGAGTTCCTGTTTGACTGGAAAAGATCCTTCAGATTTGTGGGTAGATCTCTAATTTGCAGATCTGTCCACACACTTAAATAAAAGCATATAATTCATAAAAGGCTTTATCTAGATGCTGCAAAATGCCAGAGTAAACTGTGGTGTCCTCTTTCCATCCATCTTTTTGTTCATGTAAGGACATTTTTAAGAAATTCAAAATGGTTCTGGTGTTGTCATGCAGATTTAAAGGTAGCGTTGGGCTGGATTATAAAATAAAAACCGTGAACCAAACTAAAGAGGGTATCACTCACCAGGACTACGTTATAGAAATTTTAACAATTTCAAAAAAACATATGAATGTTAACCCACTTTTGTTTCTGATTTCCTCTTGATTTTGTTTTTAAGTGTTTGTTTAAGTGATGCCATCAGGCAAGTTAATTTGAACGAACTGCGGAGTCCCACAGTAAAAGGGACCCATATCAGCGGAGGTGTATTTGTTTGTGCATGTTGCTGGCGAGGAGGAATTACTGAGTCCCAACAGTGTGAGGGCATTGGGTTAATATCAGTAGGGATGATACCATTAACATGGGGATAGCTAGAAGGAGTCTGACAGTATGAGGAAGATGGCTTAATATCGATAGAGATTAAGTCGTTAACATGGTGCTGGCTGGGGGGACGTTAACAGCATGAGGGAGCTGAATAAATATCAGTGAAGGTACAATTGACCCACTCTGGGTCTGCTTCAGTAGTCCTTATTAATTCACAATTGCTGAATTGCCCGGGGTTAATGACTGTATTCCACTGATGCTCATTCAACAAATGAAAGACTTAGAGGGTTGAAAATGTCACTTTCAGATCAATTTTGTATGTTTGGTTGGGGGTGGGGTGAGGGGGGGCGGAATTCCTGGATAGGTACTTAATATTCACAGTACTTAACTGTTTGTAACGCTCACTGTACTTGTCCCTTGAGTTACATTGCTCTTCAATATTAACAATACTTACACTGAGAATTGCTTTCTTTAATTCCTAACTCCCAGGAATGTAGTTACACAATGCAGAAATGTCACAGCCCTTAATGAAACTGTAGTTTGCATTTTTATTCCAGCTAAAATCTTAAAAGGTAAGATTAAGAAAAAGCCATTCAGATCACACGCAAATGAGGCCCGGGTCTCAAAATGGTCCAGGCCCATAAAATCATAGAAATTTACAGCACAGGAGGAGTCCATTCAGCCCATCGTGTCTGTGCCGGCCGACAAAGAGCTATCCAGCCTAATCCCACTTTCCAGCTCTTGGTCCGTAGTCTTGTAGGTTACGGCACTTCAAGTGCATATCCAAGTACATTTTAAATGTGATGAGGGTTTCTGCCTCTACCACCCTTTCAGGCAGTGAGTTTCAGACACCCACCGCTCTCTGGGTGAAAACATTTCTCCTCTAATCTTTCTACCAATTACTTTAAATCTATGCCCCCTGGTTATTGACCCTTCTGCTAGGGGAAATAGGTGCTTCCTATCCACTCTATCTAGGTCCCTCATAATTTTAGACACCTCAATTAAGTCTCCCCTCAGCCTCCTCTGTTCCAAAGAAAACAACCCCAGCCTATCCAATCTTTCCTCATGGCTAAAATTCTCCAGTCCGAGCAACATCCTTGTAAATCTCCTCTGTACCCTCTCTAGTGCAATCACATCTTTCCTGTAATGTGGTGACCAGAACTGTTCGCAGTACTCTGGCTGTGGCCTAACTAGTTTATACAATTACATTTTATACAGTTTCAGGTCTCCAAAATGGTCCGGACCTCAAAATGACTCAGGCCTCATGGTGATAACAATGGGCAGATGGCCTTGTGTTGAGTGCCTAAAATTAAAATTGGCCCCACTGAGTCCAAATTGTCATGCCCCACCACTGCCACAGTTGAGATCAGCTATCGTAGAACAGACCCGGATTCTTGAGCTGTTCTGGTCTGCATGGCTCACTACTGCGGCACATAGTGAGGCATGAGGGAAACGAGGCCATGAAATTCGACAATGTAGCGTCGGTAGTTATGGCCTTTTTTTTTTTAAAGGTGTCCGTCTCGCTTCCACCCACTTCCCGCGTGGCCTGCGCTGTTCGCCATCTTGGTGAGGGTGATAGCGTGGGCGGTACGTGCGTGCGCCGGCAGTATGCAGATCGTGACATCAGTCAGCGTGTAACAGCTGATTTGACGCATGACCTGCCATTTTCGACGTCGCCACTCCATTCAACGGCCTAGTCACGCATAGTTGAACGCGCATTCAGCTGCACGAGGAACCCCCCGCCGGCGCTACTTAAAGTGTTGCCTCCAACTTGCAGTTAAGTTGCTTATTGCTACGTACTGGCTCTTGCAGAGTTTGTAGGAGTACTGGGTTGTTGGAATGCATTAAAAAAGTTGTTAAAGTATGCAGGGAGTGCTGCTGGACGTTGGGAAGGCATTTGTGCTACTGGAAGGCCTCTGAGTACACCACTTGCTCCCAGTCATGGGGGCTCTAGTTGCAGACCCCTCATGCTGCAGCATGACAGGGAGATGGAGCAGAGACAGCAAAGAAGACAAGCTGCTCATGGAGGGGAGGGGAGAGGAGGGCTCACAGCAGGAGGCCTTACCCATTTCGGGTCTTCAGTGAGCACTTCTCCTACATGCACCTAAGCCAGGAGCAGTGTGTTCGGCGGCTCCGCTTCACCAAGGAGATGGTTACAGAACTCTGCCACCCCTTGGAACCAGACCTGGAGCCTCAGAGCAGGGCGACAACAGCTCTGCCAGTGGCCCTCAAGATGACCATGGTCCTGAATTTTTTCCTCCAGCGGATCCTTCCAGGGTGGAACAGGCAATCAGGGCAAACATCTTGAAGTTCACCATCCATCGCTGCGTCCGGAGGTCACAGAGGCTCTGTACGCTAGGAGAGGGGACTTCATTGTCTTCTTTCTAAACAGGGAGAAGCAGGAGGAGCGTGCACGTGGCTTTGCCAGGATATCGGGCTTCCCCATGGTGCAGGGTGCCATCGACTGCACACACATGGCTTTGCGGGTGCAGCATCTCAATGGGGAGATGTTCCGTAACTGCAGAGGGTACCAATCACTTAATGTACAGTTGGTGTTTGATCACGCACAGTACATCATGATGATGAATGCCCAGTATCCTGGCAGCAGTCATGATGCCTTCATCCTGCACCAGTCTGCTGTGCCAGCAATCTTCCAGCCACTGCATCGAACCCAAGGGTGGCTGCTAGCTGATGAGGGCTATCCGCTCTACACCTGGCTGATGACACCCCTCCTCAACCCCACCATTCGTGGCCAGCACTCATATAATGACAGCCATGCTATCATGAGGAACGTCATCGAGCAGACCATCGGGGTATTTAAGCAACTGTTCCGCTGCCTTGCCCGCTCGGGAGGCATCCTCTCATATTCACTGGAGCGGGTGTCCCAATTCGTGGTGGTCTGCTGCATCCTCCACAACTTGGCCATCATGAGGGCACAGCCCTTGCCACTACGGGTTCCATGACCACCTCGCGAGGAAGAGGAAGGGAGGAGGCAGCATGCAAATCCACGTTCCGGACGGACTGTCCGTGAGCGCATCGTCAGACTCCGGTTCCCCTGAATGAAATCCAAGATCCCCGTTGCTCAACAATTCCCCACCTTAACATCCCTCTGTCACGGAACATCACAGCATCCTCTTGGCCACAATACTGAAATGAAAGCCACCACATTCCAAACATTCCAAACCAAATTTATAAATCATTCAATCCAATAATACATAACAAAGTCAACTAATCACCTTTGTTCATTCCCTTAGTGCCTGTCTTGTGTGTGCCTTTGCCTGTCCTAGTGCTCCTACAAAGTGCTACCCCAGTGGCTACAGCATGGCTGGTGGAAGGCTGCTGACTTTCAGTGGAAGAGACTGCAGATGGCCTTGCAGGGCGACCTCGAGCAGCTCTGGGCCTAGAAGGCCCGGCTGTAGACTGCACCACCTCAGCATGGACGGCAGCAGTCTGGGCGGGGTGGCTGACCGGCAACAGGAAGGGCATGGTGGAGTGGCAGTGGTGGAAATACGAATGCTGTCATCCTGAGCGCGGACAGCAGGTTCGTGCTCCACCCAGGCGGCACCTCAGCAATCCTAGTAATCTGTTGAAGGACAGATTGCTCGACTGCTGTGACACCCTGCAAGCCCCTTTCGACACTGGTAAACCCAGCCACGATGGCAGCAGTCTAAGCTTGCTTGGCAGCAAGCTGAGTCTGCAAGAGAGTAGTCTTAAGCTTGCATGGCAGAATTCGGAACTTCCACTGCAGCACTCAGACACTGGGTGGCTTCCGCTTGTGCTGCAATGGAAGCTGAGACATTGCCCATCAGACCCTGCATCACGGTTGGGTCCACAAGTGCTCTAATGGAGTTGCCCATCACTTCCATCTTGGAAATCATGGGTTCCAGGCTCTGCACAAAGCCCCGTGCAAGGTTGGAGCCGGACTCCTCCATGCTCCTGACAGTGACAACAGGCTCTCTGACAGTCCTGCCAATGCACCAAGCATTCCTGTGTGTAAGCCCATGACTCTCTTCTTCTGAAGGCTGCCCCATTGAAGTCCTCATCTGAGTCCCCTGCAGCAGAACTCGTGTGCGGCTTCGCCCTTCGGGGAGCTGGCACCTGCATTACCTTTTTCCCCCTGCCCTCGCTGCAGGCCACTCGTGCCCGGTGACTCAACATGTGCCGATCCCGCCTCTATACTACACTCTAAAATCCTCGCAGTGTCAGTATCTAAGCTGGTGCCTGCAAGTGTCAGATCGAGTGGCAGTGTCTCTTCTCCATCACTCCCATTTTGTTCTTCCTGTACTGGCTGGGAAATTTGGAGTTCTTGGGTATCTGAAAGGAAAAAGGCACAAGGGTCGGGTTGTGGTGCGGGGAGTGGGGGGAAAGCAAGATGTGCATGCTTACGCCATCAGCAGCTTGTAAGTGAGAAGTGATTGTGGGATGAGGGGGAAGTGGGGTGTGCGAAGGGGGATTAGGTATGAGCATACCATCATCTTCAATGGTTTCAGCCTCGCCGATTGCCACAGCCTCAGTGACAGCCCCTTCAATAATGTAGAGCACCATCTCCTCCAGCTGGATCAGGATATGCAGCCGTGCCTGTCCCCCGCCAGTTCGCTGCTGCTGTCTTCTGTTATGCGCCATCTTAACCTGCAAGATAAAGGGAAGTGTGCCAGTGAGTGTGGTACCACATGTGTTTGGGTGATGTGTCTGTCATGGTTGAATAGATGGCAGTGTGTGCAAGATCTGAGATGTGGGTGTGAAGCTTGCAGCAGTGGTAAGTGTGTGAGGATGAGGTAAAGTTATGATAGTGAGGTATGAGTCATGATTGATAGAGATTGCAGGTAGGTGAGTGATGGGGAGTGTGGTGCATTGAGCAGTGTGTGAGGCTATTGGTGCAGTTGGTGGGATATGACATTTGAAGATGCACTCACTGACCTTGACTACTCGTGAAGTCATTAAACTTCTTTCGGCACTGGATCCAGTTCCTCAGGGAAAGATTGCTGGCAGTGACTGACGTAATAAAGACTCACTACGCACTTGAACATAAAGCAAGGCTTTAATCAACTTGTAACAAAACATGGAGGTCTAGTTAGCAGTCACTAGCTTCCTGTTTCCAGATTGTCTCTGCCCAAGGTGGGCCCATGCCTGAGTATTTATACTCCCTGGACGGCGCCCCAGCTGGCCGCCCAGTAGTACTTCCTGAGTTGTTACTTGCGATTTATGACAGTGACCACTTCAGCTATCTGCTCCCACTGCCTTCTTACAGTGAGCCTGGCACCCTGCGGGTAGAGGACCTGTCTCCTCTGTTCAACCTCCTGCACTAAGGCCTCCAGTGCTGTGTCTGAGAACCTAGGTTCCCTTTCTCTGCCCTGTTATTGCTCACTATTCCAGAATCATTCTGGAATGCAAAGATAAACCCCGGCTCCTATTCTCTACTGCTAACCGTCGTCTTAAACCCCTCTCCCATCTCCTCCACCCTCACCTCCAATAACAAGTGTGAGGAGCTCATGGATTTCTTTGTCTCTAAGACTGAGACCATCCGATCAGCTGCCTCTGCCACTTCCCTTCCTTCCCCTAGCCCACTGGGCCTAACTTCCTCAAAGGTTCCCCCTGCCCTAGCCCTGAACTCACATCTTTCTCCAGTTTCTCTCTGATCTCCCCTCATGACCTCTCTGCGCTCATCTTGTCTATGAGATCCACCTCCTGCTCCCTCTGCCCTATTCCCACCACACTGCTGACCACCCAACTTCCTTTTCTGGCTCCCATGTTAGCTGACATTGTTAACAGTTCTCTCTCCTCAGGTACTGTCCCCCTCTCCCTCAAATCTGCCATCATCACCCCACTCCTCAAAAAAACAAACCTTGATCCCTCCGTCGATGCAAACTACCACCCCATCTCCAACCTCCCTTTCCTCTCCAAAGTCCTTGAACGTGTTGTCGCCTCCCAAATCCGTGCCCAGCTTTCTCGCAATTCCATGTTTGAATCCCTCCAATCTGGTTTCCGCCCTTGCCACAGTACCGAAACGGCTCTCATCAAAGTCACAAATGACATCCTTTGTGACTGTGACAAAGGTAAACTATCCTCCTCGTACTTCTTGACTTGTCTGCAGCCTTTGACACGGTTGACCACTCCATCCTTCTCCAACGCCTCTCCACCGTCGTCCAGCTGGTGGGACTGCACTCGCCTGGTTCCATTCTTACTATCTAATCATAGCCAGAGAATCACCTGCAACGGCTTCTCTTCCCGCTCCTGCATCGTTCCCTCTGGTGTCCCCCAAGGATCTATCCTTGGCCCCCTCCTATTTCTCATCTACATGTTGCCCCTTGGCGACATCATCCAAAAACACAGCGTCAGTTTCCACATGTACGCTGACGACACCCAGCACTACCTCTTCTCTCGACCCCTCCACGGTGTCTAAATTGTCAGACTGCTTGTCCAACATCCAGTTCTGGATGAACAAAAAAAATTTCCAATTAAATATTGGGAAGACCGAAGCCATTGTTTTCGATCCCCGCCACAAACACCGTTCCCTAACCACTGACACTGCACTAAGGCCTGCCTAACATCTGTTTGAGGCTGAACCACACTGTTCGCAACCTTGGTGTCATATTTGACCCTGAAATGAGCTTCTGACCACATATCCGCAGCATAACAAAGACCGCCTACTTCCACCTCCGTTACATCGCCCGTCTTCGCCCTTGCCTCAGCTCATCCGCTGCTGAAACCCTCATCCATGCCTTTGTTACCTCTAGACTTGACTATTCCAATGCACACCTGGCTGGCCTCCCACATTCCACTCTACATAAACTTGAGGTCATCCAAAACTCAGCTGCCCGTGTCCTAACTCGCACCAAGTCCTGTTCGTCCATCACCCCTGTGCTCGCTGATCTACATTGACTCCCAGTTAAGCAGCGCCTCGATTTCAAAATTCTCATCCTTGTTTTCAAATCCCTCCATGGCCTTGCCCCTTCCTATCTCTGTAATCTCCTACGGCCCCACAATGTCCCCCCCCCCCCCCCTCAAGATATTTGCGCTCCTCTAATTCTGCCCTCTTGAGCATCCCTGATGATAATCGCTCAACCTTTGGTGGCCGTGCCTTCTGTTGCCTCGGCTCTAAGCTCTGGAATTCCCTGCTTAAACATGTCCGCCTCACTACCTCTCTTTCCTCCTTAAAGACGCTCCTTAAAACCTACCTCTTTGACCAAGCTTTTGGTCATCTGCCCTAATTTATCCTTGTGTGGATCGGTGTCAAATTTTTTGTCTTAAAATACTCCTGTGCAGTGCCTTGGGACATTTGACCACATTAAAGGTGCTATATAAATACAAGTTGTTGTTGTTAAGCCATAACTGCCTGACAGTTGCCTTGACAATAAGCACAATGAGGTGCTGAATTCAGAATGCACCTCCCCTTTAAGAAGTGCAGACTTCGTTTAAAACTGGAGGCTATCTTTAAATAGAGCTCACATCCCAAGACCTTGAGCCCCCCTGCTGAGCGCTCAGCCACTCGGCCGCTCTCACCGCTGGGCTGCACGCATCAATAATGTTGATTAGCAGGCAGCACGAATGTTACGTGCTGCCTGCACTACTTTCAATGGGCGTGGCCAGATCGCACATCACGATCCCCGCACCCGTTTTCGGGCCTACTCGAATTTTTAGCCCCAGGTGTCTTAGATACATTCTTCTGTTCGTAAAGAGTCTAGGATTTAGGGTTGGACAATACAATGGGCAGGGAAAACAAATAAGGTACTGCAGCTTCAAAATGCTGTAGCCTTCTAAATGGAAAAATTTAAATGGGTTGAATAATTTACACCTTTGCTAAGAATTCTAATTTTAATTCAGTACATATTTTTTCAGGTCTGCCTAAGCTGTTGGGGAATCTGTCACTTTTTAATAACTGTTATGTACTCTTGTGTACACAGGGTTTCTGCACAACACTGAGGCATCAAGTAAATGATGGAAGTGATGAGGTGTAACAATGAGCTAGTGCTTCAATGCATCAAACCAGGGACTGATGCAACATAGCTTCATTGCTAAAGTTCCCCACACTGCAAAGTTTTGGTATCAATTGAATTGATAAGGGATTGGTGAAAGTGCCCGGGAAAGTTATTCAGAACGAGTCTAGGTGTCTTCTCCTCCATAATTCCCTTGTTTATCTCATCTTTACCACTGCTGAAAGCCTTATCCACACTTCAGCAATCTCGGCCCTAAGCTTTGGAGTTCCCTCCCTAAACCTGTCCACTTCTCCACCTTTTTCTCCTCCTTTAAGACGCTCCTTAAAACCTACCTCTTTGACCAAGCTTTTGGTCACCTGTCCTAATATCTCTTTATGTGGCTCGGTGTCAGTTTTTTTTCTGATAACGCTCCTGTGAAGCACCGTTAAAGGTGCGATTATAAATGCAAATTTTTGTTCCTTACTTCCAGGCTTCACTTCTCCAATGTTCTCCTCACCCATCTCCCATGCTACACCTTACACAAACCCCAACTTGTCTAAAATCCTGCCCCTGCATTCTGTACCACACCAGGTCCCACTTGCCCATCACTGATCTCTTAACACATCGAATTCAAAATCCTTACCCTTGTTTACAAAGCCGTCCATGGCCTTGCCATTCCCGAACTCTGCAACCTCCTTCGGCCCTGTGTCCCAGCCTATGCCCCTCTGTCATCTAATGCTGGGCTCGTGTGCATCCCTCTTCAACTTCAGGTGTTAGCCGTGGCTCAGTGATAGCACTCTCGCCTCTGAGTGGGAAGGTCGTGGGTTCAAGTCCCACTCCAGAGACTTGAGCACAAACTCCAGCTGATGCTTCAGTGCAGTACTGAGGGAGTGTTGCACTGTCAGAAGTGCCGTTTTTCGGATGAGACATTAAACGGAGGTCCTGCCTGCTCTGTCGGGTGGATGTAAAAAATCCCATGGCACTATTCAAAGAAGAGTAGGGGAGTTCTCCCTGGTGTCCTGGCCAATATTTATCCCTCAACCAACAGCACTAAAACAGATTATCTAATCATTATCACATTGTTGTTTGTGGGACCTTGCTGTGCGCTAATTGGCTGCCGTGTTTCCTACATTACAACAGTGATTACACTTCAAAAGTACTTCATTGGGTGTAAAGCGCTTTGGGACGTCCTGAGGTCCTGAAAAGCGCTATATAAATGCAAGTCTTTCTTTCTTCCTTCCTTCCGCTGCTCCACCATCAATAGGAGAGCCTTCAACCACCTTGGCCCAACTCGCTGGAATTATCTCCCTAAACCATTCCAACCTTGTTGCCTCTTTCCAATCCTGCAAAGGCACACCTTGGGCCACTGTTCCTCTTCTGTTGCTTGTCATGCAGTTTTTCTCTTGTGAAGTGTCTTGTGACTTTTTTTATTAGTTCCTGGGATGTGGGCGTCGCTGGCAAGGCCAGCATTTATTGCCCATCCCTAATTGCCCATGAGAAGGTGGTGGTGAGCTGCCTTCTTGAACCGCCGCAGTGAAGGTACTCCCACAGTGCTGTTCGGGAGGGAGTTCCAGGATTTTGACCCAGCGACAATGAAGGAGTGGCGAGAAACTTCCAAGTCAGGATGGTGTGTGACTTGGAGGGGAACTTGGAGGTGATGGTGTTCCCATGCGCCTGCTGCCCTTGTCCTTCTAAGTGGTAGAGGTCGCAGGTTTGGGAGGTGCTGCCGAACAAGCCTTGGTGAGTTGCTGCAGTGCATCTTGTAGATGGTACACACTGCAGCCACGGTACGCCAGTGGTGGAGGGAGTGAATGTTTAAGGTGGTGGATGGGGTGCCAATGAAGCGGGCTGCTTTGTCCTGGATGGTGTCGAGCTTCTTGAGTGTTGTTGGAGCTGCACTCATCCAGGCAAGTGGAGGGTATTCCATCACACTCCTTACTTGTGCCTTGTAGATGGTGGAAAGGCTTTGGGAAGTCAGGAGGTGAGACACTCGCTGCAGAATACCTAGCCTCTGACCTGCTCTTGTTACCACAGTATTTATGTGGCTGGTCCAGTTAAGTTTCTGGTCAATGGTGATCCCCCAGGATGGGGGGATTTGGTGATGGTAATGCCGTTGAATGTCAAGGGGCTGTGGTTAGACTCCCACTTGTTGGAGATGGTCATTGCCTGGCATTTGTGTGGCACGAATGTTACTTGCCACTTATCAGCCTGAGCCTGAATATCGTCCCGGTCTTGCTGCATGTGGGCACGGACTGCTTCATTATTTGAGGAGTTGCAAATGAAACTCAACACTGTGCAGTTATCAGCGAACACCCCCATTTCTGACCTTATGTTGGAGGGGAGGTCATTGATGAAGCAGCTGAAGATGGTTGGGCCGAGGACACTGCCCTGAGGAACTCCTGCAGCGATGTCCTGGGGCTGAGATGATCAACCACCACAACCATCTTCCTTTGTGCTAGGTATGACTCCAGCCAGTGGAGAGTTTTCTCCCTGATTCCCATTGACTTCAGTTTTACTAGGGCTCCTTGATGCACACTCGGTCAAATGCTGCCTTGATGTCAAAGGCAGTCACTCTCATCTCACCTCTGGAATTCAGCTCTTTTGTCTATGTTTGGACCAAGGCTGTAAAGAGGTCTGGAGCCGAGTGGCACTGTTTCCTGTGGGGCTTTTTTTGATTGTGCGGCCCATTTACAGTTTCACGCATGCGCAAAATTTAACATTGAAAAATCTGGTCCCGGGCTGCACGGGACGGGCAGAGAGCTGCACGGCCGCGCAGCTTAGAGGGATTGTTGCCAAGTTGCCCTGGCGGAACCCAAACTGAGCATCGGTGAGCAGGTTATTGGTGAGTAAGTGCCGCTTGATAGCACTGTCGACGACACCTTCCATCACTTTGCTGCTGATTGAGAGTAGACTGATGGGGCGGTAATAGGGGTACAGTAGCATAGTGGTTATGTTACTGGACTGGTAATCTAGAGGCCTGGATTAATGATCCAGATCCAAATCCCACCATGGCAGCTGGGGAATTTAAATTCAATTAAATAAATCTGGTGTAAAAATATTAGTATCAATAATGGTGACCATGAAACTACTGGATTGTCGTAAAAACCCATCTGGTTCACTAATGTCCTTTAGGGAAAGAAATCTGCCATCCTTACCGGGTCTGGCCTATATGTGACTCCAGACCCACAGCAATGTGGTTGACTCTTAACTGCCCTCTGAAATGGCCTAGCAAGCCACATATTCAAGAAGGTGGCTCACCACCACTTTCTCGAGGGCAATTAGGGACGGGCAATAAATGCTGGCCTTGCCGGCGGCGCCCACATCCCGTGAATGAATTAAAAAAACTTGGCCGGATTGGATTTGTCCTGCTTTTTTGTGGACAGGACATACTTGGGCAATTTTCCACATTGTCGGGTAGATGCCAGTATTGATTACCTGACGAAGGGGCAGCAGCTCCGAAAGCTCGTAATTTTAAATAAAACTGTTGGACTATAACCTGGTGTTGTGCGACTTCTCATTTTTATCCACCCCAGTCCAACACCAGCATCTCCACATCAGGAACAGCTTGGCTAGAGGCTGTGTTAAGTAAACACAAGTTGAATGTAAATGGTTGAGGACAGAATTGGGTTTAACTTTGATGCCCCACCATGGTGGTAATAGTCTAACGACACACACCACCTGGGCTTGTGCATGAAGAATTTTATCTTGGGTGAGATACTGTTGGGTACACGCCAGCAAGAATCAGCAGCTGAGAATGAGTAGGTAGAGGGAGGGGAAAGTGTGTTCGAACTGTCTCCTAGAGTTGTGATTGTGCATTAAAATCCCACATTGTCTTTTTCTGTACAGTGCAAAATTCATGAATTTTTAGACCTTTCCTTAAACGGAAAAGTCAATGGGAGAATACTCCATAAAGATGTAGGTACACTTGTCTGCAGACTGCCTGTTAAGTACAGTGTAATGCTACACTTCCCTTCATGTCATTCCATTACAGTAATGGAAATAACAATGGCATGCGTAATTCAGAAGATCATCTGTTTCGACCATTATACTTCAAATACCCACCATTTGGTTCCTGTGTTAAGGCACGAGGAGGTTATCGAACAAACCTTGAATTCAACAATCAATCTCATGCCCCAGGCCAGACATTGAGAACAAGCTTGACTTGGCATGGTTCTCCTTATGCAGCATGCTTTATATAGATAGCAACAGCTCGACACAGATATTTCACCACATAAAGCCCAGTGTAAACACTTGGTCATCTCAGCCCCCGCATTAAATCCTTTTTTACACAGAGAGGGAGTGATGTGATCAAAAGGGAATCAAGCGTGTATAGATTATCCGTATGAGTCACTGACACGAGTGCAAGAGTCAGCACTTCTTAATTTGTACAAACAGACAGAAGTACATGTAGCTCAATTGTCAGTTAGGGAAGGAGCTCAAATTGGAACAGCTTACCCGTTAGTCACTGCTGCTGGGAAACCGTGCCAGAGTATGTTCAAACAAAGCTCAAGTTGTTTTTTGAAACTCATTCCTTTTTTCTTTCTGTGGGTGTTGAAGATTTGTTTTTCTTTAGTCTTCCGACTACAGAGCAGATCCCCATTAAATCTGCACAATGCGTTTTCTATAAAATGCTCCAGTCATTTCGAGAAGTGTGTTATTTCAAAGTTCATTATAAATTCTGCAAGGTCAGTGTTTAGGAATCCCATTATTTTATTTAAATACCAGCAGCTATTTTCAATATTGCTGTCAAACGTCTGACCACATTTATAACTGGCTCCCAAAGTAATTTGTTTTAGTTTAGAACTGCAAAACATTTTTAGTTGTTGAATATTTAATGCAGTTCAGGATGATGGATACCAGTGGAAAACGATGGAACTTTTTCCCTTTCATTGCGTTCAGTATCAGCATAAAGTGCTCCCCAGCCAGATAAAGAACGGGTTGAGTACAAGCGAAGAGCATCGATTAGGTTTTGCGTGGGTAGAAAGGTTTCCAGCACATTTTGTTTTTTTTTACTGTACAGTACCTACGATTGTTAGATATAATAAGAACCAGCCGTGAGGTGATTTTATACCGATGGTGGAATTCATACTGCCAGGACGTTGTCAGTGTAAAGAACATGAGCTCGGTGCCTCCATTTGTAACCAGGACCCAGCTCCACAGAGGCGGCAGAGAATGTAGCCCACCTTCCTATTGGCCTTTCCGATGGCCCTCCTTTTATACAGATGAACTGTATACCTTGTCCTTTTAGGTGGTGGAGGCTGTGGGTTTAGGAGGTGCTATCGAAGAACAGTTCAGTGTAAACACTTACCCTCCCTTACAATTCGGTTCTCATTCCTTACAGTACATTTTTTGTCTTAAAATACTCCTGTGAAGCGCCTTGGGACGTTTTACTACTTTAAAGGCGCTATATAAATACAAGTTGTTAATCAAACCACAGAAGTTCTTTATTTCTCCTCACAGACACTCTGAGCTTCATTGATCATCTTTTCTGAATTAAAGTAGTGCCCAGGTAATTGCAGGTCCCATCGATCAGGATTATTGGGAATCAAATTCCTCCCCAATTATAAGTCTGATTTCTTGGCCTACTCTGGGAACCCCCATATTGGCCTCTCCTCAACTGTGAATGTCAATCTTTTTCCACCTGCTTTAATTATCAATCCCTTCCCTTCCCTCACCATCTACTCAATAATAAACAATCAGGACCATCACTGTACTCTGATTAGGAGCCCTATACTCAAGCTCCCCGTGTGGTTAAGTGGCTGTAAACCACCTACACTGATCCCAGGTTTCCCCAGTTGTTTAGTGGGTAACTGCGTTGCTTGGTTGGAGCCATACACACCACAAAGGTCCCAAGTTCCATCAGCACTTTGTTCTGAGTTATATTAATCTGTCCCTAGGTAACAGTAACAATGTTGGAAATATCTGCCCCACCCTTAGCCTAGGGAAAAGAAAAAGCAGCTTGCGTACCTGCTCCTCATTGCTATCTAGTGGTTCCTACTTGAGAATATTGATGTGTGAACATCTGTATCTGAGGACTAGAATACAAGGGGGTAGAAGTTATGCTACAGCTATACGAAGCCCTGGTTAGACCACACCTGGAGTACTGTGAGCAGTTCTGGGCACCACACCTTAGGGACGATATATTGGCCTCGGAGGGAGTGCAGCATAGCTTTACCAGAATGATACCTGGACTCCAAGGGTTAAATTATAAGGAGAAATTACACAAAATAGGTTTGTATTCCCTGGAATTTAGAAGGTTAAGGGTCGTTTGATCAAAGTTTTCAAGATGTTAAGGGGAACTGATATGGTAGATTGAGAGAAACTATTTTCGCTGGTTGGGGACTGGTCTAACCAGGGCTTTGTATAGCTGTAGCATAACTACTACCCCATTGTATTCTTGGACTAGGGGGCATAGTCTAAAAATTAGAGTCAGGCCTTTCAGGAGTGAAGTTAGGAAACACTTCTACATACAAAGGGTGGTAGAAGTTTGGAACTCTTCCGCAAATGGCAATTGATGCTGGGTCAATTGTTAATTTTAAATCTGAGATTGATAAGTTTTTGTTCATCAAAGATATTAAGGGGCAAAGGCGGGTATATGGAGTTAGGTCACAGATCAGCCACGATCTCATTGAATGGTGGAACAGGCGTGAGGGGCTAAATGGCCTACTCCTGTTTCTGTGTGATGCCACCATCCCCCTCCAATGCGATGAGAGTGCTCACGTTTGAAGAGTGGGTATTTGGGGGAGATACTGGAGTGCGGCTTGTACCTATGAAACAGTGGCTCCAACACAAGTCAGTATCTTCCAAAGAAAGGAGCAAACTGGGAAAATCATGTTGACTATAAAGAACTGTTCAGTTACTCTCTAATTAAATTAGATAATTAGACTGTTAATGCAAATTAGATAGCAGTGGGACCACAACTGATGTTCTAAAATAAACAGCTCAGAAATGTATGCAATGCACCCTTCATGAATGTATTATCGTCAGGGCCACTGGTTTGCAGCTTTCAAGGAAAAATGGACTGCAGTGGGGAATGCATTCCCCAAAACACTGGTAATCCCACGGAATAGAAACAGAATTTGACTTATTTAGTCGCTGTAAACCACTGCCCGATTATGATCTTTAATTAGAAGTGCGTTTTCAGAGAGAGCCAGCTAAGGTTTCATGTCGGGGGAGAAAGGGCAGGTAGGGTATGGTTGTGGAATTACAGTTAAGAACATCACAAATGATCAATATTAAAGATGACTATTATAATGAATACAAAATCAT
Source organism: Squalus acanthias (assembly GCA_030390025.1). NCBI lineage: Eukaryota > Metazoa > Chordata > Chondrichthyes > Squaliformes > Squalidae > Squalus > Squalus acanthias. The sequence goes on along the minus strand of CM059427.1, from coordinate 105,370,686 downwards.
AAATCTGTGCTTTAAAAAGAACAGAAATATTCCAAGTATGAGAAATACGAGTAAAACATGAAATCTTATCGTGCATAGAGGAATGGAATGAGTTTGCTGTGCTCGTAAAAGGCATCCACACTTTTTATTTGTTCACTCGCCTGTTTCTAAACTTCATGTTTTTATTCTCTTTGATCTTGCAACTTTGTTCCGTCTGAAAGCTGTCAGCCTAGTTTTTACCACATCTAGCAGAGATTGGATTGATACTCCCCTCCCCCCCCCCCACCCGACTTTTTAGTTTTATTAATTTCAGTCGCCCGTTTCTCTCAAAGTCCAGAAAAAATGGTGGGCAAAAGATTTTAAATTGTGGGCGGGGGGAAGCAGGGGATATTTTATTTTATATTTTTGTCAGCACAGTTGTAGCAGTATTTCCTTTTTGATAGTTGACATGTGCTTCATGTTAGACTGTTGCTGCAACTTTATAAATAACTCTCTCTTCCCAGGCTTAGGAATTCAAACAATGACTAACTAAAAGTTATTGTGCTCTGCAACTCTATGTAGGGGTGATTATTAACAGATGACCATCTCCGGGAATGGAATGTGTTCCATCTTACATTTATAATGTGTCTGCTCGGGGATGAGCTGCAGCGACTCAGAAGTCATTCTTCTCATTTATATAGATATTACATTGTGCTCCAGTTTCTCATGTTCATAAAATTTACTTATGTTTTCAATCATTATGGTCAGTCCTTTTGTGAAGTTGCGGTTCTTCTGACACTTAACCATTTGCAACAAAATGCTATTGCATTTCAACGTGAAAGTTTCCTTGAATTGGCCACCAAAAGGCTACTATTTGCTTAGAAAGTCTTTGGGTCAGTTCTTGGGCGGACACCTGAACTACAAGGCCGGAAAAGAGCAGAGGCCTGAACTTAATTACTGCTCTTTTTTCTTACTTTAGGGAATCTGTTACGGTGAGCAGCACTAATTCTGTTTATTGGAGTGTTTATTGAATAGCATTTTGTTGCAAATGGTTAAGTGTCAGAAGAACCGCAACTTCACAAAGGGACTGACCATAATGATTGGAAACATAAGTAAATTTTATGAACGTGTGAGGGTCAAGATCTGTGGAGTATGTGGGCTGGTCGGGAGGTAACGTCTCTGTTTGGTGTAGGTGGAAGCTGTTAATGGAGTAGGTGGCAAAGTCTTCAGTCATCTGAGTCCTACTGTCTGGATTTCCCTCCCTAAACCTTTCACTCTCCTTTTTGGGAATTTTTTTTCCCCCAATGTTCGACCAAGGTTAATCTCTCCTTTTCTGGCCATGTCTGTTTTTTAGATACCTTCTGTGAAAGATATTGGTACTTATTTTTTTACATTGTTGTTTTGGGGAGCTGTAGTATCTAGCTAGAGTAGATAGGGGTCTAATGTCTGACAGCTCGGTGGGCCCAGTGGCTATTGTACAACTCCGTGGAGGCTGGGCTCTCTGAGTAGAGTGTGAGGGCTGGGGTCTGTTATTTGAATATTTGGGGGCAAGCATCACTGAAGTGTGTGGGGTGGCTGAGATCACTTTGGCCTAAGTAAGGGCTGGGATTTCTGAGTGGAGGTCATGGTGGCTGGAGTCTATTATTGGAATGAGGTCAGGCTGGGCTCTGAGTGGAGTATGTCATAGCTGAAGTCTATTATTGGAGTACGTGGAGGCTGGAGACTTTGGAGTATGTACAGCCAGGTCTCTGGTCAGAGTCGGAGGGAGATGAAAAGAAAGACTTCCATTTATATAACCCCTTTCATGGCCTCAGGACGCCCCAGTGAAGTACAGCCAGTTAAGTACTTTTGAAATGTAGTCACTGTTGTAATGTAGGAAACACAGCTGCCAATTTGTGCACAGCAAGATCCCACAAACAGCAATGTGATAATAACCAGATAACCTGTTTTTAGTGGTGTTGATTGAGGGATAAATATTAGCCAGGACTCCCCTACCCTTCTTCGAATGGCGTGAGATCTTTTCCGCCCATCCGATAGGGCAGACTAGGCCTTGGTTTAACATCTCATCTGAAAGACGGCACCTCCGACAGTGTGCTCAAGTCCCTGAAGTGGGACTCGAACCCACATTCTTCTGCCTCAGAGGTGAGAGTACTACCACTGAGCCAAGGCTGACATCTGACAAACGTGTTTTCGGGTGGAGTTGTAGTGGAAAGGAAGAAGTGCTTGGGTAGACGAGAGTTTCAGACTAAGGCCAAGGTGGCTGAAGCCCATGCTAATGAAGGTGGAGTAGGAAGAGGGGACTGCACAGAGGCCAAAATTGAGGACAGCAAAGGTGCCTTGGTTTAATGTTGCACCCGAAAGACACCCCTCCAACAATGCCAGCACTGTCTCAGCACTGCACCGGAGCGTCAGCCTAGATTTTTGTGCTCAAGTCTCTGGAGTGAGGCTTGAACCTACAACCTTCTGACTCTGAGGCGAGAGTGCTACCAACTGAGCCATGGGCTGACACCGACTATCAAGCGAGCGATGACTTTGTGAATCGTACAATGCCTGACCAATTGTTTGTTTTTTTAAAGCCTTCCGCAGAGCAAATAAAATGTAGCAGAGGATAAACAATGACAGTGGTTGGTGCTGCTGCATCAATATTAACTCATGGTTGGCATAGCAGAGATTTTCAAATGTTTGAAAATCGCCCAAACTTACATGGTTATTTCCACCACTATAGCTTCTACTCATGGACAAAATGAGTCATGAGATAATTGTGCTGGCCTTCAATTTGCATTCTTCAGTTTCATGGTCCAATGGTTGAATGAAGCTAGCTGTAAACTTGGGGCACTTGAACACTACGGAGTCATTTGCCAAGGAGTATACTGTGATTGCCAAAACAAATTCAACTTGTGTCTTCTAGCATCATTCATGCTTGAATCTGTGAAGATAGAGAGCAGCATGTTAGTCACTTAACAGCATTCCCTTCCTTGGACTTCTTGTACTGAATAGATCACAGCAGAATAGAAGTGGATATTTTTGTTCAGAAGAATTTCAAGGTTTATTTTCCAGGACTGGTTGGCACAAGTTCTGAAACATTGTCCTTTCATCCCACATCAATCCTCTATCTGCTCAATCTCTTCCGATAGTATTTCTTACACACACTCTTCCTTTTCTGCTCACCATTACCCTCACTCACACTCTTGCTTAACTTATCCCACCTCCCCCACCCCACTCATCCACTAACTGCTGCGACACTTCTTCATTCCTTGTTCACGGGTTTAATGCTTCAAAACATTCAACTCTGATGAGGGAGCCCCAGAGAGAACATCCTCAAAGGGCACATAGTCTTCACTGAGCTGACAGTAAATAAAGAAGAAAGAAAGACTTGCATTTCTATAGCGCCTTTCACGACCACCGGACGTCCCAAAGCGCTTTTCAGCCAATGAAGTACTTTTTGAAGTGTAGTCATTGTTGTAATGTAGGAAACATGGCAGCTAATTTGCACTCAGCAAGCTCCCACAAACAGCAATGTGATAATGACCAGATAATCTGTTAATAAAAAATATGCAAAATCTTATCCACTTAAATTGAAACCTCACTATGGAAAAAGTTTTATTACTTAAAGAAACTGGAAACCTTGAGAGAAACATTTAAGCTTTAAGGAGGCATTGTTGTGTCTTGCAATATTTTATTTTTCATATATATAATATATATATATATATATAAAGAGGGTGCAGTGCCTCATCTGCTGCTGCAGTTTTAAAAAAAATGTTAGCTTTAATGAGAAAATGCATTAAAAACTTTACAGCGCAGGCTATTTCTGACTTACCCAAGAACTGAACATGACTGAAAAGTCACATTTGCCCAGGGTTCAGGTAAGTGCCACTGAACGTACGCAATATTTGAGCCAAGACAACACTTGGGGAGCTACTATTGGCCTCTGCTCCTGTGATTGCCGTGGCTCAGTGGGCAGCACTCTCTCCTCCGAGTCAGAAGGTTGTGGGTTCAAGTCCCACTCCAGGGACTTCAGCATAAAATCTAGGCTGACATTCCAGTGCAGTGCTGAGGGAGCGCTGCACTGTTGGAGGTGCCGTCTTTCAGATGAGACGGTAAACCGAGGCCCCGTCTGCCCCCTCAGATGGATGTAAAATGTCCCACGGCACTATTTCGAAGAAGAGAAGGGGGAGTTCACCCTGGTGTCCTGGACAATACTTATCCCTCAACCAGCATCACTAAAACAGATTATTTAGTCATTATCATATTTGTGGGACCTTGCTGTGCGCAAATTGGCTGCCGCATTTCCTACATTACAACAGTAACTACACTTCGAAAATACTTCCTTGGCTCTAATGTGCTTTGGGACATACTGAGGTCATGAAAGGTGCTACAGAAATGCAAGTCTCTTTTCTATTTTTTGGTGGGGGGGGGGGGGTTGGGGGTAGCAAATCAGCTCCCTGGTACTAATGCTGCTAGGATGTGCATGTTGTATAGATATCAGCTAAGAACTGGGCCGATCCCTCAGTCAAGTAGCCTCCCAACACTCTGTCTAGACTCGCAAATGCAGAAAGACCACTTGGGTGGATGGCCGGCACCCAAGGAACTATATTCCATCAGGAGTTGGGCATTTAGGAGAGGAGGGGAAGGGGATGAGTTGGCCACACGTTTTTTGGATATATCTGAATTCAGCAGAGTGGGATCTATGAAACCATTTTTCTCTGTTCTATCATCTATTGAATGATGTGCAAGCACAGGGTAAGTAGTGCAGCCAAAATCCTGCCATCTGTTTCACATATTATCCAGGAGCAACTGATGAAATATTTAATTCCAAATAGTCCATACTGGACTTTATCCAGGATGTGTCATTCAGCTGCAAAATCAAAATAACAGTGACTTTGCAGGCGAGGTCGCTCCAAGATGGCATGTCTGGCAATGGAAGCTCAAAACCAAGGGACCCCTTCTATGGAAATCCACTACCTGACCCAGGCAGGTCTGCAATAGTCTTGTGTAGAGGTGGATGTCCATAAGTGAGGTAGCTATCTTTGCATGGCTCCAGAAGGGTTCGCAAAAGTATTGATTGGAAAATACAAGGGGCTGCACCAGTTGTTGATTGATAGGAACATCGGAACAGCAGTAGGCCATTCAGCCCCTCGAGCCTGTTCCACCATTCAATTAGATCATGGCTGATCTGTATCTTAACTCCATTTACTCATCTTGTTCTGTACCCCTTAGTACCCTTACCTAACAAAAATCGTATCTAGCTCAGATTTGAAATTTTCAATTGACTTGACCTCATCAACTTTTTGGGGGAGCGAGTTCCAGATTTCCAATACCCTTTGTGTGAAGAAGTGCTTTCTGACATCACCCCTGAACGGCCTTGCTCTAATTTTAAGGTTATGCCCACATATTCTGGACTTCCCCACCAGTGGAAGTAGATTCTCTCTATCTACCCTATCAAATCTTTTAATCACCTTAAACACCTCAATTCGATCACTCAAGGGAATACAAGCCTAGTCTATGCAACCTGTCCCCTTAATTTAACGCTTTTAGCCCTGATATTCTGGCGAATCTGTGCTGCACCCCCTCCAAGGCCAATATATTCATCCTGAGGTTCAGTGCCCCGAACTGAACACAGTACTCCAGATGGGGTCTAACCAGAGCTCTGGACAGCTGTAATATAACTTCCACTATTTTTATTCCAGCTCCCTTTGAGATAAAGGCCAACATTTCATTAGCCTTTTTAATTATTTTTGGTACCCGTTCACGAGCTTTAAGTGACTTCTGTTCTTGGACCCCTAATTGATAATTGGTAGTTGGGGGTTCTAATGGGTGATAACTTTGGTTGGACACAACTGTGCTGAGAATGGGGTCTCTTCAGTGACAGCCAGCTTCCGGTGCAGTTTAAGATTTTGCCATGTAAACCATATATCTGAACAGTTCTCCTTCAGTGTTTGGAGCTCCAAGGTATGTAAGCGCAGGGCTTCATTTGGCCCATATGAGATTCTTGGACCAAGCTATCAGATAGGTTTGTGGCAAAACGGGAAATATTTGGAGGGAAGTAGAACTGCAGCCTACATTAATCCGTCACTTAGTACACTAGAAGGGAAATCGGCTTCCTGGAGGCATCCAGGTAACCTTACATGAGAGTACTCCAATGGATAGTATAGTCCTAACTGAAAAAGCAGCAGGAAGTTCAGTCATGCTCTGTGCCGACAATCTACACGGTTTTATCCAGATAACCTCCAATAGTACCCTTGTATGTTCTTGGGCTCCCTACATGTATCAGCTGTGGCTCAGTAGGTACCATTCTCACCTCTGAGTCAGAAGGTTCATGTCCTGCTCTAGAGGCTTGAGCACAAAATCTAGGCTGACACTCTAATGCAATACTGAGAGAGTGCTGCACTGCCAGAGGTGCTATCTTTCAGATGCCGTCTTTCGGATGACATGTTAAAGCGAGGCCCCATCTGCCCCCTCAGGTGGATGTAAATGAACCTATGGCACTATTCGAGGAGCAGGGGCGTTCTCTCTGATGCCCTGGCCAATATTTAACCCTTAAACCACATCACTAAAACAGATTAGCTTGTTATTATCACATTGCAATTTGTGCGACCTTGCTGTACACAAATTGGCTGCCGCGTTTCCTAATACACACTTGCCTAACCTCAGAGAATTTAGGGGCAGGCTAGCAACAGCCAACGTGTAAAAGAAAAAGAAAGAACTTACCTCGGGACAACCCAAATCACCTTACAGCCAATTAAGTACCTGGATTATGTGCTCAAGTCTCTGGAGTGGGACTTGAACCCACGGCCTTCCGACTCAGGTGAGAGGGCTACCACTAAGCCATGGCTGACACTTAAAGACGTAAGGACCTTGTTTGGACCATAAGGTGGATTTTCTGCTCTGTATAACAATGCTAGGTGCCCATTATTCCAAAATTCCGACATTATACCAACTTTTTCTTCAATTTTCAACAGCCGTGAACTGGTTAGAGCAAATTTAAGTGAAGAAATTGTGCATGCCCTTGACAGGATTTTCCTGCTCCAGAAAATCAAGTCGAAGTGATTTTGTTGGAGATCTTCTCACGAGGGCATCACAGTAGGACATAGTTTTTAAACTCTTAATTTTGATGACATGTGCCTCTGTCCTTCTAGGATTGAAGCCAAGCACCAGGAGCTGAGAGAGAGGCAGGCGAGAGAACGGTATGATCAGCTGCCTTCTACTGGTGTCTCGGTGCCTGACATCGAAGACGATGACATGGACCCCAATTATGCCAGAGTGAACCACTTCCGGGAGCCACCCCAACCGCCCAGTGGATACAAGTCCCCTTCCCCACAGCTGCACTCGATAAACCCACCTCGGGACTTGAGTGCAGAGCAGGAGAACCTGGATGGACTGTACGCCAAGATCAACAAGCAGCGGCCTCCTGTTCCTGACAGGTAATTGGGATAAAAGTGTTCACTTGACATGCATGCTTTGTGTCTTCACAATTTACTTATGTTTTGGATGTTGGAGGTGGCACCCACAGGTTTGTAAACTAGACCAATTTCTTGTGCATGTGCTTAAAAAATTGACTCAGGAACAAGATAGAAATTCACTATCATAAGGAATTAGCATCTGTTTATCTTTTTGCATATATTTTATCTCTTATTTCCTCCCAATAAATTTCCCCGCTTGTAGATGTTTACTTGTATTGAGCTGGGCACGATCTCAGGTGGTGGGGTTTTTACATTGGACCTTATCGTCCTTGGGGTTGTAGAGAAGAAGAATCAGCCTGGACTCTGCTACTGATCACTGTCCAGCGATCCCTGTTGGACGTATGCGCCTGTGTAGACACAATCTGGCTGATCTCTAGGCTCTCCCACTCTTGAACAGTCTGCAAACACTCACCGTCAGGGCCCAAGACTGAAGAGTGAACTCTTGGAGGACAAGCAATCATAGACAAGCCATACCTGAACATGCATTATTATCTCCAGGAGACTATAGAAGTAAATTTGGGAGAAATAGAAATATTTGACATGCAGATTGGGCTGCTGGGGGGAATTTCCACTCCAAGAGGTAGCACGTCAGTGCCACAAAAAGAAATGAGGCCCCGCTACAGCAGGACGGCCACTGCAGCAGCAGAAGAGGTGGCATGAAAGAAAGAAAGACCTGCATTTCTATAGCGCCTTTCACGACCTCAGGATATCCCCAAGGGCTTTACAGCCAATGATGTACTTTTGAAGTGTAGTCACTGTTGTAATGCAGAAAACACGGCAGCGAATGCGCAAAGCAAGCTCCGACAAACAACAATGTGATAAAGACCAGATAATCTGTTTTTGTGATGTTGATTGAGGGATAAATATTGGCCAGGACATCGCGGATAACTCCCCTGCTCTTCTTCGAAATAGTGTCATGGGATCTTTTACGTCCACCTGAGAGAGCAGACGGGGCCTCGGTTTAACGTCTCATCCAAAAGGCGGCATCTCCGACAATGCAGCACTCCCTCAGTACTGCACTGAAGTGTCAGCCTCGATTTTGTGTTTAAGTCTCTGGAGCGAGGCTTGAACCCACAACCTTCTGACTCAAAGGCGAGAGTGCTACCCACTGAGCCACAGCTGACAGGGGTGGAGAAGCCTCAAAGATGAAGAAAGTTCCCAAGTTTGTAGCATAATTGGACTTTGCTCTTTAAATGTTTTGGCAAGATAACTGATATTGCTTTTAAGGCTCGGGTGACTGTGGTCTGACTGCAAAAATGTAGTGGCAGTTTTTAGGGATATGGAGCGTGTAAACAAACTTAGACCTGTAACGTCTCAAAATTTTTACTTGTTCTGCTCAATTTCAAAGCTTAAATCTTGACTTTGAAGCTTCTGTGCTGGCCCAGTTTTGCGTGTCTCTCATTTTTCCCTCACTCCCCCACTCCCCCTCCTCTTCCTCCTTCTGTTCATTATGACCTTGACTTGAGTACTCCAAAGCTGATCTCAGTCACTCCCTGGTGCACTGATTTTCATCACTTTGGCTCTGCCCCAGATATACAGGGGCCTGAAGCTTCAAAGCATTGAACAGAATCCAGAGCCCTACCCTAAACAGTGTCCTCGCAACTCGAGTATAAATAGTCATGCAAATGTAACACCAAAGCAATTGCTGCAGATTTTTTTGCAGCCAGGCCTCTGAACCCAGGTTCCATTTTTCACAGGCTGCCCTCAGTCATACTAGGAAAAGAAGGTTGATTTAGTACAGTCGCGTCCTGGTAACGAATTCGCCAGGAAATGTTATGCTTGGACCAGTGGCCGAGCTTATTCAATCATTTGTAGAGTGACAGATTTTTATTTTTGTTGAAACTCCCCACTTTATTATTTACAACCTCCCTTTAAGGTCCTGCACTTTGACTTTCGGGGAGTGCGGCCGACTGCACATGCCCCAGTTCTCCCACTATTGGCTGCACTGCCAATTATAAATAGCAGGTAGGGTTGCCAACTCTGATTGGACATATTCCTGGAGGTTTCATCTTTTGTTTTCCCGCCTTCAATCGTCCCGCCCAGTCAAACAGACCTGGTTTCCCAGCTCCAAAAGTTCGACAACGAATGAACAAAGCTGTTCAAAGAAAATGAAAAGAACATTTTTTTTAAATGCCCCTATGTTTTTTCTCCTGGGTTGCTTGTAGCAGTGTCCAGGAGATTAATCTTTAATTCCTGAATACGGCAGGACGTTGCTGGAGTTGGCAACCCTAGTAGCAGCACCTGCAGAGAATCAAACGCAGCATAAGCCCACAAACATGTGGTTCACAATCAGGCTGCTGGTTTCAGCAGAGTAAGTGCAGGCAGCTTGGTCTTCTGTATTTGGACTTCCTGTTGTGAGCTTGTGACCATTGCACCAATAGTAAAATGGAGAATTCACAGGTATTTGTCCAGCAGTTGCAAGCGGTACTTTGACTTCGTAAGATTGCTGAGAATGTTGACCCGCCAGATCAGGACCCTGCTGTCCATCCAGACCCACCCCCGCTCTCCATCCAGACCCACCCACCCCCGCTCTCCATCCAGACCCACCCCCGCTCTCCATCCAGACCCACTCACTCACCGCTCTCCATCCAGACCCACTCACTCACCGCTCTCCATCCAGACCCACCCCCGCTCTCCATCCAGACCCACTCACTCACCGCTCTCCATCCAGACCCGCCCCCGCTCTCCATCCAGACCCGCCCCCGCTCTCCATCCAGACCCGCCCCCGCTCTCCATCCAGACCCACCCCCGCTCTCCAACCAGACCCACCCCCGCTCTCCAACCAGACCCACCACCGCTCTCCATCCAGACCCACCCCCGCTCTCCATCCAGACCCACCCCCGCTCTCCATCCAGACCCACCCCCGCTCTCCATCCAGACCCACCCACCCCCGCTCTCCATCCAGACCCACCCACCCCCGCTCTCCATCCAGACCCACCCACCCCCGCTCTCCATCCAGACCCACCCCCGCTCTCCATCCAGACCCACCCCCGCTCTCCATCCAGACCCACCCACTCACCGCTCTCCATCCAGACCCACCCACTCACCGCTCTCCATCCAGACCCACCCACCCCCGCTCTCCATCCAGACCCACCCCCGCTCTCCATCCAGACCCACCCCCGCTCTCCATCCAGACCCACCCCCGCTCTCCATCCAGACCCACCCCCGCTCTCCATCCAGACCCACCCCCGCTCTCCATCCAGACCCACCCCCGCTCTCCACTCACCGCTCTCCATCCAGACCCACCCCCGCTCTCCATCCAGACCCACTCACCGCTCTCCATCCAGACCCACTCACCGCTCTCCATCCAGACCCACCCCCGCTCTCCATCCAGACCCACCCCCGCTCTCCATCCAGACCCACTCACTCACCGCTCTCCATCCGGACCCACCCACTCACCGCTCTCCATCCGGACCCACCCACCCCCGCTCTCCATCCGGACCCACCCACCCCCGCTCTCCATCCGGACCCACCCACCCCCGCACTCTATCCAGACCCGCCCACCCCCGCTCTCCATCCAGACCCGCCCCCACTGTCCATCCAGACCCAACCCCCACTCTCCATCCAGACTCACCGCTCTCCATCCAGACCCGCCCCCCACTCTCCGCTCTCCATCCAGACCCGCCCCCGCTCTCCATCCAGACCCACCCCCGCTCTCCATCCAGACCCGATCTCTGCCAATACTGTTCTGTAATAAGCCACAAGCAAGTACACAGACACCCAAGGGTAAGTCGCATCCAATTTTTTCCCTACTCCGTTGGGATATGCTTTGCCTCCTAATGGCACAATCAAGAGATTGTGAGCTTCCGTTTGTGAGGGACGAGTAGATACTAATACTGTGAAATGTAGCTCCGTAGGGCCCAGTTCTCAGCTATGGGTGCCGTTTTGGGTCCAGCATGCGTATAATGAAAGAATGTGATCGAGTAGACCATTGGGCTGCTTCAACAAAGCTTTCGCTGCCTGGACCGCTCTGGGGGAGCCCTACAGTACTCACCAGAACACGTCTCAAGATTTGTCGTGTTCTGCTGCAAGCGGCACCACCTCACCATCATGAGGGCACAGCCCTTGCCATCAGGTAGACAGCAAAGAGGAGGAGGAGGAAGGGAGGAGGCAACCAACACAGCCCCTTTCTGGCCGCGCTTTGCATGATCGACATCCGACTGCGGTACCGGTGAACGCAACCCCAATTCCCCATTCACCAACAGTCCCACACCTTACCTTCCTTCTGTTACTGACCATCACAGTGCCCACTTGGCCACAATGCTACTATAAAAGCCACCACAAAACGAACATTCCAAACCAAATTTATAAATCAAACTATCTAGTGTTACACATCAAAGTCAACTAATCGCCCTTGTGCATTCCCTTAGTGCCTGTCTTCCATGTGCCTTTGCCTAACCTAGTGCTTCTACGCAGTGCTACCCCAGTTGCTGCAGCATGGCTGCTAGAAGGTTGCTGACTTTGTAGGGGAGACTGCAGATGGCCTTGCAGGACTACCTTGAGCAGCTCTGGCCCGAGAAGGCCTGGCTTCAGACTGCACCATCTCAGCATGGGCAACAGCAGTCTGGGCTGGCTGGCTGACAGGCAACAGCAAGGCACTGGTGGAGTAGCAGTGATGGGAGGACGAATGCTGCCATCCTGACAGAGGTTCGTTCTCCACAGTGCCACTACTGCTCTCCCGGGGTGGCACCTCAGCATATATAGTAATCTGTTGGAGGACAGATTGCTGGACTGCTGAGAGACAATGGAAGCCCCTTTGAACACTGGTATCCGCTGCCATGATGGTAGCAGTCTGAACTTGAGTGGCAACAAGTTGAGCTTGCATGATTTTAATCTGACCTCCACTGCAGCACTCAGACCTGCTTGTGCTGCAATGGAAGCTGAGACATCGGCCATCAGACACTGCATCATGGTTGGGTCGACAAGTGCGCTGATGGAGTTCCCCACCACTTCCACACTGGAAAAGATGGGCTCTGCGCAAAGCCCTATGCAAGGTTGGTGCATACCCATCAGCCTTCTTCTGTAGGCCGCCCCATCAAAGTCCTCAGCCGAGTCCTCTGCAGCAGAACACGTGTGTGACCTTGACTCCTCATGTGAGGTCATTAAACTTTTTGTGGGACGGAACCCAGGTCCTCGGTGCTTGACTTCTGGCATTGACCCCCAGGGCTATCTGCTCCCATCACCTTCTTTGAGTTTGTCTGGAGGGCCTCCTGGCCCCCTATGGATAGAGGGCCTCTAACCGCCACCTCCTCCACCCAAGGCCTCCAGTGCAGCGTCTAAGAACCTTGTACCATCCACATTGGAGCCACCACAACAAACTAGAGGGTGGCTACTGGGCGACAGGGGCTATCCGCTGACCACCTGGCTCATGACTCTGGTGCGCAACTCTGCCCCTTTGCGCCATAATTCAATGTTCTCACACTCTCTTCCCCAGCCACTTCCAGCACCTGCTCCAGCTAGAATGCACCTCCCCTTTAAGTAGTGCAGGCTGGCTTTAAGTGGTGCTCGCCTCGCATGAACTTGGATCCCCTGCTGAGGCGCAGAACCACTGAACAGCGCCCTGTGCACTTCCTTACCGCAGTAATCTGTTTAATTAGCAGGCAGCACGAAGTTTACGTACTGCCTGCATCGGACTCAACGGGCGCAGGCTAATCGCGCATTGCAATACCCACACCCATTTCCGGGGGCTATCGAACTTAGCCCCCTAAACTTGTTATCACTTGATGGCATAGTACATTTGACCGTCCATGCACCTCTTAACAATTACTTGGATTTTTTTTTATTTAAAAAGTACGCAATTAAAGCCAGAATTGACTGCCTTGTTCCTGTCCCTGTGGGGAAGATCATTCTTTCTGTCGCCCTCGAAAACTCATCAAATGCTTTATATTATTACAAGACAATTATCTGTAACAATACAATAAAAGTTAAAAGGAATTCTGTTCATCACAAGTTGAGAGTAAAGTCCAAATGATACATATAGGGCAGGTGGGGAAGGTTCCACTCTCGACTACTTGTAGCAAGATCAGAAATGTGCTTACAACTTAGCTAACAAATAACCTAGAGGAAATCTGCTCCTATACTTGGGAAGTTTAATCGTGGTGCAGCCCAATCTGCATTTTCAACCTTTTTAAAGGAACTTTTATTTCCTGTTGAGGTGCCTTCCTGTTCAATATTTTCATTTTGCACTATCGTGCATGATTTCTCCCAACTACAGTTAGGGCTACTATGCACACAACTTTGTCAAGTGACAAGAAGAACATGTTTAGTGGAAGAATAAGTGTATGCATTTCGCAGTTAGTAGGTTGAGCTGCTCGTACAGAAAACAATATTTGGTGTTCCAAGAAATTCGTTTTCTTGTCAATATCACAACGAGGAGTGTGTGTCTGAAAGGTGACTGCTGGACTGACTGTACAGTGAATGAGAAATTAAAATGCATATAATTTGAGAGCAATTACACTTAGTTTATTTCAGTGTTGTTCCTGAAATGGAAATTATGCACATTGGCAGTCAAGAGAAAGTGTTTGGCTCAGTGGGATTCACAGGAATGAATATAAGGAGTTGGTTGACAAATTGGTGAGAATGTGGAACTCGCTACCACATAGAACGGTTGAGGCAAATAGCATAGATGCATTTAAGTAGAAGCTAGATATAAATACATGAGGGAGAAAGGAATAGGAGGATATGTTGATAGGGTTAGATGATCCCACGGCACTATTTCGAAGAGGAGCAGGGGTGTTCTTTCTGGTGTCCTGGCCAATATTATCCCTCAACCAACATCATAAAAGGAACCAGATGATCTAGTTATTACCACATTGCTGTTTGTGGGACCTTGCTGTGCGCAAATTGGCTGATGCGTTTCCTACAATTACAGCAGTGACTACACTTTAAAAGTACTTAATTGGCTGTAAAGTGCTTTGGGATGCCCTGAGGTCGTGAAAGACGCGATATAAATGGACGTTCTTTCTTTATTTTGGATTTATATTACAGTGCTGCCAGTGGAGGCAGTCCCAAGTACGATAAAGGACACAGTGCTCGTGCCTCTAGTCAAATGGAGAACCAATCTCAACAGGTGGTTTCTCCCAGCTGGGGCAAACTCGAGCTGCTGTTATAATTAGTGGGGTGTTAGTGTTGCAGCCAGTGGCAACTCCAGGTAGAGTTGCCAACCCTCCAGGATTGCCCTGGAGTCTCCAGGGATTAAAGATGAATCTCCAGGACACTGCTGCGAGCGACCCGGGAGAAAAGTCATTGGGGCATTGCTTTTTTTAAAAAAAAGTTCTTTGAACACTTTTGCCTATTAGTTATAAAAATATTGGTAGTGGAAGAAAAGGCTGTTTGACTGACAGTCAAGAATCATCCAATCGGGAAATGGAGAGTCTATTCACTTTCTGATTGGCCTAGGAAGGTTCACCAAGCCTGGCTGCCACGAACATCCATGTTTTTAATCGGGGCCCTCCCAGCAATTGGCTTTAGTCACTCTGGCAAGTTTACTCTGGAATTGCCTCCAGCTGTATAAGAGCCACATGTTGAGAGGTGGCATTGGCAATGCACTCATCCCTATGTAAACACTAAGAAAAAGAATGACTTGCATTTCTATAGCACCTTTCATGACCTCAGGATGCCCCAAAGCATTTAACAACCACTGAAGTACTTGTTGCAGTGTAGTCACCAATGTTGCCCCTAATTTTGTTTTGGTGCGTAGTCCCTTTAACGGGCTGTGTGGCCCATTCAGAATTTTGCGCATGCGTGGTTTCTCCCATTGTAAAGCCGGTGACCGGCCTGTGCGGGACCTCCAGACAGCTGCGCGGCCGCTTAGCGGCAACGTTGGTAGTCAGTGTTGTAATGTAGGAAATACGGCAGCCAATTTAGACCAGATAATCTATTTTCGTAATGTTGGTTGAGGAATAAATATTGGCCAGCACACTTGGACAAATCGCTTTTTAATCCCTTCCCTCTTTCCCCGCTAGTAACTTGAGAGCACCTGAGAGAAGTTGTGGTATGAATCCGTATCATAGATCGCGTTAACTGATGAAACCAGGTCTAGTATTTTGCTCGTTTCTTAAAGTGGAAATTGTATTTTCTTCTGTATTGCATTTGAGCCCTGGGTGTCATCTGCATATGCTGGCACACTTCATGTGCTGTTCCACAGCTCGTGAGACAGATTGAAATGGCGACCAGTGGTGGAATCTTATTGAGTAATAGCATTTGGATGCAGATGGGAATGCCACTTCACTTGGATGGATCACCTCTCCATGTAGACAGCCAGCTGACAAAGTACAAAAAGATCCCTTGCCTTTGGCTCTCAACTACTGTAAAACAAAAGGAAATGCAAAGGGTTTAGGCCTCACAAAATTAACTTATCCAAGCCCCCGGGACACTCAGTGGAGCATCTGGGCAATTACGTGCTACTGTGGTAGGTCATTTATCAATCAGTTGGATATATTTAACCTTTTTTGTAGCTCAAGACTTCGCTCAGAACATGGGTTAGGCTGAATGCCACAGGCAGCTGCACTAAAGCTTGTTTAACTCCTTAAGGACTGTAGCAGCGTTTCTTTTCTTCCTCCCCGATCCAATTATTTGCACTGACTCATGCCAGGGTAGACGTCCACTGCAGACTTCAAGCAGGCATTCTACATTTATGAACCTAAGCAGCAAGTGTTGAAAGGCTATTCTTTCAGAGTAGGAATCACAGCCATGTCTGGTCCTGTTCTCAGCTGAACATCAACATAGTAAAACGTCCCAAGGCGTTTCACAGGAGGGTTATCTGACAAAATTTGACACCAAGCCACATAAGGCGATATTAGGACAGATGACCAAAAGCTTGGTCAAAGAGATAAGCTTTAAGGAGTGTCTTAAGGGAGGAGAGAGAAGTAGAGATGTGATGAGGTTTAGGGAGGGAATTCCAGAGCATGCACACGCATTGATACATTTTACGTCATTATTCACATACCTATAGTGTTTCTTGTGTAAAAAGAAAGATATAACTTCCATTATTTATAGAATCATTCGGCCCATTGTGCCTGTGCCGATTCTTTAAAAGAGCGATCCAATTATTCCCACTTCCCTACTCTTCCCCCATAGCCCTGACCCATACCCACTATCCCCTATCCAACACCCCCTTTTCCCCTTTCCTCGGTCCCCAATCCCATGCTGCTATCTCCTACCTCCATCCCAGACCCTCTGTCCGCCATTCCCATACCCCCATTCTCATACCACCTGTCCCCTATCCCGTCCCCAATCTCAGATCCACTGTCCCCTGTCCCCTCTCCCATACCCCTATCATGCCCCCTTTCCCCTATCCCATACCCCCAATCTCATACCCCGTGTCCTCTATTCCATAACCCCAATCTCATACGCCCTGTCCCCTATCCCATACCCCCAATCTCATACCCTGTCCCATACCCCAATCTCATACCCCGTGTCCCCTATCCCATATCCCAATCTCATACCCCATGTCCTCTATCTCATATACCATTCTCATAACCACTGTCTCCTATCCCATACCCCTATCATGCCCCCTTTCCCCTATCCCAGACCCCCAATCTCATACCTTGTCTCCTGTCCCATAGCCCCAATCTCATACTCCCTGTCCCCTATCCCATATGCCCAATCTCATACACTGTCCCCTGTCCCATACCCCAATCTCATACCCCGTGTCCCCTATCCCATATCCGAATCTCATACCCCCTGTCCTCTATCCCATATCCCATTCCCATAACCCCTGTCCCCTATCCCATTCCTCTATCATGCCCCCTTTCCCTTATCCCATACACCCAATCTCATACCCTGTCCCCTATCCCATAGCCCCAATCTCATACTCCCTATCCCCTATCCCATACACCCAATCTCATACACTGTCCCCTATCCCATACCCCAATCTCATACCCCATGTCCCACATCCCAATCTCATACCCCCTGTCCCCTAATGCATACGTCCTATTCCCCAGCCTCTCGCTGTTAACCCTCTTGCGTCTCCTTATAACGCGCCTTTCATGACCTCAGGATGTCCCAAAGTGCTTTTCAGCCATTGAAATACTTTTGAAGTGTAGTCACTGCTGTAATGTAGGAAATGCAGCAGCCAATTTGCGCACAGCAAGGTCTCAAAAACAGCAATGAGATAATGACCAGATAATCTATTTTTAGGTGTTGGTTGAGGGATAAATATTGGCCAGGACACTGGTGGAGAAGTCCCCAACTCTTCGATATAGTGCCATGGGATCTTTTATTGTCTACCCGAGAGGACAGACAGGGCCTCAGTTTAAAGTCTTATCTGAAAGACGGCACCTCCGACAGTGCAACGCTCCCTCAGCGCTGCACTGAAGTGCCAGCCTAGATTATGTGTTCAAGTCTCCGAGTGTGCCTTGAACCCACAAACTTCTGATTCAGGTGTGTGTGCTACCCACTGAACCACGACTGACATTTAATGAGAAACCGACTAGTGTCCTGGACTACTTGTAGTTAATGGAAGGTAGAAGCAGGGAGGGCGGTGAAGGGTGGCAAAGTCCATCCTTAAAGTGATAAAGACACAGCTAAGAGTTTCAATGGCGGACAGGGAGAGAGGAAAGTGATGTCTCGGATGGAAGAAAGTGCTCTTGGTGACTTATCACAAAAAGTTAGCATGCAGGTACAGCAAGTAATTAGGAAGGCAAATGGAGTGTTGGCCTTTATTGCAAAGGGAATGGAGTATAAAAGTAGGGAAGTCCTGTTACAACTGTACAGGGCGTTGGTGAGACCACACCTGGAGTACTGCGTACAGTTTTGGTCTCCTTATTTAAGGAAGAATATTCTTGCATTGGAGGCAGTTCAGAGAAGGTTCACGAGGTTGATTCCGGAGATCAAGGGGTTGTCCGATGAAGAAAGGTTGAGCAGGTTGGGCCTATACTCATTGGAGTTTAGAAGAATGAGAGGGGATCTTATTGAAACATATAAGATTCTGAAGGGGCTTGACAGGGTAGATGCAGAGAGGATGTTTCCCCTCGTGGGGGAATCTAGAACTAGGGGGCATAATTTCAGAATAAGGGGGCACCCATTTAAATCGGAAATAAGGAGGAATTTCTTCTCAGAGGGTCGTGAATCTTTGGAATTCTCTTCCGCAGAGAGCTGTGGAGGCTGAGTCTTTGAATATATTCAAGGCGGAGATAGACAGATTTTTGAAAGGTAAGGGAGTCAAGGGTTATGGGGAGCGGGCAGGGAAGTGGAGTTGAGGCCAAGATCAGATCAGCCATGATCTTATTGAATGGCCGAGCAGGCTCGAGGGACCAAATGACCTCCTCCTGCTCCTACGTCTTATGTTCTTATTGGATGCGGGGGAGGAAGCTGATCTCAGGTTAAGCAGAAGGTCAAGGTGCCGCCCATCTGAGCTTAGCCTGAGGTGGCATAAAAAGGGTCGAGGTCAAAGGGAAAGTGGGGTTGGCGGGAGCCAAAGAGAATGCCTGCACTGTCTTGACATTTAGGTGGAAGAATTGTTCGTTTCTAAGTGTGATCTAAATAGCTGTGTTCATAATTTAAACCCTTCCTCTTTCACTCTACTGTCTTCTTTATCTCTTGCTTTGTTAATTCGAACAATTGGACTTGCAGAAACTGCATACATTTGTTTGCTTTAATTATCCGAAAAGGCTTTGACCGTATAACCCACCAGAGATGAGCAACATCTGTTTCAGATCCAGACAAATAAAATTAGGACAGTGGCAATCCTTAAAGCTAATGCAATTTGCACTGGTTTCTGCTTTTTGTTTTGTACAAAAGAATAGTGTCAATGTGATTGTTGCCAAACCACACCAAGTTCAAATGAAATGTGTTAATATTCATCTGAATTTATTTGAACTGTCAAAATACAGATTGGTGCAGGTGTTTTTGCTTTATCCTCATTATTTATGTTTTTTTTTCTTTCACTGAGGACAGATTGTGGGTATCCTGCTTCAGTGTCTGTGCTGTTCTCTGACTGGATAAGAAAGAGAAAAAAAACTTACACTTATATAACACTTCATCAGGTTGACAAAATATCTCAAAGCGCTTAACGCAATGAATTACTTTTAGTGCAAAGACTGTTGTTATGCAGATGTACCACAAATAGGCAATGAGATGAATAACTGGTTATTCTGGTTTTTTTTTATTGGTATTGGTTGAGGGAGGAATGTTGGCCAGGACAACGGGAGAGCTCTTTGTTGCTCTTATTGCCATGGGATCTTTAATGTCCACCTGAGCAGGCAGACAGGACCTTGATGTAATGTCTCATCCAAAGGATGCCACTTCTGAACTTGCAGCACACTCTGTATTCTATTTTGAGTGTAACCTAGATTGTTCACTCAAGTTGTGTGTTGGACCTAAACCACAACCTTGGAAGAGAGGAACTGAGGGGTAGCGATTTGACTCATCCGCATAATTATTTTTCTCTCCATCCCCTTAGGGAGACTTTTAGTGCTGTCTCTGGTCTCTCTTTCCATATGCCAGGAGGAGTCAGCTGATTTTGGGAACTCAACGCAGCAAAGTTGTGAATTTGGAAAGGAGGAAACCAGTGTCTGGCCTTTCAGCAGAACTCCGTGCAACTTTTCTGGGCCATCTTCAGTTCAAAGGTCCAATTGAATTTAGAGCTTACATCCTTAGACATCTTCATTAACTAACGAACAGAATAGCTTGTGTCAAATTACCCCATGGTCAACTCCCTGCATAGTAGTACAAATGGTGTCATGCTGCAGTACAACAAAGTGTTGATACGCACCAGAATTCATAGGGTGAGATATGAAAGGCTTTGACACCTAAAGCTTTTACCAGCTTTTTCCAAAATCCTGTTTCACGAGAGTGACCTCTGTGGACTGTCCTCCTGATTTTAGGCTGGGAGCCAAGAGTTGCACACGGAGTTTTCTCTAGGGTCACAATTGGGAAAATGCGCCCAGAATGTGCTGGACACTGCACCGGTTTTGCCGAGGTGAAGTTATTCCCACGTTTCCATGCAAACACATTAGCGTAAGCCAGAACATGCGGGGTGGGGCCTATTAGGGACAAATAAGGTGATATATGCTTCGAGGCACAGGGCAAGGCTAGAATACACAATGAGTACTTTATATCGGTGTTTACTAAGGAGGTGGATGCTGACAAAATATCGGTAGAAGTGGAAAAGGTAGAAGCAATGGAAGGGGTGAAAATTGATAGACAGGATGTACTAGAAAGGCCGGGTATGCTTAGGGTGGACAAGTCGCCTGGTCCAGATGGCTTGCATCCCAGGTTGCTAAGGGAATTGGGGGAGGAGATAGCGGAAGGGCTTGCCATAATTTTCCAATCTTCCCTAGATGCGGGGGAGGTGCCTGAGGATTGGAAAGTGGCAAATGTGACACCATTATTCAAGAAAGGGTGTAAGGACAATCCTAGTAACTACAGGCCGGTCAGTTTAACATCAGTGGTGGGTAAAGTTTTAGAAACAATAATCAAGGAAAAAATTAATGGGCATTTGAAGAGGTTTAAGCTAATTGAGGAGAGCCAACATGGGTTTGTAAAAGGAATATCGTGTTTGACTAATCTAATTGAATTTTTTGATGAAGTAACAGAGAGGATTGATGAAGGGAATGCAATGGATGTTGTCTACATGGATTTTAGGAAGGCGTTTGACAAAGTACCACATAGAAGGCTGGTTAACAAAATTGAGGCTCATGGAATAGGAGGGCCAGTGGCAGCTTGGATAAGGAATTGGCTAAAGGACAGAAAACAGCGAGTTGTGGTAAATGGCTGTTTTTCAGACTGGAGGATGGTAGACAGTAGTGTTCCACAAGGGTCAGTGCTGGGGCCACTGATTTTTTGAGATATATAAATGACCTGGATATTGGAATACAGAGTAGAATTTCTAAATTTGGCGATGACCCCAAACTTGGGGATATGGCAAACAATGATGATATCAATGGACTGCAACAGGACATAGAAAGGTTAGCAGAATGGGCAGACAAGTGGCAGATGGAATTTAATACAGAGAAGTGTGAGGTGATGCATTTTGGCAGAAGGAACAGGGAGAGTCACAGTTTTAAAGAGTGTGCAGGAACAGAGGGACCTGGGAGTTAATGTGCATAGGTCCCTGAAGGTGGCAGGACATATTGAGAGAGTGGTTAACAAAGCATATGGGATCTTGGGCTTCATAAATAGAGTTATTGAGTACAAAAGTAGAGAAGTTATGCTGAACTTTTATAAAGCGCTGGTTAGGCCACAACTGGAGTATTGCGTCCAGTTCTGGTCACCACCCTTTAGGCAGGATGGTGAAGGCCCTTGAGAGGGTGCAGAGGGGATTTACCAGAATGGTTCCGGGGATGGGGGATCTTAGCTACAAGGACAGGTTGGAGAAGCTGGATTTGTTTTCATTAGAGCAAAGGAGGTTGAGGGGTGATTTGATAGAGGTGTACAAGATTATGACGGGTTTGGATAGGCTAGACGGGGAAAGGCTGTTCCCACTAGTTGATGGTACAAGGGCTAGGGGACACAGCTTTAAGGTTTTGGGCAAGAGATACAGGGGGGATGTGAGGAAAAACCTTTTTACACAGCGAGTGATGATGACCTGGAATTCGCTGCCAACGGAAGTGGTGGAAGCGGACACACTCAATGTTTTCAAGGGGAGACTGGATAGGCACTTGAGGGAAATAAACTTGCAGGACTACGGGGATAGAGCGGGGGAATGGGACAGACTGGATTGCTCTACAGAGAGCCGGCACAGACTCGATGGGTCGAATGGCCTCCTTCTGTGCCGCTATGACTCTATAACATAAAATCTCCCATGAATCACTGCAATCAAGCAGTGTTATTGATCGTAATCAATTAGTGCCTGGAACAGGGCATTCTCCAGCATCACAAAGAGGAGGATTGCCAGGCAATGAGCCATTCTTCAACTGACTGATTTAATGCTCTTGGTCTTACTTTTTAATTGGCTTCATTTGACTGCTGGTCACTGCTGTCTTCAATTAACTGATTACTGCAGCAGAGCAGGACACACCTGTGTAGCTTCAGTTGAGTGCTGGTCACAGGTCTTGTGTACCAAGTGCAGATCAATTGACCAGATCAATTGACTAGGTCATTTGACCAGATCACTTACTAACTAATTTAAACTGAATTTAAAATAATAAAGATGAATTCATGTGAACGTGGGTGCCTGTGCACCTGAGTGTCTGGGCACAATGTGATGACCACCCCCGAACGGGCGCAATCGTTAGAAACTCATCATTCCGACCAGGGGGCGTGGCCAGTTTTGTGGGCAGGTTCTGCTTGTGTGAAGGGACTTTTGAAACACCGTTTAAAAATTGCGGAATCTCCGGCAGAAAGTGTTTATGGCCGCAACTCGCGCTTAAAATTCCGCGAACTTTTGCACTATTTCATTTCACTCCGCCCAGATTCCCATCTTATCAGGGCGGAAATCATGCAGAAAATCCACTGTATCCTGGCAGGACTCCACTGTACAATGTGGAGACCAGCTCCCCCCTGTTTACTTCACGGGTACCAGCTCCGTTAATCGAAGAGAACATTTTTGTTGGTTCCTATTGGTCCCCAGAATGGCATCTGCTTCACACTAGGGAGGGAGCATTGAGTGTCTTCCTCTGAACACATTCCTATAGTGTGAAAGTGCCTCATCTGTAGTCACTCTGAATGGGTTCATGTGTATGCAAGGAGCTTGTTTGTGCAATTGATTATTTCTGCGTAGATTCACCACATAAGTTGAACCATCCACTTCTTTGCAGAGCATGATGATGCTATCTGTAACTCTGTCCCAAAATACAATCCGTTTTAGAATGAAGAAAATCATGCTTGTTTTAATGCCAATTCAAGCCTTTACAATTGAATTCTTCCCAGATTTTCTCATTAGGTCTAATGAGATGAGTGAGAGATAAATAAAGCAAGACAGTCTTTTTAATGCTCTCTGTTCAGAGACTGAGTTGAGATTCATTATGTAGATCTTTATAGTTATGAAAGGGTTAGATAGGGTGGACCTGGAGAAACTTGTGGGTGAGTCCAGAACAAGGGGAGGGGGGGGGATAAATATAAGATAGCCACTAACCGATCAAATAAATAATTTAGGAAGAATTTTTTTACACAGGAGAATAGTGAGAATGTGAAACTTGCTGCCACATGGCATGGTTGAAGTAGAATCATGAAATCGTACAGCACTGAAGGAGGCCATTCGTCCCATCGTGTCTATGCCAACTCTTTGAAAGAGCTCTCCAATTAGTCCCACGTCCCTGCTCTTTCCCCATAGCCCTGCAGATTTTTCCTTTTCAAGTATTTATCCAATTTCCTTTTGAAAGTTACTAACTGAATCTGCTTCCACCAGCCTTTCAGGCAGTGCATACCAGATAGATAGCATTGATAACCGATATGGAGAAGTTTGCTGCATACATGAGGGAGAAGGGAATAAAGGGATATGGGGGCATAGTGGCAAGAGGTAAATCGGGAGGAGGCCCGTGTAGAGTATAAACACTGGCAAAGCCCAGTTGGGCCGAATGGTCTGTTTCTGTGCTATAGATTCTATATAATTCTATGTAATCTTCACATTTTTCCAATATGTATTTCATAATGTTCCATGATGGAAAATTTCTCGGAAGGTATTTGCTGCCAGTGTTTTGAAGGAGTTCCCTGAAGGCTCTTTGGTTAAGTCCAATGTTGGTGTGGCGGGGGCCCATCCAGATGAGAAGCATTGGTGTGGTAATGAGCCACATAGACTCGGTTTGATCTGTGGTCTATGCTGAACTCAGCCAGAGGTGGTTGAGATTGCTGCAACAAAAACTCATTCAGGGTGTAGAACAGTTGAAGCAATTCATGGATAGTTGTTACTTAGCCACAGTAAAGGTTTTATTTCTAAAAAAATATATCTACACAGCAAGTAGAGAGTGAAAGAAAATATTGATCCACTGACAATTGATGGTGGGAATCTAGAATCCAGGGATGAAGAAAGAAGAGTTATTATGACCCAGGAAAAGGAGGGAATGTGACCTAAGTCAGATATCAGATTTCCAGGAATAGCAAAGGAGTAGCCAGACAGTATGAAAGTAACGTTAGATATAATTAGAAAAAGGATAGATGCTCTTAAAATAGACAAAGTGTCGAGTCCAGACAACTTGCACCCAGGAGTCTTAAAGGAAATGGGATATGATATTGGCAGCTTTCAGAGATTCCTGTGGGTAAAAAGCAGCTAACGTAACCTAATTATTTAAAAAGGGTCCAGGGACACAACTTCAGACTACGGGCCAGTAAGTTGTAACACCTGTTGTAGGAAAATCTTCAAAACAATCTTGCGACTTTTAGTGCATGAACGCTTAGGGGAGTGTAACTTATTAAAGGACAGTCAGCATGAATTCAGGAAGGGAAGGACATGTTTAATTAACCTGATGGAGCTTTAAAGCAAACAATACTGACCTAGTATACATAGGAAATGCAGGAAAAATATCTTGGTGTTTTCAGACAGCTTTTGATAAGGTTCTATGTTGGCAATTTTTTTTTATTCGTTCGAGATGTGTGCGTCGCTGGCAAAGCCAGCATTTATTGCCCATCCCTAATTGCCCTGGAGAAAGTGGTGGTGAGCCGCCGCCTTGAACCGCTGCAGTCCGTGTGGTGAAGGTACTCCCACAGTGCTGTTAGGGAGGGAGTTCCAGGATTCTGACCCAGTGACGATGAAGGAGCTGCGATATATTTCCAAGTCAGGATGGTGTGTGACTTGGAGGGGAACTTGGACGTGGTGGTGTTCCCATGCGCCTGCTGCCCTTGTCCTTCTAGGTGGTAGAGGTCGTGGGTTTGGGAAGTGCTGCTGAAGAAGCCTTGGCGAGTTGCTGCAGTGCATCTTGTAGATGGTACACACTGCAGCCACGGTACACCGGTGGTGAAGGGAGTGAATGTTTAAGGTGGTAGATGGGGTGCCAATCAAGCGGCCTGCTTTGTCCTGTATGGTGTTGGGCTTCTTGAGTGTTGTTGGAGCTGCACTCATCCAGGCAAGTGGAGAGTATTCCATCACACTCCTTACTTGTGCCTTGTAGATGGTGGAAAGGCTTTGGGGAGTCAGGAGGTGAGACACTTGCCGCAGAATACCTAGCCTCTGACCTGCTCTTGTTGCCACAGTATTTATGTGGCTGGTCCACTTAAGTTTCTGGTCAATGGTGACCCCCAGGATATTGATGGTGGGGGATTCGGCGATGGTAATGCCATTGAATGTCAAGGGGCGGTGGTTAGACTCTCGCTTGTTCGAGATGGTCATTGCCTGGCGCGAATGTTACCTGCCACTTATCAGCCCAAGCCTGAACATCGTCCAGGTGTTGTTGCATGCTGGCATGGACTGCTTCATTATCTGAGGAGTTGTGAATGGCACTGAACACTGCAGTCATCAGCAAACATCCCGATTTCTATGTTGGAGGGAATGTCATTGATGAAGCAGCTGAAGATGATTGGGCCTAGGACACTGCCCTGTGGACCTCCCGCAGCGATGTCCTGGGGCTGTGATGATTGACCTCCAACCACCACAACCATCTTCCTTTGTGCTAGGTATGACTCCAGCCAGTGGAGAGTTCCCCCCCCCCCCCCGCCAATTCCCATTGACTTCAGTTTTACTAGGGCTCCTTTGTGCCACACTCGGTCAAATGCTGCCTTGATGTCAAGGGCAGTCACTCTCACCTCACCTCTGGAATTCAGCTCCTTTGTCCATGTTTGGACCAAGGCTTTAATGAGGTCGGGAGCCGAGTGGTCTTGGCAGAACCCAACCTGGGCATCAGTGAGCAGGTTATTGGTGAGTAAGTGCCGCTTGATAGCGCTGTCGATGACACCTTCCATCACTTTGCTGATGATTGAGAGTAGACTGATGGGGCGGTAATTGGCTGGATTGGGTTTGTCCTGCTTTTTGTGGACAGGACATACCTGGGCAGTTTTCCACATTGTCGGATAGATGCCAGTGTTGTAGCTGTACTATAACAGCTTGGCTAGAGGCGCGGCTAGTTCTGGAGCACAAGTCTTCAGCACGATAGCCGGGATGTTGTCAGGGCCCACAGCCTTTGCTGTATCCAGTGCGCTCAGCAGTTTCTTGATATCACGTGGAGTGAATCAAATTGGCTGAAGACCAGCTTCTGTGATGGTGAGGACCTCAGGAGGAGGCCGATATGGATCATCCACTCGGCACTTCTGGCTGAAGATGGTTGCAAACGCTTCAGCCTTGTCTTTTGCACTCACGTGCTGGACTCCACCATCATTGAGGATGGGGATATTCATGGAGCCTCCTCCTCCCGTTAGTTGTTTAATGGTCCACCACCATTCATGGCTGGATGTGGCAGGACTGCAGAGGTTTGATCTGATCCGTTGATTGTGGGATCACTTGGCCCTGTCTATAGCATGCTGCATCCGCTTTTTAGCATGCATGTAGTCCTGTGTTGCAGCTTCCCCAGGTTGGCACCTCATTTTTTGGTACGCCTGGTGCTGTTCCTGGTGTGCTCTTCTACACTCCTTATTGAACCAGGATTGGTCCCCTGGCTTGATGGTAATGGTAGAGTGAGGGATATGCCAGGCCATGAGGTTACAGATTGTGGTGGAATACAGTTCTGCTGCTGCTGATGGCCCACAGTGCCTCATGGATGCCCAGTTTTGAGCTGCTAGATCTGTTCTGAATCTATCCCATTTAGCACGGTGGTAGTGCCACGCCACACGATGGAGAGTGTCTTCAGTGTAAAGACGGGACTTCGTCTCCACAGTGACTGTGCGGTGGTCACTGCTACCAATACTGTCATGGACAGATGCATCTGCGACAGGTAGATTGGTGAGGACGAGGTCAAGTAGGTTTTTCCCTCGTGTTGGTTCTCTCACCACCTGTCGCAGGCCCAGACTGGCAGCTATGTCCTACAGGACTCGGCCAGCTCGGTCAATAGTGGTGCTACCGAGCCACTCTTGGTGATGGACATTGAAGTCCCCCACCCAGAGTACATTCTGTGCCCTTGCTACTCTCAGTGCTTCTTCCAAGTGGTGTTCAACCTGGAGGAGCACTGATTCATCAGCTGAGGGAGGGTGGTAGGTGGTAATCAGCAGGAGGTTTCCTTGCCCATGCTTGACCTGAAGCCATGAGACTTCATGTGGACCAGAGTCAATGTTGAGGACTCCCAGGGCCACTCCTTCCTGACTGTATACCACTGTGCTGCCACCCCTGGTGGGTCTGTCCTGCTGGTGGGACATAACATACCCAGAGATGGTGATGGAGGAGTTTGGGACATTGGCTGAAAGGTATGATTCTGTGAGTATGATTATGTCAGGCTGTTGCTTGACTAGTCTGTGGACATCTCTCCCAATTTTGGCACAAGTCCCCAGACGTAGGTGAGGAGGACTTTGCAGGGTTGACTGGGCTGGGTGTGCCATTGTCGTGTCCGTAGCTGGTGCCGAGGTCGATGCCGGGTGGTCCGTCCGGTTTTATTCTTATTATTGTGTTTCGTAGCAGTTTGCTAGGCCACTTCAGAGGGCAGTTAAGAGTCAAACACATTGCTGTGGGTCTGGAGTCGCATATAGGCCAGACCGGGTAAGGACGGCAGATTTCCAGATGGGTTTTTACAACAATTCGATAGTTTCATGGTTACCATTACTAGCTTTTTAATCCAAATTTATTTAATTAACTGAATTTAAATTCCCCAGCTGCCGTGGTGGGATTTGAACTCACATCTCTGGATCATTAGTCCAGGCCTCTGGATTACTAGTCCAGTAACATTACCGTTAATTAATTGCTAAGTTGAAGAGTCAGGAGTAGGAGATGAAGTATGGCACTGAATGGAAAATTGGCCTAAGTACAAGCAACAGGGTTTCTTATAAACAGAAGCTTTTTGAGCTGGAAAGAAGATACAGGGATGTTTAAAGGGTTATTATTGAGTCCCTTGCCATTTTTAATACACATTGATGATTTGAATGCTGGTGTACTAAACAAAATCTCCAAGCTTGCAGATGATACCAAAATAATAGGAGCAATACAAATACAAAGGATTTATATTTATTTTTTTTAGGTAACGGGGTCAATCTGTGAGAGATACAATTCATTATCAATTCGCGTAAAATAATTAGCATGGGAGCAAAGAACCAAAAGAGGAAATACATGTTTTAAATGGAACAGTGGTACAGAATAAAAGAAGTCTAGGAGATGCACTCGATAAATCTATGAAATCCTTAGCTGTGATTTTTTTAAAAAGGCAAATAAGGTATCGGATTGCATCCGGCACAGGCACAATGGGCCGAATGGCCTCCAGCTGTAAGATTCTATGATAAACAGAGGAATTGTGCACAAATCAAAAGAAGCTATATTGATTCTGTATGAGGCAATTCTGAGACCCCCATCTGGAATAATGTTTATAGCTCTGGTCACATGAAAGGAAGGATATGCATACAATAGTGTTATTGGTTATGGTACTGGACTAGCAAACCAAAAGTCCAAATCCCAATATGGCAAGTTGTGAAATTGAACCCAATAAACCTGGTCATTTGTCAGCCTGTACCAAAAGTATGACTGATTGTCGTTAAGGAACCAACTGGTTCTTTAATGTCCTTCAGGGTAGGGAACCTGCCACCCCTACACCTGACTTCAGTTCCACGTGATTGCCTCTTGATGCTTTAAGAAATGACCGAGCAAGCAACTCGGTTGTAAAAACAATCACTTTGAAGCAAAAAGGTGGCCCCACCACCTGAGGACAACTAGGCTGCAATAAATGCGGTCTTGCCTTCGTCACGCTCATCCCGAGAGCAAAAGAAACAAATATTCCTGCCCTCTAAGGGGTACAGAGGCAAGAATCTGGGATCAAGAATTTATAGAATGAGGAAAGTTTAAGAAAGTTAGGCTTATTTATTTTTGGAAAAGAGGACACTTTAAGGTGATCTTATTAGGATTATAAAGGGAATTGACAAAACTAATCGAGGAAAGTTATTCATTGTTGACATGCTAGGCAATACCCGTTTAAAAACAGGGAAGTTAAGAGTAAGAAAGAAAATCAGGCCGATCTTTTTCACACAAAGAATAATAAAATTAATGAATAGCTATCAAGAGTGCAATTAAAGCAGACAGTATAAGTGGATTTGAGAAGACATTTGATGCATTTCTGGAACGTAGTTGAGTGATGCAATTAAAACGATTGATTTATGAAAAAGGAATGGGCCTAAAGATCTTTTCCTGTTCCCAAAAATTCTTAGGGAATCAAGATTTTTTTCCTGAAAAAGCACCAGCTTCTTGCAGCAATTTTTCACATTCCAGAGGCATTAAATTGTACGGCAGTTGGAGCAAGTTATCTAAAGTAGCATTGCAATTTTCAACTTTGTTTTTGCTGTGGAATTAGGGAAGAGTATCAGTGTCAAGCTTGAGCCCCATTTATGCCCCAAATCGCAAAAATCGCTTCTCGGGTCACTAATCTCTTACGAGGTTATCAATCTCATGACAGACAACTTTTGGACCAACATTTGAGCTTGCTCCTTGTCAAAAGCGAAGATGACCGATAGTATTATTGTCTTTTTTTTTCAAAAAAGGAGTGAGTGGGGAAGAGAAGAATTTAAATTGATATTTTATAGTTATATAAAAATATATTTTGTGGCCTGATGTTTGTTTGTTAACGTCCAGTCTGGAGTAGGGTTGCTAACTGTGGTTGGATGTCTTCCTGGAGGATTCATCACATGCCCTCCTCCCTCCAACTGCCTCGTCCTCAAACTTTTCCCCCGCCACCCTCCCCAACCATTGGTTGCCTGACATGTCAGTCCTCACGGTGCAATGCCTTCCCAAACCAATCAAAAAGTGTACAGACTCTTCATTACCTGATTGGATGATTCTTAACTGTCACTCAAACATCCTTTTCTTTCCCAACTCCAACATTTTTCTAATAAACAAAATCGTTGAATTTTTTTTAACACCCCTATGATTTTTTTCTCTCGGGTTGCTCCCGATGTGACTTGGAGATTGATCTTCAATTCCTGGAGACTCCAGGACAACGGTGGAGGGTTGACAGCTCTCGTCTGGAGGTAATAATGCAGGGAGATGGGTGCTGGTTAATGCATTTCCTTTCTTTCAGAAATCACTAGCCATTTCTCTAATGCATTAGGCATGGACTTAAGTCAAGGGAGTGCTACTAATCATTCAGGATTGTGAAGTGGAAAAATTACTGGGAAATTCAGCACATCTCTGTCTTGAGTGCCTTTTACAGATTTATCATGGTTAATTTAAGAGAGATGGAGAGTATGATCCTTCATCTGGCACCATGGACTGAGCCATGTTTCTGTGCCTGAAGTGGCTTTCTACACTCCTGAGTAACCTTGTCATTAGTTTCCCATCAAGGCAATTAAATAGCCTCCCCGGGAAGAAAAAAAATGCATCGCCTCAGCTTCTCAAGACACTGGATTTTCTGCTGCCTAGCAACATGCTTATCAGTGCAAAAGTAAACTTCACTAAATTTTAAGAATACAGCCGTGTTAGTAACAGGAAATGAAAGGCTGCATTAACTAAGGATGAATTACTTAGGAACCTTATTAAAGCTTGCAGCTAAGTAAGATATTTCCTTTAAGATATCTCTGTTATTAGGTTTGCTTTTAACCCTTTTGGAGGATCTCTCCACTTGAAAAATAAAATTGTATTTCAAAACCTGCTATGAATTGAAGCTCCCTGGATGGCATAACCTGGTTGAGGCAATAACTACCTTGTGTCAGTGCAGACCAGACATGTCTTGGGTTCGAACTCGGTGCTCTGCTGAGTTAGCTGATCATAGCTTAGAGCTGTTACATAAACTTGAGCTCATCCAAAATTCTGCTGCCCTTATCCTAACACTCACAAAATCCCATTCACCCATCACCACTGTGCTCGCTGACCTACATTGGCTCCCGTTCCGGCAACACCTCGATTTTAAAACTCTCATCCTTGTGGTCAAATCCCTCCTTGGCCTCGCCCATCCCTACCTCTGTAACCTCCTCCAGCTCTGTAACCCTCCAAGATCTCTGCGCTCCTCCAAATCTGGCCTCTTGCGCATCCCCGATTTTCATTGCCCCACCATTTGCGGCTGTGCCTTCAGCTGACTAGGCCGTAATTTCTGTAATTCCCTCCCTAAACCTCTCCACCTCTCTACCTCTCTCTCACCTCCTTTAAGACACTCCTTAAAACCTTCCTCTTTGACCAAGCTTTTGGTCACCTGTGCTAATATCTCTTTATGTGGCTCGGTGTCAGATTGTATCTGATAACGGTCCTGTGAGGCGTCTTGTGACTTTTTTACTGCATTAAAGGGTCTATGTAAATGTAAGTTGTTGTTGCCCTGAGGGCGGGAATGAAAGTTTAGCTGAAGTTTCTACTCCTGATCTCTGTCCAGCGATCCATATGGAAAGTGCCTGTGTGTACAAGTCAGGTGTGGACAGGATCAGGCTCAGCTGTGATACCATACATGACAGAATAACTTACTGTCTAGACCCACAGATGAAGAATCACCACTTGCCGTAGGTACAGGATGGTCACTAATGTCTGTGGGATCGTACTCCAGTGAGGATCCAATATCCTGATGAGGATGGGGAGCACATTGGTGGAAAATGACGCCAGGAGTTGCGTAGGATTGGGTTTGTACCTGCAATTCCTCACATGCTGAGTTCTTGAGCTCAGCCAAGCCAAAGCTGAATGCACAGATAGGAAGGGAAGGAAAATCCAAGGGAAACTCATTAGACGACATTCATACACCAAACTAGTGGCAGGTTTCAAAGGATTGGCAGAGTCCTGAACACATGTCCATCACCCTGCAGAGTCCTCGGGTCAAATACAGTTGCTGCCTGTTACCTGGAAAATCTGATCGCCGCAGTCCCAGATTTACCCCTCAACCAACGCCTAAAAACAGATTATCTAGTCATTATCACATTACTGTTTATGGGAGCTTGCTGTGCACAAATTAGCTGCCACACTTCCAACATTACAACAGTGACTGCACTTCAAAAAGTACTGAATTGTAAAACGCTTTGGGACATCCTGAAGCCGTGAAAGGCGCTATAGAATTGCAAGTATTTCTTAATGCTGCAGCCTTCCTCTCCCCATCATCCCAACGCAAATCACTCAGCACAGTATTAAACAGAATTAAACTCCCAACAGCGAAGCCATTCTGTTTATTACATTGCTTACCGTTCCAACAAATGTAATCACTGTGAACGTTTCTGCGATGTTTATTTCGGCTTCTGGTCAGCTTGTCTGTAGTCACTTATTTAAGCCTCCCAGGGACCTCCCAATGTGGTTCTCCTCTTGCCAATAATAGTAGGCATAAATTATGCGGACTCCACGTTCCGATGTAAAGCTGGCCTCCTCTGTCAATTAATGAAACCGATGTTGTGAGAAGATGGGGAGGGGTTGCCATAACAACTGCAAGCCCTCAGTAACATCAGTTGCCCATAATTGCAGCAGGGCAGGGCAAAGATGCCAAGTGTCATAAATAAGTGTGTACTAACCATAGCTATGAAATCTTCCTAGTAGTTGCTGTAAATGGAATAATGTAATGAATGACTTCAGTGCCGTATTTGTTTCTTTTAAGTGTATCATAATTAAACGGTCACTTAGTGAAAATTGTGCCTTGAGCATGTTTTTCACAGAAGCTATTTATTCCACCCTATTCTCCTACACCAGAATTTGTAATAATCAATTCCAATGGTCTGATGGGTGTAGACACTGCCCAATGTATGTACTAAGCCGTTAAGACCAGGCGGTAGCAAGCTCAGCTCTGTGCTGAGTTAGCTGGTTTTTGCTGGGCAGGGCCTTGGCTCCCCGGGCTAGAGAAGGTAACTTGGCCATGGTTCCTCATCGCTAGCCAGTGACTCCAGTTGTGTTGGGTTTTGATGATAATTGGACCAAGCTTGTTTGCGATCCCCTCCGTTGTTGAAAAGCCGCCAATACTTAAAACAAATGTTCTCCTGTCTCCAGTACGCACACCAAATGGCTGCTACCCAAGACCCGAGCTCTTTGTGATAAACTAATTTGATGACGAAAGAGGTAGAGAGTAAGATGAAGCAGAAAAAGGGGGGCTTGTATGACAGATGTCAGGTTGAGAATACAAGTGAGAACCAGGCTGAATATGGAAAGTTCAGAGGGGAAGTGAAAAAGGAAATGAGAGGGGCAAGGAGAGAGTATGAGAATAGATTGGCAGCTAACATAAAAGGGAATCCAAAAGTCTTCTATAGGCATAGAAATAGTAAACGGGTAGTAAGAGGAGGGGTGGGGCCGATTAGGGACCAAAGAGGAGACCCACGCATGGAGGCAGAGGGCATGGCTGAGGTACTAAATGAGTACTTTGTATCTGTCTTTACCAAAGTCATAGTGAAAGAGGAGGTAGTTGAGGTACTGGATAGGATAAAAATTGATAAAAAGGTGGAAATTGCGGAGGTACTGGCCATGATCTTCCAATCCTCCTTAGATACGGGGGGTTGGTGCCAGAGGACTGGAGAATTGCAAATGTTACACCCTTGTCCAAAAAAGGGTGTAAGGGTGGCAACTACAGGCTAGTCAGTTTAACCTCGGTAGTGGGGAAGCTTTTATAAACCATAATCTGGGACAAAATTAACAGTCACTTGGACAAGTGTGGATTAATTAAGGAAAGCCAGCACGGGTTTGTTAAAGGCAAATCGTGTTTAACTAACTTGATTGAGTTTTTTGATGATGTAACAGGGAGGGTTGATGAGGGCAATGCGGTTGATGTGGTGTGCATGGACTTCCAAAAGGCGTTTGATAAAGTGCCACATATTAGGCTTGCCAGCAAAATTGAAGCCCATGGAATAAAAGGGACAGTGGCAGCATGGATACGAAATTGGCTAAGTGACAGGGAACAGAGAGTAGTGGTGAACGGTTGTTTTTCGGACTGGAGGAAGGAACACAGTGGTGTTCCCCAGGGGACAGCACTCGGATCACTCCATCAACACGCTCCAGCACCAAGATCGCCTACTTCCACCTCCGTAACATCGCCCGTCTCCACCCCTGCCTCAGCTCATCTGCTGCTGAAATCCTCATCCATGCCTTTGTTACCTCTAGACGTGACTATTCCAATGCTCTCCTGGCCGGCTTGCCATTTTCCACCCTCCGTAAACTTCAGCTCATGCTAAACTCTGCTGCCCGCATCCTAACTTGTACCATGTCCCGTTCACCAAACATCCCTGTGCTCGCTGACCTGCATTGACTTCCAATAACTTCTGATATGATTGCAGCTGCATCTCTCTGTCCCTTCTCATCCTCCTTAACCTCTCGGTGACTACTTCCATCTTCCTCAAACTTCTCTCCTCCAGAATCCACCTCTGCGGCTTTACTCCCTCCTGGTTCCAGTCCTACCCGTTGCACTATAGATATTACATCAACGTAAATTATTTTGCACTCCGGGCCATAGTTACCTCTTGTGTACCCCAAAGTTCTATTCTTGGCTCGCTCCTCTTCATCATTTGCACGCTATCCCTTGCCGATATTATCTAGTAGCATTGATTAGCTTTCGCATTTATGCTGCTGACACCTAGCTCTATCTCACCCTCTCCTCTGTTGACTCCATGGCTATATTAATATCCAGACGAGCCAAAACCTCCTTCAGCTTAATGTCGACCACACCAGAACATAGGAACAGGAGTAGGCTATTCAGCCCCTCGAGCCTGTTTCGCCATTCAATTAGATTATAGCTGATCTGTATCTTAACATCATTTATCCGCCTTGGTTCCACAATCCTTGCCTAACAAAAATCTACCAATCTCAGTTTTGAAATTTTCAGTTGGCCCCCAGCCTCCACAGCTTTTTGGGGGAGTGTGTTCCATATTCCCACAACTTTTGTGTGAAAAAATGTTTCCTGACATCATCCTTGAACAGCCTAGCTCTAATTTTAAGTTTCTGGATTTCCCCCACCAGAGAAAATAGATTCTCTCTATCTACCCTATCAAATCCTTTAATCATCCTAAAAGCCTCAATTGGATCACCTCTTAATGTTCTAAACACAACCCTATTCTATGCAACCTGTTCAATGAAACCATTCTCTCCAGCTCCTGCGGACATCTACATCCCTCCAGCCTCAACTCCATCTCCCTCTCTCTCTCCTAGCAGCTTGGGCTTAGGCCAACGGTACGGAATCTTGGTGTACTGCTCAGTCTTGTGCAAAGCTTCCAATCTGTCACTGCCTGCTTTCCTTCAAAGTAAGGTACAAGACTACGGGGAGAGAGCAGGGCACTGGATTTAATTTCAAGAGCCAGCATGGACATGATAAACCTGCTATGCTGCAAACTCCTGTGGCTCTATTTTTGCAGCATCACCTCTCCTGCTCTGCCACCAAAACTCTAATCCACACTTTTATCACCTCATGGCTGGACTTCTCCAATCCTCTCTTTGCTGCCATCCCATTTAATAAACTGCGAGTCATCCAGAACGGGGTGCCCTATGCCCCCTAAGGCTCTCATCCCCATCCCGCCTATCCTCAACGAGGCTCACTGGCTTCCTGTATCCCAGAGAATCGTCTTTAAGATTCTCATCCTCGCCTTCAAATCCTCCGCCCATGGCCCGACCCCTTCCAACCTCGTTGATCTCCTCCAGCTCCACATCCTTGTGCCTAGCCTCCAACACCAGCCAACTTCTGCCGTGCTCCCCTCACTCCGTAATTGGTGGCCGCTCCTTTGGCCATCTTTCCCTGCCTTTCAGGACTCCCTTCCTCGGCACCACTGACTTGCTGTCTCCTTCCCTGTCTTCCGAAACCTCTTCGTCAACTGTACCTTTTGCCCCATTCCTGACCCTCTTCTTCCTTTTCAACAGTGTGCTCAGTATCCACTGCCCTGTGAAACATTTTAAGACTGCTCACCTCACATAATAAGCACTAGAGACATGCAAGTTTGTGTTGTTGAAGATGCTCGTTGCCAAGACTCACAGGTAGAGAATGACCACTTGGGTGATTTGCCAGAGGACTACCAAGGCCTGTGGAACCGTGTCCAGTATGAGTCAGTGGCTTTAGGAAATACTTATTTAAAGTAGAATTTTTTTCTCCCATGCAAAAAAAAACAGGTGAGCTGGTCATTTATCTCATTGCTGTTTGTGGGATCTTGCTGTGCACAAATTGGCTACCTCCTTTCCCTACATTACAATAGTGACTACACTTCAAAAAATACTTCATTGGCTGTAAAGCGCTTTGGGGCGTGAGGTCATAAAAGTCGCTGTTTAAATGCAAGTCTCACTTTTAGCACTCGATTTACATTCCACAAGTGACACTAAACTTGTAGGCTCAGATATTTCTTCATTCTCCTGCCCCAAATTGGGTGGAATAGTGACAGAAACAACAGGACAATACGGGCGTTTTTGAATTTATTATTTTAGCTGAAATATCTGCTGTAACAGTCTAAAATATCAGTATATTACTTAATTATAATCCGTTACTGTGTACAAGAACACAGTGCTACAATCAAGACAATATATCTTGAGATACCTCAAACTCCTGATCAGAAAATAAAAATGTACAACAGAAAATTCTGCAATTTCCGAGTGTAAGGTAGAGCCTTGGATTAGCATACCAAAATAAATCAAGATTTTTATTGAAGCACTAAAGCCTACCAGTTACCTAATAAATACAGATATCGTATTGTATTGACTACTCTGAACTCCCAGTTCAATGCAAGAAAGAAAATAAGACTTGCATTTATATAGCGCCTTTCACAACCTCAGGACGTCCCAAAGCCCTTTACAGCCAATGAAGTACTTTTGAAGTGTGGTCACTGTTGTAATGTAGGAAACACGGCAGCTAATTTGAGCACAGAAAGGTCCCACAAACAGCAATGTGATAATGACCAGATAATCTGTTTTAGTGATGTCGGTTGAGGGAATAAATATTGGCCAGGACACCGGGGAGAACTCCCCTGCTCTTCTTCAAAATAGGACCATGGGATCTTTTACACCCACCTGAGGGGGCACAACTGACAACTTGAGTACTTAAGATACAAGTTTTACTTTGAGAATGATAGAACAATGAAACACGAGCCTTCAGGTTTTATTACATTCTTTTCCTAGACACACATGTTTCTGTTCAATGGATGGTATCTTAATTGCATTTGCACAGAAATAAATGGTGTGAATATTATCCATAAATACAAATAGCACACTGATCAGATGGGATATAGTGGTTGTGTTACTGGACTATCAATCCAGAGGCCTGGGGTAATAATCCAGAGAACGGAAGTTCAAATCTTACCATAGTAGTTTGAAAATTTGAATTCAGTTTAAAAAAAATCTGGAAAAAAAGTTGATATCAGTAAAAGTGACCATGAAGGTGTGGGAATGTTGCAATAACCTAATTAGTTCACTAATGCCCTTTAGGGAATGAATCTGCAGTTCTTAACCGGTTTGGCCTACATATGACTCTTGACTCTCGTGACCTAGCAAGCCACTCAGTTTTATCAAACGACTACCAGCAGTTCAAGAAGACGACCCACCACCACTGTCTCAGGGTAACTAGGGATGGGTGATAAATGCCCATATCCTGAGAATAAACTAAAAAAAAAAATGAATCCAAGTTTTTTTTGAAATACCTTTTAAATTGTATATCTGCTTGATTAGGATTATATTATCCCACCCAACCTTTTCCAGCCTTGTATAACCACCCACATCCTTTAGTCGTCCAACTCTGGCTTCTGTGCATTCCCCTCTCCCTACTCCACCTTCAATAGCAGAGGCTTCAGCCACCTCGGCCCTACTCTAAAACACTTATCTACCCAATCACTTCTTCCTCTCCACTACAACTCCACTGTTAAAACATATTTGTCAGGGTGACAGACTTGCCTCAGTGGCAGCACTCTCACCTCCGAATCACAAGATTGTGGGTTCAAGTCCCACTTCATAGTCTTGAGCACATAATCTAGGCTGACACTCCAGTGCAGTACTGAGGGAGGGCAGTAATGTCGAAGGTGCCATCTTTCGGATGAGACATTAAACCGAGGCATTGTCTGCCCTCTCAGGTGAACGTAAAATATCCCACGGCACTATTTTAAAGAAGAGCAAGGGAGTTCTCGTTGGTATCCTGCCCGATATTTATCCCTCAACCAGCACCACTAAAACAGACGATCTGGTTATTTTCTCATTGCTGTTTGTGGGACCTTGCTGTGTGCAAATTGGCTGCTGTGTTTCCTACATTACAACAGTGACTGCACTTCAAAAGTACTTCATTGGCTGTAAAGCACTTTGAGATGTCCTGAGGTAGTGAAAATGCAAGCCTTTTCTTCTTTGGCCAAGCTTTAAGTTGTCTCTCCTATCTCTCCCAGAAAGGCTCAGCACCTGCTCCTTTTTTCCTTTGTATAGCATATTTTCATCATTAAAGGAGATATGACTTGTAGTAAAAACAGATGATGTTGGAAGCACACAGCAGATCCAACAACATCTGAAAGAGACAGGTTAACATTTGCGGTTTTTTGTTAACTTTACAAGATTGCATGATCTAATATGCAGTCATTTTATTTCCGACATTTGAAATGGCTGTTCTTTATGTATCTTGGCTCAGAGAATACCTAAGATAAATGACCTTGAAATAGTGTGAAGGGGCCAAACTGCTAAATGCAATTGAAATAACAGGACCACTGAAGCTTGCCACGTTAATTGCTAAACATCTCTACCAGTATTAGTTCAGCTTCCACGCATTTGTAACCCCTTTAAGCAAGTTTTTGCGGTGATATCATCAAGATACTAAAACATCGGTGCCAAGCCAAAAGGACTGGCTGGTTCATTTTTGAAAGGTTCTTACTTTCATGAGACTCGCTGTTGAGAAAAATAGTTAAAAGTAAAAGTGGCAGCGCAGAGCATGGGTCTAATCGCCAAATCTACTGGCTAGCCATTCTGAGCCATTTCACTGTGGATATAGAATCATAGAAATTTACGGCCCAGAAGGAGGCCATTCGGCCCATCGTGCCTGTGCCGGGCGCAAAGGAACTATCCAGCCTAATCCCACTTTCCAGCTCTTGGTCCGGTAGCCTTGTAGGT
This sequence comes from Squalus acanthias, assembly GCA_030390025.1. Lineage (NCBI taxonomy): Eukaryota > Metazoa > Chordata > Chondrichthyes > Squaliformes > Squalidae > Squalus > Squalus acanthias. The sequence continues at coordinate 105,331,353 of CM059427.1, read as the reverse complement.
TGCAGCACTTCATGTGCGTATCCAAGTACTTTTTGAATATGATTAGGGTTTCTGCCTCTACCACCCTTTCATAGAAACATAGAAAAATAGGAGCAGGAGTAGGCCATTCGGCCCTTTGAGCCTGCTCCGCCATTCAGTATGATCATGGCTGATCCTCTATCTCAATACCATATTCCCCCTTTCTCCCCATACCCCTTGATGCCTTTTGTGTCTAGAAATCTATCTATCTCCTTCTTAAATATATTCAGTGACTTGGCCTCCGCAGCCTTCTGTGGTAGAGAATACCACAGGTTCACCACCCTCTGAGTGGCATAGGGTAGGTGCCAATCAGCGGGGAAAGGGGTGCTCCCCATAGCAAAGGGAGAGGAAAGCAAGGTAATGATGCCTATTGTGACCAGCTCAGAATGTCATTGGCAGGAAACCGTCAGCATGTGGTGAGGGGGAAAAAAATGAGTTTGATATGGGGAAAGTTTACTCTCAATTAAAAGTGGAGAAGGGGGCGGGGGACAATTCCCATTCTGTTAACACTGATCCAGTACATGAGGGAGAAAGGCTTAGAAGGATAGGCTGATGGGATTAAATGAAGAGGGGAGGGAGGAGGTTCGTGTGGAGCATAAACACCGGCATAGACCTGTTGGGCCGAATGGCCTGTGTCTGTGCTGTACATGCTATGTAATAATTCATAAAAGTTACTTAAGATAAGAAATATGTAAGCGCGTGCTTCTTGTTTCAGAACTCATTCAGTCTTCTATGCCAACCCCTGTGTGAGGTTTTCACCCTCATTAGTTCCCTGGTACTTCCAGCTGATGGGGTCTGACAAGTGCCGCATGCTTTAGCCTCTGCAACATAAATCCTTTCATACCAGGTGAAAAAATTTGTAATTTAAATCAAATGCAATAAATCTTCTCGCCCAAGGCTAGGTCTTGGACAGGGCAGTGCCGGGACTGTTATTGTCGCATCTCGTTAGAAGGTTAATCCCAGGAAACTGAAATCTTTATTCAGCTGAATGAGAACTGTTGTCAGAACTGATTTGTGCATCATAAATACTCGAGAGAAAAGCATCATCTGATGGATTTGAGAGACAGAGTGAGGAAATCCTATTGTTCTCTTGCCATCTTCACAGCCCATTCAGTCATGATCAAGCACCAATTCCACCTCTTTCCATTTTACTGGGTTTGAGTTTTTACATCTCCAGATTGTTCGTGGATGAGATGATTATCTTTAAACTCCGCAAAGCCTGTTGCTTGCATTTCCGAATAGATACTTAGTTACCTGTTGATGGGAGAGGCACACTTCCTTAATTTGGGATTATTGGTGGTAGCAAACGTCCCATTTCAAAGAGTACAGTCTATACCAGCTGGATAATTTTCTGCAAATTGCTTGTGGATAATATTTCATTCTGGACCTGATTATGCAGCAGATGCACAAAGTTCACTGACCGCACTGTTAGCTGACGGGCAGAAACAGAATCGCCTGAAGATCTCTGCTTCTTTATAGCATTGCCCTTATTCAGGTTCAGTTGGCCCATTGCCATAAGCAGGCTGGGTGCAGACATCACAAGCAGGGGTGGGAACACTTAATTTTGACAACGCAAAATCATGAATCTCTGGAGCAAAGTGGCACTGTTTTTCTTTTCAAAGCCTATGTTTGGTCAACGTTTCCTGCCAATATAAATTTTCCCCCATCTCCAACTTCATTCTGATTGGTAGTTTGCCTCTTGATCCTCAGTCTTCTTTTGCACAATCCCAGCTTCCCAGCACAATAAGGTTGCCAACCCTCGAGGTTTCATCACATGACCTCCCACTGCCTTGCCCCATACTCCCGTCATTGGTTGCTGGGCCTGTCCATCCTCACTGCGCACTGCCTTTCCCCACACCAAATACAAAGTGAACATGCTCTTCATTACCTGATTGGATGATTCTTGACTGTCAATCAAACGCTGCATTAGGGTTCCCCCCCTCCAATATTTTTATAACTAATAAAGTAAGACATTCAAAGAATTTTTTTTTAAAAAAACACACAATTTATTTTTAAGGTTCCTATGATTTTTTTCTCCTGGGTTGCTTGCATCAGTGTCCTGGAGATTAATCTTTAATTCCTGGAGACTCCAGGGCAATCCTTGAGGGTTGGTAACCCAGAACACAACAGAATTCTGACCAGAGGTCGAGTGCAGAGTTCACAATATGGCACACTGCCTGCCAGCTGAATAAACGCTTACGTTTTCAAGTCCCGATGTGCAACCACACATCTGGTTATTTTGACAGATGAGAGCGCTGAAAATGAAGTGTTACAAAAATTAAACCCCGCAAGGGTTTAGGAGACTGAACTGAATCAATACCCTCTCAGCCCCCATGCGCTCAGATACTCCTCTACAAGTCTCCTTGGTTCAAGTCATTTAAATAATAAACAGCCGGTCGTGCAAACATTCAAAACCGCCCACTTTTGCTTGTACCAGCAGTCAAATCTCCTGCAATAAACTCCTTGATTCAATCAAAAGTTGGATCCAAAGTTAGTCGTTAGATTTAAGAACCCCCCAAGGTGTTGATATAAAGAAAACCTCGGGTTCACTTAGGCTAGACATACCACCCAAATAATCCTCGAACCAAAATCCTTTTTCCACATGGCGGAATAGACCACAGAAGATATGAGAAGATTGTCCTCTTCGGGGTGGAGTTCCAACAAGGCGGGACCTCCACTTGCCCCAGCCTGACTCATTTTCCTGCTTCGTGCCCATTAAATCTTTATGGTGGGCTCCCGGCAGAATTCCCGCCTTCAAGAGGTAGCCCGCCAGAACAGAACAGGAAGCTCCAGCAGTGCCGCAGTTCCAGGGGGGGCCCTAAAAGGGCAGGAGTGCCGCAAAGATCGGAGACCAAGATCCACCAAAGACCATGGTGGAAACGGGGTGCTTTCAACTTGTAAGTCATTGGAGACAGGAGGCCGCTACAAGGCCCTCTCCCTCCAAGGGGACACCTCGAGATAATTACTACTGTTTTCCCATTGTGGCCCCGGGAAGTGGTGGTAACGTGGGTGGAGAGAGGAAAGTCTGCCAGGATGCCCTCGTGAGCATGTTGATGAGATTATAGAATCATAAGCACAGAGTAGGCCATTCGGCCCAATACACCTGTGCTAGCTCATTGAAAGAGCAATTCAACTCCCCTGCACTTTCCCCATAGCCCGACAAAGTTTTCCTTTTTAAGTATATATCCAATTCCCTTTTGACAGTTATTATTGAATCTGCTTCCACCACACTTTCAGGCAGTGCATTCCAGATCAAAACAACTCACTGAAAAAAAAAATTCTCCTCCTCTCTCCGCTGGGTTTTTTGCCAATTATTTTAAATCTGTATCCTTTGGTTACCGACCCTCCTGCCAGTGGAAACAATTTCTCTCTGTCAAAACCCCCTCATAATTTTGAACACCTCTATTAATTCTCCCTTTAATTTTCTCTGCTTTAAGGAGAAAACTCCCAGCTTCTCAAGTCTCCATATAACTGAAGTCCCTCATTCCTGTATCATTTTGGTAAATCTCCTATCCACCCTCATCCTTCCTAAAGTGTGGTGCCCAGAAAGAAAAGAAAGACTTGCATTTGTATAGCGCCTTTCACGACCACCGGACATCTCAAAGCCCTTTACAGTCAATGAAGTATTTTTGAAGTGGAGTCACTGTTGTAATGTGGGACATGCGGCAGCCAATCTGCGCACAGCAAGGTCTCTCAATCAGCAATGTGATAATGACTAGATAATCTGTTTTTGTTATGTTGGTTGAGGGATAAAGATTGGCAAGGACACCAGGGATAACTCCCCTATTCTTCTTCAAAATAGTGCCATGGGATCTTTTACGTCCACCTGAGAGAGCAGACGGGGCCTCGGTTTAACGTCTCATCCGAAAGACGGCACCTCCAACAGCGCAGCACTCCCTCAGCATTGCACTGGAGTGTCAGCCTAGCTTTATGTGCTCAAGTCCCGGGAGTGAGACTTGAACCCACAACCTTCTGACTCAGAGGCGAGTGTGCTACCCACTGAGCCACAGCTGACAGAGTTGGACACAATACCCTAGCTGAGGCCTAATCAGTGATTTACTGTCTTGTAAATGAGCCATTGCATCACCACATATCATCACAGCACTATAAAAATATTTATAGTAATAACAAAGAACAATAGTTTTTTAAGAAAGAGAAAAGTTGCATTCATATAACAGCTCCTTGTGTCTATTAGGACATCCCAAAGCGCTTTGCATGCAATAAATTGCTCAGCACTGCACCAGAGTTTCGGCCTGGATTATGTGTTCAAGTCTCTGGAGTGAGATTCACAACCTTCTGACTCAGAGGCAAGAGTGCTACCAACTGAGCCGCAGCTGACACCATGGCTCAGTGATAGGTTTCACGAAATTCCTGCCCCTTAAAGTGAAGCTCTTAGATAATCTTTGGCAGTGAGATACGCTCCTGACAGATCAGTGGAAGAGGTGCCTCCAGTCTTAAAGCGTACATAGCATTCCATCCGGCTACAATTTCAAATAGCACTTGCCAAAAATCCAAAAGAGTCTGTTGTTTGTTTCATGTGTTTAGCTCCTGTTGTCAAAAAAAAACTTACATTACGTGCAGGTCACATCTACACTGGTTATCCACCTAAATTATTCCCTCAGAACAGCCTTTGGTAGACTGCTGGAGCCTTGAAAACACTTTCCTTAGCAATGAATTATTTGTAAGAGGCTATCATTATATAAAAGCTGGTTTGAGGGAGATGACTCAAGAGAGATGGATTTAATGGCATTCGTATCGGGGTTTCTTTGACATAATTTACATGTGCCTTGAGGATGCCTTTATTCCCAGTACATTGACTGAGCATTTTTAATAAATACACTTCTCTTTGCTCTGCAGTGCTCAGGACTCAGACCAAGGCCCATTTACCCATCACCCCTGTGCTTGCTGGACCTACATTGGCTCCCAGTCTGGCAATGCCTTGATTTTTAAAATTCTTATTCTTGTGTTCAAATCCCTCCATGTCCTTATCCCTTCCTATCTCTGTAACCTCCTCCAGTCCTACAACCCTCCGAGATCTCTGCGCCTGTCCAGTTCTGACCTCTTCCACCTCCCCAATGTTCGTCTCACCACCATCGGCGGCCGTGCCTTCAGCTGCCTAGACCCTATGCTCTGGAATTACCTCCCTAACCCTTTCCGTCTCTCTCTCCACCTTTAAGACACTCCTAAAAACCTACCTCGCCCCACCATTGGCGGCCGTGCCTTCAGCTGCCTCGGCCCTAAGCTCTGGTATACACTCCCTAAACCTCTCCCCCTCTCTATCCTCCTTAAGTTGCTCCTTAAAACCTACCTCTTTGACCAAGCTTTTGGTCACCTGTCCTAATATCTCCTTAAATGGCTCGGTGTCAAATTTTGTTTGATAGTACTCCTGTGAAGCACCTTGGGACATTTAATATGTTAAAGGCGCTATATAAATGCAGGTGGTTGTTGTTGTTGATGGTGGAAGTCATCCTTTGAACGGGAGCCCAATGTTTGGAGTCAACCTTTAAAGGGGAACCCGAAGGTGGAAGTCATCACTTAAAGGGGAGATTGAAGATGGAAGTCATTCTTTAAAGGGGAGCCTGATGGTTGGACTCATCCTTTAAAAGAGATTCCGTCAGCGGGAGGTAACTTCAAATCTGTGAGAAATGCAAAGGTCACATTTAGCATCTAGCAGCTGGAAAGCCTATCCCCATTTAGTTTATCTTTCTTGTTTTAAATAATTAATTCTAGCATGTTGTGCTGTGAATCATGTCACTGTCAATCATTAGAGCTCTACTGTGAGAAACATTGGGCCAGAAATTCGGCTCTTGTCGGGTGAGTACGCAGCGAACTTCGATTTTTTTTCAGGTTTCTCCGGGAAGGTAAGTATGAAGAAGCTGCGCTTTTAAAAAGGAGGCGCAAGGCCTGTTTTTAACAAGGTAAGTGGTTAATTAATTACAATTTAAAAAATTTTTCAACAGGTTTGTCTTTTTTAGATACTTTAAAGAAAGGTAAGTTTATTTTTAGCACTGTTACAAAGTATAATTAATTTTTTCAAAAATTTAAATTTTTGTTTAAAGTAGTTAATTTATTTAACTTAGTTATTTTAAAAATGTGATTTTTTTTTTTTTATTTGAAGTTTAAGTGTAGTTTTGGGGCCGATCTCTATTCATAGATTTAACAGGTCTTCCTGTCAAATCTATGAATGAAAATGCCCTGCTAGGATTGGCTCTCCATGGCCCACGTGATCCCAGGGGACGCTTCGAACTAACTGCGCCCCTGGGATACACAAGCACTGCGCGCCGGCAGCTGGAGGAGGCCCAGGACCCGAAGTCCTCGTGGGCCCGAAGCACAACTGCAGGTGCGGTAGGCAAGTACGCGCACGATGCTTGCACCCGCAGGAAGCCTGAAAGCTGAATTTCTGGCCCAGTGTCTCTGTTATAATGATGGAGCTGGTGCTGTAATGGTAATGCACCAGGATGTAGCATTAGAAAGGAGAAACAAGGTGCATAAAGGATTGGGAAAGACAGATAGCACTAGAGTAAGAAATAGTACGGTATTAGGTGGGGTCAAACTAAGAGAGAATACAAGAAGGTCTAAGGTAGGTTTATAGTGCATGTGTTTGAATGCACGAAGTGTGGTAAATAAGGTTGGTGAGCTGCAGGCGCAAATGTCCACATGGGAATATGATGTCATGGTGATAACGGAGACCTCGCTCAAAAAAGGACAAGATTGGGTACTAAATATTCCTGGATATAAGGTGTTCAGGAAAGATAGGGAAGGAAAGAAATGAGGTGGGGTGGCAGTATTGATTAAGGAGAATGTTACCGTGCTGGAGAGAGAGAATGTCCTGGAGGGCTCAAGGACGGAATCTATTTGGTTAGATTTGAGAAACAATAGGGGTGCCATTACACTACTATAGGCTGCCAACTAGTGGGAAGGATATACAGGAGCAAATTTGCAGGGAAATTACAGAGGTGCAAGAACTATACAGTAGTAATAATGGGGGACTTCAACTATCCTAATATAGATTGGGATAGTAATAGTGTAAAGGGACGAGAGGAGGAAGAATTTCTGAAGTGTGTTCAGGAGTACTTTCTTCATCAAGTTTCCGGCCCAACGAGGAAGGAGGCATTTCTGGAACTGGTTCTGGGGAATGAGGTGGGTCAAGTACAGCAAGTGTCAGTAGGGGAACATTTAGGGAACAGTGATCACAGTATCATAAGGTTTAGACTAGCTATGGAAAAGGACAGGGAGCAATCTAGAGTAAAAAATACTTAATTGGAGGAAGGCCAATTTCAGTGGATTGAGAATGGATCTGGCCCGGATAAATTGGAATCAAAGATTGTCAGGCAAAACTGTAATCAGACAATGGGCTACCTTTAAAGAGGAGATGGTTTGGGTACAGTCGAGGTACATTCCCACAAGGGGAAAAGGTAGGGCAACCAAAGCCAGAGCTCCCTGGATGACAAAAGAGACAGAGAGTAAGATGAAGCAGAAAAAGGGGGTGTATGACACATGTCAGGTTGAGAGTGAGAGACAACAAGTGAGAACCAGGCTGAATATAGAAAGTTCAGCGAGGAAGTGAAAAAGGAAATAAGAGGGGCAAAGCGAGAGTATGAGAATAGATTGGCAGCTAACATAAAAGGGAATCCAAAAGTCTTCTATAGGTATATAAATAATTAAAGGGTAGTAAGAGGAGGGGTGGAACCGATTAGGGACCAAAATGGAGACCTACGCATGGAGGCAGAGGGCATGGCTGAGGTAGTAAATGAGTACTTTGCATTTGTCTTCACCAAGGAAGAAGATGCTGCCAAAGTCATAGTGAAAGAGGAGGTAGTTGAGATACTGGATGGAATAAAAATTGATAGAGGAGGTACTAGAAAGACTGGCTGTACTTAAAAGTAGATAAGTCACCAGGACTGGATGGGATGCATCCTAGGATGCTAAGGGAAGTAATGGTGGAAATTGCGGATGATCTTCCACTTCTCCTTGGATACAGGGCTGGTACCAGAGGACTGGAGAATTGCAAATGTTACACCCTTGTTCAAAAAAGGGTGTAAGGATAAACCCAGTAACTACAGGCCAGTCAGTTTAACCTCGGTAATGGGGAAGCTTTTAGAAACGATAATCCGGGACAAAATTAACAGTCACTTGGACAAGTGTGGATTAATTAAGGAAAGCCAGCACGGATTTGTTAAAAGCAAATCACGTTTAACTAAATTGATTGAGTTTTTTGATGAGGTAACAGGGAGGGTTGATGAGGGCAATGCGGTTGATGTGGTGTACATGGACTTCCAAAAGGCGTTTGATAAAGTGCCACATAATAGGCTTGCCAGCAAAGTTGAAGCAAATGGAATAAAAGGGACAGTGGCAGCATGGATACGAAATTGGCTAAGTTGCAGGAAACAGAGAGTAGTGGTGAACAGTTGTTTATCGGACTGGAGGAAGGAACACAGTGGTGTTCCCCAGGGGTCAGGTACTAGAACCACTGCTTTTCTTGATGTATATTAATGACTTGGACTTGGGTGCACAGGGCACAATTTCAAAATTTGCAGATGACACAAACCTTGGAAGTATAGTGAACAGTGAGGAGGCTAGTGATAGACTTCAAGAGGACATAGACAGGCTGGTGGAATGGGCGGACACGTGGCAGATGAAATTTAATGCAGAAAAGTGCAAAGTGATACATTTTGGTAGGAAGAACGAGGGGAGGCAATATAAACTAAAGGGTACAATCCTGAAGGGGGCGAATGAACAGAGAGACCTAGGGGGTATATGTGCGCAAATCATTGAAGGTGACAGCATAGGTTGAGAAAGCGGTTAAAAAAAGCATACGGAATCCTGGGCTTCATAAATTGAGGTATAGAATACAAAAGCAAGGAAGGTATGATGAACCTTTATAAAACACGGTTTGGCCTCAACTGGAGTATTTTTTCCAATTCTGGGCACTGCACTTTAGGAAGGATGTGAAGGCCTTAGAGAGGGTGCAGAAAAGATTTATAAGAATGGTTCCAGGGATGAGGGACTTCAGTAAATAGACTGGAGAAGCTGGGGTTGTTCTCCTTAGAGCAGAGAAGGTCAAGAAGAGATTTGATCGAGGTGTTCAAAATCATGTGGGGTCGAGACAGAGTAGATAGAGCAAAACTGTTCCCATTGGTGGAAGGGTCGAGAACCAGAGGACACAGATTTAAGGTAATTGGCAGAAGAACCAAAGGCGACATGAGGAAAAACTTTTTTATGCAGCAAGTGGTTATGATCTGGAATGCACTGCCTGAAAGGGTGGTGGAGGCAGATTCAATCGTGGCTTTCAAAAGGGAATTGGATAAGTACCTGAAGGAAAAAAATTTGCAGGGCTACGGGGTAAGGGCGGGGGAGTGGGACTAGCTGAAGTGTTCTTGCAGAGAGCTGGCACAGGCTCGACGGGCCGAATGGCCTCCTTCTGTGCTGTAACCATTCTATGATTTGCTGTCTTTGGGTAGTGCATTTCATCATAACTTAAGGCTGATTTGTTCCAGTCAACTGGACTCTAGTTTGACAGCGGTGCTTAGGTGGCTCTTCACAGTCCATTTATGAATTGAACCGTAAACATTCTGGACCAGCAATATCTCAATACTTAATTGTTAAACAATATGGTAGGGGTGGTGCTGCTGTACCCTAGATTATGGGGGTGTTTTTCCCACTGGAGGCGGGTTTCGGTTTGGGTGGGTTCCAAAACTGCCTCCACTGATAGTTTTGAAAAAATTGCAATTTTCCCCTGATTGCCCACTTGATTTCAGAGGTGTGGGTTGCCCTTGATCAATTAGTGTTTTGGGACTGAAACTCGCCTCTGCTGACATCACTTTTCCAGCCTCATTTAAGGGCTGCTTGCTGCCTTGGATCATTCCACTGGATTTCTGTCAATGCTGCACCACCTGCAACATATTTTAAAAACCACTATGTCCAATTCCAAGGCAAGGGCCTCCCCGAGGTTCTCAGATGAAGCGCTGCAAATGTTGGGTGAGGGGGTGAGAGCTAGCAGGGAGATGCTCTTCCACTCATCTGGGAGGAAGAGGCCTCCCAAAGAAACCAAGGCTGTGTGGGTCCAGCTGGCAAGGGATATAACCTCCAGATCTGTGTGCAGATTGGGTGAATGTTTATGTGTGTTGATGAAATGCCATCCCTGTTGGAAAGCATTAAAATTATTTGATGGCAAAATGTTGGCGTCATGGCATCTGTTCTTTCGCTTTAGGCAGCTCCACATTGCGGGCTCCGCGACACTTGCGTTGTCAGGTTGGTGGCCAGAGTTAAAGGAGGCCAGAGAGTCATGTCCATTGTCTATGATGTCTTAAGATGGAGCCAAGGACATGTGCCAACTTGGGCAACCTATGCAAATCTGGCCAGGATAAGTTAATCCCTTGCATCACGAGCAGCCATATGCTCGCGTGCTGCCGCTGCTGCTGGTCAATAGACCGGTGCTCTGTCCTCCTCCTGCTCCTCCTCCTCCTCCAGCTCCTCCTCCTCCTCATCCTCCTCCTCCTCATCCTCATCTGAGGAGGCCTGGAACTGAGCCACTTGCTCATCAGGAAGCTGCAAGCCACGACGCTGTGCGATGTTGTGCAGTGCATAGCAGATCACGACCATTCTGGAGACCCTGTATGGTGTATACTGCAGGGCTCCACCTTATCGGTCAAGGCATCGGAAGCGCATCTTCAACAACCCAATGGTTTGCTCGATGATGGACCTGGTCGAAGTGTGGCTGGCGTCGTAGCACTCTTCAACCTCATTAGCTGGCCTCCTGATCGGCGTCATTAGCCACTTCTTCAGGGGGTAGCCTTTGTCACCAAGGAGCCATCCGTTAAGTTGGTTTGGCGGATTGAAAAGCGGAGGAACAGTAGAGTGCCGCAGGATGAAAGAGTCATGGCAACTACCATAGAACTTGGTGCAAACATGCAAAAACTCCTTCTTGTGGTTACACACCAGCTGTGCGTTGAGGGAGTGGAAGCCCTTTCAGTTGACAAAGATAGCTGAGTTGTGATGGGGTGCCCTAAGGGCCACATGTGTGCAGTCTATGATGCCCTGCACCATTGGCATGCCTGCCATATTTGCAAAGCCAACCGAATGCGCAGTTATACTTGCTTGATCCCTTGAGAACTGGATGTAATTGTGGGCCTTTGCGAACAGGGCATCGGTAACCTGCGTGATGCAACTGTGGGCGGCCGACTTGGAGATGCCGCTGATGTCTGCTGATGATCCCTGGAAGGAGCCTGAGGCAAAGAAGTTGAGTGCGGTGGTGACTTTGACAGCCACTGGTAAGGGGTGTGCACCCGTTCCTCTGGGCACCAGGTCTTGCTGCAGCAGTCCGCAGATCTCTCGGACAACCTCTCGCGAAAGTCTCAGCCTCCTTTGGCACTGCTGCTCACTCATATTGAGGTAGCTCATCCTCTGTCTGTAAACCCTCTGTCGGGGGTCTCTCCTGCGGCGGGGTGCCTCAATGCACTGGCGCCTTCTGCCCTGTGCAGCATCAGGTGGCTGAGCAGGAGGTTGGGGCTCCTGCTGCTGTTGGTTCTGCTGCTGCCGTGGATGCTCCTCATCCGAATCTGAGGTCCATGGTGAAAGGAAATGGATAGTTCCCATGCTGTTTGCAGATGCCTCCGTTGGGGAAGCTCTCATTGCAAGCGGGGAGAGGGTCTTCCAAGGAGGTCCCACAGTTGATAGAAGCTGCAGCACCTCCGACTTCAGAACGCCTGCTAAAAATGGTGAAAGAGCTTTTAAAGCAAAGTTCTGCCACCTGCAACTAATCCCTGATGAAATCTCCGATTTAATGGTGGAGCTGCAGCCGTGAGGAGGCCACCCACTTGTCAACCCGCCAGGTTTAGCTGGTGTGGTTTAGGAGGGTCGTGAAACACGCTGAAATGGTCGAAAAATAATGAGGGCCTCTCAAACTAGGATTAGAGTGGCCCTTAATGATCATTTAAGCCTCTTAACAACCTCTCTGGCCAGCTGGAGGCGGGACCGTTTCCCACCCTGCAAAAACCGGCACCGGCAAAATCGCGCGGAGGTGGAGACCGAACCCGCACTCATTTCCCGCCTCCTCGGGGCCAAGAAAATCGCCCCCTATGAGTCATTGCCTATGGTCATGACTGCAAGAAAATATTTTTTTCTGAAATAAATTTTTTATCAAACATCTCCTCCCCCTCTTCCAAGGTGGAGATCATTCTGGGCAACAGCTCCAGCTGCACTGACTAGCCTCAGTTCCCTTTTCCAAGTGCCCATTCTCTACTGTAAATCTGGATAATGAGTGTAGATCAATTCGATCACAGGGATGATCTTTGCCTCACCTGAAGTCTACACATTTATTTTACAGCAGGGTCAATGTGGGGGGGTCATTGGATACCAATCCTGGTTGTTCCCCTTTACCCAGCTCAGGGACCCAACAGCCAATTATACACTCACTATTATCTCTACGGAGATCAGGCAAGTTGGCGTAGATCAGGGATTGAACCTGGGACCTTAGTGATCTGCATGGTTCGGTGCCTTGCAACATGGTGCATGTACTCACCAAACAATCAGGTGTGCCCTCTCACTGTTTCCTATAACGTTATTTTTTTTCCCCCTCTATCTTTTTTGCAAGATCATTTTCCATAGCGGCGTCACAATTTAATTAATGTGACAACTCCCTGTACCTACCTGTAGTCTTGTCTTGATATCACTCACTGCAGCTCACCTAATAACCTGAACACATACATTGGCACTGATCTCTTGTGCATCCCCGATTTTGTTCACCCCTCCTTTGCCAGCCATGCCTTCTGGTGTCTACGCCACAAGCTCTGGAATTCCCTCCCTAAACCTCATCACCTCTCTCCCCTCCTTTAAGACGCTCCTTAAAACCTACTGCTTTGACCAAGCTTTTGGTCACCTGTCCTAATATTACCTTATGTGGCTCGGTGTCAAATTTTATCAGATAAAGCTCCTGTGGAGTGCCTTGTGCCATTTTATTACTTTGGAAGATGCTATATCAATACAAGTTATTGTCTTGTTTGTTATCCTCTTTTCTCTTGGTTAATCTTGTATTGTTTATGGTGGTACATATCATGCTGTTGAGTGTTTCTGTCTGAGCCTGCACTTACTATCTAGATCTAGAGGCATTGGTACAATTCCTGTTGCTAACAACAATCCCATAGGTCTCTTGATAGGTTAGGAAATAGTTTCTCATGTTATTAATACCACATCTGGCTGATCAGCAGGTGGCCTTAAAGGATTTTAATTTGACTACTAGCCTCCTGTGCACATGTACGGTGCATGTGCAGTTTGGCCAGCCTCTGCCCGACCAGGAGGGGTGAACTGAAAAAGATAGCACCAAGGCTCAATCTCCCAGTAAACTCGGAACAGACATCTGGGATCATGTTGCCATATTGATAGTGTTGCAGCAATGTCATAATCCAGGAGAATGTAGCTTCAGGCAGTTCGTAAAAGTCATGGAAAGCCTGAGCGTGTTGCGCCCTTGACCATAACCCTCTACCATTTACTTTTTACACAGTGCTGTCAATATTGGACAAATCCAAGGCGTGAGATTTTCAATCCTGAGCAGAATACGAAAGGCATCATCTCGTGTCAAAAATATAAACGCGATTAAAAATGAACAAGCTGAGTCCATCACTTGGGCCACATACAGACAGCTGGTAGCACTAACATATTTATCTCACTTCTCTCATATTTAGAATAATTGGCAAAAAAAGCCAGGGGGGGAATGAGGAGACAATTTTTTCTACTCAGCGAGTTATGATGATCTGGAATGCATCAAGAGTTCTGCTACTCGAGTTCGCCACATCTGTCATTCAGTTTGCCATTACGTGCAACAAGAAAAGGAAAGGCTGTTTCTACACTAGATAGGGTGATGATGGGTTAACTCTCAGAAAGCCTCTGTCCTAACATCTGTTTATGTGGCTCGGTGTCAAATTTTGTCAGATTATGCTCCTGCGCAGTGGCTTGGGATGTTTTATTACGTTAAAGGCACTACATAAATGCAAGTTAATGATGTTGTTGTTGAAGTGTGCTATCCCAGCCTCCTTTCTCCTTCATATATATTGTATGCAGCTCACTGTTTCGTATAGATAGAAAATTCCTGCATATAATTTCTAAATTAATACACATAACTGAGCTGCACAGATGCATTACTTTAAATGATAGATAATGCACACTATTTCCATTATTAAATTACACATCAGGTGAGTTTACTGCTTTTATGAAGCCCATTAATCAGTAAGTAACCAACATAATTCTTTCATTCTGCTACATGGAACTTTATAGTATTGATAATTAAACTATACATTACAGTAGAACGACTTCGGATATCATTTCATCTGTTAGTCGCGGGTGGCAAATCAAGGAAAGCTTCTAGAATTTGAAAGTAATAGATTCAGCATGACATTGGATCATAAAAATATCACCCATCAGCAAAAATTTAGCAATGGCCAATCCTTCCCGCTTTCTAAAATCGCAGTAACGGATAAATTTGATTAATTGTAACAATCACATGGAGCAGCTACTGTCATAAAATCATGGCAATATGATGCGATACTATATTTCCTGCCACCTCCCTCATTACTTTTGCAAATGGCTTGTATTTAAATCAATGAGGGGTTGCATTAGATTGGCTCACTGTGCGACATCTTTCTAATAATAATTACTATCATCTGTCCACCCACCCCTGCAGTTTTCTCCCCTTTTTCTATTTTCATTTACGCTCCTGGGGCTCAAGGACTTTGAACTTGTGCTGGGGTACAGTCCCAGCTGCTCTCTTAGAATTTGTGTGTGAGTTTAGACAGTGTCTGTTACATAGGAACAGGAACAGCCAGCCCCTCGAGCCTGCTCCTCCATTCAATTAAATCATGGCTGATCTGTACCTCAACCCCCATTTACCCACCTTCACTCCATATCCCTTGATGCCCTTACCTAACAAAAATCTATCAATCGTAGTCTTGAAAGTTTCAATTGATTCACCATCCATGGCCATTTGGGGAGTGAACTCCAGATTTCTACGACCCTTTGTGTTAAGAAGTGCATCCTGATTTCACTCCGAAAAGGCCTAGCTCTAATTTTAAGATGATGCCCCTTCATTATGCATTCCCCCACCAAAGGAAATAGTTTCTCTCTATCTACCCTATCAAATCCTTTAATAATTTTAAATACCTCCATTACATCAGCCCTCAACTTCTAAACTCATAGGAATACAAGCCAAGTTTATGCAAACTGTCCTCATAATTTAACCCTTTAAGCCCTGGTATCTTTTTGGTGAATCTGCGCTGTACCCCTTTCCAAGGCTAATATATCTTTCCTGAGGTGCGGTGTGTATTCCAGCCCCCTTCAGAGAACATAAGAATTAGGAGCAGGAGTCGGCCATACGGCTCTTCGAGCCTGCTCCGCCATTCAATAAGATCATGGCTGATCTTCGACCTCAACTCCACTTTCCTGCCCGACCCCCATATCCCTTTTATCTTCTCGAGTCCTAGAGAAAGGCCAACATTCTATTCACCTTTTGATTCGTTTTCTTTCAATCCATGAGAAGCGTGAGAGCTGAGGGTGAGCCTGCTGTCACCACACGTGTACGCTTTCCCCCGCTGCTCAGGAGCGAGAATCCTGGCATTTCCTTGAAACAACCCCTCCCTCGCCCCTTTCCCATCTCCCCAAGCCCATTGGCACTGAGGCCAGTTATAGTGCCCGTGTCATCCCTTGTATTTTCCCTTCTTTCATAAAATGATTGCATTTCCATCCTTCCCTAAACGTGAGGGTTGGCGCATCTTCCAGACAACCAGCTCTTACCAGAAATGCTCAGTAACTGCTAGGATGTACAAGAAAGCAGTGGTTCTGATGAAAGGTCATCGACCTGAAACGTTAACTCTCTTTCTCTCTCCACGGATGCTGCCTGGCCTGCTGAGTTTTTCCAGCGTTTTCTGTTGTTATTTCGGATTTCCAGCATCCGCAGTATTTTGCTATCGTAAGCAGTGGTGCTTGACTGATTCATTTTCTTTTTTTGCTCCATCATGGTAGGGAATTGCCCCTGTCCTTGTATATCTTCGCTCTTTCCCTTCCACCTCCCCTGTGTGGTTCCAACTGAGATTGAGAGCTCTAATATGTATGTACATATTTACATTAAGATAGTACACAGGTGCTCCTCTTGGTGTTTTCCCTTGTGCTCTAAGTTCAGAGCCCTGGAGGGCCATTGTTGGAGGTTAGTTTTCCTTACTAGCTAGAAAATTGCGCGTGGCATGTGGTGCTGCATTATTGAGGGGGAGGGTAAGAGAAAAAAAGTTTGATGAGCCTTCCCATACAGTCTATAAGAAAGAAAGAACGATTTGCATTTATATAGTCCTTTCATGACCTCAGGACGTCCCAATGCACTTTATAGCCAATAAAATACTGTAGTTACTGTTGTAATGTAGGGAAATTTGTGCACAGCAAGGTCCTACAAACAACCGTGTGATAATGAACAGATAATCTGTTATATTTATGTTGGTTGAGGGATAAATATTGGCTATGACACTGGGAAGAACTCCCCTGCTCTTCTTCGAAATAGTGATAAGAATTTTTTACGTCCACCTGAGAGGGATAACGGGTCCTTGGTATAATGTCTCATTTGAGATGATGATCTCCCTCAATACTGCACCGGAATGTTAGCCTAGATTTTATGCTCAAGTCCCTGGAGTGGGACTTGAACCCACAACATTCTGACTCAGAAGCGAGAGTGCTACAACTGCTGATGCCTTCAATTTGTTTGTGTCATTTTTTGTTTTAGTGGACCTAGCTGGGAGGAGCAACTGAATTCGACCATGTGAGGGCACAAATTAATTTAGTGCAGATACACTCATTAGGCCAGCAGTTCTTGTGCAATTATACCTTTTGAGCTGTGTATATTAACTCAGCTTTCTTGCATACAGCACTTGTGCAGTCCTTAAGTGCAGGTGCATCTATTGACCTGAAGTCTTTAAAGAGTAGCTGTATTTTGTGGAAGTGTTCCATCAGCTTAAATGTGAGCTTCTCTCTCCGTCACCCTGTGTTATCATCCTTTGGAAGTGACAGCCACATGTGCAGAACATCCCTGCATGACATCATGAAGTTCTGATCTAATGACCTCACACACGGGTGCACTGGACTATAGGCCCCTCCCTCTTCATGATGTCGCAAGGAGATGAGTTATGTGCCAAATTTTGAGCTCCCAGGCTGCTTCTTACTAGCACAACCAGTGTGGGACTTTGCTGTATTCAAAATGACTTGGCAACAGTAGCTGCACTAGGAAGTAATTTATTGTACATTAAATGCTTTGCCATTTACTGAGAACTGCAATAAAGTGCTATATAAGTGTAACTTCCCTACCCCTCCCCTCTATAGTTTATACTATAGAGTGTAGCTGAAGGAGAGAGACTAAGGGGGGAATTTTAACCCCAAAATCCAGGTGGGTTGCGGTTGGGTGGTAGGTTAAAGTGTTAAAGAACTGAATCCCGCCTCCAACCCACCCACTTCCAACTTTAACGGAGGCGGGTCGAGCAACCAACCCGCTCCCTGAAGGCGGGTCGCCACTTAAATATTATAAAGAGGCTGCGTGCCTCAGATTTAACCTCCATTGCAAATTTATCTCTGGCTGGTTGAGTTTCTCAGGCCTCGGGGAACCTGCCAGCTAAAGTAAGGCGAGGACTGCTAGATCCAGGAGGTAAGTGCCTTTACACTTACCTCCTGGATCCAGCGTCCCTGCCTCCACCCCCGCCCCCCCCCCCCCCCGAGGCCTCCGATCACCTCCCACAAGTCCTCCGTTCCCCCTTCCGGCCCCCAATCGCCTTCCCGGACTCCCCCCTCCCCCCCAGCCCTGACGCTCCTCCCGCCGGCCCCCATCCTCTCTTCCCACGCCCCCCCCCCCCCCCCCCTCACCGATGCTGCTCCAGCCCCGAACCCTCGCCCCGCCTTCTTTTAATGCTGCTGCAGCCGGCTCCAATCTTCCCACCCCCTCCTAATGTTCCTCCGACCCCTGACCACCGCCCCCCCCCCCCCCTCCTCTCTGCGGCCTAGTGCCGCAGGCCTACGCGCCTGCAGCCAGCCAGCCTCTCCATCTGACTGGCTCTGGGTGGGAGGCAGAGCTTTGGAAAGCTAATTGGCAGGGCCTGTGAGAAACCCATTCTCCCGGGTTTCCTGACCGCTATCTAGCCCTGCCCACGACCCGCCTCGGTCCAGCTACGTTGGGTTAACTCGTATAGTGTCATTTAAAGACATTCCAACCTTTTCCAGCAAAATTGTATGAGAGTGAGTGCTGAAGGAATGAGGTGTAGACAAAGTCATGACTTTCGGTTGTCCCAACCCTTTATTTCTTTTTTGGTAAGAAGTATACAAACTGAGAGTGAGTTGGAAGCACTGCAATGAGTGGAAAGTTGCATGGAATGTACATTCTTAACCACGGCAATATGCCTTTACATCTAACACTCAGGAAAATTAGAACTTTTTCAAAATGTGTTTTTTTTTCTAGAGTTAGAGTTCTAGAAAATAGATAGTTTATAAGACATTTAAATAATGGCAGTTGCCTCTGTGCTAAGTGTCTTTTCCCAACAGTTTCATGTTGAGCCATTGCAGTTTTTATGGAGAGGGCGAGGAAGCTTCTAGTAGGCATTCTAAACTAAGTCACAAACAACACTGTGCTCAGTGGGGGACTGAATTGCATTCTTTTCTCCACTACCAACCGTATCCCTAAACCCCATTCCCTTCCCCCCTTCACCCTCGCCTCTAATGAGAAATGTGAGGAGCTCATGAACTTCTTTCAGCTGCCTCTGCTGCTTCCCCCTCCCTTCCCCTTCCCCACCAAGCTAAACCTCCCCTTGGGCCCCCCTTCCCTCTCACTCTAACCCTGAACCTCTATCCCTCTCTAGTTTCTCTCCCATGTCCCCTCTCAGCTCATCTTATCATGAGACACCTCCTGCTCCCTTGACTTTTTTATTCGTTCATAGGATGTGGGCGTCGCTGGCAAGGCCAGCATTTATTGCCCATCCCTAGTTGCCCTTGAGAAGGTGGACCCTAGTTGCCCTTGAGAAGGTGGTGGTGAGCCGCCTCCTTGAACCGCTGTAGTCTGTGTGGTGATGGTACTCCCACAGTGCTGTTAGGGAGGGAGTTCCAGGATTTTGACCCAGCGACGATGAAGAACGATATATTTCCAAGTCAGGATGGTGTGTGACTTGGAAGGGTACTTGGAGGTGATGGTGTTCCCATGCGCCTCCTGCTCTTGTCCTTCTAGGTGGAAGAGGTCCCGGGTTTGAGAAGGTGCTGTAGAAGAAGCCTTGGCGAGTTGCTGCAGTTTATCTTGTAGATGGTACACACTGCAGCCACGGTACGCTGGTGGTGGAGGGAGTAAATGTTTAAGGTGGTGGATGCAGTGCCAATCAAGCGGGCTGCTTTGTCCTGCATGGTGTCGAGCTTCTTGAGTGATGTTGGAGCTACACTCATCCAGGCAAGTGGAGAGTATTCCATCACACTCCTTACTTGTGCCTTGTAGATGGTGGAAAGGCTTTCGGGAATCAGGAGGTGAGACACTTGCTGCAGAATACCTAGCCTCTGACCTGCTCTTGTAGCCACAGTATCTATGTGGCTGGTCCAGTTAAGTTTCTGGTCAATGTTGACTCCCAGGATGTTGATGGTGGAGGATTTGGCGATGGTCATCTCATTGAATGTGAAGAGGCGGTGGTTAGACTCTCTCTTGTTGGAGATGGTCATTGCCTGTCACTTGTGTGGTGCAAATGTTACTTGCCACTTATCAGCCCTGGCCTGAATGTCGTCCAGCTCTTCCTGCATGCGGGCACAGACCTCACTCCCACTAAACTGCTGACCACCCAGCGTACCTTTCTGGCCCCTGTACTAGCTATCATTGTAAATGATTCAAAACAGACCTCATCAGTCATCACCCCTTCTCCAAAAATCTACCCTCAACCCCTCTATTATTGCAGACTACCACCCTATCTTCAACCTCCTTTCCTCTCAAGTCCTTGAACATCTCCCAAATTTGTGCCTATCTCTCCAGCAACTGCCTGTTTAAATCTTTCCAATCAAGTTTCCACCCTTCCCAGAGTACCAAAATTGCTTTAACCAATGTCACAAATAACATTCTCTATGACTGTAACCCTTAATCTTTGATACAGTCATCCACACCATCTTTTTCCAATGGTGGGATAGCCCTCACTTGGTTCCACTCTTACCAATCCGATTGTAGCCAGAGCATCTTCAACGATGGCTTCTCTTCCAGCTCTCTTGACGATTACCTTCTGACTCCCCCAGGGATCCATCCTTTATTCGGTTGTCTTCTTCAACTACTTGCTTCCCCTTAGCGACATCATCTGCAGAGACGGGGTCAGTTTCCACACATACGTTGATGATACCCAGCTGTACACCTCCACCACCTCTATGCTGTCAGACTCTTTGTCCAACATGGTCTTTCCTCCACAGTTGAGAATCCTGCTGATGATCAATGCCTAGGGTCAGGTGAAGAATGGCCTAAGGTGAGGTAGTGGAGAGTTGCTAGTAGCAGTAAAATCAAACCTTCAGTTCAAAGCAATGGGAGGAAAATTATTCACCAGGCCAATTAGTAAATTAGTAGTGTTCAGTGAGTTTCGAGTGACTATTTATATCAAAAATAACAACAGCAACAACTTGCATTTATTTTGCACCTTTAATGTAGTAAAACATCCCAAGGCCTTTCACAAGAGTGTTATCAAACAAAATTTGACACTGAACCACATAAGTACATACAGGACACGGGTAGTTTTAAGGATTGTCTTAAAGAACGAGGGTACAGTAGCATCGTGGTTATGTTATTGGACTAGTAATACAGAGGCCTGGACTAATGAATCAGGGGCATGAGTTCAAATCACACCACAGCAGCTGCGGAATTTAAATTCAGTTAATTAAATAAATTTGGAATAAGAATCTAATATCAGTAATGATGACCATGAAACTATCAGATTGTAGAAAAAGCCCATCTGGTTCACTAATGTCCTTCAGGGAAGGAAATCTGCTGTCCTTACCCAGTCTGGCCTATTATGTGACTCCAGACCCACAGCAATGTAGTTGAATCTTAACTGCCCTCTGCGGTTCAAGAAGGCGGCTCACCACCACCTTCTCAAGTACAATAAATGCCGGCCTTGCCAGCGACGTCCACATCCCATGAACAAATAAAAATAAAAAGATGAGAGGTTTTAGGAGGGATTTCCGAGTTTAGGGCCTAGGCAGATGAAGGCATAGGATTAAATAGGATATACGACACAGAAACAGGCCATTCGGCCTAACCACTCGAGCTTCCTCCCGTCTTTCCTCATCTAAACCTATCAGTGTAACCCTCTATTCCCTTCTCCCTCATATGCTTGTCTAGCCTTCCCTTAAATGCATCTATACTTTTCGCTTCAACCACTCCCTGTGGTAGCGAGTTCCACATTCTCACCACTCTTTGGGTAAAGAAGTTTCTTCTGAATTCCCTGTTGGATTTTTTTTCATTCGTTCATGGGATGTGGGCATCGCTGACAAGGCCAGCATTTATTGCCCATCCCTAATTGCCCTTGAGAAGGTGGTGGTGAGCTGCCGCCTTGAACCGCTGCAGTCTGTGTGGTGAAGGTACTCCCACAGTGCTGTTAGGTACGGAGTTCCAGGATTTTGACCCAGCGACGATGAAGGATCGGCGATATACTTCCAAGTCAGGATGGTGTGTGACTTGGAGGGGAACTTGGAGGTGGTGGTGTTCCCATGCGCCTGCTGCCCTTGTCCTTCTAGGTGGAAGAGGTCGCGGGTTTGGGAGGTGCTGCTGAAGAAGACTTGGCGAGTTGCTGCAGTGCATCTTGTAGATGGTACACACTGCAGCCACGGTACGCCGGTGGTGGAGGGAGTGAATGTTTAAGGTGGTGAATGGGGTGCCAATCAAGCGGGCTGCTTTGTCCTGTATGGTGTCGAGCTTCTTAAGTGTTGTTGGAGCTGCACTCATCCAGGCAAGTGGAGGGTATTCCATCACACTCCTTACTTGTGCCTTGTAGATGGTAGGAAAGGCTTTGGGGAGTCGGGAGGTGAGACACTCGCCGCAGAATACCCAGCCTCTGACCTGCTCTTGTTGCCACAGTATTTATGTGGCTGGTCCAGTTAAGTTTCTGGTCAATGGTGACCCCCAGGATGTTGATGGTGGGGGATTCAGCGATGGTAATGCCATTGAATGTCATTGAAGCGCAATGTGTCTAAGCAATGAATATCAAAATCTATTAACATTTTTCTGGGTTTTCGTTACATTGTGGACCGAGTTCATGTCAGATCGGTGTCTCACTGCTGAGCTTATGCTCATTAACTTAATTAGTTTCTGCAATAGGAGTTGTCACAGTGCTGGTCAGTAACCTCTAGAAAATTAGCTCATGGAGAATAACAAGGGCTTTGCATAAGATCGCACAAAATACACTGTGGAAGCTTTGTGTGTGTCTTGTTACTGCGTGTGCCTCGTTACTGCGAATGTCTGCATATGCCTTGTTACTGTGTGTGTCTTGTTATTGCCCGCGCCTGGTTGCTGCGCATGCAAGAGTGTGCTTTAGAGTAGGGATGTCCAAGATTTCGAAATTCACGTGGTACCGTGGGGCCACGTATAAAGTTATATTTCCAGCATTTTCTGTTTTAATAAAAGTTATATCCCTCTCCCCATTAACTCGGATCTATCTCAAGCTGTGAATAGTAATGCATCTCGGTGTTCTGCTTTAGGATTTAACCATCAAATAGGAAACCGTGTTAAGATCAGCACTTTCCAAACCTCCAGGCCCATAAAATTCTGGCCCGGCAATCCTCCGAGATCTCTGCGGTCCTCCAGTTCTTGTCTCTTCCGCATCACCGATTGCCTTCGCTCCACCGTTGGCGGTCGTGTCATCAGCTGCCCTGGTCCGAAGATCTTGAATTCCCTCCCTAAACCTCTCCACCTCTCTCTCCTCCTTTAAGATGCTCCTTAAAACCTATTTCTTTGACCAAGCTCCTGTCCCAATAACTCTTTATGTGGCTCCGTATCAAATTTTGTATGATAACCTTTCTATGAAATGCCTTGGGATGTTTACTATGTTAAATGCGCTATATAAATGGAAGTTGCTGTTGTAGCACTTTCTGTGTGAGTACTTGTAAATTTGTAGTGCTTTGTGGCAGCTGCACGCACCCCTGTCCTCATGATGCTCCTTCTTGACATCAGATGATATCTTTAGTAACAGAAGTCCCAATGTCATGACAACAAATTATATTTCTTGCAGTGCGTTAGGCAATAATTGAAAGCACAAGTGTTTTTTTGGTGACAAATTTATAATAGGATTTTCCAAATGTCTAATCTAATACCCATTAAAGCTGCTAGCTTCATTTTTTTTTATATAAAACATGCTTTACTGATGTCTACATTTTTGTTGGCCTATTGAGCATAAAGACTTCTAGTTTTGAATGTTTCCTACGTTCACTGTCCTGAACCAAAATGCAGTCACGGTGAATAAGCTTGAGATACGATTTATTTATGTTCTCTTTAGCATCATAAAATCTTACAGCACAGAAGGAAGCCATTCGGCCCATCGTGCCTGTGCCGGCTCTTTGAAAGAGCTATCCAGTGAGTCCCAGTCCCCTGCTCTTTTTCCCATAGCCCTGCGAATTTCTCCTTTTCAAGTATTTATCCAATTCCCTTTTGAAAGTATTCCAGGCACCAGTCAGACCTGCTCATTAATGCAACCCTGAATGGATGGACCAGTCCCTGCACATTGAAATACTTCCCTTTTGTCACCAGATAATCATAGAGCACAGAAGGAGGCCATTCGGCCCTTTGTGCCTGTGCCGGCTCTTTGAGCTATCTAATTAAAAGAAAGAAAAAGACTGACTTGCATTTATATAGCGCCTTGCACGACCACCGGACGTCCCAAAGTGCTTTACAGCTAATGAAGTACTTTTTGAAGTGTAGTCACTGTTGTAATGTGGGAAATGCGGCATCCAATTTGCACACAACAAGCTCCCACAAACAGCAATGTGATAATAACCAGATAATCAGTTTTTGTTATGTTGATTGAGGGATAAATATTGGCCAGGACACACGGGGATAACTCCACTGCTCTTCTTCGAAATAGTGCCATGGGATTTTTTACGTCCACCTGAGAAAGCAGACGGGGCCTCGGTTTAACGTCTCATCCGAAAGACGGCACCTCCGACAGTGCAGCACTCCCTCAGTGCTGCTACTGGAGTGTCAGCCTTGATTTTTGTGCTCAAGTCTCTGGAGTGGGACTTGAACCCACAATCTTCTGACTCAGAACCGAGGGTGCTACCAACTGAACCATGGCTGACTAATTAGTGGGACTAATTAGACAGCCAATGGCTCAGTTGGTATATAATCAATTTCCTCTTGAACATTACCATTGAATCTGCTTCCACCACCCTTTCAGGCAGTACATTCCAGATCATCATAACTCGCTGTGTAAAAAAATTCTCCTCAGCTCCCCTCTGGTTCTTTTGCCAATTAAGTTCAATCTGTGTCCTCTAGTTGTCGATCCTCCTGACAGTGGAAACAGTTTCTCCCTAACTACTCGATCGAAACCCCTCATAATTTGGAACATCCTGATTAAATCTCCCCTTAACCTTCTCTGCTCTAAGGAGAACAATTCCAGCTTCTCCAGCCTCTTCACGTAACTGAAGTTCATACATAAACCTTGCGTGGGAGTTGTCTTTCGTTCCCTGCTAAATGGGTCCTCGGGGACTTTCAGTCATTATTAGAGTGATCGGCAGATGAACCTCGAGCATTGATGAGTTAATGTTTCAGTTGTGAACCC
The DNA here is from genome assembly GCA_030390025.1 of Squalus acanthias. Lineage (NCBI taxonomy): Eukaryota > Metazoa > Chordata > Chondrichthyes > Squaliformes > Squalidae > Squalus > Squalus acanthias. Next base: position 105,306,553 of record CM059427.1, on the reverse strand, counting down.
TTTCAAGGCTCCTTTCCTGAAACGTTAACTTACCTGTTCTCTCCACAGATCTCTCTTAGGCAGTCCCTCGGAACCGAGGATGACTTGCTTCCACATTAAAAATAAGTTCTCAGGTGATTGATGAGTCCAATGCGGGACCTACAGTCTCTGTCACGGGTGGGGCAGACGGTGGTTGAAGGGGCGGGTGGGTGGGGTGCTTGGGTTGACGTGCGCTGCTTGCGCTTAGCTTCCGCTTGCTCCCGGCGAAGAGACTCGAGGTGTTCGGCGCCTTCCCGGATGCTTCTGCTCCACTTTGTGCGGTCTTGGGCCAGGGATTCCCAGGTGTCAGTGGAGATGTTGCACTTTTTCATGGAGGCTTTGAGGGTGTCCTTGAAGTGTTTCCTCTGCCCACCTGGGGCTCTCTTGCCGTGTCGGAGCTCCGAGTAGAGCGCTTGTTTTGGGAGTCTCGTATTGGGCATGCGGACGATGTGACCCGTCCATCGGAGCTGATGGAGCGTCGTCAAAGCTTCGATGCTGGGGATGTTGGCCTGAGCGAGGACACTGACGGTACGCCTATCCTGCCAATGGATCTTGCGGAGGCAGCGTTGGTGGTACCTCTCCAGTGCTTTGAGGTGCCTGCTGTACATGGTCCATGTCTCTGAGGCATACAGCAGGGCGGGTATCACTGCTGCTCTGTAGGCCATGTGCTTGGTGCCGGGTTTGAGGTCCTGGTCTTCAAACACTCACTTCTTCAGTTGACCGAAGGCTGCACTGGCACACTGAAGGCGGTGTTGGACTTCGTCATCGACGTCTGCCCTTGTTGAGAGTAGGCTCCCGAGGTATGGAAAGTGGTCCACGTTGTCCAAGGCCTTGTCGTGGATTTTGATAATCGGGGGGCAGTACTGTGTGGCGGGGGCAGGTTGGTAGAGGACCTTTGTCTTACGGATGTTTAGTGTAAGGCCCATGCTCTCGAACGCTTCGGTGAAGGTGTTGACGATGATTTGGAGTTCGACCTCCGAGTGAGCGCAGACGCAAGCGTCGTCAGCATACTGTAATTCGACGACAGAGGATGGGACGACCTTGGATCTGGACTGGAGGCGACGGAGGTTGAACAGTTTCCACAGATCCAGATTTCCACTGATGCTGGCTGAGTGTTTCCAGAAATTTCTCTCTTTGTTTCAGATTTCCACCAGCTGTAGTTTTATTATCAACCTTGGATATTGGGCCGAAATTTGCGTATCTCCAGAGTACGCCTCCGACCTGAAAAAAAATGCGAACCTACCTGCTGGCTCCTGAGCTTCAGGTCCTGGGCCTGCAGGCGTACGCCTGCGTAAAGTCTCAGGGACGCAGGCGGTTCGTGGGCCAGGCCAACCAATTAAAATGATATTGGGTCAAAAGATCAGGATAGTGAAACAGTTTGGGTGGAGATAAGGAATAATAAGGGGAAAAAAACACGAGTGGGCGTAGTCTATAGGCCTCCGAACAGTTGTAACTCTGTTGGACGGAGTATCAATCAGGAAATAGTTGAGGCTTATAATAAGGGAACATCTATAATTATGGGGGATTTTAACTATCATATTAATTGGACAAATCAAATTGGGCAGGGCTGCCTTGAGGATGAGTTCATTGAGTGTATTAGGGATGGGTTTCTTGAGCAGTATGTAACTGAACCGACCAAGGGTCAAGCAACCTTAGACCTGGTCCTGTGTAACGAGACAGGATTAACTAAAAATGTCCTAGTAAAGGATCCCCTTGGAATGAGTGACCATAACATGGTTGAATTCCATATTCAATTAGAGGGTGAGAAGGTTGGATCTCAAACAAGCGTGCTAAGCTTGAATAAAGGAGACTATGAAGGTATGCGAGCGGAATTGAGTCGAGTGGATTGGGAAAATAGATTAAAGGGTAAGACGATACATGATCAGTGGTGTACATTTAAGGAGTTATTTTACAACTTCCAAAAAGTATATATTCCACTGAGAAGAAAAGGGTGTAAAAGAAAAGACAGTCATCCGTGGCTAAGTAAAGAAATTAAGGATAGTATTCGACTAAAAACAAGGACTTATAAGGTAGCCAAATCTAGTGGGAGGATAGAGGATTGGGAAAACTTTAAAAGACAGCAAAAAATAACAAAAAGATTGATTAAGAAAGGGAAGATAGATTATGAAAGCAAATTAGCAAAAAATATAAAAACAGATAGTAAGAGTTTTTATAGTTATATAAAAAGAAAAAGGGTAGCTAAAGTAAATGTTGGTCCCTTAGAGGATGAGACCGGGAAATTAATGGTGGGAAACATGGAGATGGCAAATACACTGGATATTTTGTATCTGTCTTTACAGTAGAGGACACTAAGAATATCCCAATACTGGACAAACAGGGGGCTATAGGGGGGGAGGAGCTAAACACGATCAAAATCACTAAGGAAGTGGTACTCGGTAAAATAATGGGACTTAAGGCGGATAAATCACCTGGACCTGATGGCTTACATCCTAGGGTCTTGAGGGAAGTGGCGGTAGGGATTGTGGATGCATTGGTAATAATTTTCCAAAACTCCCTGGACTCCGCAAAGATCCCGGCAGACTGGAAAACTGCTAATGTAACACCCTTATTTAAAAAGGGCAGTAGACAGAAGGCTGGAAACTATAGACCGGTTAGCCTAACATCTGTGGTAGGTAAAATTTTGGAGTCCATTATTAAGGAGACAGTAACGGGACATTTGGATAATCATAATTTAATAGGACAAAGTCAGCATGGTTTTATGAAGGGGAAGTCATGTTTGACAAATTTGCTGGAGTTCTTTGAGGAAGTAACATACAGGATGGATAAAGGGGAACCAGTGGATGTGGTGTATTTAGACTTCCAAAAGGTATTTGACAAGGTGCCACACAAAAGACTATTGCTTAAGATAAAAAATCACGGGATTGGGGGTAATATTCTGGCATGGATAGAGGATTGGCTATCTAACAGAAGGCAGAGAGTTGGGATAAATGGTTCATTCTCAGACTGGCAATCAGTAACTAGTGGTGTTCCGCAGGGGTCAGTGCTGGGTCCCCAACTCTTTACAATCTATATTAACGATTTGGAGGAGGGGACCGAGTGTAACATATCAAAGTTTGCAGATGATACTAAGATGGGAGGGAAAGTAGTGAGTGAGGAGGACATAAAAAATCTGCAAGGGGACATAGACAGGCTAAGTAAGTGGGCAGAGATTTGGCAGATGGAATACAATACTGGAAAGTGTGAGGTTATGCACTTTGGCAGGAAAAATAGTAGAGCAAGTTATTATCTTAATGGCAAGAAACTGGAAAGTACTGAAGTACAAAGGGATCTGGGGGTCCTGGTGCACGAAACTCAAAAGGTTAGTATGCAGGTGCAGCAAGTGATTAAGAAGGCCAATGGAATGTTGGCTTTCATTGCTAGGGGGATAGAATATAAAAATAGGGAGGTATTGCTTCAGTTGTACAAGGTATTGGTGAGACCGCACCTGGAATACTGCATACAGTTTTGGTGTCCATACTTAAGAAAAGACATACTTGCTCTCGAGTCAGTACAAAGAAGGTTCACTCGGTTAATCCCGGGGATGAGGGGATGGACATATGAGGAGAGTTGGGTAGATTGGGACTCTACTCATTGGAGTTCAGAAGAATGAGAGGCGATCTTATTGAAACATATAAGATTGTGAAGGGGTTGGATTGGGTGGATGCGGGGAGGATGTTCCCGATGATGGGTGAAACTAGAACTAGGGGGCATAGTCTTAGAATAAGGGGCTGCTCTTTCAAAACTGAGATGAGAAGGAATTACTTCACTCAGAGGGTGGTAGGTCCATGGAATATGCTGCCCCAAAAAGCTGTAGAAGCTACATCATTACATAAATTTAAAACAGAAATAGACAGTTTCCTAGAAGTAAAGGGAATTAAGGGTTATGGGGAGCGGGCAGGAATTTGGACATGAGTCTAGGTTCGGATCGGTCATGGCCCTGTGGGTAGCGTAGCGGGCCCAGGGGCCGTGTAGCCTGATCCTGCTCCTATTTCGTGTGTCCAATTCTGTTGGGTTCAGGAGATGGTTCTGTGATAGTAGATTGGCGGTTAGGATCAGATCAGCCATGATCTTATTGAATGGCGGAGCAGGCTCGAGGGGCCGATTGGCCTACTCCTGCTCCTATTTCTTATGTTCTTATGAAAGGGGGGGATCCATTTACAAACGGAATCCCCATAAGCTTATGAGAAATCCCCAAATAAATAAATAATTAACGCAACTCTAATAAAAATTAATATTCCCATGTTCAAAATTAATTAAAAGCCCCTTTAATTTTTTGAAAAATAATTTTAAACCTTTTAAGCCATGCCAAAAATTACATGAACTAATTTTAAATGGTTTTTGTGTGCTTTAATCATTTTTAAAATTTTAATTTAACATTTATTTTAACCCTTGCGCTGGTAAAAGCAGGCCCTACACCTGCTTTTATCAGGCGTAAGGGTTTTGTGGGCATTCGCTGGGCAGTAGTTGGGCAAATAGCGCAACTCTGCGCCAGCGAAAGTGTTTTTGGGGTGCATGCGGACGATTTGTCACGGCGAACCTTGACAGATCGCATGAGAAAACCCGGAACTTGCGGGGCCATTCTGAGGGCTTACGACGGTGTACGCAGTCATCGGCCCCGCTAAATCCGGGCCAATGTCCATCTGCACCTCTCTGTTTTGTGCTATTGGCTGCCTTTGTAGCAAAATAAAATTTAGCAATCTCACGGAAGGGTAAAGGAAGAATTAGCATTTATATAGCACCTTTCACATCCCAGAATGCTTGACAACCAGTGAATTACTTTTGAAGTCCCGTCACTGTTGTTCCATAGGCAAACGGGGCTACCAATTTCTGCACAACAAGATCCCACAAACAGCAGTGAGATAAATGACCAGTTTTGGTGGTGGCTTTTGAGGGCGAATTGTTGTCCAGGACCACGGGTGCTCTTCTTTGAAAAATGCCATGGGATTTTTTACATCCACCTGAACAGAAAAGCGAGGTCTTAGTTCAACATCTCATCCAAAAGACAGCACTTCTGACAATGCAGCATCCTGTCAGTACTGCACTGAAACTTCAGCCTAGATTATGCGCCATTCAATGGTGCAGTTTATCAGTGTTTCAGCTCATTACTCATACGATGGTAAGGCATGGATTTGTTCCCACGATTCCAGCCGTGGCTCAGTGGGTAGCACTCTCGCCTCTGAGTCAGAAGGTTGTGCGTTCAAGCCCCACTCCAGAGACTTGAGCACAAAAATCTAGGCTGACACTGCAGTGCAGTCCTGAGGGAGTGCTGCACCGTTGGAGGTGCTGTCTTTCGGATGAGATGTTAAACCAAGGCCCGTCTGCTCTCCGGTGGACGTAAAAGATCCCATGGCACAATTTCGAAGAAGAGCAGGGGAGTTCTCCCCGGTGTCCTGGCCAATATTTATCCCTCAATCAACATCACTAAAACAGATGATCTGGTCATTATCATAATGCTGTTTATGGGAGCTCGCTGTGCACAATTGGCTGCTGCGTTTTCCACATTACAACAGTAACTACACTTCAAAAGTACTTCATTGGCTGTAAAGCGCTTTGCAACGTCCTGAGGTCATGAAAGGCGCTAGAAAATGCAAGTCCTTTTTTTCTTTCATGGGCGAGCAATGGGTTTGAGGATTCTATAGAAGGATTAAACTATGAATTATACTTACATTTATATTACAGGATTGCTCATCATTTTTTTCCTATCTCGGATTGGTATTGAAGTGGAATATAATAGTCCCTGAGTTACCTTGGAATTTCCATGCCAATGTAGGCAGGCAACCCATCAAAGATAAATAGTGGAGGGTGTAATTTTATGTAGACATGCTAGAGCTGTGTTCGTTTATCTCTGGGGGCAGAGAAAAACTATGCAGGTCTTATCCTGAGGAAACAATGAGTAGGGTGGATATAGCAGCCCCATCCCCCCCATTGCACCCACAGTTTGAGACGACTATCTTTGCCTCAGTTAGAGTGGGGCTCGTTATCAGAACCTCTTACTCAGTTAAATCGGACGGTGCAAATTTGTCGCTTTCCATGGCGCGCATATCCCATCGATCATCGCAGCTTCCTGGAGGGCGGGAAACTTGGGCCTGTCAGGTTAACTGGGTCGCTGTGCCTGACCTAACCAAGGCCAGGGCAATTGGAGCAGATCAGCAGTGCATTGTGGGAGTGAAGACGTAGCATCCTGATCCCAAAACTATTAAGGGCAAGTAAGCAGGAGAAAAGATTTGTAACCATTCTTTGTATTGAACTATGATTTTTTGTAAAATTTGTATTATATTATGAGGCATTATTAATTTTGCAGTAATGTGTTGAAGTAAATTTGCAAAGTATATGGCAAAAATGGAAATCACAACATTCTTGATCTCGTCCGAGCAACCTTTAAAGATAACTGCAGTCTTTGGATAGTCGGGGGATTAGCTTGCTAGTCATGATAAACATTGGGCGGAGGGGCTCGTTGCAGGAATTTTCCTGCAGCAATGAAAGAAGAAAGAAAGACTTGCATTTATATAGTGCCTTTCAGGTCCTCGGGATGTCCCAAAGTACTTTTGAAGTGTAGTCATTGTTGTATTGTAGGAAATGCGGCAGTCAATTTGCGCACAGCAAGATCCCACAAACGGCAATGTGATGATGACCAGATAATCTGTTTCAATGATGTAGGTTTAACGTCTCATCTGAAAGACGTCTCATCTGAAAGACGGCACCTCCAACAGTGCAGCACTCGCTCGCTACTGCACTGGCGTGTCAGCCTAGTGGCCTACTTGTCTGCATTTGCAGCCAATTAAATTGTCATGTTCACATTGCTCATGCTCCGGGGAACTGCAGTGACTGATGGGGCAGCTCCCTGGCATGCAAAGACTTCGAATCTGCTGGTTTTGACGGATACGTGCCAACGCTGAAACGGGTCCTCACTCCAGTCCTGTTCCCTCAAAGTCACAAGCTGTGAGCGCGGATTACATCTGTGGAAAGGACGGATCATTACTTGTTCTATGTTGTGGTTGTGCCTTCAAGACCCACTCCAGAGACTTGAGCACAAAATCTAGGCTGACAATCTAGTAAATTCATCGACCTGAAATGTTAACTCTGTTTCTCTCTCTACAGATACTGCCTGACCTGCTGAGTATTTCCAGCATTTTCTGTTTTTATCTAGTACAGTACTCAAGTAGTGCTGCGCTGTCAGAGGTGCTGTCTTTCAGATGAGCTGTTAAACCTAGTTTGCCCTCTCTGGTGGACATAAAAGTACTATTTCGAAGAAGAGCAGGGGAGTTATCCCCGGTGTCCTGGACAGTATTAATCCCTTAACCAACATCACTAAAACAGGTTATTTGGTCATTAGCACATCCCTGACGTCCTGAGGTCGTGAAAGCCACTATTTAAATGCAAGTTCTTTCTTTCTTTCCTTCTATGTATCCTTAACTGTTCCTGATCTCATCCAGGATCCTTTATGACTACTGAATCGAGAGAGATAATAGCAGAGACCTGGCAGTAGGGCAGCTTTATGTCCACTTGGCTGGGGAATGATGCATTGAGTGGAGATAATTAAACAGAGGAGATGAAGTGCCTTGAAAGCACTCACTAAATGCATTTCTTTCAAATTGTTTTCAATATAAATGAAGTGTAAATTTGTACTCATTGAATTCCACCGAACCAGATAAGTGGGGATTCCGGAGTATTTATTAAAATTTGGGGTGTTTATAACAAAAAAAAGTGTTAATTTGAGGAATCATTTTATTCACAAGAATTTAAATTATCCATATCCTACTGTATGTACCAAAAAAAAGTTTATTTTTTTAAAATCTTGTAAAATGGAAGTTTTTCTAGGGGAATTGAGGAAATGTAATCAAAATTGTAATGTCTGCTCAGAGGGAGAGCTAAATGACACAAGTGGGACAATTTACTGAGCGGGAGCAATTTTATTTGTTAAATATTTAATTAGAAAGCAATCAGTACATTGTATTGTAACTAATTCATGGAAAAAGTGGTGTAAACATGAAAATGCATTGTTGAGCAATAAACGACTCATACTTGCATTGATTTGGTAATCTCATGCAGGAATTCATCATGTTTCAACAACACTGCCTGCTGAATGCTGTCCAATTTTCAAAACGGGAAAATTAAACGGAGGAACAGCAAAGAGCAGTAAGCAAGAACAGGGTTTCGGGATTGCTCTGACTTTCTCAGTCATCCATGTCCAACTCTTCATTCTCCCCCCCACTCCCCCCCCAGCCCGTCTATGGGGTGTACAGAGATGGTCCCAGGACCCCCAGCTGATTTCCCCCTTCCCCTCCCACCCCACCCCCCTCACCCCCTCAGCATGTGCACGCAACTCACTGCCTGTTTGCACAACCAGATCTTGTGAAACTTTGTCAGTGTTGTTGAGTGGGCTGGAATGGAGGTCCCTCTGCCTCTGTGTCTGGATGCTAGCTCACTTCTGCCTGTGAATTCCCAGCGACAACAAAAGCTTGCATTCATATAGCACCTTTAAGGTAGTGAAACCTCCCCAAGGTGCTTCACAGGATCGTTATCCAACAAACTTTGACACTGAGCTACAAAAGGAGATATTAAGAATGGGCGACTGAAAGCTTGGTTTACGTTTTAAGGAGCGTCTTAAAGTCAAAGAGAGGTAGGGTTGGAGGAGGTTACAGAGATAGAGAGGGGCAAGTCAATGGAGCGATTTGAAAACAAGGATGAGAATTTTTAAATTGAAGCATTGCCAGACTGGGAGCACAGTGGCGATGGTCAATGGGACTTGCTGCGAGTTAGGATACCGGCAGCAGTGTTTGCGTGAGCTCAAGTTTATGGAGAGTGAAAGGTGGTGGGAGGCTGACCAGAAGAGCCTTGGAAAAGTCGGTTCAGAATTGGGCCTGAAATAATCTGGGTTTGGCTGTAATTGCCTATCAGTCGAGTAAATTGATGATCGGTCAATTAATTTCCTAAGAGGAAAATGCAGCACTACCCACGAGACAGTACAATCTCAGCATCCAGACCAATTTATTAATGGCCTCTGTTTTACTGACCCCCAACCCCCAGGACCATTGATCTTTCCATGTGGTCCAGGTGCTGTGTTTGAGCTACGGTCACGACACTCAGACATAATACGAGTCAGCTGAATAGGAATACACTTATCGTTCCAGTGAATGTTTTCAATTAAACCCTGCCATTTAAATCCATTGTCTAGACCCCACCCCCATTATCTTGTACAATCAGGACTGCCCATTCCAGATGTTCGGCTCCAGGGTCACACTGACCCGTCACCAGGAGGATGTTTGCCCAATGTTAAGAACTTTAACTTAAGAAGTGTAAGGCCCATTACATAACTAACAGAACGGAACGGCCAGTCCCATTGGAAAGGTTTGAAATTCAAGGAATTCATCGGTGGGATAAGGCCAATCCAGTTCCCTTGAACAGTTCAATCAGGTTGTTAGCATTTTATGAAAAATAAATCCATTTGGGACCCCCAAACAGAATTATAAGTAGAATGCTGCCAGAGAGTTTATTCTGTTTTTTTTATTTGACAGTACTGTCCTTCCCCCAACCCCATTTTGTGTTGTGTTCATCCATTCACTATATAATTTCTCAAGACTTAAACTTTCCTCCCTCTACCACTAAGCCTCCCTGCCTTCACCCCCCACCCCCGTCCCCATGTTGCATGATGTTCTGTAAAAGAAAAAAGAAAGAACTTGCATTTATACAGCGCCTTTCACAACCTGAGGACGTCCCAAAGCGCTTTACAGCCAATGAAGTATTTTGAAATGTAGTCAGTGTTGTAATGTAGGCAATGCGGCTGCCACTTTGTGCACAGCAAGCTCCCACAAACAGCAATGTGATAATGACAGATAATCTGTTTCAGTGATGTTGGTCGAAGGATAAATATTGGCCAGGACACTGGGGAGAACTCCCCTGCTGTTCTTCGAAATAGTGCTGCGGGACCTTTTACGTCCACCTTAGGGGGCAGACAGGGCCTCAGTTGAAGGTCTCATTCGAAGGACGGCACCTCAGACAGTACAGCACTCCCTCAGTACTGCACTGGAGTGTCAGCCTGGATTTTGTGCTCAAGTCTCTGGAGTGGGACTTGAACCCACGTCCTTCTGACTCAGAGGTGAGAATGCTACCAGTGAGTCATGGCTGACACCAGTCGCCAAAAGAGTGTGTAGCCAACTTGTTCCCAGACCTCTGCTAACTCAGCTCCATAGCCAACTGTTAGAAGGTGTTTGAAGGATCTGGGCTAACCTTATCCAATGAATTAATTATCCCTTTGATTTGTTCTCAATCTAAAGAGAAGTACTTGTCATGTGAACCCAGCGTGTTGGAGCTCTAGTGTGTGGCTACCTCCCCAACCACACGGAATTACATAGCATGTACAGCACAGAAGCAGGCCATTCGGCCCAACAGGTCTATGTCCGTGTTTATGCTCCACACGAGCCTTGTCCCACCCTACTTCATCTCGCCCTATCAGCATATCTTTCTATTCCTTTCTCCCTCGTGTGTTTATCTAGCTTTCCCTTAAATTATATTTGCCTCGACCACTCCATGTGGTAGCGAGTTCCACATTCTAACCACTCTCTGGGTAAAGAAGTTTCTCTTGAATTCCCTATTTGATTTATTAGTGACTAGCTTTTATATTTATGACCCCTTGTTTTGGACTTCCCGCACAAGCGGAAACATCTTCACTACATCTACCCTTTGAAACCCTTTCATAATCTTAACCTCTAGTAGGTCACCTCTCAGCCTTCTCTTTCCTAGAGAAAAGAGCCCCAGCCTGTTCAGTTTTTCCTAATAGTTATAGCCTCTCAGTTCTAGTATCATCCTTGTAAATCTTTCGTGCACCTCCTCTAGATCCTTTTTATAATATGGAGACCAAACACGACTATCTTTCTGTTCCAGTGATAGACAGAAAAAGAATGACCTCTGCTTGGCATTATTTTCAGCACCAAATGCTGTCCCATGACCATAACTCTGGCAAGTTGGAACTTCCCCTTCTCTCCCGCCCTCTTACCCAAAACAAAACAGCACAGTGTGCAACAACCCAGCAGAAATCATCTGGCTCCCATCTGGCCGATTTTGTCGTCGTGTCTGCTGAGACATTTGCAGGGAACTGATGTTTTCAGTCTTTTGTGTGGTTGAAAAGCCTGTGCATATTTCACAAGCCGCATAGGGCGTTTAATTACTCAGTGAAGTTCCTCGAAGCCACGTGAAGTGTGAACTTCTGGAAATGGAACTGAGAAAGCTGGAGGAGGTCACAAGAGATCGTTGCTAACACATCAGGCACCATAGGGCATTTTCAGTTTTCAAAATCTCCACCTCTTTTTACTCGTATTGCAACTGCTAAAAAGTGAACTCTACAGATGTCGAGTAACGGTATTACAAAATAGACATTGAGCAATACAAGGTCGTTGTTTGCCAGCAGTAAAATGAAAGAAAACTGTTTTTTTGTTTAAGATTTGGTGGTTAAATGCTACCGTGGCTCTGACAATATTTATTTTATTCTTAAATTTTCTAAAAATTTCCCCTCTGCTCCAGAAGGCACAATCTATTGAGAATCGGTAACCAGAGGACACAGATGTAACATAATTGGCAAAAGAATCGGAGGTGGGGGTGTGGTTGGGGCGGGGGTAGGAGTCGTACGAAGAGATTTTTTTTAAGCAGCGAGTTGTTGTGATCTGGAATGCACTGCCTGAAAGGGTGGTGGAAGCAGGTTCAATAGTAACATTCAAAAGGGAATTGGATAAATACTTGAAGGGGAAAAATTTGCAGCGCAATAGAGAAAGGGCAGGGGAATGGGACTAATTGGATAGTGTGGTAACACAATACAGCTTCCTGTGACTCGAACTTTATTGCATCACTTCCTGTGATTAGTCCAGGATAAATACTGGACTGAGCAGTTGGATCCTGGAGAGGCATAGAGTAAGACCTCTTTTGTATGTAGCACCTTTTTAGTTGATTAAAGCTTACTTTAAGTTCACCACGCGTAAGGCTCATTCTTACGACAATTTAATCAACTTTGAAAAACTTCGCACTCAAACTTTTTGGACGAACTCGGAACTAAGGATCCAGGGAATCACCCATCATGGAAAACATCCTTAAACCATCGCGTCTTGACTTGGACCCAAACACCCCAGCAGCCGGTAAGGTGTGGAAACACTGGTATCGCACGTTTGACAATTTTCTTGAATATTGCAAGGCTGATGATGACTCAAAGTTGCGGATACTCATCAACTGTGTCACTCCGAATGTATTTCAGTATGTTGAGGAATGGGGCAGTTACGAGGAGGCAATTCGGACGCTTAAAAGACTATATACTAAGACACCGAATGAGGTCTATGCCAGACATCTACTAGCTACAGCCCAACAAGGGCCGGAGGAATCCATTGATAAATTCCTCCAAGAGCTTCGCAGACTTAGTATGGACTGTAACTTTCAGGCGGCCTCAGCTGAGCTGTACCGTGAAGAAATGATCCGTGATGCTTTCATCTGCGGGCTTGCCTCCCCATTTATACGCCAGCGTCTACTGGAAAGTAAGACACTTGAGCTTCAGAGAGCTTATGACATGGCTTGCTCTCTAGATCTGGCAAAAAGAAATGCAGACCTTTATACAGTGCCCAGACCTCGGTCTGCTGCCTTAACTACAGTCAGGCAATTTAAGAGGCCACAGGTGAACTCTGTTAGGGAGGACTTTATCTCTGACGATCAATCTGATGACTTCACTGATGAAGAGGATGATGACCCCACTGTGGCAGCCTCTTGGCAATCTAAGAAATGCTTCTTTTGTGGTGATGAGTTTCACCCTCGGAAATTCTGCCCTGCTCGCAATGCGTTTTGCAGTCATTGCAACAAAAAGGGTCATTTTGCAAAGGTTTGCCTATCAAGAGCCTCTACGAGGGCTTATCAAGCTAAGTCCTACCGAACTGCCCCGGTAAGGGCCTATCAAGATGTTCCGGCTAAAATCTATCGTGCTTCCTCTCGGGTTTTCTCTCGAAGAAACACACCTAGAGTTTCAGCCACTCTTTGTGCAACGACACCAATTACAGCTGCTTGTCCTCAGAACCTATTCCATGCAGCTACAAAAGCATCAATTAATGGACATACTTTAGATGCCTTAATTGACTCAGGTAGCACTGATAGTTTCATTAGGGAACAGATTGTTGCAGAGTTAAAGCTACATGTTTTCCCATCGGACCAGGCAATTGCGATGGCTCAGTCATCACTTAATACCAGAATTTCTGGCTTTTGTATGGTTGAAATAACACTTAATGGTCACAGGTATCCCTCCACCCGGCTTTCGGTGCTCAAGGACTTATGTAGTGATCTTATCTTAGGGCTGGATTTTCAAAAGCAGCATAAGAAGCTCACCATTGAGTTCGGCGGATCCAAACCTGAACTCACTATTTCTAATATACGACCTCGATTACCGTTCTGTGCATTGTCAGCAGCTTCACTGGATGAACCCTCACTGTTTACCAGTATCCCTCCTCGATGCAAACCGATTATAACAAAGTCACCGACGTTTCAGTCAGGAAGACCAGTCTTTTATTGCGGCTGAGATTTCTCGGCTTTTAGCAGAGGATATCATCGAGCCTTGTTCGTCGCCATGGCGCGCCCAGGTCGTTATTGTTAAGAACCCTCTACAACCTCACAAGAAACAGCTGTGCATTGACTATTCACAGACCATCAATCAATATACGGACTTGGACGCATACCCATTGCCGCGCATCGATGATATGGTTAATAAACTGGCTGAGTACACGGTGTTCTCAACATATGATCTGAAAAGTGCCTATCATCAGGTACCCTTGAAGGTCTCAGACAAGCAGTATATGGCCTTTGAAGCCAATGGACGGCTGTATCAATTTCGTCGCCTCCCCTTTGGGGTCACTAATGGAGTGGCTGTCTTCCAGCGAGCAATGGATGACCTGGTCAAACAGGAAGACTTGAAGGATACGTTTCCTTATCTGGACAATATTACTGTCGCAGGTCGCAATCAGCGGGAACATGACGCCAATCTCCAACGATTTTGGGATGCACTCCAGCACCGTAATTTGACATTAAATGCGGCTAAATCCATTGAGTCACAACCAACCATCAACATCCTTGGCTATTGTGTGGGCAATGGCATCATTAAACCTGACCCTGAAAAGCTTCGCCCACTCCAAGAGCTCCCGCCACCTAAGAATCCGGCCACCTTGCGCCGGGCCCTCGGCCTGTTTGCATACTATGCTAAATGGATTCCTAACTTCTCGGACCGAATCCAACCTCTACTGAAGGCCAGCACATTCCCACTAGACACAGCGGCTGTTGCAGCCTTTAACCTCCTGAAAAAACAGTTGGAGAAAGCGACTCTTCACTCCATCGATGAGAGTCTTCCTTTTGTTGTTGAGTGTGATGCCTCGGAGGTGGCGATCTCGGCCACTCTGAATCAGGAAGGTCGTCCGGTGGCATTTTTGTCCAGGACTTTTCAAGGGGCTGAGCTACATTATCCTCCAGTCGAGAAAGAAGCTACAGCCATCATAGAGGCAGTACGGAAGTGGACTCATCTCCTAGCTCGCCAGCACTTTACCTTAATCACGGACCAGCGATCGGTCGCCTTCATGCTCGATAATCGAAAACGGACCAAAATTAAAAATAATAAAATCCAGCTTTGGCGGCTGGAATTGGCCTCTTTTGGTTACACCATCCACTATCGACCTGGCAAGGAGAATGTGGCTCCGGATACCCTCACACGAGCATTCTGCTCCGCCATGGCACCCTCTACGCTCCGTAGACATCCATGATGGGTTGTGTCATCCGGGCGTTACTCGCATGCTACACTTCGTGCGGTCCCGAAATCTCCCATTCTCTACCGGGGATGTAAAGAAGATGTGCTCGGACTGCAGAGTCTGTGCGGAATTGAAACCTCAGTTTTTCCGCCCCTCGGGTGGTATACTCATACATGCGACCCAGCCAATGCAACGGCTTAGCATCGATTTTAAGGGGCCGTTGCCCTCTTCAACTCGCAACACTTATCTATTGACCATGGTCGATGAGTATTCCCGTTTTCCGTTTGCCTTTCCCTGCCCCAATATGCTGACGACCACGGTTATCAGCTGCCTTGAGCAGGTATTTGCTTTCTGTGGCATGGCATCCTATGTTCATTCGGATCGGGGTCCTTCTTTTATGTCAGGAGAACTCAAGGCCTATCTCTCGGAACGGGGTATTGCTGCCAGCAGAACGACGCCTTATCATCCGGTCGGGAATGGGCAAGTCGAGCGTTTTAACGCTATCATCTGGAATGCGGTACGTCTGGCTTTGAGATCTCGGGGCCTACCCAACCAGCAATGGGAAGCAGTACTTCCAGACGCATTACACTCCACACGGTCCCTCCTTTCGACCGCCACAAATACGACGCCTCATGAACGGTTTCTTCCGATTTCAGCGTCGCTCATCCTATGGGATATCTCTCCCGTCGTGGCTGACTGCACCGGGACCAGTGCTACTCCGAAGATATGTCCGGGCGTCTAAGAATGACCCCCTGGTAGATGAGGTTGAGCTCACTGACGTCAACCCTACCTACGCCTATATTCGGTATCCTGACAGTCGGGAATCTACCGTGTCATTGCGGGATCTGGCTCCCTGCCCGCCGAAACATAGATGGACACCAGGGGATGATATTGTACCAGGCACATCTCTGGGCTCGCCAGGTACCTCTCATCACGATCTGGATCTGACGCCGGCTGGTACCTCATTCCAGCGTGCCGACCTGGGGCAGACTGACTATGAGCCCGTCGAGGCTCGCACGCGCAGCCACGATCCACCCTGTACCGTACGCTCGGAAACGGATCTGCCACAGCCCTGCCCGACACCCGTTCGGGCACCAGTACACAGTCAGGATCGTCCTGACCCCTCACAGAGCGGGCTGGATCACTCGGACTCTGGTCCACGGCCCGCGGCGGGTAAACTGGCTAGGGGCCCTCTACCGCTACGAGAACCCAAACGGGTGCGGCTCTCCCTCGTCCAGCGGCTACGAAATGGAGGGAGAATGTGGTAACACAATACAGCTTCCTGTGACTCGAACTTCATCCCGGCCTCCTAATCTTTTGGGGGGGGAGAATGTGGTAACACAATACAGCTTCCTGTGACTCGAACTTTATTGCATCACTTCCTGTGATTAGTCCAGGATAAATACTGGACTGATCAGTTGGATCCTGGAGAGGCATGGAGTAAGACCTCTTTTGTATGTAGCACCTTTTTAGTTGATTAAAGCTTACTTTAAGTTCACCACGCGTAAGGCTCATTCTTACGACAGATAGCTTGTTCTTAGAGCTGGCACAGGCACGATGGGCCGAATGGCCTCCTTCTGTGCTGCATGATTCTATTGCCAGGGTAGCGTTTTGCAGGTACCAGTCACCTTCTCTTGCCTCACTCAAGTGACCATCCTACACGCGTGTCGAGCTCTTCACACTGAATGGGTGAGGCGTTATCGTCGAGCCCAGTCCTGTCCTCAACTGATGTCCCCTCATCAGCACTTTGCAGCAGGAATCACTGGATAGCAGGCAGGAGCAGAAACCCTAACTGATGATGTTTCTCTGCCTGGCCCAAGGAGGCCCCCACCACTGTTCCAGTTGAGATCAGGTATCTGACCGTAGACCAGGACATCAAACCTGGGACTTTCTAGACCTGCGTGGTCTGGTCACGCAATTACTTTCTAAGCTCATCCCACGAAGGTTGGCCACTTGGATGAAGGTCCTGGAGGGCTATTGGCACTTATAGAACCCAACCACAGCAAGAGCTGGCGCCTTCAGAAGAGGTTGGGGTGGGGGCAGATGAAAAAATTAGGCGAAATTAAGCTGTCCACTGATGTGGAGTGTGGCAGAATGGTTGCTTGTGAGTTGGCAGACGCCAGGTTCCTGATCTGTTCTCTGCTGGGAAGATGAGTGGTGCTGTTTAAAACCTACCTCTTTCACCAATCACTTTGCCACTCGTTCTAATGTCAGCTGTGGCTCAGTTGGTAGCACTCTTGCCTTTGAGTCAGAAGGTTGTGGGTTCAAGTCCCACTCCAGGGACTTGAGCACAAGAATCTAGGCTGACACTCCAGGGCAGTGCGGAGGTGCCGTCTTTCGGATGAGACGTTAAACCGAAGCCCCGTCTGCCCCCTCGGGTGACGTAAAAGATCCCATGGCACTATTTTGAAGAAGAGCAGGGGAGTTCTCCCTGGTGTCTTGGCCAATATTTATCCCTCAATCAACATAACAAAAACAGATTATCTGGTCATTATCACATTGCTGTTTGTGGGACCTTGCTGTGCGCAAATTGGCTGCTGCATTTCCTACATTACAACAGTGACTACACTTCAAAAAGTACTTCATTGGCTGTAAAGCACTTTGAGACATCTGGTGGTTGTGAAAGGCGCTATAGAAATGCAAGTCTGTCTTTCGTCTCCTTTGGCTTGGCCGTCAGTTTTTACCTGATAACGCTTTTGTGCAGCGCCTTGGGACGTTTTTACTACATTAAAGGCACTATACAAATGCAAGTTGTTCTTGTGCGGAGAAGAGGTCAAGTACTTCGCCACAAGAAAAGAAAGGGAAAGGCCTCTCCTGAGTGAGCTGTGCATGTGCACTTCATGCTGACCTGACTATGCAGTAACATTGGCACAGGCCAATTGGGTTTGTGGTGCACAGAGACTTGAAAAGGGAAAGAAGAAATGCCAAATAACTTAAAACAGGAAAAATAATTCTTCTATAAACTTTGTGCAGTGCAGCATGCCGGTAGAATGAGATGCTTCATCTTCCTGGTTTACTGCTTTTAAATATATTCAATAAATAAGCACAACGGCGAAAGATAAATTATTGCGGAGCACAGTTCATTTCACTCTGCAAAGTAGAGACTGAACACTCAAGCAGTCAGACACTGGCTCAAATCTAATTTAATATTGATAGTGTTGTTAGTCAGTGCTGTTTGTGCCTACTTAATCAAAATGGCAGGCGTAATTATCTCCCGAGCTTTAGCTAATGGAGTTCTATTATACTTAAAAGATTCATGACAGCCCATTTTCCTTTGCTTCAGATATTTGTGTGACACAGAGCGTGTGTTATCCCTATAATCCCATCTCCACAGTTTTGTGCTTGGAGTTTAGTTACTGTACATCACTGCGACCTGTCCCTCCAGGACAGCAGATACTATTTTCCGCTTCTTTCTCTTCCGGTTACTTCATTACAACTAGTTATTAATTTCTTATCTTAACGTGGTGTTCCTGTGGCTTTTGTTTAGTGCCCTCTCGACGCCGAGTTGGGGTCTGACTCCACAGTCGTGCGCAGATTTATGTCGCGGTCCGATAATGGAGTTTTTCCATGCATAATGTCCGTGAAATAGGATCACAAATTACTGCAGAGCTCTGTTTCGGTGTGGAGGTTGTGTTGGGCAGTCTGCAGTATTCCAAATTAGTATTGTGGGAGGAGTACACAGTGTGCGCCTCCGGCAGCCTGCTTGCTCTGAGTGTCCCAAGTCCCGCTCACCCATCACCCTGTGCTCGCTGACATATATTGGCTCCCGGTCCGGCAACACCTCGATTTTTAAAATTCTTATCCCTGTTTTCAAATCCCTCCTTGGCTTCGCCTCTCCCTATCTCTGTAACCTCCTCCAGTCCTACAACCTTCCGAGATATCTGCGCTCCTCTAATTCTGGCCTCTTGCGCATCTCCAATTTTCATCGCTCCACCAGTGGTGGCCGTGCCTTCAGCTGCCTAGACCCTAAGCTCTGGAATTCCCTCGCTAAACCTCTTCGCTTCTCTACCCCTCTCTCCTCCTTGAAGTCGCTCCTTAAAACCTTTCTCTTTGACCAAGCTTTAGGTCACCTGTCCACATATCTCTTTATGTGGCTCGGTGTTGCATTGCATCTGATAAGGCTCCTGTGAAACGCCTTGAACATATATATGAAACAGGGAAGGAAGAAGCAGGTTAGGACATGCCAAATAATGCATGTGAGTCTCCGTGTCTGTGATCTCCCACTCCCATTTGGTTGTAAGACTCTGGTCTTTTGTGCATATCCCCCCCCCCTCCCCCCCAACCACCGCCGCCCCCTTTTTTGCTCCACCATTGGTGGGAGAGTCTTTGGTCGCATTCTCTGGAATCCCTTCACTTCTACATTCCCTTCTCCTTTAAAACATCTTCTCAAAGCCATCTTTTCAACCAGGCTTTCGGTCAACCCTCCTGATCTCTTTCCATGATTGGCTGTCCATTTCCCAATCTACTTCCATCTTTGAAGTGTTTCTGTACTTTTTAAAACATTAACGGCACTATATAATTGCAAGATATAACACATTCTTGTCCATCACACTTCTGTCCATCTTTTTTCATTGTACCTCCTTTCTGCATATCCTCAATTATTTGGATGTGCCTGTCACATCTACTGATTCAGTTATTCTACAGTAATGCCTGACCACTTATTCATTATCCTATATGTAATGTCATTCCATCTATTTTGTAGGAAACTACATGTGTCTCCCTCCCACATGATCTGTATTCCACCGTAATATCTTACCTCTACATCCAATATTCTACACATATCACTCTCCCACCATAGCAAGTGTATTCTATAGGTAAACCTGTCCTACCATATGCAATGTTCTACAGATAGCCCTCTCCCAACACATCCAGTAACTCACCCCACCATAATCAATATTCTACAGATAACGCACTCCCTCAGTACTGTACAGGAGTGTCAGCCTAAATTTTGTGCTCAAGTCTCTGGAGTGGGTCTTGAACCCATGACCTCTGACTCAGAAGCGAAAGTGCTACCCACTGAGCTGCAGCCGACACCTGCAGTAACAGCCTGCCACCCTATTCAGTATTCCACAGGTAACTCACTCCACCCTATTCAGTATTCCACAGGTAACTCACTCCACCCTATTCAGTATTCCACAGGTAACTCACTCCACCCTATTCAGTATTCCACAGGTAACTCACTCCACCCTATTCAGTATTCCACAGGTAACTCACTCCACCCTATTCAGTATTCCACAGGTAACTCACTCCACCCTATTCAGTATTCCACAGGTAACTCACTCCACCCTATTCAGTATTCCACGGGTAACACTCTCCACCCTATTCAGTATTCCACAAATTCCTCCTGGTGTATCCCAAGGGTATCGTGCTTCTACCTACTTGCCTACAATAATTTCCCCTTGCTCCCACCCCCATCTGAGAACGAAATATTTGGGGGTGATTATGAAGTGAGAAATGCAAATTTATTTAAAGCTAATTACCAGTGAGTTGTGCCTGACTGTAACTTTGAAATAGATGGTCCTCTTCCCACAACTCTGACTGTTGTCCTGGGCACTGCAGAGGATCACTAATAGTTTTCTCATAATAAACATATAGAAGGCTGTCTGCAAGAACCTCCCTCATGGTAGCTCGAGGTCATCTATTCTAAATTAAAAATGCGTGACTTGCTTTGGCTGCAAGTAATAATGACAGCAATGCCTTCTGTCCCAAGCATTTGAAGAAAAAAAATGGGTTGTACTTAATGTGATGAATGTGGCTTTATTAAAAATTCTATAAAACAGATGTTTTACATTTCAATATGCTGTGATCAGGGTTACCATTCATGTAATTGGCTGTGGAGGGTAATGGCTGTTTTATGTGGTGTGCATCCTATTTGCGTCTTGATATCTGCTATCCTAACTGGTTGACCACTGCAGTTCATACAATTATTTATTTTTGAATTCGCCTCCTAGCTGTATTTGACAGGCCTGGGTTCGAAGCTTTGGCAGTCATTTTTTTAATATAATATATGTTTTTACCTACACATACACAGAGGTGAGAGAGCATACTGTCAAATAATTTTGGAACTGTGGCACCAATCATGTGGTGTCATCCGGACCTGTGCATTTCCATTTACTATGTGACCTCCCGTGACGTTGCTTACAGATAAAAATAAAAGTGAAAATGTTGACTCTTCCTGTTCCCTCTGCTTTTCCCTCATTCACTAATTATTTCTGGTTCCCGCTCTCTCTTTCTGTTTGTCCTCCTTTCTCTGTCTCACTTTCTATGACTTACTTGTTTATTTGTTAGCTTTCTCTTTGTTCCCCACACACACACTCACACTCACACTCACACACACTCACACTCACACACACTCACACTCACACACTCTCACAGTCTCACTCACACACACTCACACTCACTCACTCACACACTCACACACTCTCACACTCTCACTCACACACACACTCACACACTCTCACACTCACTCACACTCACACGCACACTCTCACACGCACACACTCACACACTCTCACACTCACACACTCTCTCACACACACTCACACACACTCACACACTCACACACTCACACACTCTCACACACTCACTCTCACACTCACACACTCACACACTCTCTCACTCACACTCTCACTCACACACGCACACACGCACACTCTCACACACTCACACTCACACTCACACACTCTCACACACACACTCACACTCTCACACTCTCACTCTCACTCTCTCTCACACTCTCACACACACTCTCACACACTCACTCACACACACACTCACACTCTCACTCACACACACTCACACTCTCACACTCTCACACTCACTCTCACACTCTCACACTCTCTCACTCTCTCACATTCTCACACTCACACACTCACACTCTCACACTCTCACACACTCACACTCACTCTCACTCTCACTCTCACACACACGCACACACTCACACACACTCTCACACACACACTCACACACACTCACACTCACTCACACTCACTCACACTCACTCACACTCACTCACACTCTCACACTCTCTCACATTCTCACACTCACACTCTCACACTCACACACACTCACTCACACTCTCACACTCTCTCACTCTCACACTCACACACACTCTCACACTCTCACACTCACACTCTCACACTCTCACACTCTCACTCTCACACTCTCACACACACTCACACACACTCACACTCTCACACTCACTCTCACACTCTCACACTCTCTCACATTCTCACATTCTCACACTCACACACTCACACTCTCACACACACTCACGCACACTCTCACACACACTCTCTCACACACTCTCACACACTCTCACACACTCTCACACACTCACACTCACTCACTCACACACGCACACACTCTCACACTCACACACACTCACACTCACACTCTCCACTCTCACTCTCACTCTCACTCACACACGCACACACTCACACACACTCTCACACACACACTCTCTCACATTCTCACACTCACACTCTCACACTCACACACACTCACACTCACTCACTCTCTCACACTCACACACTCTCTCACTCTCACACTCGCACACTCTCACACACTCACACCACACTCTCACACACACTCTCACACTCACTCACACACTCTCACACTCTCACACACTCACTCGCACACACTCTCACACTCGCACACTCTCACACACTCTCACACACTCACACACACTCACACACACTCACACACACTCTCACACACACTCTCACACTCACTCACACACTCTCACACTCACACACTCTCACACACTCTCACACACTCTCACACACTCTCACACACTCACTCACACACGCACACACTCTCACACTCACACACTCTCACTCTCACACACACTCACACACTCACACACGCACACACGCGCACACGCACACACACTCACACACGCACACACTCACACACACTCTCACACACACACTCTCACACTCACACACGCACACACTCACACTCACACTCACACTCACACTCACACACACACTCACACTCACACTCTCACACACTCACACACACTCTCACGCACTCACACACGCACACACGCACACACTCTCACACACGCACACACTCACTCACACTCACACTCACACACTCTCACACTCTCACACACACACTCACACACGCACACACTCACACACTCACTCACGCACACACTCACTCACACTCTCACACTCGCTCACGCTCACGCTCACACTCACTCACTCTCACTCACACTCTCACACACTCACACTCACACTCTCACACACTCACACACTCTCACACTCTCACACTCACTCACACTCACACACTCTCACGCACACTCTCACGCACACTCTCACACACACGCACACACTCTCACACTCACTCACACACACACGCACACACTCTCACACTCTCACACACACACACACTCTCACACACACACACACACACACACACACTCACACTCTCACACTCTCACACTCACACTCTCACACTCTCACACACACTCTCACACACTCACTCTCACACTCTCACTCACACACACTCACACTCTCACTCACACACGCACACACTCTCACTCACACACGCACACACTCTCACACACTCACACTCACACACACTCACACTCTCACACACTCACACACACTCACACTCTCACACACTCACACACACTCTCACACTCACTCACACTCACTCACTCACACACACTCTCACACGCTCACACTCTCACACTCTCACACTCTCACACTCTCACACTCTCACACTCTCACACTCACACTCTCACACTCTCACACTCTCACACACTCACACTCTCACACTCTCACACTCACACACTCTCTCACACACTCTCACACACTCTCACACACACTCACACACACTCACACACTCACACACTCACACACTCTCACACTCTCACACACTCTCACACTCTCACACTCACACACTCTCTCACTCACACTCCCACACTCACACACGCACTCACACACACTCACACACTCACACACTCTCACACTCTCACACACTCTCACACTCTCACACTCACACACTCTCTCACTCACACTCCCACACTCACACACGCACACACGCACACTCGCACTCTCACACTCGCACACTCTCACACACACTCACACTCACACACACTCTCACACTCTCACACACTCACACACTCACACACTCACACACACTCACACACTCTCACACTCACTCACACTCACTCACTCACACACACTCTCACACTCTCTCACACACGCACACACTCACACACTCACACACTCTCACACTCACTCACACTCACACGCACACTCTCACACGCTCACACTCTCACTCTCACACTCTCACACTCTCACACTCACACTCTCACACTCTCACACTCACACTCTCACACTCACACACACTCACACACTCACACACTCACACTCTCACACTCTCACACTCTCTCACTCACACACTCTCACACTCACACACTCTCTCACACACTCCCACACACTCTCACACACTCTCCACACATCTCACACTCTCACACTCACTCTCACACTCTCACACTCTCACACTCTCACACACTCTCACACTCTCACACTCTCACTCTCTCACACACTCTCACACTCACTCACGCACACACGCACACTCGCACTCTCGCACTCTCGCACACTCTCACACACTCACACTCTCACTCACACACGCACACACTCTCACACACACTCACACTCACACACACTCACACACTCACACACTCACACACTCACACACACTCACACACTCTCACACTCACTCACACTCACTCACTCACACACACTCTCACACTCACTCACACTCACACTCACACTCTCTCACACACGACACACTCACACACTCACACACTCACACACTCACACACTCACACACTCTCACACTCACTCACACTCACACTCACACTCTCACACGCTCACACTCTCACACTCTCACACTCTCACACTCTCACACTCACACTCTCACACTCACACTCTCACACTCACACACACTCACACACTCACACACTCACACTCTCACACTCTCACACTCTCACACTCTCACACTCTCTCACTCACACACTCTCACACTCACACACTCTCTCACACACTCTCACACACTCTCACACACACTCACACACTCACACACTCTCACACTCTCACACTCTCACACTCTCACACACTCACACACTCTCACACTCTCACACTCACACACTCTCTCACTCACACTCACACTCACACACGCACACACGCACACTCTCACACTCGCACACTCGCACACTCACACTCTCACACTCTCACTCTCACACTCTCACACACACTCTCACACACTCACTCACACACACTCTCACACTCACACACTCTCTCACACACTCTCACACACTCTCACACACTCACACACTCTCACACTCTCACACTCACACTCTCACACTCGCACACACGCACACACGCACACTCTCACACACTCACACTCTCACACACGCACACACTCACACACTCACACACTCTCACACTCACTCACACTCACACGCACACTCTCACACGCTCACACTCTCACACGCTCACACTCTCACACTCTCACACTCTCACACACTCACACTCTCACACTCTCACACTCTCACACTCACACACACTCACACACTCACACTCTCACACTCTCACACTCTCACACTCTCACACTCTCACACTCACACACTCTCTCACACACTCTCACACACTCTCACACACACTCACACACTCACACACTCTCACACTCTCACACTCTCACACACTCACACACTCTCACACTCTCACACTCACACACTCACACACTCTCTCACTCACACTCTCACACTCACACACGCACACACGCACACCACACGCACGCACACACTCGCACACTCACACACTCGCACTCGCACACGCACACGCACACGCACACTCACACACACTCACACACGCACACACTCTCACACGCTCACACACTCACACACTCACACTCACACACACACACTCGCACACACTCACGCACACTCACGCACTCTCGCACGCACACACACGCACACTCTCACACTCGCACACTCGCACACACACACTCACACACACACTCACACACACACTCTCACACACACACACTCTCACACACACACTCACACACACACACTCACGCACTCACGCGCACACGCACACACGCACACACTCACACACGCACACACTCACACACTCTCACACTCTCACACTCTCACACTCACACACTCACACACTCACACACTCACACACACACACACTCACACACTCTCATACACTCACTCACACACACTCTCACACGCACACACACTCACACGCACACACGCACACACGCACACACGCTCACACACTCTCACACGCACACACACTCACACACTCTCACACGCACACACTCTCACACATGCGTTCTTGCTATCTCATATGCTCTTGCTCGCTCTCCCTCTCTCGCTCTCTACACTCTCTCGTGCTCTCTCCCTCACGCTCTTGCCCTCTCTCTCTCAGTCACCCTCGCTCGCCTTCCCTCCCTCACTCGCCCTCCCCTCTCCCAGAAGCAGGGATCCGGGGCCTGGCCTGGGGCTGCATCTTGACCCCTAGATGCCATTTCTGTTGGTGTCATATTGGAACTATTGACCTGAATAATACTGCAGTTGGAACTCTGAAATGTGTACGGGTAAGAGAGATGCTATAGGGGTAGGCCTGACTGGGATTGGGGTGAGGTGGGTGGGGTGGGGTGGAGTGGAGCTTGAACAGGGAGAGGCTCAACACCCAAAGATGGAGCAAGAGGGAGTGGGGAGAGTCCCTGAGGCCTGGGGAAGGACACACCAGGCCCAAGGCCAAATGCTGGAGGGAGCTTAGAAAAGCCATTCTGATGCTAGCCAAAATAAATAGACCAAGACAAAAGATACACTTGATATGAAATTGGTGACAGATTGTGACTAAAAGATATATATTTATCTACCTTTCTATCTGTATCTGTCTACATATAGATAAATATATATAAATCTATATATAAATCTATATATATATATCTTTCTATCTATCTGTCTATCTATATTTTAGTCGGTTGGGTACTTTTGAGTAGTACTGCACACAGTTAAGGTTAAGGGCATTCCTTGTTTTGCATCTTTTAAATGGAGTGATACCTGATCTGGTCTGTAGGCTTGTTTCAGTGGTCTCTGGTGAATTTGGTTTCCATTGTTTGAGTTGGTTGGGGGGGCGGGGGCGGGTGGGGGATGATTTGATGATGGGCATAAACACTGTGATTTGAATTACAACATCTATGAAATCTGAAAAATGCATAACCTGTAGCAGAAAGGCTACATACCTGAATCCTGCTGTGCCCATGAGTGGCTTACTAAATAACTACGGTTGAATCCTGGTTCCTACAGGCAGTGTGAATAAGAAAAGACCTTGGGGATAAGTTTCCGCTTTGGACGCAATAAGGAAATAGGGCTGGTTAGGTTACAGTTCAAGATTACACTAAAATTTATTTGCATAATCACAAACTTAAAATCTTCCATGAATCAGCGCAATTGGTCAGTGTAATCGTAGAAAGTAATCGTTTATTTATTTTTTCTTTGCATTAAATATATTAATTGATATATTTGAGTGTAAACTGTTACAGTTTTATTAATACAGCTGAAATTAGGTTTATCACAAAAAATAAGTGTTTTTAATAATAGTGGGGGGAAAATTCTGTTGCTTTGCGCCTCCCGTTAGCACCCTCTTAGGGCGCTAACAGGGCGCAAAGCAACTAGTGCCCTGGCGTGGCGATGTTTGCGCCGCTCGCGGAATTGACCAGACATTTTGCGGCGGTGCTAAACACTACCGCCACGATCTCCTGCGCCCGCAGATTGTGACGTCAGTCAAGCGTGTAGCGCCCCGGACCGGATATTGAGTCACGCCCCCTCCCTTTCCGCCTGCCACTAGCAACGACAGGTAGAGGGGAACGTTTTGCAGTCAGGAAGGGACTGGGGGAGCGCTATTTAAAGGCGGCCACTTCCTGCCTTTTTTATGTCGGCGACATTTTTGCACCACGCATTCTGAGAGAGAGAGAGACTTCTGGAGAGATTTAACGCTGTGTGAAGGAGTTTTGGGTACTGAGCAGCACTTTGCAGGTTCATTTTGATTTGACCTTCCTTGCATCGATGTGGATGGAGAGCAAGATCGACCCACCCCTTTAAGAACTGGCCGGTGCCAGTGTGTCTGTGTTCCATTGCTGACTTACATCACCTGAGCTTCGCCAGCGCTCTGAGGTAGCGCCTCGCTCCTCGGCATTAGCACTTTAAGAAAGGTGTGTAGCGCCTGATTTAGCGCTCCAATCACCTCCAGGGGCGACAGAAGCCAAGTTTGCAGTCGGGAGGCGATAATTAGCGCCAGGCGCTAAACTTTGTTCCCGGCCGATAATTGCGCCCCAAACGGGGCGATACCGAATTTCTCCCCCAGTGTCTCTTCCACTACCTGTGAGTAACCTGATTTTAAATAATTGAACATTACTTTAAAAAAAACCATAATGAATCATTTACTAGTTTCATTGGTCAGTTTCTTAGTAAATTAAATACTTTCAATATGTAAAAACTTTTAAAACGTGCCTACTAGTGTCTGTGCGCCGAATAAAATTAGCTCAATTTACGGACGCAATCGGCAGAAACTCGCCATGCTCGTTATTTCGATCCGGGGGGGGGGGCGTCGCCAGTTTTGTGGGCGTCGACAGCTTCAGGCGAAATTCTTTTTAAACCAGCGTTAAAGATCATGGAAACTCGATTTACGCTTGACATAAGTTGCGTTTAAAATTCCCTGATCTTTTTGCGCTGGTTAGAACGATTTTACTCGGATTGCGCTGATAAAATGAGTGCAAACTAGCAGAAACTCTACCACCTTGTTATTTTTGCATCTATCTTCTTCAGAATTCCATACTAACGCATTCAATGTTTCCACTGGGTTAACTCTGAGTGCTGTTGGAAAAATATGCCTGTATTCTCCACTACAAAATAACCTTGGAACTGATAGTCTAGTAATTCTGAATGTAACACGAGATGCAGAACAGTTCAGACTTTCTATAATTCTACTATCTACTTAATAAACTAAAAACCGTGAAGACTAGCAAATGGATGAGAAAGAAAGACTTGCATTTGTATAGCACCTTTCACGAATTTACAGCCAATTAAGTACTTTTTTGAAGTGTAGTCACTGTTGTAATGTAGGCCAATTTGCACACAGCAAGGTCCTACAAACAGCAATGTGATAATGACCAGATAATCTGCTTTTAGGTGGTGTTGGTTGAGGGATAAATATTGGCCAGAACACCGGGGAGAACTCCCCTGCTCTTCTTCTAAATAGTGCCACGGGATCTTTTATGTCCACTTGAGAGGGCAGACGGGGCCTCCTTTTTGACGTTTCATCCGAAAGACAGCACCTCTGACAGTGCAGCATTCCCTCAGTACTGCACTCTATATTATGTGCTCAGGTCTCTGGAGTGGGACTTGAACACATAACCGCCTGACTCAGAGGTGAGATAGTGCTACCCACTGGGCCACAGCTGACATCTTTTTTGACAGAATGTCCACTGTCTCAGCCCTGTTACTTAGCGCTGCCTCTCTGGAACTCTCCGCCTCTCTGGAACTCTCCGCCACTCTGGAACTCTCCGCCACTCTGGAACTCTCCCCATTTTTGAAAGCCTGCCTTCACCAAGCTTTTCCTCATCTCTGTCAGTTCCGCTTACAAAAGGCTGGTTGTCCATTTGTTTCCTCCTGTGTGAAGTGCCTCGAGACATTTTTCTGTGTGGAATGCACTGTATAAGTGCAAGTTGTTGTCTCTCAAACATCCCAAAACGCTTTACATTACTTAGAAGTGAAATGACTTGTTGATGTGTAGGCAAATATCCTTAGATCAAGGATTGAAAAGTTGAGCTTTGTTCCTGAGATCTGTACACTGATAGTGAATAGGATGTGGTTTCACGGCAGAGAAATTCAATCCTTGGGTGAAGCCGAGCTATGCTGTAATTTAAAAGGGACAGTGTCTTACTGCACAATGTAGAGTTATTTCACGTAGAGGAATGTACACCAATCGCCTCAACTTTAAAATTCTCATCTTTGTGTTCAAATCGCCCCTCCATCTCTGTAACTTCCTCCAGCCCTGCAACACTGCGATATCTCAGTGTTTCTCCAACTCCGGCCTCGTGCATCACCTCACTTCCTTCATCCCACCATTGGCGGTCATGTCTTCAGCTGCCTGGGCCCTAAGCTCTGGAATTCCTTCCCTAAACCTCTCAGCCTCTCTACATCTCTCTCCTCCTTTAAGACACTGCTTTGACCAAACATTTGGTTACCTGTCCCAATGTTTCCTTCTTTGGCTCAGTGTCAGTGTTTATCTCATTACATTCCTGTGAAACGCCTTGGGACATTTTACTACGTTAAAAGCGCTGTATAAATGCAAGTTATTGTTGTGATTGGTAGTTTGATGATACCACAGCATTGTCAATCGCATCTGCCGCTATAAGTTGGACATTTTTCCTTCCAAATTTTCTCCCCTTCTCTCCTGAAGTCACTGACTGTTCTACATGATAAGAATCAGGAGCAGGAACCCTGTTTTATTTCCTCCCCCCCCCCCCCCCCCCCCACCCCCCCATTCCCTTGCCTGGAACACTGAAGCAATGATAGCATCCCCATTGACATACCAGTCGCATTCTGCTAAATCAGCAACACTGCCTTGCTTTAATTTTATCTTGCCAGTTTTTAAAGGGAGAAAAAAAGTGATTTGCATTTATACAACGCTTCTCATACTTGAAACCTCTCCAAACAGTCACACAATGGACTACTTTAGGCGTGTTTAGTAGGTAAATTATCTCTTATCTTTTTTCCCCATCTGAAAGCATTGCCTCTTACTGGGGTATAGTCCAACAGCACCAAACTGGGCATTCTAAATGTGTGAGCCTAAACAGTTAGTGTAAGCAAGCTATTCTGCTCAAGTCCCACTCCATAGACTTGAGCACAAAATCTAGGCTGACACTCCCATGCAGTACTGAGGGAGCGCTGCACTGTCGGTTATGCCATCTTTCCGATGAGATGTTAAGCTGAGGCCTCGCCTGCCTTCTCAAGTGGATGTAAAAGATCCCATGGCACTATTCGAAGAAGAGCTGGGGAGTTCTCTCTAGTGTCCTGGCCAATATTTATCCCTCAATCGACATCAATAAAACAGATTATCCAGTCATTCTCACATTGTTGATTGTGGGATCTTGCTGTGCGTACATTGGCTGCTGCTTTTCCTACATTACAACAGTGATTACACTTCAAAAGTACTTCATTGGCTGTAAAGTGCTTTGGGTCATCCTGAGGATGTGAAAGGTGCTATATAAATGCAAGTTCTTTCTATTCTATTGTGTGATGAGGATCAGAGCTAAACTCACGTCATTGGAATTGGAGCCATAGCTGAATTTACCCCCTAACCTTCCTAGCCCAGGGTTTCTGAGGCCAATTACAGCACCCCAACTGCTGCCAAGCTGAGATAACCAAGCTCGACGCAACCTACGGAATCGAACCTGCCACCTTCTGGTCGGTATGGCTTAGTACTGTACCATGCGGTGCATTTACCTGCAAAGCCATCAGGGAGCTCAGATCACTGCCTCCTTTGAAGAGAAATTGACATCTCTTTACATATTGTGTGATGAGGATCAGAGCTAAACTCACGTCATTGGAATTGAAGCCATAGCTGAATTTACCTCCTGACATTTACAGAGATGTCGGGGAACATAGGGTCTAATGAGAGGGAGGAACTGAAAGAAATCAGTATTTGTAGGGAAATAGTGTCAGGGAAATTGATGGGATTAAATCCCCAGGGCCTGATAATCTACATCCTAGGGTACTTAAGGAAGTGGCCCTAGAAATAGTAGATGCATTGCTGGTCATCATCCAAAATTCGATAGACTCTGGAACAGTACCCATGGATTGGAGGGTAGCTAATGTTTCCCCACTATTCAAAAAAGGTGGCAGAGAGAAAACGGGGAATTATAGACCGGTAAGCCTGACATCGGTAGTGGGGAAAATGCTAGAGTCCATTATAAAAGATGTAATAGCAGAGCACTTGGAAAACAGTGACAGGATCGGACAAAGTCAACATGGATTTACAAAAGGTAAATCATGCTTGACTAATCTACTGGAATTTTTTGAGGATGTAACTGGTAAAATAGATAAGGGAGAACCAGTGGATGTGGTGTATTTGGACTTTCAGAAGGCTTTCGATAAGGTCCCGCATAAGAGATTAGCGTGCAAAGTTAAGGCACATGGGATTGGGGGCAAGGTATTGACTTGGATAGAGAACTGGTTGGTAGACAGAAAGCAAAGAGTTGGAATAAACGGGTCTTTTTCCGAGTGGCAGGCAGTGACTAGTGGGGTACCGCAGGGATCGGTCCTAGGACCCCAGCTATTCACAATATATATAAATGATCTAGACGAGGGAATTGGATGTAATATCTCCAAGTTTGCAGACAACACAAAGCTGGGTGGGAGTGTGTGCCGTGAGGAGGATGCCGAGAAACTCCAGTATGATTTGGACAGGTTGGATGATTGGGCAGAAGCATGGCAGATGCAATATAATGTGGATAAATGCGAGGTTATCCACTTTGGTGTCAAAAACAGGAAGGCAGATTATTATCTGAATGGCAATAGATTGGGAGAAGGGGAAGTGCAACGAGACCTGGGTGTCCTTGTGCACCAGTCGCTGAAGGTAAGCATGCAGGTGCAGCAGGCGGTTAAGAAGGTAAATGGTATGTTGGCCTTCGTAGCAAAAGGGTTCGAGTACAGGAGCAAGGATGTCTTGCTGCAGTTGTACAGGGCCTTGATGAGACCACATCTTGAGTATTGTGTGCAGTTTTGGTCGCCTTATCTGAGGAAGGATGTTCTTGCCATGGAGGGAGTGCAGCGAAGATTCACCAGGCTGATACCTGGGATGGCAGGATTGACGTATGAGGAGAGATTGGGTCGATTGGGCTTATACTCGCTGGAGTTTAGAAGAATGAGAGGGGATCTCATTGAAACTTATAAAATTCTAACAGGACTAGACAGACTAGATGCAGGAAGGATGTTCCCGATGGCCGGGGAGTCCAAAACCAGGGGTCACAGTGTAAGGATAAGGGGTAAGCCATTTAGGACTGAGATGAGGAGGAATTTCTTCACCCAGAGAGTGGTGAACCTGTGGAATTCTCTACCACAGAAGGCAGTTGAGGCCAATTCATTAAATATATTCAAGAAGGAGTTAGATATATTTCTTAAAGCTAAAGGGATAGGGAGAGAAAGCAGGGACAGGGTACTGAATTTGGATGATCAGCCATGATCTCATTGAATGGCGGAGCAGGCTCGAGGGGCTGAATGGCCTACTCCTGCTCCTATCTTCTATGTTTCTATGTTTCATAGAATTACATAGCCTGCAGCACAGAAACGGGCCATTTGGCCCAACTGGTCTATGCGGTGTTTATGCTCCTCACGAGCCTCCTTCCACCTTACTTTATCGAATCCTATCAGCATATCCTTCTATTCCTTTCTCACTCATGTGATTATCTAGCTTCCCCTTAAATGCATCTATACTAGTCGCCTCAACTACTCCACGTGGTAGCAAGTCCCACATTCTAACCTCTCCCTGTGTTCACTGTTGGATTTATTAGAGACTATCTTGTATTTATGGCCCCTAGTTTTGATCTTCCCCACAAGTGGAAACATCTACGTCTACCCTATCAAACCTCTTCATAATTTTAAAGACCTCTACCAGGCTACCCCTCGGCCTTCTCTTTTCTAGAGAAGTGGGGACAGTGCAGTTGTCTACGCAGTATTCAAAGGGATGGATGAGTTTCTGAAACAACCTGGTCCAAGGAGGCTGACATGTTGACCTGCGACGGGAAATGATATGTTCATGGCGCCAATTCCTAGAGTTGACTTAATTCCATCATTCTGCCGTCCTCCCTAGATAACGGTGGTAAGGTGTTTTTCAAAACACATTACTATCACCTACATCACAACTTTAATGGGAGGGAAAAAATGATTCGTACCAATTTTGCAGAGGTTAATATGGGCAGTCTTGGGAGGTGGGGAGTGGGCTGCTTCAGCATTCAAAAAAAGATCTGATTCGGAAATCCAAAATTCCCAAATGTGTAAAAAAAAAATAAAGCTGCCGTTCCATTGTCCGTGATTGTTAACAGTGAGTCATTGCATCGTCCGTAACCGGCTGAGGTGAGAAGGCTCAACATCTAATTCTGTCCCATTCTTCTGTGCAGTGCAAGACCCACTAACATTGAACGAGTCCACCAACTGAGGAAGGAGTACCACCAGGCCAGACGGGAGGGTGCCATTCCATCTTACGAAGAGCATGAAGGCAGGTGGCGGCCTAGTGACTATGAACCACCTTGGGTAAGTCTTGTCACGTACGTTTTCAGTGAGGGAGATGTCCTTTGTTTATTCACCATGAGTAAACCCGGTCAAACCGGACCTGTTTCTAGTGCAGCTGAACAGACATCCGAACCAAAGTGGAAACTCACAGTGGCCTAAGCCGTTAAATCCAGCTGCACTGATTTCAATCACAGCTGTCTTTAAGTATGTGCTTCGTGGGCATGTATGGAGCTGAACAACATGGCTCTAATGTATTTTGGCCAGCGGTAGGCAGCAATAAATATTTACTGTGTCACCATATGGTTTCTTGACTTGTCCCAGATGGATGGTTATTTTGATACCTAGGTTAAGAATTCTGTATTATTTATCCATGTTTTTTTTTTGTGCATTAAGTTTAGATGGAAGCAATGTTTTTTGGCGATTTATTCAGCAATGCTCTTTTGTTTATCCCCTAAGGGACATCATACTTCTGGGATTCTTACCTCTCCAAGTACAGGGGCGAGGCAGTTCAAATGAGTTTATTTTGATTTACTAAGAGAAAGGGAAAAAAACAACACAGCTTCCCAGTTAGCAAGAAAACAAACAGCAGCTGATTTGCCTTCTCATGGTCGCTTTAACAAGTTAACTTGTTGGGAGCAAACAGTCGTGTGGTTTCCGAACCCAGTGTGCTTCTATATATATAAATGACCACAGCGTTGTGGAGTGACGCTGTGACTAACTCCTCACTGCGGAGTAGGATTGCCAACCCTCCAGGAAAGATTAATCTCCTGGGCACTGCTGTGAGCAACAAAGGAGAAAAAACATAGGGGCCTTAAAACAGGACTGTGTCTTTTTTTTGTATTTTCTTTGAAGACTTTTTGTATATTAGTCATATTAAAATATTGGAGATTGGAAAAAGGGTTGTTTGAGTGGGTGGGGTGCTTGGAGGCGGTAGGTCATGTAACCTCCAGGAATATGTCCAACCAGAGTTGGCAACCCTTGTGCGCAGTGACTTAGCCTTTCTTACCATTTGACTACTGGAGGGTGTAGGTTACAGAAAGATTATACCAAAAAAAAAGTACATTTAATTGTATTTTTTTAATAGGATACGTGGGTTCAAACCAAAAGTGTGAAAGGCTAAAGCTGTGTGGTGTGCTGGCACTGTGCAGTCGGGTGGGACGATGAGTGTTTGCTCCTCAGACATGTTGGAGCAGTGAATCTCTGACCTCAGTGAAGGGTAGGGAGAAGCTGAGGAGGCAAGAGTTTGCACTGCTGTGAGGGATACCATCCACCCAACAAAGAGGAAGAGAGTATCGATCTGCATCACTTCTGTGCACCTCCAGGTGGAACTAACAAAGACGGTATTTTTCAGAGAATGGTGCAAGGTATAATTTGAAAGACTAAAACTTAAAAATCATGGGCGTTTACATCTGAAGTGATGATGAGATTTGAACCAAGTACTGATAACGAATGTTGTTGTGAGACAATTGGGATAATTGTGATGCTGCCCATCACTCAACCTGCTTTACTAGTTCTTTGCCAGGCCATGAGATTCTGCACTGTATGAAAATGGAGCATTTAAAAAAAAGAAAGACTTGCATTTCGATAGCGCCTTTCATGATCTCAGGATGTCCCAGAGGAATTTGCAGCCAATGAAGCACTTTTTGAAGTGTAGTCACTGTTGTAATGTAGGAAACGCAGCAGCCAATTTGCGCACTGCCAGGTCCCACAAACAGCAATGTGATAATAACCAGATAATCTGTTTTTAGTGATGTTGGTTGAAGGATAAATGTTGGCCAGAACACCAGGAGAACTCCTCTGAATCTTAATGGGGGAGGGTGTAGGGAGAAACAGTGCAAATCAGCCGTTTTGAGGAGTAGGAGGGGATGAAGGAGGTGATGTATGCTTTACCTGTGACTTCTTCTGTTGAGTTATTAATGGTGGCCATCTATTAAATCAGTATCCCAGATCCAGCCAAGTGTCACGGCTGAAGAGGCAGTCAAGTGGTGCTTAAACTAGCCTGTCAATAGACGCTAATTGTTAATCAGAGTGTTTCTTCAGGAATCACTTCAGTCCCCATATTGGTCTTAATAGTCCCGACAGCAGCACAGGTGAGTTTCACGACTCAGCGGAATGATACCTTGCAGCCCCGTCTTTCGGATGAGATGTTAACCCGTCTGCCCTCTCAGGTGGCCGAAATAGATCCCGTGGCACTATTTCGAAGAAGAGCAGGGGAGTTCTGTTCGGTATCCTGACCAGTATTTCTCCCTCAACCAGCATCACTAAAACACATTATCTGGTCATTATCATATTGCTGTTTATGGGAGCTTGCTGTGCACAAATTGGCTGCTGCGTTTCCTATATTACAACAGTGGCTACACTTAAAAAGTACTTCATTGGCTGTAAAGCGCTTTGGGACATCCTGAGCTCGTGAAATGCGCTATATAAATACAAGTTCGTTCGTTCTTATTTTCTTTTTGTACCCATATCTAAGTCGCAAAGTTTCTGTTAAGCTGGGTGGCCACGCAGCTGTCTGGAGCTCCCGTGCAGCCAGCACACCGGCTTTTAAACAGAAGAAAATGCTCATGCACGGGAATGTGAATGGCCCTCACAGCACGTTAAAGGAACTGTGCAGCCAAAAAAAATTAAAGGGAACATTGCTAAGTCGTCTACGGCAACATGCATTAGAACCCGCAATGGCATTCAAAGTTGCACTGCTCTTTCAGGGGTAACAAGAATTGTGGGAGTAATTACTGTGAGCATCAACTACTTACCTCTGATTGAGTGATTCCCACGTATTTTTATTTATCGTTCCCTCCAAGAAGTCACATTTTAAAAATGAAAAAATACTTTTCAAGGCTACCACAATGGGACACTGTTAGTTCCCTAGTAAAACAATGATGTTGGCGCGTTCCAGTGATATCAGCCGAAGGGATTTCCTTAGAACGTGCCTGCTTCCTACTATTGTAGTCGGTGTGTGGAGACAGTTTTCGGACTGATCACGGTCATCTCTGTTGTCTCTGAGTATTTTATTATATTTGCTATGATGTTCCAATTTGTGTCTGACACAACAGCTTATATTTATTTGGTGCCTTTAACATAGTGAAACATCCCGGGGCACTTCACGAGAGCGTCATCAGACTAAATTTGACACCGAGCCACACAAGGAGATATTCGGATAGGTGACCAAATGCTTGGTCAAAAAGGGAGGTTTTAAGGAGTGTCTTAAAGCAGGAGAGCTAGTAAAGAGGCGGAGAGGTTTAGAGAGCTAATTCCAGAGCTTAGGGCCTAGGCAGCTGAAGGCACGGCCGCCAATGGTGGGGCGAAGGAAATCGGGGATGTACAAGAGGCCAGAGTTGGAGGAGGGTTGTAAGGCTGGAGAAGGTTACAGAGATAGGGAGGGTCAAGGCCATGAAGGGATTTGAACACAAGGAAGCCAATTTTAAATTCAAGGCATTGCTGGACAGGGGGCCAATGTAGGTCAACAAGGGGTGATGGGCAACACCTATAGAGTAAGCTTTCCTTATTCACATGGGAAACTAAATTATGGTCGACCTGCCATGTTGTAAGAGTTCCTAATCAGCGGTGAAATGATTAGGCAGGTTTCGCCTATATATAGTTTGTTAATTTTTCTCTTATAGGAGGCCATGCCCCATTGCCCATAGAAATGTTTTGGGCAACTGATATGCAGTGAGGAATCGATGTCTGTTATTTTATAATCAGCGATGGAGATGCCCAAGAGCAGTTTGCAATTACCTCCTTTCCTTTCCTATCCTTTCTAGCCTCCTCTCAGTGCATTCCCTTATGGCACAGTTAAGGTCAGGAGTTAATGTCATGTGAGGTCATTGGAATGGACCACCAGCCTTTTCTAACCCTTCTTTGGCATGGCACATGAATGTTCTGGCCCACTGTGCCACTAAGCACAGTAAACCTCATTCTCTTCCAGACAAACCGTGGGCTGACAACCTAAAATAAATTTTATACTGTTCTGACCAAAACAGCACGGGAAGTGAGTAATCACATCTCCAGGGACTGACGTTACGCTGGCATTTTCTTCATAGCTGGGCTTTGGATGGAGCAGAAAGGTCATGACTGATGAGTGCTCCTGTTAATGATAGTCAGTTTAGTCAGTGAAGTTATCATTAGAGTGAACAGATAAAACAGCAGGCACTTAATCACTGGGGTAAAAGATTAGAGTTTGCTGCATAGTCAGTGTAGCATGGACACTTCCCAGGGGAAAAAATTACCAGTGTTAATGTAATGGACAGGAAAGTCGCCATCAAAAGTGACCAAATAGTAAGAAAATCTGCTTATTTGAACTCAGAGAGGAAGCTCCAGGAAAACATGTCAAAAAGTGCAATGTTGAAGCTTTACCCACAACTGTCCACTGTCGTTAGTATAAAATGGAATTCCTTAAGTGTTTTTCAATATAAAATTGATCCTTTTTTTCACCCGTAAAAGCCTGTGCCCTGCTAATGCACTGGAAGTAATCATTTTTCCTAACTTCCATAGACAAATGAATAGGGCATCATCCAAACAAGTGGAAAAAAACTACTGTCCCTTTAAAGCTTAATTTTCAAACTGTACTCCACAGACCATAGGATGTACGCAAGGACATTAGCTCTTTGTCCGTGTGGAGCGGGCGTATCCTGTATTGTGAGCAGTGTCTCGAGAATTCTACACTCCATATGTTTCCAGATTTGTTCACATGTTAGCACATTATTTCTGTTGCGGAATAGTATTAATACTAAAAAAAAAATTATGCAGTTGTATTGCTGACGCTGTATTGGAAGTGAGGACAGGAAGTGCCATGGAATATCTCAGTCTTATCAGGAAGTCCAAAGAAGTGTATCAGTATTTCCAGACAGTCCCCAGGAGTGTATCAGCATTTCCAGACAGTCCCCAGGAGTGTATCAGCATTTCCAGACAGTCCCCAGGAGTGTATCAGCATTTCCAGACAGTCCCCAGGTTCCAGACAGTCCCCAGGAGTGTATCAGTATTTGCAGGCCAGCTCCAGGAGTATATTAGTATTTACATGGGTCCCACCATACAGAACAGTGTGAAACCACTCAGAGCTTGGCTCGATGCAGGAGTCATAGTGTTGTCCTCCACCTCTATGGGGTATTGGGCTTTATTCTTCACAAAGTACCTCAGGCATTTCTTTCCTTCTATAATCAGTAACAGACACTCTGTTGTCAACACAGCACAATTCACCTTCAGTGCTTGGTATTTTTTCTCCAGCTTATTAGCTAGCACTTCTACCCTTGCACCCCGGTTTTGTTTCATATTTTCAAACTATGGACTAGTTTTCAGGTTTGCTGTCATTGGCATTGACTTCTGCTTTTTTGAAGCATGATTTATTGCTTTCACGCTTAAGCTGATTGATTGAGACTCCAGTTGACTGTGCCTTTTGTGTTGGTTGATTCGTCCTTGACTTTGGCCCATGGAGGTGTTCGGTTTCAAGATCTGTGTATTGCTCTATGAATCTTTTCAAGTGACTGATGCCTGTGGAAAGTTTTTGCATTTTTCACAGGCTGCACATGATTTCCGAAAGTGCCTACTAGTTCCAGGTTATGCAGCAGGGCTTGCAATGAATGTCTGATTCATTGGATACAGACTCCGCAGGGTGAAATGGTTTCTCACAAAGCTACCTGCGAGGAGAGAGCTGGAAGTAATTTACATGGTTTTCTAAAGTACTGTTGCTTTGATTTGACAGCTCCTGATGCTTATAAGAGAGACTTGCATTTCTATAGTGCCTTTCACGACCTCAGGACGTCCCAAAGTGCTTTACAGCCAATGAAATACTTTTTGAAGTGTAGCCACTGTGGTAATGTAGGAAACGGCAGCCAATTTATGCACAGCAAGGCCCCACAAACAGGAATGTGATAATGACCTGACAATTTGCTTTAGTAATGTTGGTTGAGGGATTAATATTAGATAGAATGCGGGGAGGACTTCCCTGCTCTTCTTCAAAATAGTGCCATGCAATGTTCCCGTTAATTGTTTTTGGGTGTGTGGCCCATTCAAAATACCGCCGCATACGCGGTTTTTCCCCATTGAAGAGCCGGCTGCGCGGGAGGTCCAGAGAGCCGTGCGGCTTAAAGGGAACATTGGTGCCATGGGATCTCTCACGTCCACCTGAGAGGGCAGATTGGTTTAACTTCTCATCTGAAAGACAGCACCTCTGACAGTGCAGCACTCCCTCAGTACTGCATAGAAGTGCCAGCCTAGATTATGTCCTCAAGTCGTGGAACTTGAACCCACAACCTTCTGACTGAGGCGAGCGTGCTTACCACTGAGCTAAAGCTCAAAGCTGTGGTACCCCAAGCCAACCTCAGAATGTAGTCATAGAGCTTTCCATCTCATCTGAGGTACCTTTAAATAGTTTTATTTGTGTGTGGAAGTTAAACGAATAAGGAAGAAAGTTAGGTTACATCCCCTGAGTATAATTTCCCTCCTACTACGAGTGTAGATCAAAAAGGTACATACAAAACTCACTCTCAACCTTACACTTGGCTCTCTCTCTTGGAACTTCCCATTACCGTGTGTGTAAGTTCCTCGTTGTCTCAACATGGACTTTCTGCTGCCACTGCTTTTCAAAAGACTCAAATTATGCTTCTAGGAAGACGCCTTGTGGTATCAAACTATTAACAGAACAACACCCCGGTGGGTTATCCCCTCATTTATTCAAACTATTAATTTACCTATCGTTTTGACATTGGTCCTAGAATGGCATGGAGCCATGCCTGTTGTAGATTGGCATTTTGAGTAGTTTAGGTTGTGCTATCACTGAGCTAGCTATGATCAGAAATCTAGGTCCCACTGCCACAGGACCATACAGTATGATTTCACAAAATCATTCTTTTGTGTCTCTCCTATTCTCCTGCACTTGCAATTGAAATGGTTGACCTTCACAGTAACACCTTAGCCTGCTGAGCAACGTAAGTTATCTGTCTACCTTCGTTGTTGCTGTTTCAAAAATGTTTTTATTTATTTTTTCATTTGAAACCCAATGCAGTGGCCATTATACTGTAAGTCGGCAAGTTGCAATTCCACTGTAAGGGGAAGGTGTAACTTTGGCCTGTTGAGTGACAGCCCCATTATAACTGGAGATGTAATGTTGGTCAATGAGTGACAGTCACGCTATAATGGGAAAGTGTAGTGGTGGTTAGTGAGTGACAATCAATAAGATCAGTTAGTTTGATGAAATAGGTGTCAGCTCAGACTCAGTCAGTGGCACTCTTGCCTCTGAGTTAGAAGGTTGTGGGTTCAAGCCCCATTCCAGAGATTTGAGCACAAAATCCAGGCTGGCACTCCAGTGTAGTACTGTCGGAGGTGCCGTCTTGTGGATGAAATGTTAAACCGAGGTCCCGTCTGCTATCTTGGGCAGATGTAAAAGATCCATTGGCACTATTCAAAGAAGAGCAAGGGTGTTCTCCCCAGTCTTCAGGCCAACATTTATCCCTCAGCCAAAATCTAAAACAGATAATCTAGTCATTATCACATTGTTGTTTGTGGAAGCTTGCTGTGCACAAATTGGCTACTGCGTTTCCTAAATTACAACAGTGACTACACTTCAAAAGTAACTTCATTGGCTGTAAAGCGCTTTGGAAGATCTCGAGGTCGTGAAAAGCGCTGTGTGAATGCATGTCTGTCTTGTTTTCGTTCCCCTTTAAAAAGACCTTTAAATAGTCCATATGTCTTCTGGAGCTGGAACCTTACCTTTGAGCTGGGGGGAGGGGTGGAGATTTGTTTTTCTTAAGCTTGGAGGCAACCAAGAGAAGGCACACTCTT
Organism: Squalus acanthias; assembly: GCA_030390025.1. Classification (NCBI taxonomy): domain Eukaryota; kingdom Metazoa; phylum Chordata; class Chondrichthyes; order Squaliformes; family Squalidae; genus Squalus; species Squalus acanthias. The sequence goes on along the minus strand of CM059427.1, from coordinate 105,264,679 downwards.
TATTTGGTGTATTTTTGTTCTGAGTAGGAATTGTGTGTCTGTGCCTGTGTGTGTGTGCGTGTGTGTTCAATTTTTGGCTTGGTTTATGTCTAGAGGCTAATCCAAGCTAATGCATCTGCTGCCCATCTGCATGTCTACTCACATCAAATAACGTCAAACCAAAATAAATTCATGTAATGAAAAGTGAAACTTTTATATCATATTGCTGTCATTCAAAAGCCAGCTCACTCTGGAACCCGCAGCTCTAGCCTTAAGCTGAAGAACTAATGAATGTCCTAGTGGTAGCAATTTGGCACCCTGGTGTGCGCACATTAATTTTATACCTCTCCAGAGTTTCTCCGAGATTTTAAGTACATAGGAACAGGAGTAGGCCGTTCAGCCCCTCGACCCTGTTCCGCCCCTCGACCCTGTTCCGCCATTCAATTGCATCATGGCTGATCTGTACCTTAACTCCATTTATCCGCCTTGGTTCCGTAATCCTTGATACCCTTACCTAACAAAAATCTATTGATCTCAGTCTTGCAATTTTCAATTGACTCCCAGCCTCAAACAGCTTTTTAGAGGAGAGAGTGTCCAGATTTCCACTGCCCTTTGTGTGAAGAAAAGCACAATTAAAAGAGTGTTTTATTAGTGGGCCTGTAAGATCATTAGCAAAAAAAAAGAAAAGCTCTCCTTTTTAGCTTAAGCTCCACAGTCAGTGATTTTTACTGCGGTGTGCAGCTCTGTTGAGAGACTCGGTGAACGGGATTTGTCATCTGTTGAGGCAACTTACCCTCTCCCCATCATTTGTAACCAGCAAACGTGTGGTGGAGGTGCTGCCTCACTGAATGCAGATGTTGAGTAGGAGCTTCCTGGACACACTGATTTTGAAAATGATGGTGCAGCTTTAAGTATCTGCATAAAGCATTCCCGGTGAACGCGAAAAGAACTGGAACTGCTGAAAATCGGAAATACAACCGGGAATACTGTAACCATAAAGTGGTGGAGATACACAGCAGATCCGTCAGCAGTCCAGCAGAGACAGTACAGGTTAACATTTTGGGTAGAGACCCTTCTTCCTAAAAAAATGAATTGCATTCTTATAGCGCCTTTCTTGACCTCAGGATGTCCCAAAGCGTTTTACAGCCAATGAAGTACTTTTTTGAGTGTAGTCACTGTTGTAATGTAGGAAATGTGGCATTCATTTTGTGCACGGCAAGCTCCCACAAATAACAATATGATTATGACCAGATGATCTGTTTTTTTTAGTGATGTTGGTTGTAACCATGTTGTAATGTAGGAAAGTCAGTAAGTGAGCTCTTCAGAGCTCAGTTCCAACAAAAGGTCTTTCTCCACAATGCTGACCTATTTTTTTTCGGGTGTTGATGATGTGTTCAGCATTTTCTGTTTTTATTTCAAATGTTCCCAGGTCAGTAGAGAGTGTGTCAGTTACGTGCAGCATTACGCACCCTTTTCCAGTTCGAAGCTGATTTTTTTTTTTACCCGTGCTCAACTGAGTCTCTGAGCCCACATCCTCACTCCACAAATACTAGGGGTCATAAATAAAAGATAGTCACCAATAAATTCAGTGAGGAATTCAGGAGAAACTTCTTTACCCAGAGAGGGGTTAAAATGTGAAACACGCTCCCACAGGGAGTGGTTGAGGTGAACAGTATAGATGCCTTTAAGAGGAAGCTAGATAAGTGCATGAGGGAGAAAGGAATAGAAGGATATGATGAGATGAAGTAGGGTGGGTGGAGGCTCGTGTGGAACATAAACACCAGCATAGACCAGTTAGACTGAATACCTTGTTTCTGTGCTGTACATTCTGTGTAATTCCATGTAAACCAATCTGTCAGTAAAAGTGGATTTTATGGGGCCTCCCTGCACAGCTGCTTTCTCATCGTCCGGGACTGAAGTGCATGGCAACCAGTTTGCTGTGTATGAGCAACAGGTTCGCTGGACTAGTAATACATTGGAAATATGTACAGAGTGAAATGCAGAGTCTTGAAAGAAAAAGGAAAGACTATATATTGAGTTCTTTGATGAGGTAACAGAGAGTGTTGATGAGGGCAATGCGGTTGATGTGGTATACATGGATTTCCAAAAGGCATTCGACAAAGTGCCACATAATAGGTTTGCCAGCAAAGTTGAAGCCCATGGAATAAAAGGGACAGTGGCAGCATGGATACAGAATTGGCTAAGTGACAGGAAACAGAGAGTAGTGGTGAACGGTTGTTTTTCGGACTGGAGGAAGGTACACAGTGGTGTTCCCCAGGGGTCGGTACTAGGACCACTGCTTTTCTTGATGTATATTAATGACTTGGATGTGGGCGTACAGGGCAAAATTTCAAAATTTGCAGATGACACAAAACTTGGATGTATAGTGAACAGTGAGGAGAAGAGTGATAGACTTCAAGAAGATATAGACAGGCTGGTGAAATGGGTGGACACGTGGCAGATGAAATTTAATGCAGAAAAGTGTGAAGTGATACATTTTGGTAGAAAGAATAAGGAGAGGACATAAGTGGTACAATCCTGAAGGGGGTGCACAAACAGAGAGACCTGGGGGTATGTGTGCCCAAATCATTGAAGGTGGCAGGCCAGGTTGAGAAAGCAGTTAAAAAGACTTATGAGATCCTGGGCTTCATAAATAGAGGTATAGAGTTCAAAAGTGTGTAAATTTTGATGAACCTGTATAAAACATTGGTTCAGCCCCAACTGGAGTATGGCATTCAATTCTGGGCACCACACTTTAGGAAGGATGTGAAGGCCTTTGAGAGGGTGCAGAAAAGATTTACAAGAATCGTTCCAGGGATGAGGGACTTCAGTTACGTGGATAGACCGGAGAAGCTGGGGTTGTTCTCCTTAGAGCAGAGAAGGTTGAGAGGAGATTTGATAGAGGTGTTCAAAATCATGAGGGGTCTAGACAGAGTAGATAGAGGGAAACTGTTCCCATTGGCAGAAGGGTCGAGAACCAGAGGACACAGATTTAAGGTGATTGGCAAAAGAACCAAAGGCGTAAGAAAAAACTTTTTTACACAACAAGTGGTTAAGATCTGAAATGCACTGCCTGAAAGAGTGGTGGAGGCAGATTCAATCATGGCTTTCAAAAGGGAGTTGGATAAGTATCTGAAGGAAAGAAATTTGCAGGGCTACAAGGAAAGGGCGGGAGAGTGGGACTAGCTGAAGTGCTCTTGCAGAGAGCTGGCACGGGCTCGACGGGCTGAATGGCCTTCTCTCGTGCAGTAACGAGCATTAACACCTTGTGGAAATTCATGGTAGTTTCCACAAGTGCTCCGCTCGAACTTCATCAGTTGTTATTCTTTGGGAGGAAGGGAGGGAATGAGGGACCCTTGAAAATGACGCTAAACTTACATATTCCTGCCATGTGTTCAAAGAATATATGTTCAGCAGTTATTTATTTATTGGAACTGTGAATAGAGGGCTTATTCAGATTTCCAACCAGGAAGTGTGTTGTGCCAAGAGTTGCTATATTCTTGGAGCCCTGTGACCATTCATTTTGGTGTCAGGAAGGGAGGAGTGAACCTTGACCAATTTACAGTGAGCTCCAGGTGTCTAGGGCCTTGCGTGTTTTTTTCTCCTTTCTCTCTTTGTCTGTGATTAAAATGTGTTCTTAAAATCGATGTTTACATTTCTAGCACACACATTGCCCATGTGCCACTTAGATCCTGAAATCCAGACAAACGGATTAACTGGCCATTCACCTCACTGCTGTTTGCGGAATGTTTTCTGTGCACAAAATGGCCACCATGCGCTCCTGCCTAACGACAGTGACTGTACTTCAAAATGATTCATTGTGTGTGAAGCACTTTGGGACTTTGGTTTCCGAGAGCAGTGATGAGGTGCAATATGAGTGCAAGTTCCTTTCTTTCTTTATACTGGCACAGGCTGAAAGGGCCTTCACTGTGGACTGGAATTAACTGTTTCAGCTATTCCATTGGGACTAGGGTTGCCAACCCTCCAGGATTGCCCTGGAGTCTCCAGGAATTAAAAACTAATCTCCAGGACACTGCCGCCAACAAAAACCCTGGAGAAAAATCATAGGGGCATTAAAAAAAAGTTTTTTATTAAATTTTCTTTGAACACTTTTGCTTGTTAGTTGTAAAAGTATTGGAGATGGGATGAAAAAGGCTGTTGACTGACTGAAGAATCATTCAATCGAGTAATGAAGAGTCTATTCACTTTCCGATTGGCGTAGGAAGGTGGTGCACCACGAGGGTGAACGTGTCGGGCGACCAATGGTGGGGGGGGGGGGGTGCGGGGCGATTAGACGCAGGAGGTCATGTGATGAAACCTCCAGGAATTTGTCCAACTAGAGTTGGCAACCCTACCTGGGAGAAGGGCCGGTAGAGAAGGGAAGAACATACGGAGTATATTAGTATTATAATTTACATGCTACACATGGAGGCGGGTCACATGAACTTAGGCATTCAGTGTGAATTTAAATTATTTTTATTTTTCGCAGAGGGGCCATTCAGAGAGATTTTGACATTACCATTTGTAGGGTTTTGTGTAGAGCGCAGAGTGGCTGGTTAGATTGAACCCTTTGTGAAGTGGAGCACCATTTCTGGAATATATATAAATATATGTTGTACTACATTGCAACTGTGTCAGGGGAAGTGGCTGGAAGGAATGTGTCATTCTGGTCTTGCAAGGGACATGACTTAACATGTATATAGTTAAGATAGCACAATGATGGCACAATCATTGCTGCAACCCCAGATTAGTGACTCCATATCTCCAGCTGCCTCACACAGTAACTTCTTTGGCCCAGATGCTCTGATGATATTATCATGATTTGTTTTTAAGCAAATCAAATTTTTAAATAAAGTTTTTGTAATCAACAACATACAAACTCCCACTGCAGAAACTTGAGCACATAATCTAGGCTGACACACCCAGTACAGTACTGAGGGAGTGCTGCACTGTCTGAGGTGCTGTCTTTCAGATAAAATGTTAAACCAAGGCTCCACCTGCCCTCTCGAGTGGATGTATATGATCCAATGGCACTGTTTTGTAGAAGAGCAGGGGAGTTCACCCCGGTGCCCTGGCCAATTCTTATCCCTCAACCTACTTCGCTAAAACAGATTATCTGGTCATTTATTTCATTGCTGTTTGTGGGACCTTGCTAGGCGCAAATTAGCTGGCACATTTCCGACATTGTGACAGTGACAGCACTTCAAAGGTACTTCATTAGCTGGAAAACGCTTTGGGACGTCCTTAAGTCGTGAAAGGTTCTAAATAAATGCAAGTTCTTTCTATTTTTTCGCCCCCCCCAGCCCCCAAATAGCACTTTTTTGTTGAGTTATACAAGAAAGTATATGTACAAATTGGGTAATGGAAGAATACAAACAGACAGATGCTGCTTTTAGGTTATTTGCCACAAGCGGATAGGTTCCTGTACAGCTATACTACTTCACACTTGGACAGGGTTACTGTTTGGCAGAGTGACGATCTTTTTAAAAATTGTTCTTTGTCCTAATTCTTTACAATTGTTTCATTGTTTAAAAAGTGCTGATGATGAGAAGTAGCATAATACAAAATTTCAGGAAAGAGAAGATATCTGGAAGCGATTACTAAGCCGTAATCTCGAGCAGTGCTTCAATGATGCCATAGACCATTAGAGCGAAGCCCAAATGGTTCACAATGCGAAGAATTATATTGCCTTGACATTGCTCCCATGCATCCATTTTTCATTTTTTGGTAATGTGCCGTGTAGAGTTGGTGGTTGATCCTCTCTCATTTTCTTTTTCTCCCCAGCAGCAGGTATTGCACAGTAGCTGCCTTGATGCTGTAGGTACCTGGCGTTTGGTCAAGTCCGTGGTCTGAGGGATTAACAAGTATCATGCAATGTTATAGCCGCAAGTTTATTTGCTGACCATCTGAGCCGATTACTTGGGAAATAATAATAACAATTATTCAATAGTTTTGTCCAGTTTGTTTCATCATGCAGCCACAATGGTGCGAGTTTGGTTTCCATCTACAGTGGGTTTGAATGAAGTATGGGAAAACCTGGTGTGCGCACGTTACTTGCTCTCCAAATACTTGACAGGTGGATACCAATTGAGCACTGATGTTCCCAGTCCAGATTGACCACTGGTTTTATTTCCCCCCCTTCTTTGTAGAATGTGCTGACTCATTCTGGGGCACTGTCCAATGGTTGCCTAAAGTCCCCCAGTACCTTGCCCATATGGTCCTAGATCAGCCATGATCTTAGTAGGAAGGAACATTGAGCCCCTCGAGCCTGTTCCGCCATTCAATTAGATCTTGGCTAATCTGTATCTCTGTTCCATTTTCCGACCTTGGATCCATATCCCTTAGAACCCTTACCCAACAAAATCTATCAATCTCTCATTACTGAATGGCACGCAACAGGCTCAAGGAGGCTGAAAGGCCTCCTCCTGTCCCTACATTTGAGTGTTGTGGGATTGAGCAGGACAGCCCAAGAATGTTCCAGTTTTAATCCCGTGGTCTGTGTCCTCCCCACTACTGATGATCCTGCTGAAAGTTTGAGCATGTGGATTGTGAAGGATTGGACATAGTAGTGATGTCCCTCCACAATCCAGTACGCCCCTGACAGTCACCATTCAGGCTCACACAAGAGTGGACACTTGGGTGAGGTTCTGGAACTGTCCCACTGCCCCAGTAGCACAACTCCAGCTTGAATGTCTGCCTTCAGGAGCAGTGGGAGAATTGAAATAAACAGAGCTGATTAATAATTCAAACACTTCTACAATTGTTTACTTCCCTAAGGTGTCGGCCGTGGTTCAGTGGGTAGCACTTTCTCCTCTGAGTCAGAAAGTTATGGGTTCAAGCCCCAGAGAAGATCACATAATTTAGGCTGACACTCCAGTGCCGTACTGAGGGTGTGCTGCACTGTCAGAGGTGCAGTCTTTCGATGAGACATTAAACCGAGGCCCAGTCTACCCTCTCAGGTGGACGTAAAGATCTCATGGCACTATTCGACGAAGAGCAGGGGAGTTCTCCCCAGTGTCCTGGATAACATTTAACCCTCAAATAACTTGTGGGACCTTGCTGTGGGTAAATTGACTGCCACGTTTCCTACATTATAACAGACTCTATACTTCAAAAAGTACTTAATCGGCTGTAAAGCACTTTAGGACGTCTTGAGGTCACAAAAGGCGCTGTATAAATGCAAGACGTTCTTTTCTCTGAAAGAGACTGCGATCAATTGTCGAATTGTGCTAAGAATACGCAATTTTCTGTGCTCTGAGTCAGCACCTGTTAGGAAGTGGATTAAGACCTACAAAACTAATCTCTCATATAACGCTTACGGTCAACCGAGGTGGAGGAGATTTTTCATCTCGTCTCTCTGAGCTGGCTTCAAGTCAGTTCCAAGGCTGATAAAGTAGTGTACTAGCCCACTGTGCTCCTCACAACTCCCAGCGGGTGTGAGATTGGGGCGTTGGTGCAGTGGGTGTGAGATTGGGGTGTTGGTGCATTGGGTGTGAGATTGGGGTGTTGGTGCAGTGGGTGTGAGATTGGGGCGTTGGTGCATTGGGTGTGAGATTGGGGTGTTGGTGCATTGGGTGTGATTTGGGGTGTTGGTGCAGTGGGTGTGAGATTGGGGTGTTGGTGCAGTGGGTGTGAGATTGGGGCGTTGGTGCATTGGGTGTGAGATTGGGGTGTTGGTGCATTGGGTGTGAGATTGGGGTGTTGGTGCATTGGGTGTGATTTGGGGTGTTGGTGCAGTGGGTGTGAGATTGGGGTGTTGGTGCAGTGGGTGTGAGATTGGGGTGTTGGTGCAGTGGGTGTGATTTGGGGTGTTGGTGCAGTGGGTGTGAGATTGGGGTGTTGGTGCAGTGGGTGTGAGATTGGGGCGTTGGTGCAGTGGGTGTGAGATTGGGGTGTTGGTGCAGTGGGTGTGAGATTGGGGTGTTGGTGCAGTGGGTGTGAGATTGGGGCGTTGGTGCAGTGGGTGTGAGATTGGGGTGTTGGTGCAGTGGGTGTGAGATTGGGGCGTTGGTGCAGTGGGTGTGAGATTGGGGCGTTGGTGCAGTGGGTGTGAGATTGGGGTGTTGGTGCAGTGGGTGTGAGATTGGGGTGTTGGTGCAGTGGGTGTGAGATTGGGGTGTTGGTGCAGTGGGTGTGAGATTGGGGTGTTGGTGCAGTGGGTGTGAGATTGGGGTGTTGGTGCAGTGGGTGTGAGATTGGGGCGTTGGTGAAGTGGGTGTGAGATTGGGGTGTTGGTGAAGTGGGTGTGTGATGGGGTGATGATGAAGTGGGTCTGAGATTGGTTAAGTGCCACACTACTAATAATGTTAGGAATAGTTCAAGTTTTGAAAATCCACCCAAATCCTTTTTCAGTCTGAAAGTGTCCCAGGACTTTCTCGGCCAAATCCTGTTTTACTTTAGTGTCCTGTGTTTATAAACGGTGGTTGTTCCCTTTCAACAGCAAAAAATTTTTTTGAACTGTTCCCCGTCAGCTGCTTTCACTTCTGTGCCAAGTCAATGCTGTTATCAGATTACACGTGCTGTATAAATAAGTCTAAGCTGTTGACCCATTCAGAAAATTGTGACCTAGCTGCACTGTAAATAGCCACAGTCATTGTCTGAAATAAAAACAGAAAATGCTGGAGATACTCAGCAGGTCAGGCAGCATCGATGGAGAGAGAAACAGAGTTGACGTTTCAAGTCGTTGACCTTTCGTCAGAACTGGAAGAAGTTAGATGTACAGGGTGTACAGGGCACAATTTCAAAATTTGCAGATGACACAAAACTTGGAAGTATAGTGAACAGTGAGGAGGCTAGTGATAGACTTCAAGAGGACATAGACAGGCTGGTGAAATGGGCGGACACGTGGCAGATGAAATTTAACGCAGAAAAGTGCGAAGTGATACATTTTGGAAGGCAATATAAATTAAAGGGTACAATTCTAAAGCGGGTGCATGAACAGAGAGAACTGGGGGTATATGTGCACAAATCGTTGAAGGTGGCAGGGCAGGCTGAGAAAGCGGTTTCAAAAAGCATACAGGATCCTGGGCTTCATAAATAGAGGCATAGAATACAAAAGCAAGGAAGTTATGAAGAACCTTTTATAAAACTCTGGTTTGGCCTCAACTGGAGTATTGTGTCCAGTTCTTGGCACCGTACTTTAGGAAGGATCTGAAGGCCTTCGAGAGGGTGCAGAAAAGATTTATGAGAGTGGTTCCAGGGATGAGGGACTTCAGTTACGTGGATAGACTGGAGAAGCTGGGAATGTTCTCCTTAGAGCAGAGAAGATTGAGAGGAGATTTGGTAGAGGTGTTCAAAATCATGAGGGGTCTAGACAGAGTAGAGAGAGAGAAACTGTTCCCATTGGTGGAAGGGTCGAGAACCAGAGGACACAGATTTAAGGTGATTGGCAGAAGAACCAAAGGCGACATGAGGAAAAACTTTTTTATGCAGCGAGTGGTTATGATCTGGAATGCACTGCCTGAAAGGGGGGTGGAGGCAGATTCAATCGTGGCTTTCAAAGGGGAATTGGATAAGTACCTGAAGGAAAATATCTGCAGGGCTACGGGGAAAGGGTGGGGGAGTGGGACCAGCTGAAGTGCTCTTGCAGAGAGCCGGCACGGGCTCGACTAGTCGAATGGCCTCCTCCTGTGCTGTAACCATTCTATTCTATTCTAGATATTTAACAGTTTTTAAGCAAGTGCCGAGGCAGGGAAAGAAGGGGAAGGAGGAGGGGGAGGGAAAGAAGAAAAGGGAAGGTCTGTGATAGGGTGGAAGGCAGGAGAGATTGAATGACAAAAGGGATGATGGTGCAAGGCAAAAGCGGGTGTCTGGCTTGGTCATCTTCAATCCTAGATTTGATGAGCACTAAGGGACAGTTTCCTTTTAAGGTCATTAAACTCTCTTTTAGTGGGAAGTAAAACCAATCCTAATTTGAAGCTAGAAAGAGGAACAGTAATCCTCTAAATGCCTCCATAATCGTGAATATCGTCGAGAGAGAATCTCAGGGACTGGGTAGAAAATGGGTTGGCACATTGTTCGTTAATCTTTGGGACCTGCATCTGAATTCAGTCCAGGCCAACAGGTGTTGGCTGTAAACATAGAATCATACAGCACAGAAGGAGGCCATTAGGCTGTATACTAATGCATGTTAAGAAGAGTTCATGTTTTGTAAATACACCCAAATCCTTTTTCAGTCTGAAAGTGTCCCAGAACTTTCTAGGCCAAATCCTGCTTTTATTTTAGTCCCCCTGTGTTTACAAACAGGGTGGTTGTGCTGGCTCTTCGAAGAGCTAGCCAATTAGCCCCACTTCCCTGCTCTTTCCCCATAGTCATGCAAATATTTCCTTTCAAGTATTTGTCCAATTCCCTTTTGAAAGTTACTATTGAATCTGCTTCCACCACCCTTTCAGGCAGTGCATTCCACATCATAATTTTGCTGTGTAAGAAAAATTCTCATCATCTTCCCTCTGGTTCTTTTGCCAATACCTTAAATCTGTGACCTCTGGTTACCAACCCTCCTGCCAGTGGAAACAGTTTCTCCTTATTTACTCTATCAAAACTCTTCATGATTTTGAACACCTCCATTAAGTCTCCCCTTAACTTTCTCTGCTCTAAGGAGAACAATCCTAGCTTCTCTAGTCTCTCCACATAACTGAAGTCCCTCATCCCTGGTACCATTCTGGTAAATCTCCTTTGTACTCTCTCCAGAGCCTTGACATCCTTCCTAAAGTGTGGTGCCCAGAATTCGACACAGTACTCCAGCTGAGGCCTAACCAGTGATTTAACTCGGTTTAACGTCTCATCTGAAAGATAACGGGCCAGAAATTCGGCTCTTGTCGGGTGAGTACGCGCTGTGTACTCACCCGTAAGGCCACCTGAAGTGCCGGTTTCCTGTATGCACTGCGCATGCGCGGGAAACCGGAACTTCCGTTCCCCTGAAGGAAGGGGTTCAGAAGTCGTGCGCGGGAGAGGCTGCGCGCACGCAGCGAACTTCGTTTTTTTTTTCAGGTTTCTCCGGGAAGGTAAGTATGAAGAAGCTGCACTTTTAAAAAGGAGGCGCAAGGCCTGTTTTTAACAAGGTAAGTGGTTAATTAATTACAATTTAAACATTTTTTCAACAGGTTTATCTTTTTTAGATACTTTAAAGAAAGGTAAGTTTATTTTTAACACTGTTAAAAAGTCTAATTAATTTTTTCAAAAATTTACATTTTTGTTTAAAGTAGTTAATTTATGTAACTTATAGTTATTTTAAAAAGGTGATTTAAAAAAAAATTATTTGAAGTTTAAGTGTGGTTTTGGGGCCGATCTCTATTCATAGATTTGACAGGTCTTCCTGTCAAATCTATGAATGAAAATGCCCTGCTAGGATTGGCTCTCCATGGCCCACGTGATCCCAGGGGACGCTTCAAACTAACTGCGCCCCTGGGATACACAAGCACTGTGCGCCGGCAGCTGGAGGAGGCCCAGGAGCCGAAGTCCTCGTGGGCCCAAAGCACAATGGCAGGCAAGTACGCGCGCGATGCTTGCACCCGCAGGAAGCCGGAAAGCCGAATTTCTGGCCCGTTACACCTCCGACAGTGCAGCACTCCCTGCACTGCACTGGAGTGTCAGCCCAGATTATGTGCTCAAGTCTCTGGAGCACGGCTTGAACCCACGACCTCTGACTCAGAGGCGAATGGGAGTGTCCACACACTTGAGACTTTAAAAAAAATACTGTACAAGGTAATAAAATGCCCTGTTATTCTTCATGTGGCATCAGGTCAAACCGTGTGAGACAGCCTCCTCCAAGAATTCAGATAAGAGTTATATTGTGACTTTTGGGCACTGCGAAGCATATTCCAGGTAGTAGTGAGACAGGAGTAACCAAAGTGTCAGTCGTAGCTCAGTGGTAACACTCTCACCTCTGAATCAGAAGGCTGTGGGTTCAGGTTCCACTCCAGAGACTTGAGCACAAAATCAAGACTTGAACCCTCCAGTGCAGTGCTGAGGGAGTGCTGCACTTTCGGATGAGATGTTAAACCGAGGCCCCGTCTACCCGCTCAGGTGGGCGTAAAATATCCCATTGTACTCTTTCAGAGAAGAGCAGGAGAGTTCTCCCCGGTGTTCTGGCCAATATTAATCCCTCAACCAACATCAAAAGCAAGTTATCTGGTCATTATCTTATTGTTGTTTGTGGGATCCTGCTTTGCACAAATTTGCTGTCGTGTTTCCTACATTACAACAGTGACTACCAATGTTTCCTCTAAGCTGCGCACGTGCGCGGCCGCACAGTAATCTGCAAGGTCCTGCGCAGCAGGCCGCTAACAAGCTTTTACATTGGCAATACTGCGCATGTGCAGAAATTTAAAGGAACCGCATGTTGAAAGAAACAGGCGGTGCAGAACAAGGCGGAGATTACAGGGAACATTGGTGACTACACTTCAAAAAGTACTTCTTTGGCTGTAAAGCGCTTTGAGACGTCCTGAGGTCCTGATATGCACAATGTAAATACAAGTCTTTCTTTCTTCTTTCCATATGAATGCACCCCAACTACCTTCTTTACCTTCTTTACTTGCCCACTTAGGGTATGAATGTGATCTGTTCGTAATAATATAATGGACGCATATGGAATGTAAACTTAAACCAAGCTCTTAGCTGCACGGGAATTTTGTTTCAGCATTCCAGTGCTGTTTAACCTGCTAGCAATTTTGAAGGCTGAACTTCAAATTCCAGTCCTGTACAGCCGACTTGTGCATCTCAAAATAATTGATATTTGGCAGACCACCGCCCTGTTTCAGAAAGACTGAGCAATTTAGTCGAGTTAAAATGCTGCGAGCTTCAATTAGTCATGAACCAGTGAAAAAAATTCTGACCATGCAAGTGAGGAGTTTGAAAAATAAGCAAACATTGAGCAACAGCAATAAGTGGGGTTGTGAAACTAATTGAAGCCCTCGAGTTCCAGGCATGAGACTGACTTCACCACAGTGAGATGCTGCAGGGACCACAATTGACCTCTTTGGCACCACAGAATAAAGGTTGGCTGACTTGGAAATGGAGACGGATCTGGCCCATTGCATGACAAACGTGGGAGTGGCAAGTCTAATTTTATATAAATATAGAGGTACAGTCCTCACCACTTGAAACATCCACGTTTAAAGTGGGCAGTCGCTTATATCGACCAAAACGCAATAACCATTTACATTTACATTAAAGACAATTTCAAAGTTGTCGGTTGTAGCTTCTTAAGTGCTCCGTATATTTGGTGCAGAAACAGCAGTGCTTCCTCGTCTGTGATATTTTATGAGTGAAGTACACTGATGCATGTTTTTAAAAATATATTTATATTGAACAAAAATGACACTACATGCACAATAATCTCAGCAGCCTAAATTTATGCTCTGATTAGGTGTTTGGGTTGTATCAATGCTTGTCCTGCTTAAATGGTTTGGGTTGCTTGAATGGTTGACCTGCTCCGAGCTCCAGTTTACTACGTCCAGGGGTGAGGTAGGCGCTGCGGAGCTCGGTATCCTTGGTCCGGTATCTAAGGTTCGGCAGTAAGGATGGTCATTCAGGACCTCAGTTGAACATCTCATCCGAAAAGACGGCACCTCTGACAGTGCAGCACTCCCTCAGCACTGCACAGGAGTGTCAGCCTGGATTATGTGCTCAGGTCTCTGGAGTGGGACTTGAACCCCCAACCTTCTGACTCAGTGGCAAGAGTGCTACCCACTGAGCCACGGCTGACACCTCCATTGGTACGGATAGCCATAGTGCCAGGGATATACTTGGTTTAATGGATCTTTTTACCTGAAAGGGGATATTTGAATTATAAAATAAGGCTTTTTTTGTCGTTAAATCGGTCACAGCTGCCTTGTAATATATTACTCCATCTGTGGAAATGTGATTTTTCATTTTGATGAATCTTTCTCCACATGATCATTTGAAAGAGACGACAGTGCAAATCGATGGTTTATCTAATGGCACACAGTACAGCAAGGCCCCCAGTGGCCCTATCCCTGCCTTGCAGACAAGTTTCGAGTATATAGCAGAGAAATGCTAATTTCCTATAAACGTTTGCATTCGATAAAGACAAGGCCATGGGATGGGATGGGGAGAGGGAAAAAAAGGTGCGAGTTGATGATGTTTTCAGACTTGATGTGTTCTGTAAATTCATCAATAATTAAGTGGAATGATATTTTTTAATCAGAATTGCAATGCCAAGATCTGAAATTTCTAATGCCCTTGTCCCTTACAGTGATCATATTTGGGTTGCACTGTGCATGTCGTAGGATTCCACAGTCTGGTGCATCTGGCATCAGCTGTGTTTTGCCCGTCCCATTATCCAGTATGTAGTTAAGTGGGTTTAAATGGGTTAGATAGCCTTCACATTATGTGTAAATGGATTATATATTCAAATAAGCATCGCAAGGGTCACTGCGCAGTCAAAGTTACTACTCTATGTATAATCAATATGCATGACATGATGTGCCATCTTAATCTATAGTTGAGATTGTATGTGCCATTCTTCAATCCTCCCCCTGCACATGAGAAAAGAATCCATTTATTCTTTCAGCTCCTTCTCTTTCAAAAGTTCCAATCTATAACAGGATTCTAAACGAGCTCTTCGATCGCAGTGCAGTGGCACAGTGCATCGGAGCTTCGATGTATAGTATTTGTATGTTAGATCTTAAGAACATAAGAAATAGGAGCAGGAGTGGGCCATTCGGCCCTTCGACCCTGCTCCGCCATTCAATGAGATCATGGCTGATCTTCTGCCTCGACTCTATTCACCGGCCCTATCGCCATATCCCTTGATGTCCTTACTAGTCAGAAATCTATCGACTTCTGTTTTGAATATACCCAATGACTGAGCCTCCACAGCCCTCTGGGGTAGAGAATTCCAAAGATTCACCACCCTCTGTGAAGAAATTTCTTCTCATCTCAGTCCTGAATGGCCTACCCTTTATCCTGAGGCTGTGGCCCCTGGTTCTAGACTCCCCAGCCAAGGGAAACATTCTCCCAGCATCCACCCTATCAAGCCCTGTAATAATTTTGTATGCTTCAATGAGATCCCCTCTCATTCTTCTGAATTCAAGAAAATACAGGCCTAGTTTACTCAATCTCTTCTCATACGACAGTCCCGCCATCCCAGGAATCAATCTCATGAACCTTCGTTGCACTCCCTCTATGGAAAGTATATCCTTCCTCAGGTAAGGAGACCAAAATTGTACACAGTACTCCAGGTGTGGTCTCACCAAGGCCCTATATAATTGGAGTAAGACTTCTTTACTCCTGTACTCAAATCCTCTTGTAATGAAGGCCAGCATACCATTTGCCTTCCTAATGGCTTGCTGCACCTGCACATTCACTTTCAGTGACTCATGTACAAGGACACCCAGGTCCCTTTGAGCATCTGCATTCCCCAATCTTTCACCATTGAGGAAATAGTCTGCCTTTCTGTTTTTTCTACCAAAGTGGATAACTTCACATTTATCCACATTATATTCCATCTGCCATGTTCTCGCCCACTCACTGAGCCTGACGAGATCCCCCTGAAGCCTCTTCACATCCTCTTCACAACTGACACTGCCATCTAGCTTTGTGTCATCAGCAAATTTGGAAATGTTACATTTAGTCCCCTCATCCAAATCATTGATATGGATTGTGAATAGCTGGGGCCCAAGCACCGATCCTTGCGGTACACCCCACTAATCACAGCCTGCCATCCTGAAAAAGACCCGTTTATCCCTACTCTTTGTTTTCTGTTTGTTAACCAATTCTCAATCCATGCTAGTATATTACCCCTAATTCCATGTGCCCTAATTTTGTTCACCAACCTCTTGTGTGGGACCTTATCGAAGGCCTTCTGAAAATCCAAATACACCACATCTACCGGTTCCCCTTTGTCTACTCCACTAGTAACATCCTCAAAGAACTCCGATAGGTTTGTCAAATAGGATTTCCCTTTCATAAATCCATGTTGACTCTGCCCAATCTTACTATTAGTTTCTAAGTGCCTAGTTATTGCATCCTTTATAATAGATTCCAGCATTTTCCCAACTACTGATGTGAGGCTAACAGGTCTGTAGTTCCCCGTTTTCTCTCTCCCTCCTTTCTTAAATAGTGGGGTTACATTTGCTATCCTCCAATCTGCAGGAACCGTTCCAGAATCTATAGAATTTTGGAAGATGACTACCAATGCGTCCACTATCTCAAAGGCCACCTCTTTCAAAACCCTAGGATGTAAGTCATCCGGTCCTTGGGATTTATCGACTTTTAGTCCCATTAATTTTGCTAGTACTGTTTTTTTACTAATAATTTCTTTAAGTTCCTCATTCTCGCCACACCTTGGTTTTCACGTATTTCTGGGAGGTTTTTTGTGTCTTCCTCCGTTACAGGTTCGTTAGCTCCTACCTGCTGTGTAAGTCCCTTCTCTTACCCAGGCCATCATGGGGGAAGCTGAAGGAAGGAACAGTCACACTCTGGCCACTTCCACACATGTCCTGGTAGCCTTTTCTTCCCTGTAGTACTCTCGCCTCTGAGTCAGAAGGTTGTGGGTTCAAGTCCCACTCCAGAAACTTGAGCACATAATCTAGGCTGACACTTCTGTGCAATATTGAGAGGGTGCTGCACTGTCGGAGGTACAATCTTTCGGATGAGACGTTAAAACAAGGCTCCATCTGCCCTCTCAGATGGACGTGAAAGATCCCACAGCACTATTCGAAGAGCAGGGGAGTTCTCCCCGGTGTCCTGGCCAATATTTATCCCTCAACCAACACCTAAAAACAGATTATTTGGTCATTAATCACATTGCTGTTTGTGGGAGCTTGCTGTGTGCAAATTGGCTGCAGCATTTCCTACATTGCACAGTGACGACACTTCAAAAGCACATATTGGCTGTAAAGCACTTTGGGACGTCCTGAGGTCGTGAAAGGCGCTATAGAAATGCAAGTCTTTTTTTTTCTTTTATTGTTATTCTGCTTTTCGAGCAGAAAATAATTTCCTCAGGAAAGCTGGGGAATATTTCAATGAAAATGAGGTACTTATAAGAACTTCATTTCCACTTTACTGGGTTCTGTTCCTTTCATCACAAATCTAACCCCATAAGCTACCATGTTAATTTGTGAGGTGAGATCTTTTACAATATGTGCCTTCAATAATCCCAACCCGAGAGCATTCTAAACTCACCATAGAATTACATAGAATTTTCAGCACAGAAACAGGCCATTCAACCCAACTGGTCTATGCTGGTGTTTATGTTCCACACGAACCTCCTCCCACCCCGCTTCATCTCACCCTATCAGCATAACTTTCTACTCCTTTCTCCCTCATGTGCTTATTTAGCTCCCCCTTAAATGCCTCTGTGCTATTCGCCTCAACTACTCCACGTGGTCGCGTGTTCCACATTCTCACCACTCTCTGGGGAAAGGGGTTTCTCCTGAATTCTTTATTGGATTTATTAGTGACTTTCTTATATTTATGGCCCCTAATTTTGGTCTTCCCCACAAGTGGAAACATCTTCTCTAATCTAAGATATAGATAAAACTGCCTCACAAACCACTGTCCTGGACTCCATGGCAGCCCAGAGGCAGGTGAGGGGTTACCTGGTTTTGAGAGTTTGATGACTGAACTATTATTAATAAAGATTTTTTTAATTTTAAGTAACTTCAGGATAGATGAGGGCGGGTCTCAAATGTTACAATGGTGCCTTAAAACAGTTCTGCTGAAGGGCCGGTCAAAACGTGAATTTGTCTCTTTAAGTAGCTGATCAACTTATTTCAAACCTCTTGTTTTTAAAACCTTAAAACACATATTGAACCTGTCAGAAAGGTTTATTTTCATGTACTGGAAATTAAATCATTTGCCCACTATAATCATTAAGAATTTTTTTTAAAAACTGAAGTGCATGAAAACATGGCTTGCCAGAACAGGCAATGGGAGCTGAATTTCACGCTTCCACATGAACCTGACTGATGACCTCTCGTCTGAGGATTTTCAATATATTATGCTCTTATTGATTTGTTAATGTCGCTGCTCATGTTTTCATGTGGATATTGACAGCTCAGAATCTGCTGGAGTGTGAGCTCCTGCTCTCCCACTTTCTCTCTCACTCGCACAGTAATGAAGAAACCTTTACTGTAAGTGTACAAACAAATTGACAATAGTTTTCCAAGTTACCAAACATCACAAGGCACCGCGCTGATGCACAAACAGGCCGAGTATTCGTCCCATGTGCCACAGTATTGCAGTAAACTTCTAAATATAGGAATCTTCATTTAAAGATTAAGTTAAACTTGTTCCTAATCCAGCCCCTCTCCCTATTTTATTTCCAAAACCTGGGGACATCCTTCTTCAATCTTAAAAAGCTAGCTGCAACTTGTTGCAAAGAAAATAAGCGTTCACATAAGGCAACAGCGAGACACAACAACAGTTTGCATTTATATAGCGCCTTTAACATAGTAAAACATCCCAAGGCGCTTCACAGGAGCGTTATCAGACAAAATTTGACACCGAACCACATAAGGAGATATTGGGACAAGTGACCAAAAGTTTGGTCAAAGAGGTAGATTTTAAGGAGCATCTTGGGAGGAGAGGGAGCTAGAGATGTTTAGGGAGGGAATTCCAGAGCTTAGGGCCTTGGAGGCTGAAGGCACAGCCCCCAGTGGTTGAACGATTAAAATCAGGGATGCTCAAGAGGCCAGTGTGCAAGAAAGTCTGTGGCCACTGTTGGTTTAGGACTAAAGTGGGATGATGTCATACACTACTATGTTAGGCTGCTGACAAGCCTTGCAGTCGTACAACAACAACGTGCCTTTACATAGCGTCTTTAACATAGTAAAACATCCGAAGGCGTTTCACAAGAGCACATTCAAACAAAATTTGACACTGCGTCTCATAAGGACAGGTGACCAAAAGCTTGGTAAAAGAGATAGGTTTTAAGAAGCATCTTAAAGGAGGTAGAGAGGCGGAGAGGTTTAGGGAGGGAATTCCAGAGCTTAGGGCCTAGGCATGGAAGGCACGTCTGCCAATGGTGGAGCGATTAAAATCGGGGATGCACAAGAGGCCAGAATTGGACGAATGATGAGATCATGGAGGATTGTAGGGCTAGAGCAGGCTACAAAGATAGGGAGGGGCGATACCATGAAGAGATTTGAACACGAGGATGAGAATTTTAAAATTGAGACGTTGCCAGACTGCGAGCCAATGTAGGCCAGTGAGCACAGGAGCATGCTCCAGAAAGTTCTTTTGAGGAAATTATTAAGTTCCTAAAAGTTGTAGTTTAGTAGCTTATTGATTTTATATCTTAACTTCTTCTGAGACCAAACACCAAATAAACACACCTGTAATTGCGGTTCTAAGTAACCATCAGCCTGGGAGAGGTCGGGTTTGCTTGGGAGTCTCCCGGAACGGGCAATTGGTCTCCCAGGCCCCTTACTCCTCATGACCCGGGAATGATGGTCCTTGTCTGCGCGGTTTGCACTTCCGGTGAAGATTCGCTGCTCCTCCTGCCTCTTGTGATACTCCAGCAGTGATCCTGCTTCATAAACTGCCGTTGGGTTGCCAACTCTGGTTGGACGTATTCCTGGAGGTTTCATCACATGACCTCTCGCTTCCAACTGACCCCACCCGGTCAAACAGCCTTTTTTCCCCCCATCTCCAATACTTTTATAACTAATAAATAAAAGTGTTCAAAGAAAATGGAGGGGGGGGGGGGGAAAACGCGGCATTCTTATTATAAAATAAAAACAGAAAATGCTGGAAACACTCAGCAGGTTAGGCAGCATCTGTGGAGAGAGAGAAACAGAGTTAACATTTCAGGTCGATGACCCTTCGTCAGAACTGGATTCTTATTAATGCGCTTATGATTTTCTCCCGGGTTTTTGCTCGCAGCGGTGTCCAGGAGATCAATCTTTATTCCCTGGAGACTGCATGGCAGTCCTGGAAGATTGGCAGCCCTACACTGCCAACGTCTTCCTTGGAGCACTGCCTTGTGCTGGCGGGAATCTGCCGTGAGCCTACCGCGTGTGGGAGATGATCCTTGACCTCGGGAAATATGTCAGGGTTGGAGGGCAGTCGTCTTGCTCTGCCTCTACTCCACCCCTTGGTGGCAATGGGACCTACTGTGGAGTGCAGATTGTGCAAAGGAAAAAATACAGTGGTGGTGGTTAGATTTATCAATTAGTTTAATGTGTAAAAGTTCAATGTACTGAAATGAACTGAGTATTAAGAAAGAAATGAAAGAAAGACTTGCATTTATATAGCACCTTTTCGACCTCAGGATGTTCCAAAGCACTTTACAGCCAACAAAGTTCTGTTGTAATGTAGGAAACGTAGCAGCCAATTTGCACACAGCAAGGTCCCACAAACAGCAATGTAATAATGATCAGATAATCAATTTTTAGGTGTTGGTTGATGGGTAAATATTGGCCAGGACACTGCATAAAGACAAAGCAGGAAAGCAATGTCCTGATTAACTCTCCCTTTTTAACAGATGCAATAAAAACAAATGCTCGGGAGAAATCCTTGAAAATTTAATAAAGGAACTTTGTGGAGAAATGTAATTTTGTTTGTGAGGGAAGTGAGAGTTTGTGGGGCAGGATTTAAAATCAAAACCATGATTGTGTCACATGACATGAGCAGGGATTAAATGTTATTAAATACAAGAATTCCTGCTCCAAATTAATTAATTCAGTTAGCATGTTAATGAGACAGATTTTCACTCAGCTTTATTTCTCTGCCAACTCTGCTTTCACCAAACTTGATCATTTGATCTTTCCACTAGGGTAGCCAACCATTCTTCCCGAGATTGTCTGAAAGTCTCTCAGAATTACATAGAATTTACAACACAGAAACAGGCCATTCGGCCCAACGGGTCTGTGCCAGTGTTTATGCTCCACACAAGCCTCCTCCCACCCTACTTCATCTAATCCCATCAACATGTCCTTCTATTCCTTTCCCCCTCATATACTTATCTAGCTTCCACTTAAATGCATCTATGCTGTTTGCCTCAACCACTCCATGTGGTATAGAGTTCCACATTCTAACTGCTCTCTGGGTAAAGAATTTTCTCCTGAATTCCCTATTGGATTTATTAGTGACTAGCTGATATTTATGAGCCCTAGTTTTGGTCTCCCCCACAAGTGGAAACATCTTCTCTACGTCTACCCTATCAAACTCCTTCATAATTTTAAAGACCTTGATCAGGTCCCCCCTCAGTTCTGGTATCAACCTTGTAAATCGTTTTTGCACCTTGAATTGAGGTTTGCTCCCCTGGGCACTGCTACCAGCGACCCGGGAGAAAAGTACTTTCCATCCACAGATCGCAGAACCTCGCCTCAGCTGTCCCGACTTGCAATCCTGTAACTCCCATCACCACCCCCCCCCCCCCCCCCCCCCACCACCACCGCCACCCAATCCCACCACATCATGCTGCTTGAGGAAGCTGTCTGACTGTGTTAGCCATTTCCAGACGCCCAGAATCGGCCTGGAATTTCTTCGTAGGTGGTCCCGCCCCATAACCTCAAGCTTCCAGCGAAATTGCGGCTTGGAGCCCGATTCACTGCCTGAGACACCCAATTCTCATCTCTGTCTACTAACCAGTCAAGCCTGCAACGCTCATGATCGGGCCATCAGAATCAGTAAGAGCAGGGTGAGATGGGGAATCGGACCATGTGACTGAAGGAGGGAAGGATGGAGAGGATCCACAGGCCGCTGCCCCTGGCCGCACTCACCCGGCTACTGGAAAAGGGGAAGCTCACGTCAGCCTGCTGTTATTTAATATGTTTTATTACTGGAGTCAGGCAGCTTTGGTGCTTCTGCCTGAGGACTGAGCCTCACCTCCCTGGGTTTCTGCAGTGGGGTGTGAAAGTCAGGGAATTGATTGAGTTTTGGTTTTGTTATTTTTATAGCTTGCTGTGTATTGTAAAAAGTCATAAAATTGCACAAAAACTTCAGTTAGAAGTGACTAATACCCATGATATTTCTGTTGAATCAGTAGTATCGATGCTGTCAAGGCTGTTGAAATATCACAGCAGTAGTTTTTATTTAAACATTACTTAGCCTTAAATCTATTCTGAGTTCTTTATTTGATTTGGAAAATATGTTGTAATTCATCTCACTACAGAACAAAAAGTCAAATATTTTATTCGGGGCTTGGTGATACTAAGACACACAACTAAGGTAAATGTAATAACATTTGCAAATAGTGGGAAGATGTCACATGATCACATGTCAAATGATCAAATCTCCAGGAATATGTCAAACCAGAGTTGGCAACCCTGCTGGAAGTTCATTTGCAAGCAAAAGTGAGAGAAACAAAATGGAGGAATGTTCTCCTTTCAATTGATCCTGGCAACATTTAGGTCGTCCTATCTGATTGGTTAATATCGACAACTGCCAGTTCTGATTGTTTCTGACAACATACTGTCCTACCCTCCAACTGAGCTGATTGGATCTGACAGCCTCCTACCCTGCCTTCCAACTAATTTTATCGGATGATTCAGAAAATGCCCAATCCACTGGAAAAAGCTGATTTTTCTTGTGAAACGCAAGCAGCCTCACGCACGTGTTGATTGTCGGGTTAAAACATTGACAGCTGGTGTATATGACTCTCGCAGTGATATTAGCCGTAGCTCAGTGGTAGCACTCTCGCCTCTGAGTCAGAAGGTCGTGGGCTCAAGTCCCACTCTGAGACTTGATGACATAATCTAGGCTGACTCTCTAGTGCAGTACTGAGGGAGTGCTGCACTGTCAGAGGTGCTGCCTTTCAGATGAGACGTTAAACTGAGGCCCCGTCTGCCCCCTCAGGTGAACGTAAAATATCCCATGGCTCTATTTTGAAGAAGAGTAGGGAAGTTCTCCCTGGTGTCCTGGCCGATATCACTAAAACAGATTATCCGGTCATTATCACATTGCTATTTGTGGGAGCTTGCTGTGAGCAAATTGACTGCCACATTTCCTACATTACAACGGTGACTACACATTACAGGTACTTCATTGTCTGTAAAGCACTTTGGAACATCCTAAGGTCATGAAAAGCGCTATAGAAATGCAAATTCTTCTTCTTCCTTCAGTTGCCAAAGGCTCTCAGTTTGATTTGCAGTCCGATTACAGTAGTCATGTACAGTTGGTCTCAGCACCACTCTGCTGGGGCGGGGAGAAAAATCAGCCAGGATTCCTGCTCCCACTTTGCTATCCAGTGACCCCTGCTGCGAAATGGGCATATGAGTAAATCACATGGAGAACAGGGATGGGCTATGATGCCCACCCCTGCCAACATTCACTGTCCAGGCCCATATGTGAAGAATGGTTATTTGGGCGAGGTACAGGAGGCCAACTAGCCTCTGTAAAACTATGCCCCAGCAAGAGTCAGCAACTTCGAGAGAGATGGGGAGAAGGTTAACAAAATACCACAAGTATCCAGACTTGGTGAGAGGTAGGAAAGATCAATCTTGCTTTCAGTGTGCATATCTCTCTCCAGTCTGTGCACTCGATCTTTTATGGTATTAGGTGGGGTCAGACTAAGAGAGAATACAAGAAGGTTTAAGATAGGTTTACAGTGCATGTGTGTGTGAATGCACGAAGCGTGGTAAATAAGGTTGGTGAGCTGCAGACACAAATAGCCACATGGGAATATGATGTTGTGGCGATAACGGAGACCTGGCTCAAAAAAGGGCAGGATTGGGTTCTAAATATTCCTGGATATAAGGTGTTCAGGAAAGAATGGGAAGGAAAGAAAGGAGGAGGGGTGGCAGTATTGATTAAGGAGAATGTTACCGTGCTGGAGAGAGAGGCTGTCCTGGAGGGGTCAAGGACAGAATCCATTTGGTTTGCGTTAAGAAACAATAGAGGTGCCATTAAACTACTAGGTGTATTCTATAGGCCACCAACTAGTGAGAAGGATATGGAGGAGCAAATTTGCAGGGACATTACAGAGAGGTGCAAGAACTATACAGTAGTGATAATGGGGGACTTCAATTATCCTAATATAGACTGGGATAGTAATAGTGTAAAGGGCAGAGAGGGGGAAGAATTTCTGAAGTGTGTTCAGGAGAACTTTCTTGATCAGTACGTTTCCGGCCCAACGTAGAAGGAGGCATTGCT
Source organism: Squalus acanthias (assembly GCA_030390025.1). Lineage (NCBI taxonomy): Eukaryota > Metazoa > Chordata > Chondrichthyes > Squaliformes > Squalidae > Squalus > Squalus acanthias. The sequence goes on along the minus strand of CM059427.1, from coordinate 105,240,637 downwards.
GGATCTGGTTTTGGGGAATGAGGTGAACCAAGTGTCAGTAGGGGAACATTGATCATAGATTCAAAAAGTTTAGACTAGCTATGGAAAGGAACAAGGAGCAATCTAGAGTAACAATACTTAATTGGAGGAGGGCCAATTTCAGTGAATTGAGAACGGATCTGGCCTGGGTAAATTGGAATCAAAGATTGTGAGGCAAAACTGTAATCAGACAATGGGCTACCTTTTAAAGAGGAGATGGTTCGGGTGCAGTCGAGCTACATTTCCACGAGGGGGAAAGGAAGGGCAACCAAAGCCAGAACTCCCTGGATGACGAAAGAGATAGAGAGTGAGATGAAGCAGAAAAAGGGGGCATATGACAGATGTCAGGTTGAAAATACAAGTGAGAACTAGGCTGAATATAGAAAGTTCAGAGGGAAAGTGAAAAAGGAAATAAGAGGGGCAAAGAGAGAGTATGAGAATAGATTGGCAGCTAACATAAAAGGGAATCCAAAAGTCTTCTATAGGTATATAAATAGTAAACGGGTAGTAAGAGGAGTGGTGGAGCCGATTAGGGACCAAAAAGGAGACCTACGCATGGAGGCAGAGGGCATGGCTGAGGTACTAAATGAGTACTTTGCATCTGTCTTTACCAAGGAAGATGATGCTGCCAAAGTCATATTGAAAGAGGAGGTAGTTGAGATACTGGATGAGATAAAAATTGATAGAGGAGGGACTAGAAAGGCTGGCTGTACTTAGTGGATAAGTCACTAGGACTGGATGGGATGCATCCTAGGATCCTGAGGGAAGTAAAGGTGAAAATTGCGGAGGTACTGGCCATAATCTTCCAAACCTCCTTAGATACGGGGATAGTGCCAGAGGACTGGAGAATTGCAAATGTTACACCCTTGTTCAAAAAAGGGTGTGAGGATAAACCCAGCAACTACAGGCCAGTCAGTTTAACCTCGGTAGTCGGGAAGCTTTTAGGAATGATAATCCGGGACAAAATTAACAGTCACTTGGACAAGTATGGATTAATTAAGGAAAGCCAGCACGGATTTGTTAAAGGCAAATCGTGTTTAACTAACTTGATTGAGTTTTTTGATGAGGTAACAGGGAGGGTTGATGAGGGCAATGCGGTTGATGTGGTGTACATGGACTTCCAAAAGGCATTTGATAAAGTGCCACATAATAGGCTTGCCAGCAGAGTTGAAGCCCATGGAATAAAAGGGACAGTGGCAGCATGGATACGAATTTGGCTAAGTGACAGGAAACAGAGAGCAGTGGTGAACGGTTGTTTTTCGGACTGGAGGAAGGTATACAGTGGTGTTCCCCAGGGGTCGGTTCTAGAACCAGTGCTTTTCTTGATATATATTAATGACTTGGCCTTGGGTGTACAGGGCACAATTTCAAAATTTGCAACTGACACAAAACTTGGATGTATAGTGAACTGTAAGGAGGATCGTGATAGAATTCAAGAGGACATGGACAGGCTAGTGGAATGGGCGGACACGTGGCAGATGAAATTTAATGTAGAACAGTGCGAAGTGATACATCTTAGTAGGAAGAACAAGGAGAGGCAATATAAACTAAAGGGCACAATTCTGAAGGGGGTGCAGGAACAGAGAGACCTGGAGATACATATGCACAAATCATTGAAGGTGGCAGGGCAGGTTGAGAAAGCGGTTAAAAAAGCATACGGGATCCTGGGCTTTATAAATAGAGGCATAGCGTATCAGTAATTGTGACCATGAAACTACCGGATTGTTGTAAAAACCCATTTGGTTCACTAATGTCCTTTAGGGGAGGAAACCTGCCGTCCTTACCCGGTCTGGCCTATATGCGACTCCAGACCCACAGCAATGTGGTTGACTCTTAATTGCCCTCTGAAATGGCCTAGCAAGCAACTCGGTTGTACCAAACCACTACAAAGAAGTACTGCACTTTCTCGAGAGTAAGTAGGGATGGGCAATAAATGCTGGTCTTGCCAGCGATGCCCACATCCCGTGAGCGAATAAAATAAAGTACAAAAGCAAGGAAATTATGATGAACCTTTATAAAACACTGGGTCGGCCTTAACTGGAGTATTGTGTCCAATTCTGGGCACCGCACTTTAGGAAGGATGTGAAGGCCTTAGAGAGGGTGCAGAAAAGATTTACAAGAATGGTTCCAGGGATGAGGGACTTCAGTTACGTGGATAGACTGGGGAAGCTGGGGTTGTTCTCCTTAGAGCAGAGAAGGTTGAGAGGAGATTTGATAGAGGTGTTAAAAATCAGGAGGGGTCTAGATAGAGTAGATAGAGAGAAACTGTTCCCATTGGCGGAAGGGTTGAGAACCAGAGGACACAGATTTAAGATGATTGGCAGAAGAACCAAAGGTGACATGAGGAAAAACTTTTTTACACAGTGAGTGGTTAAGATCTGGAATGCACTGCCTGAAAGGGTGGTGAAGGCAGATTCAATTGTGGCTTTCAAAAAGGAATTGGATAAGTACCTGAAGGAAAAAAATTTGCAGGGCTACGGGGAAAGGGCGGGAGAGTGGGACTAGCTGAAGTGCTCTTGCAGAGAGCCGGCATGGGCCTCCTTCTGTGCTGTAACCATTCTATGATTCTTTCTGTCCCCCTTCTCTGTCTCATTCTCCCCGCTTTGTCTCTCTCTCCAACTATGAAGAGAAACCATTTTTATACAAGTATTGACCATTCTCAACTCGGGTTGCTAACTCTGGTTGGACAAATTGCTGGAAGTTTCATCACATGACTTCCTGCTCCCACACTCCCGCCATTGGTCTCCCAGCATGACCACCCTCGCGGTGCACCACCTTCCCACGGCCATTCGGAAAGTGAATAGACTCTTCGTTATCCGATTGGTTAATATTTGACTGTCAGTCAAACAGCTTTTTTTTCCCCCCATGTCTGATATTTTTATAACTAAAACACAAAAGTGTTCAAAAAAATTAATTTTAAAAACACAATTTTTATGACCCTATGATTTTTCTCCCGGGTTGCTCGTAGCAGTGTCCTGGAGATTAGTCTTCAATTCCTGGAGCCTCCAGGGCAATCCTGGAGGGTTGGCAACCCTATTCTCAACATTGCAAGTTTATAATGAGTTCAGGTAACACCATGAACCAACAGCTACAATAGGAAATTTTTCCACATTTGACGTATACTGATGTACATTTCTTCCCATGTGAATTGTGATGAACCTGCTTATAATATAGCGCACCAAGTGGAGTCTCTGCCGTACTGTGCTACGTTCTCAGTCATGGGCATGCCGATGCCAAAAGCTTAATGAGTTTTTGTTTTCCTTTAAAGGGGTGCAGTTCCTTGTAGTCACTCCAGAACTACTGTGGATAGTGATAGTAACTCTAGCTGCCTGGCCTCTCGGGATGCGGGTCTTTATCAGATCAGGTTTATGCAGGCTGCTTTGGGGAACCAGAATGATCTCAAGTCAATTAGAAAGTCTGTGTTCCTTTATCCCATTTTCATTTATATTTTGAAAAGGATCATTAGAATATTAGTAGTGAGTGATAAATTAAGCACAAAATATCGGCGTACATCTAGATGCATACGTGTGTGCAGTTATAGCTATAACATCAACCTGCAATCAACGGATCAGATCAAAGCTCTGAAGTACTGCCACATCCAATCGTGACTGGTGGTGGACCATTAAACAACTAACGGGAGGAGGAGGCTCCATGAATATTCCCATCCTCAATGATGGTGGAGCCCAGCACGTGAGTGCAAAAGACAAGGCTGAAGCGTTTGCAACCATCTTCAGCCAGAAGTGCCGAGTAGATGATCGATATCGGCCTACTCCCGAGGTCCCCACCATCACAGAAGCTAGTCTTCAGCCAATTCGATTCACTCCACGTGATATCAAGAAACGTCTGAGCGCACTGGATACAGCAAAGGCTATGGGCCCCGACAACATCCCGGCTATCGCTGCTGAAGATTTGTGCTCCAGAACTAGCCGCACCTCTAGCCAAGCTGTTCCAGTACAGCTACAACACTGGTATCTATCCGACAATGTGGCAAACTGCCCAGGTATGTCCTGTCCACAAAAAGCCGGACAAGTCCAATCCGGCCAATTACCGCCCCATCAGTCTACTCTCAATCATCAGCAAAGTGATGGAAGGTGTCGTCGACAGTGCTATCAAGCGGCACTTACTCACCAATAACCTGCTCACTGATGCTCAGTTTGGGTTTCGCCAAGACCACTCGGCTCCTGACCTCATTACAGCCTTGGTCCAAACATGGACAAAGGAGCTGAATTCCAGAGGTGAAGTGAGAGTGACTGCCCTTGACATCAAGGCAGCATTTGACCGAGTGTGGCAACAAGTAGCCCTAGTAAAACTGAAATCAATGGGAATCGGAGGGAAAACTCTCCACTGGCTGGAGTCATACCTAGCACAAAGGAAGGTAGTTGTGATGATTGAAGGTCAATCATCACAGCCCCAGGACATCGCTGCAGGAGTTCCTCAGGGCAGTGTCCTAGGCCCAACCATCTTCAGCTGCTTCATCAATGACCTTCCCTCCAACATAAGGTCAGAAATGGGGATGTTCGCTGATGACTGCACAGTGTTCAGCGCCATTCACAACTCCTCAGATAATGAAGCAGTCCATGCCCGCATGCAACAAGACCTGGACAACGTTCAGGCTTGGGCTGATAAGTGGCAGGTAACATTCGCGCCACAGAAGTGCCAGACAATGACTATCTCCAACGAGCGAGAGTCTAACCACCTCCCCTTGATATTCAACAGCATTACCATTGCCGAATCCCCCACCATCAACATCCTGGGGGTCACCATTGACCAGAAACTTAACTGGACCAGCCACATAAATACTGTGGCAACAAGAACAGGTCAGAGGCTAGGTATTCTGTGGCAAGTGTCTCACCTCCTGACTCCCCAAAGCCTTTCCACCATCTACAAGGCACAAGTAAGGAGTGTGATGGAATACTCTCCACTTGCCTGGATGAGTGCAGCTGCAACAACACTCAAGAAGCTCGACACCATCCAGGACAAAGCAGCCCGTTTGATTGGCACCCCATCCACCACCTTAAACATTCACTTCCTCCACCACCAGCATACCGTGGCTGCAGTGAGAGTGTACCATCTACAAGATGCACTGCAGCAAGTCGCCAAGGCTTCTTCGGCAGCACCTCCCAAACCCGTGACCTCTTCCACCTTGAAGGACATGGGCAGCAGGCGCATGGGAACGCCACCACCTCCAAGTTCCCCCTCCAAGTCACACACCATCCTGACTTAGAAGTATATCGCCGATCCTTCATCGTCGCTGGGTCAAAATCCTGGAACTCCCTACTTAACAGCACTGTGGGAGTACCTTCACCACATGGACTGCAGCGGTTCAAGAAGGCAGCTCACCACCACCTTCTCAAGGGCAATTAGGGATGGGTATAAATGCTGGCTTTGCCAGCGACGCCCAGATCCCATAAGCGAATTTAAAAAAAAGTCCCACTCCCCTGCTCTTTCCCCATAGCCCTGCAAGATTTTCCTTTTCAAGTATTTATCCAATTCCCTTTTGAAAGTTACTATTGAATCTGTTTACACCACCCTTTCAGGCAGCGCATTTCAGATCATCATAACTCGCTGTGTTAAAAATAAATCTCATCTCCCCTCAGATTCTTTGGCCAGCTATCTTAAATCTGTCTCCTCTGGTTACCAACCCACCTGCCAGTGGAAACAGTTTCTCCTGTCAAGACCCTTTATAAATTTGAACATATCTATTAAATCTCCCCTTAACCTTCTCTGCTCTAAGGAGAATAATTATTAACAAGATAGCAGCAGTTAAAACCAGTGGATCACCCCTGAAATTGCTCAAAAATTAAAATTAAAGAGGCGGTAATTGGGTACATAGCTATAAGTCTGTAGCACTCACCTATGCCAGTTGAATAAGCACAGTAGCTTCCACGAACACCATGACAAAAGAAAATATGGAATTAAGTAGTAAATGTGGTGGGGCATATTGGTGGGAGAGCAATGGATGGAAAGTAGAAGCCGATCGAGCGTATGGAGAATTATCAGAGTACATGACAGTGCAAACTGACAACCTCTTACTGATAGGTCCGTGCCTTGGCTCAGTTGGTAGCACTCTCGCCTCGGAGTCAAAAGATCATGGCCCAGAAATTCCGGTTGGGGGCTTCCCGCGGGTGCAAGCATAGCGGGTGCACTTACATAGCGCGCCTGCCGTTGTGCTGTGGGCCCGTGTGGGATTCCGATCCTGGGCCTCCTCCAGCTGCCGGCGTGCAGTGCTTGCGTATCCCAGCGGCGCAACTAGTTCGCACCGTCCCCTGGGATCACGTGGTCAATGGGGAGCCAATCGGAGCAGGGAATCTCCATTCATAGATTTGACAGGAAGACCTGTCAAATCAATGAATAGAGATCGGCCCCAAAACCTAAGTAAAACTTCAAATACATTTTTAAAAAAACATCACATTTTTAAAATAACTATAAATTACATAAATTAACTATTTTAAACAAAAATTTAAATTTTTGAAAAAATTAATTAAAGTTTTTAACGGGGCTAAAAATAAACTTACCTTTCTTTAAAATATTTAAAAATGATAAACTTGTGGAAAAAATGTTTCAATTTTACTTAATTCACCTCTTACCTTGTTAAAAGCAGGCCTTGCGCCTGTTTTTTCCACACGCAGCTGCTAAGGACTGACCCGCACAGAAAAACATGTAAAAAAAACCAGGAAGTTCCAGGTCTACGCGCTGCCTCTCCGACGCACGCGGTTGACCCGCGAACCCTTTTGTTCAAGAGACCGGAAGTTCCGGTTTCCCGTGCATGCGCGAAACCGGCACTTCCAGTGGCCCTACGGGTGAGTACACAGCGCATACTCACCCGTGGGGACCCGAATTTCTGGGCCCATAGTTTCAAGCCCCACAGCGAGTTGATCACATAATACAGGCTGACACTTCAGTGCTGCACTGAGGGAGTGCTGCACTGTCGGTGGTGTTGTCTTTCAGATGAGAAGTTAAACCAAGGCCGCACCGTAAAAAATTCCGTGGCACTTTTGGAAGAAGAGCAGGGGAGTTCAACCCAATGTCCTGGCCAATATTTATCCCTCAACCAACACCTAAAGTAGATGATCTGGTCATTTATCTCATTGCTGTTTGTGGGACCTTGATATGGGCAAATTGGCTGCCGCATTTCCTAAATTGCAACAGTGACTACACTTGAAAAGTACTTAATTGGCTGCAAAGTGTTTTGGGATGTCCTGAGGATGTGAAAGGCACTATAGAAATGCAAGTCCTTCTTTACACAAGGGACAGTGGAATGAGGAGCTGGAATTTTACTTTGGTGCAATTTGTGCCCGTGGGAAAAATTGGGGCGGGGGGCCAATTTAATCTAACGTGAGAAACTGACGGGATGGGGTCGGCCGCCCGCTTTACACTCCGCCCGATATTTATTCTCTATTGAAGTTCGCTGGACAGGTTAGGTTAAAATGACCTCCAATATTATGACGTTGCATTTTCCAGATGGGCAAATAATCCCAAAGTGCTTCGCATGCAACAAATTACTTTGAAGTGGAGTGATTGTTGTGATGTGGGCTAACAGTGCAACCAATTTGTTGCACAGTAAGGTCTCACAATTGGAGGAATAACCAGTTGGCTTGTTTCTTGATGCCTAAAGGAAGGAAGTTGACAGAGGCACCAGAAGAACTTTGCGCTCTTCGCCAAATAATATCATGGGTTCTTAAGCATTCAGTTGAATCACAGGAACAGGGGTCTTGGGGTTCATCCTAACCCAGTGGTCCACTGTTCCATGACATGGTAGTTTCCTGCTTTACTTCTGTGTTTGGCAAAACAAGGCCTCCCACTTTCCCATTGTTTCCATGCATGCAAGTTGTAGACGGTTTTGCTGTGCAATTAAATGTTATAGAAAGTGGGCAATTCTTAAATAACATTTGAACTAAACAAACTGAAATAGGAGAAATCCTTCAATTAATTGATTCTCTTCAAACAATAAGAAACATTCCATGCCTAACACCATCGTGGGAGCACCATCACCACAAGACCCCACCAGTTTAAGGAGAAGGTCCACCACCACCTTCTCAAGGCAGCTAGGGATGGGCAATAAATGTGGCTTTGCCTGTATCTCACACACCCCAACAATCAACAAAAATATTAAAATTTTAAGTTGCCATATTCAAATGATATCTCACCTCCAAAGCACTACTGAAACCTTTTTTAATTAAAAATTTACAACATTAATGAAAATACTGCGTACCGAATCAAACATGCTGTACTTTTTTTCATTTTGTCTTTATTGATTCTGAATTATTTGCTTTATTTTTACAATTTTACCACTTTCTTTTTCTTCTTTCCTCATTCCAACCCTTTCATACTTTAACTTTCCTCTCTTGAAGGTAATGACTGGAGCCCCTTAGAGATAAACTCTTCCAATTTAATATACCCTCCCAGCACCCCGGCACTAAGCCTATTCTATCCACCCCACCCCCCACCACAGCCTCTAATCTTGATCTGCCTGTCACCCTGCCCCAGCCTCTAACCCTACTCTATTTTCCCTCTTACTTTGCCCCCACCCCGAATCTCTAACCCCTAACCCTTCTCTGGCCAACATTTATCCCTCAACCAACATCACTAAAACAGATTATCAGGTCATTATTACATTACTGCTTGTGGGAGCTTTCTGTGCGCAAATTGGCTGTCACGTTTCCTACATTACAACAGTGACTACACTTCAATTGGCTGTAAAGCACTTCGGAAAGTCCAGAGGTCGTGAAAGTAGAGCTATAAATGCAAGTTCTTTCTTTTTATTCCTTCCCCCGGCCTCTAACCGCATTCTATCTTCTCTTCCCATCACACTCTGCATTCCCCCTCTGATCTCTTCTGGCCTCCAACATGACAGCCTTCCCCCAGCTCTGGTTCAAATAATCTCTTCTCTTCCCCCAACCCCGTCGTAATCTAACCCTACTCAATCTGTAAATGACACTCGATATTCACTCCCCATGTGGAAAACCAATGGGAGATCGACTGGTATGGTACCAGTAATCTATTTGTAAATTAGATAACACTAGATGTACCATAAGATAGTATGCAAGCTGGAGTGTGTTCCTGGACAAGAAGAACACATCGGGCTTGATTTTGCATTCAGCTGCGATCGTTTGTTAAACTTACACCTGCCCATAGACTTTCTATGGGCTTTTGCACTGGAACTTGCTGTAAATTAGGGATCCAAAAAGCGCAGCGCCCTCTACAGAGCATCTGAGACCTGTGTGAACAGGGCAAGCAACTGTGTATCTCCTTTACCAATCAGAATGAAGAATCGTTAATGAGCAGCAATGTTCCCTTTGAGCTGTGCAGCCGCGCAGCGCTCCAGGGATCCTGCGCAGCCGACTTTTCAATGCAAAAACCGCACATGCGTGGTATTTTGAATGGCCTGCACAGTCCTTTAAAGGGGCTGCATGGCGCCAAGAAAAATTACAGGGAACAATGATGAGCAGCGCGGAGTCTGAACCAGGAAGTGTCAGTAATAGTTAATTCAATGTCAAAATCAGGTACAGAAAGTGAAATGAGTGGGGAAGAAAGATTTGATTAAGAGAGAAAAAAAGAGACAAAGAAAAAGTTAAAAAAATATAATTATCTAAATTTTTTACTTTTTTAAATCTCCAACAATACTTAATGGCTCAGAAATTAAAGACGGAGCCTTCGTGCGGGGGTAAGGCTTCCCCGCGATATCTCACTGCGCGCCTGCCTTTTCATTCCGAGCTCGCACGAACTTGATTTTCTAGACAGCAGCTGTGCAGTGCTTCCGTATCCCACAGACGCAGTTAATTTGTGCGAGCTGTGGGATCACGTGATTCAGTTAGAGCCAATGGCAGCACACCATCTTTCATTCATAGTTTTCACAGCAAGTGCTGTGAAAGCTATGAATCTATACCCCCTCAAAAGAACAGCTAAACCTCAATTAAATTTTTTTTAAAAACCATCACATTAATAAAATAAGTATAGTTAAATAAATTAACCACTTTAAACAAAAAATTAAATTTTTGAAAAAATTTAAAATCTTTTAAAAAGTTATAAAAATAAACTTACCTTTCTTTAAAGTCTCTAAAAAAGATATACCTGTTGAAAAAAATTCAAAATAATACTTAATTAACTACTTACCTTGTTAAAAGAGGGTCTTACGCCTCCTTTCTTTATGTGCAAAATCTTCCATGCTTACCTGCGCGTTCAAAGCACTAAGTGCACTGCGTGCGCACAGCCTGTAGCGCGCACGCGGTTCACTTAGGAACCGCCCCCTTTTGAAATCACCAAGTGCCGGTTTTCAGCGCATGCGCAGTGCATGCAGAAAACCGGCAATTGGAGACAGAATACGCGAGAGTACACAGTGCGTACTCTCGCGTAGAGACACTAATTTTTGGGCCAATATCTGAAGGAATGAGACTCCACACTTGTAAAAGTTAATTTTCAGTGCCAGCGAGGTTGTTTGGCAGTTATTAAGACTTATTACACCGTTAAAGGGGGTACTTACACTGGAATGGACAAGCTCTAACTTTTTCTGGCGAGTTTAGTCCGTATCTATGAGGTAGTACAGCAACTTCACGCCGTTCAGTGTATTTGAATGGTGAGTCAGATGGCAAGATACCGTTAGCACACAGCTTTTTGAGGAGCAGGGCATCTCGGACAGCAACTTCCTGCTTTCCGCATTTAACTCCACATGTGCGCTCACCAGAAGTTGCTGTCCGATTTCCACATAAATAACGGTGAGCACTGTTAGCCTCGCCGTTATTTCTAGCACAAAATCCGGCCCATTGAGTTTCTGAAAATAACATAAACTACGGGAACAATGCGTGAGTAGTTTATCAATTGCATCCAATCCCTAAGATACAGTACAAGCACACTCCAGCTTATTTCCTATACTTCTGTACATTAATACTGTATTTTTCACCAGAGTTCAATGTTGTGCGCACATTGAGAGACAATAGGCTCCTGGAATTGAATCGTGATTTTAATGCTGAGCAGCACATCATTTAAACTGCGGTTATATTAGGTTTTAGTTAACGTTACAGGGGAAGCAATGTAAAATGTGCATATTGTTCATGAGATGTGGATTAAAGGTGTGCAGATTCTGCAGTATGTGCGTGTATAAGAGAGAGATGTAGACTCTGCAGTGTAGTTATCATTATATATCGTTCACCATGTAACCTTATGATCGTAGGCAGCAGTGGTTCCTGCCTGTACTAGCATCCACTTCAATTAGCACTTGAAAAGATTTCTGTTGCAAGTTGAGGAAGTGTGACTGGACCTGCAGATAGTAGAGTGCTTGTGAATAAGGCTGGCTTATGAAAAAACCATCAAGAGACTCACGTTTATCTTTTTAAAATCTGCTACCATTATAAGCTAGTCTGTAGTTAAGTGGCACAGTTGTTGGGCTCGACACCGTGATCTTTATTTAGTCTTCGGCATCTTGAGGTGTGAAACGCATCGTAGAGGAGACAGAGCCTGTTAATGTATTCACTGGTGTAATAAGAGTTGGACTTGTTTTGATTACAGTCTCATCTGAGATCCTGAGTCTCTTCTCAAAATAGATTGCTGGAGGGACTGTCTAGCAAACGCTAAAAGGTATTTCGAAAGGGGAGGAAGTTGCAAGAGAACATGAGAGACTCATTTTATGCTGTAATAGTGTCTATTACTAACCTTTTGTATAGGCTTCACCCAGAAGGAAAATATCTTGGCATTGAGACGTTCTTTAACAGAGGAGGGGCTCCAATTCTGACATGCTCTCTTTAAAACAGAGAGGTTGTTGGTGTTAAGGGTTCTGTCTTTAGCAGTGGGCATGTTTGGGAAGTGAGAGCTGACACTGTACAGACAGCCCTGTTTTGGTTTCTTTGTCTATTGATGGGGGTTTCCGACATACCTAAAACATCTGAGAGGTCATTAGTCAAAATGGAGCTGCTGTAGTCAGAGAGGTACAAGAATCCCCTTCACACACAGTGCTGAGGGTTCTGAGGAACGTGCCAAGCCTGCTGGGCGTACGCGACAGTGGCAGGGAATTTAATTTAGATTGGCGCAGTGTTTTCCTAATGATCCCTATACACAGTCAACCCGTTGTCAAGCAGGGGCTTTCAGGTTCAGCCGCCACACTTGTTGAGCATTGTATCTCTCTGAAAGAGGAGTCCCAGTGCGAATTCTAGCCGGTCGGTCCAAGTGGGAGCGTCCCGTGGTTATATTTGTTTTGAGAAGAGGCTTGATATGTTCCACTGAATGGCGTTACAGCCTTCGATCAGGACGTGTGAGCGTGCAGAAAGAAACCATTGTTCTGGATGCTGGCAGGTTACATCGGAAAGTATTCACAGAAGGCTTCTTGTCTAAGCTGTGCTGAACTTTGACCTCAGAATTTTAGGGGTAGTTTGTAACGGAGTGATGTTTGTTTCTGTCCATATGTCAGTAAATTGATCTTTTTTAACTGTGGGTCGGGGGGGGGGGGGGGTGGTGGTTGGGAGAGAAGGATTTGGGGAGGAGTAGAGAGGAAACGCTAAATCTGGAGCTGATTTGTGGAAACCGGGAAGTTTAGTAACAGGAGCGCAGTATGGAATTATAGGATTAAGCTGCATGCCACCCAGTAAGCAGCAGGAAGTGAGAGCAAGCAGAGCTGGTTCCTGGGGATCGAGACTGTGATTTGAGGTAGAGGGACAAATGTATGGAAGGAGAAAAACTTCCATTTATTTATTAACCCATCTATTCTACCGGCCCCCAAATTTCCAGAGTAAATAGAATGCATTTACTTTCTTAAAAACACTGTGCCTCTTTGCTGCCAGTGATTTTTTCTTTTTCAGATTTTTACGTGATTTCAAGCTTTTTTTTGTTACATGGGATGGAGGGAAGATAGAGACTTATTATATTCACCTTTATAATGCACTGAACCCTCCGAGATCTCTGCGCTCCTCCAATTCTGGCCTCTTGCGCAACCCACGGCTTCCTTCACCCCATCATTGGCGGCCGTGCCTTCAGCTGCCTAGGCCACAAGCTCTGGAACAAGCTCCCTAAACCTCGCCGCCTTGCTACACCTCTCGCTTCCTTTAAGACGTTCCTTAAAACCTACCTCTTTCATCAAGCTTTTCGTCGCCTGTCCTAATATCTCCTTATCTGGCTCAGTGTCAAATTTTGTCTGATAACGCTCCTGTGAAGCGCCTTGGCATGTCCTGTGGCGCCCTCCACCACTTTAACAATTTCCAGTTTCCTGGCCCAATCGTCTCCTTTTGACCATGGAGCTCCATCCCCCACCAGGACGGCCTGAGGGCTCACCGTTTCTTCCTTGAACAGAGGCCCAACCCGTCCCCATCCACCACCACCACCCTCCGCCTGGCTGAACTTGTTCTCACATTGAACAACTTCTCCTTTGACTCCACTCACTTCCTCCAAATACAGGAATCTCTTTATTAACCGGCACCGACGGGACCGGCGTGGTGCCGGTTAATCAAAAAGTCCGGATAATGGAGAGTTATATCTCCCAACGTACGAGAGCCCCGTACACACTGACATGCGCCTGCATTCGGAGCTCCGTCTCCCCGGGGACCGCCAGCTGACCATCTGTCGTGTCCACTGCCTACCTGGGCTGCACATTCCCCTCCCAATCTACACGCTCCGATACAAGGCAAACGCCTCGGGGGGGTTTTTTAAGTTATTTTTAAAGGAGAGATGAAGGAAAACCTCGGTTACCTACTCAAGAATTTTGCCAGTTAAGAGAGATTTCCGGTTATTTGGGTGCCGGTTAAAAGAGAGTTTCCTGTAAAAGGTATTGCTATGGGAATCCATATGGGTCCTAACTGTGGAATGTCAGCCATTGGTTCAGTGGGTAGCACCCTCATCTCTGAGTCAGAAGGTTGTGGGTTCAAGTCCCGCTCCAGAGACTTGAGCACAAAAATCTAGGCTGACACTGAGGGAGTGCCGCACTGTCGGAGGTGCTGTCTTTCGGATGAGACGTTAAACCGACGTCTGCTCTCAGGTGGACGTAAAAGACCCCATGGCACTATTTCGAAGAAGAGCAGGGGAGTTATCCCCGGTGTCCTGACCAATATTTATCCCTGAATCAACATCCCTAAAACAGATTATCTTGTCATTATCACATTGCTGTTTGTGGGAGCTTGCTGTGTGCAAATTGTCTGCTGCGTTTCCCACATTGCAACAGTGACTGTACTTCAAAAAGTACTTCATTGGCTGTAAAGCGCTTTGGGATGTCCGGTGGTCGTGAAAGGCGCTATATAAATGCAAGTCTTTATTTTTAGCTATGCCTGCCTTTTCGAGGGATATCTGGAACATTCTTTGTTCCAGTCCTACTCGGGTCCCCTCCCTCACCTCTTTTTCCAGTACATTGATGACTGGAAAATTTCATCAACTTCCAATTTCCACCCTTCCCTCACCTTCACATGGTCCATCTCCAACTCTTCCCTTCCCTTACTCGACTTCTCTGTCTCCATTTCTGGGGATAGGCTATCGACCAATATCCACTATAAACCCACTAACTCCCACAGCTACCTTGACTACACTTCCTCCCACCCCGCTTCCTGGAAGGACTCAATTCCATTCTCCCAGTTTCTCCGTCTCCACCGTATCTGTTCCGACGTTGCCACCTTCCATACCAGTGCTTCCGATACATCTTCCTTTTTCCTCAACTGAGGATACTCCTCCACCGTGGTTGACGGGGCCCTCGACCGTGTCTGTTCCATTTCCTGCACTTCTGCTCTCACCCCTTCTCCTCCCTCCCAGAACCACAATAGGGTTCCCCTAGTTGTCAGCTGCCACCTCACCAGCCTCCACATTCAACGGATCATCCTCTGCCATTTCCGCCACCTCCAGCATGATTCCACTACCAAACACATCTTCCCCTCCCCATCTCTTTCAGCATTCCGAAAGGTCCATTCCCTCCGCGACACCTTGGTCCGCTCCTCTAACACCCCCACAACACCCACTTCCCTTCCCACGGCACCATCCCGTGCAAGTGCAGTCAATGCAACACCTGCCCTTTTACCTCCTCTCTTCCCACTGTCCAGGGCCCCAAACACTCCTTGTACTTACTGTATTCGCTGCTCACAATGCGACCTCCTCTACATTGGGGAGACCAAACGCAGATAGGGTGACTGCTTTGCGGAACACCTCCGTTCATAAGAACATAAGAAATAAGAGCCGGAGTAGGCCGTACAGCCCCTCGAGCCTGCTCCGCCATTCAATAAGATCATGGCTGATCATCGACCTCAACTCCACTTTCCCACCCGATCTCCATATCCCTTAATCCTCCTAGAGTCCAAAAATCTATCTATCTCAGCCTTGAATATACGCAAAGACTCAGCATTCACAGCCCTCTGGGGCAGAGAATTCCAAAGATTCACAACCCTCTGAGTGAAGAAATTCCTCCTCATCTCAGTCTTAAATGGCCAACCCCTTATCCTGAGACTATGTCCCCTAGATCTAGACACTCCAGCCAGGGGAAACAACCTGTCAGCATCTACCCTGTCAATCCCCTTCAGAATCTTGTATGTTTCAATGAGATCACCTCTCATTCTTCTAAACTCCAGAGAGTATAGGCCGATTCTACACAATCTCTCATATAGGACAGCCCTCTCATCCCAGGAATCAATCTAGTGAACCTTCGTTGCACCGCCTCCAAGGCAAGTATATCCTTCCTTAGATAAGACCAAAACTGTGCACAGTACTGCAGGTGTGGTCTCACCAAGGCCCTATACAATTGTAGCAAGACTTCCTTACTCTTATACTCCAACCCCCTTGCAATAAAGGCCAACATGCCATTTGCCTTCCTTATTGCTTGCTGTACCTGCATGCTAGCTTTCTGTGTTTCTTGCATGAGGACACCCAAATCTCGCTGAACACCAACATTTGAAAGTTTCTCACCATTTAAAAAATATTCTGTTTTTCTATTCTTCCAACCAAAATGAATAACCTCACATTTCCTTACATCATACTCCATCTGCCACCTTACTGCCCACTCACTTAGTCTATCTATATCCCTTTGCAGACTCTTTGTGTTCTCCTCAAAGCTTACTGTCCCACCTAGCTTTGTATCATCAACAAACTTGGACACATTACACTCGGTCCCTTCATCTAGGTCATTAATATAGATTGTAAATAGCTGAGGCCCCAACACTGATCTTTGTGGCACCCCACTAGTTACAGCCTGCCAACCTGAAAAAGATCTGTTTATCCCTACTCTCTGTTTTCTGTCCGTTAACCCCCAACCCCATGAGCCCTAATCTTGTGTAATAATCTTTTATGTGGCACCTTATCGAATGCCTTTTGGAAATCCAAATATACTACATCCCCTGGTTCCCCTTTATCTACCCTGCTAGTTACATCCTCAAAAAACTCTAATAAATTTGTCAAACACGATTTCCCTTTCATAAAACCATATTGACTCTGCCTAATCATATTGGCCCAGAAATTCGCCTCTCCGGCTTGCCGCGGGGGTAAGGATCGCGCGTGCTCTTACCTACCGCGCCTGCCGTTGTGTTTTGGGCCCACGGGAACTTCAGCTCCTGGGCCTGCTCCAAGTGCCGGCGCGCAGTGCTTGCGTGCTCCAGGGGCGTAGTTAGTGCGATGCGTCCCCTGGGATCACGTGGGCCATGGAGAGCCAATGGCAGCAGACCATCTTTCATTCATAGAGACCTGTCAAACCTGTAAATTGAAATCGGCCCCAAAAGAACAGCTAAACTTAAAATAAATTTTTTAAAAACCATCACATTTATAAAATAACTATAGTTAAATAAATTAACCACTTTAAACAAAAATTTAAATTTTTGAAAAAATTAAAATACTTTTTAAAAGTGATAAAAATAAACTTACCTTTCTTTAAAGTATCTAAAAAAGATAAACCTGTTGAAAAAAATTTAAAATTATACTTAATTAACCACTTACCTTGTTGAAAACGGGTCTTGCGCCTCCTTTTTAATAGCGTAGTTTCTTCAATACTCACCCTCGCGTAGAAACCTGAAAAAAAATCTAAGTTTGCTGCGTGCACGCAGCCTCTACCGCGCATGCGGTTCACCTAGGAACCGCCCCCTTCACCATACCGGAAGTTCCGGTTTCCCGCGCATGCGCAGTACATGCAGGATACCGGCACTTCGGGAAGCATTACGGATGAGTACAGAGCGCGTACTCACCCGGGAAGGGCCGAATTTTTGGCCCATTATGATTTTCTAAGTGCCCCCTCTTTTCCCTGCACGGGGAGAGGAAAGTCACACCTCGTGGCATTGGCATGGGAGCTGGCTGTCTGACCACCCGACGCTGTCTTCTTCAGATGCAGGAGGTACAGGGTCCACCAGGGACAGCAAGAGGAAAAAAACTGTAGGGAGGGAAAAGTTGTCCTCCCTCATGAGGAGGACCGTGAGCCTCCGTAAATAGCTGGGAAATGTTCTGGGTCAGAGATCCAACAATTCTTTCAGTTTAAAAGAAGTCTTGGGCCACTTTTTTTGATGGTATGGAGAGACTAGAGAAGCTGAGGTTCTCCTTACAGCAGAGGAGGCTAAGGGGAGGTTTGGTAGGGCTGATAACATTTATGAAGGGTTTTGATAGAGTAAATGAGGAGAAACTGTTTCCACTGGCAGGAGGGTCGGTAACCAGAGGACACAGATTTAAGGTAATTGGCAAAAGAACCAGAGGGGAGATGAGAATTTTTTTTTACGCAATGAGTTATGATGATCTGGAATGCACTGCCTGCAGGGGTGGTGGAAGCAGATTGAATAGTAACTTTCAAAAGGGAATTGGATAAATACTTAAAACGGAGAAATTTGCAGGGCTATGGGGAAAGAGCAGTGGAGTGGGACTAATTGATAGCTCTTTCAAAGACCGGCACAGGCACGATGGGTCGAATGGCCTCCTTCTGTGCTGTATGATTTTATGATTCTGCGATTACTTTTATTTCAAAGTGGATCTTCTCAACCCCACCTCGTTTGCTTCGCTCTCTGCTGAAAGTAGCCTTTTGGTAACTTACTCGGGTGGCCATCCATTTGACATGTGTGAACCTTGGCAGTGACTTTCAACAGGCGATTTGACCGTGAAGGGAACTATAGTTAAGTCTAATTCTGCCCTTACCTGACATCCACACGCACGGGATAGCTGGTAATGGTAGCCCTGGCTGTTCCTTTCCTGACCCATGACGTTGAGCCAAACTGGACTGCCTGAACTGCTGCCCCAGTTAGAGTACCTAGTTCAGCCTAGACCAGGGATTGAACCTGGGACTTCCCTGAGCTGTATGCCTCAGTACCATACCAGGCAGTAGAGTTACGCGCCAAGGCATCAAGGGAACTTAGGCCTGATTTTTATCAGCAACTACAACTTGCATTTTATATCAGTCCTACAACCCACTGAGATCTCGGCGCTCCTCCAATTCCGGCCTGTTACACATCCCTGATTTCCATTGCCCCATCGTTGGCGGCCATGCCTTCAGCTGCCTAGGGCCTAAGTTGTTGTTGTTGTTGTTTAGCATATTAAAAATAGAAAAACATCTCCAGGTGCATTAGAGGCGTAAGAGAACAGAAATGGATGCCAATTGTATCTTTTCAGTGTTACTATTGAATCTGCTTCCACCACCCTTTCACGCAGTGAGTTTCAGATCACAACTTCAGATGGGAGGTTGGTCATTGGAGCATCAGATGGGAGGTTGGTCATTGGAGCATCAGATGGGAGGTTGGTCATTGGAGCATCAGATGGGAGGTTGGTCATTGGAGCGTCAGATGGGAGGTTGGTCATTGGAGCATCAGATGGGAGGTTGGTCATTGGAGCATCAGATGGGAGGTAGGTCATTGGAGCGTCAGATGGGAGGTTGGTCATTGGAGCATCAGATGGGAGGTTGGTCATTGGAGCATCAGATGGGAGGTTGGTCATTGGAGCATCAGATGGGAGGTTGGTCATTGGAGCGTCAGATGGGAGGTTGATCTGGGAGTCTGGATGAGAGTTTCAGCATCAGATGGGAGGTTGATCTGGGAGTCTGGATGAGAGTTTCAGCATCAGATGGGCTGAGGATAGGGGCAGAAGCAGGCGATACTACGAAGATGGAAGTAAGCATCAGGGGAAATGAGAAATCGGGGGGGAATGAGGAGAATTTTATTTACGCAGTGAGTTGTTGTGATCTGGAACACACTGCCTGAAAGGGTGAAGGAAGCAGATTCAATAGTAACTTTCAAAAGGGAATTGGATATATACTTGAAAAGATAAAATTTGCAGGACTATATGGAAAGAGCAGGGGAGTGGGACTAATTAGCTGCCTCTTTCAAAGAGCTGGCACTAGCACAATGGACTGAATGACCTCCTTCTGTGCTCTATGATTCTATGATAGGCAGTCTTTGTCATGGAGAGAATATTGGGTCGGAAGCTGAGCTCAGGGTTGAATAGGATACCGAGGTTGTGAACAGTCTGGTTTTGCCTGAGACAGTGGCCTAGAGGGTGACTGAGTGAGTGGCTTGGGAACAGAGTTTGAGGTGGGCACTGAACATGATAGCTTTGGTCTTCCCAATGTTTAACTGGAGGAAACAGCAGCTCATCTGATACTGGATGTTGGACAAGTAGGCCATGGTAATATTTAGATCTTTTAGATCTTTTTTCTCGCTACACACAGATAAGCAGATGAACGTACTGCAGGATAATCCCCACCTCCATAATTCTTATGATTGGAGTGTTATTAAAGTAGAATTTTGCACTTAAGGTGAAGATTTTCAGTACTGGGAAATGGAACATTTGCTTCTCGTACTAGCATTGGCATTAAGCATTCTCAAGTAAAATATTATTGTACAGGTTAGTTGCAGAGTAAACATTCCTCTACACTCCCCCAGCAGTGCGCTTATTCTCAGCATCCAAGAATCATCTTCTCGTGCATCAGTGTGAATTTTCTGTTTCCCACACCAGCCAACCCTTTGGTGGCTCTGAATTTCAGAGGAGTGCCAACTTATGGTATGGCCTAACGCCTACTGGCAGCGGGCTTGACTGTCCATACTCATTTCCATGGTACATTCACAGCCAGCAGAGACTTTCACCCCATCGGTGTGGGCTAGTTTTGAACCAGCATCCCAGAGACGAAAATAAACCATGTGCTAACCTACTGCACCATTCAGTCCCAATCAGAATTTCTTAAAACATAAAGTTTAAGGCTATCTCCACTGTAACTAACTTTTCAAGCCCAATTTCACACCAGGTATAGCAATATCATTCCGTTCAGCTCGATCTCCTCCACAATCATCTGTGTGCCATATTCAATATCTTGGTGATATAATGATAAATACCTAAACAACATATAGCTTTCGATCAAGATTGCTTCTAAGTGTGTTCTACCCTTCAATTCAGAATCCAATATTCAAACCTCAGACAGAAACTATAAATCATTCACATGACTAAACTAAACTAGGTGTCGAAATATTTTACCAAACAAATAAAACTTCCAAAGAATCTGTTAAATCTGTTTACAAAGAATACTCCTGGATAAGATCTTTATCCCTTGAATATTTGTGAGAAAAGCACCTCCTCCTAACCCCTACGCCCATACGAAAGGTAAATACTATATTTGCATGTCTTTCACCCATTTATGTTCCCCCTTTCCTCTCCTTATCACTGCCTTTCACTCCCCCTTTCTTCTGTATACTGGAGGCCGGATGTCCTATTCCCACAAAAGTTCCGGCATTCGGGGCTGGAAGCGCAAAGAGAAGGAGCCGGAGACACTTGCAGTGCTTTAGTCACCAGACTCCAGAGGAGGGGGCGGAATTCCCCCTCTTTGGGAGATGCCTTTTCAACAGCACCTCCCAAACCCGCAACCTCCACCACCTAGAAGGACAAGGGCAGCAGGCGCGTGGGAACACCATCACCTCCAGGTTCCCCTCCAAGTTACACACCATCCCAACTTGGACATATATCGCCGATCCTTCATTGACGTGGGTCAAAATCCTGGAACTTCCTCCCTCCCTAACAGCACTGTGGGATTTCCTTCACCTCACAAACAGCAGAGTTTAAGAAGAAGGCCCACCACCACCTTCTCACGGGGCAACTAGGAATGGGCAATTAATGTCGGCCTTGCTGGTGACGGCCATATCCCAAGAATGAATTTTAAAATCGCCACAAACCATGGCTGTATGGCTCAGTATTTCACATCAGTTGCTTCACTACTACATTTTAATTATTTAAATGCGAATCTCATAAGGCGGAGAACAGTTTTATATGCGGATGATGGTGACCGTCAATCATCAATAATCTTTAGTGTGATCTTGTGGTAAGGCATCTTGTCCAAAGCAGTAAGCAAAAGAGGGTTCTGACTAAAGGAGCAAGAAACACCCAAGGAAAGATTGATTTTTCAGTTCCCTTAGCAGGATCGGGGTCAACTGGAGAATAAAAATCAGTCGTGTAGTGAAAGGTATAGCTTCACGATAATGGTTTGATATCACCGGTCGCAGTTATATAACATACACACAGTTACACCTCATTAATCTGACCGTCAGAGACTAAATTGCCAGATTAACAAGGCTGCCTTGTTGAAGTTGATACTAATTTACGTACGCTTGTTTTTGAAAATCATTCTGTCATGTGTTGAGGTTGACCAATTAACGAGAGTTGAAGTGAAGACATGTGATCTTTATAGGGCCCAGTATATTTCAGTATCTATCTGTAATGGCACATTTGTCACATGGGCATCAAAGACACTATTTCCTTGAGAGGACAGTGGTAGATTTACCAGAAAAGAAAAGCGGCCAACGGGGCATCGGTTTAACGCCTCAGCTGAAAGACAGCAAATCCGACAGTGCAGCACTCCCTCAGTACTGCACTGGAGTGTTCGCCTGGATTATGGGCTCAAGTCTCAGGAGTGGGACTTGGACACTCAGCCTTCTGACTCAGAGGCGAGACTGCTACCCACTGAGCCACAGCTGACACCTAATACAAACATGCCAAACACATGCCTAAAAATACATACATGCTAATGAGTCCTGTCCACGTGTCCGTGTTCAGCGATGACAATCACCGACAGTTTTCTGCCACCTGAGGCACTGCTCCACACGTCAACCCTGAATGCCCAAAAGACTGCACAGATTCTCACACCCGTACAAAGCTTGATGTGCTTGTCCCTTGCCCATAATTGGAACAGTTACGCTCATGTGTGGAGGCCGCATCCTTGCGTGCGTGCATGGAGGCTTCTCGTCTGCAGATGTACATGGAAAACCTATGTGCGCACGAACACTTGCCCCACACTGGCACGTGATTGCCCGACTGACAGCAAACTGGTAAAGGAATTCAAATTATTTTGTACCGTTTAGTATTTTCAATTCTCCCCCCCCCCCCCCCCCCCCCCCCCCCCTACAGCAAAAAGGAAGTGCGCAGCCTCTGGTCCTAGTGAGGGTGCCACATCAAATCTGGTTGCAATCTAAAAATATTCTGCAGATGAATTGCAATGAATGCTTTTAAAAAGTTAATTACTTAATTGAGTGGGTGGACAATAACCTGAAGAGGGAAATCATTTTTTTCTTGCTGATTTTCTCCCCTCCTCTTATGAGGGCAGGTTAAATAAACTTGGGAGAATGGTTGCTGCACTATCAGAGGTGCTGTCTTTCGGATGAGACGTTAAACCGAGGCCCCATCTGCCCCCCTCAGGTGGATATAAAAGAACCCATGGCACTATTTCAAAGAAGAGCAGGGGACTTCTCCCCGGTGTTCTGGCCAATATTTATCCCTCAACCAACATCACTAAAAAAACAGATGATCTGGTCATTATCATATTGCTGTTTGTGGGACCTTGCTGTGCGCAAATTGGCTGCCGCGTTTCCTACATTACAACAGTGACTACATTTCAAAAGTACTTCATTGGCAGTAAAGGGCTTTGGGACCTCCTGAGGTTGTGAAATGCTTTCTTTTTTCCCACCTCCCTACCTACCTTTAAAACCTTTCTTATGACCCTACTTTGTAACTTTGCTTTTGACCCTCCTGCCTTTTTCCATCTCGCTTGGTATACACTCACTATTGCCTGCTCTGTAAATCACTCTGCGCCATCTCTTTGGACATAATTAGCACAATAGTAATACAAGTTGTTGTTGTGTAGGAGCAAGGAAACAAGCAAAGACCATTATCGCCTATATGAGCAAATGAGACAAATAGACTGTAGCATTGAGATGAGTAATTTCCCCAAAAGAGAAGTGCTGCCACTGTTATTAATCAATCCTTTTATTTACAGTTATGGAAATCTGAAACATTTTGAAGTAAAATTTGAAGTATTGTACTCCAAGCCAGTCGAGATTGAACAGGAGCTGTCTCGTGTGACTCTTTAACAGATTTATAGAGTAAATGCGTGCCACTGAGCACTCACCTGACACAATTAATTTTACTGCCGACCTTTAAATCTGACACCATATACATTGCATCTAAATAATTGCTTAATTGGTTCTTACCCACTTCTTCAATTAAAATCAGTAAGAGCAGGAGAGGTCTGTTCAATAGTTTTTTTATATGATAATTCAAAACAATCTCTTTCATGTTTAAAAGAAAATCAATGGCTGCGCATAAGGTCTTCATAATCCATGGTTTATGTTATTACTTGCACTGTTTGCATTTTTTTTAGTTTTTCTACTAAAATCAATAGGATCAACTGAGGCCACCCCAGTCCATAAGTTAAATTGCAAATGATGATTACCAAATCTACCTGCAGTAGGCTTCTGTCAAGATCCTCAACTTCGGTCTCTTGGGACATTGTATGTTCCTTCCAACCTATTTTTACTGCAGACTTTGTGTCTTGAGTGATTCTGATTTAGCCAACTCCAGAATCACTTGGTACAGAAACGCTGCCTCCCCAAGCATCCAAAATCTCTTGCTTTAAGTTCCAAAAAGCACTGTGAGTGCCAACTCGGTCTGATGTTAGAGCGAGTCTTTGATCTCTCATTCGATAATGCAAGCAACAAGCAATGCTCGTGGGTTATCTTATCCTACCATCCTTCAAATCGCAAACTATTCACGAAAGCCTCCAGTTAGCAGTGTGAACACAGTGAGTGTGTAACAGACAACTGCCTCACTTTTACAGGCCACTTTTTTTTACTCCTCATTGAGGTGAGCCTGCTGGTGTTAGTATCACGCAGACAGCTCTGTCACTTGGTTGTGTCATTTTGTTGTATTTCGCAGCTGTGGCTAGGTAATTGTTTTGTGCCACTTCCTGTGGCGAGCAGAGGGCACCATTGAGGTTCTCCTCCTTCTAGATGTTCATTTATAGTCAATCGGACAAAATAGTTTTCCCCCTCCTTCATACGAAGGGTGGTAGAAATCTGAAAATCTCTCTCCCCAGAAGTTGTTGAGGCTGGGGGGTCAATTGAAAATTTCAAAACTAGGTTTTTGTTAGGCAAGTGTATTAAAGGTTATGGAACCAAGGCGGGTAGATGGAGTTAAGATGCAGATCAGCCATGATCTCATTGAATGGCAGAACAGGCTCGAGGGGCTAAACGTTCCTATGTTCCTCCTCTCCAATTGCGTGTAGTTGACCCTGTCGCACTGCTTTCTAGTTTTGCTCCTGCAAGAGCAGAGTGTACGTACCATGAATAGGTTGGCTTGGTAGTTGGTTGTCTGCATTAGGTTGTTGGATTGGTTGGATGGTTAAAATGTAGCTAAAAATTATAATAGTTTTAACTTCTATTTTTTATGTATTTGATTTCAAAGATTAAGACACACAATTTTTTTTGAACAAAAGCCTCAGTAACAAAATCGTTACTTATGTTGAAGAAGTTAACTTGTGTCATAATTTTTGAAACCCAGTATTGTTAGCTTCCAAAGAGCATTTCACATAGATAGAAACAATCACTTAAAATTTGCACACTAACCAGGGAAATGTTCCAATCCATGTTTAAAATGAGTGAAATTTTAAGTTGAGGGTATTTATCTTCTCTCCCCCCACCCCCCACCCCCACCAAATTTTTCTCCTAGACCATACACCAAATGTAATACGAACATACAGGCAGGAAACAATCTGCTGGTCCATCAAGCCTGCCCCACACCATGATGGCTGAAGCATCATGACTAGACACTTCCTATTTCCTACTCCTGTCTCTCAGCCATGTAATCTCCTAGGAGAGGCAAAAAAAACAGAGAAAACTCCAGGGCCAGTAAGAGGAAAAAATAATCTAGAAAATTCCTCTCTGCCCCCCTCAGGTGATTGAAACCAGTCCAGGAGATCACATGGGCCAAGTGTTCTCTGTAAAGATACTTACCCTCTATATGATGCAATCTCTGCCCCAGTCAGGAACTGGTCCAGCTCTCTCTTGAAGACATAGAGAGAGTCAGGACCCATCGCATCAGCAAGCAATGTATTCCAGAGGCTCACTGCTCTCTGGGAAAAGAAGAACCACCTAACATCCAGTCTATTCCTACTCTTGCATAGTTTAAACTCGTGTCCCCTGGTCCTCCCCAATCTGTTAAACTGGAATAATCTGTCAATAGGCCCGCTATTCAGCCCTCTCATTATTTTATAGACCTTTATCAGGTCGCCTCTAAGCCTATGCTGCTCTAAAGTAAATGTACCAACATCCTTCAGCCTATCTAATGGGAAAGGATTAGCGAACCTGTTACAGGAGTTTGCCTATCATGCTCTGAGCCAGAGGCTGAGTTACTACTCTCCTTGTGGGTAGTTAAGTGGATTTTCTACAATGGGAATCAAAGCCTTGTCTCGTCACCCTGTCACAGTGTGCATCTTTGCTCCAATGTGCCCACCACCCTCACAAATGTATCGTTATTCAAATGATGGGGAAAACTACTTCTGTTTTGTTATGGGTTGGTTGGCCAGATGAGCTGATTGGGTGAGTGATTGGATTTGTTGGTTGGGTGGCTAAGTGACTAAATTGGGTTAGGTTGGATTTTTTTATTGCCCATCCCTAGTTGCTCTTGAGAAGTGGTGAGTTTTCTTCTTGAACCGCTGCAGTCCATGTGGCGAAGGTGCTCCCACAGTGCTGTTAGGTGGGGAGTTCCAGGATTTTGACCCAGCAAGGATCAAGGAATGGCAATACATGTCGGGATGGTGTGTGACTTGCAGGAGAACCTGGAGGTGGTGGTGTTCCCATGCACCTTCCGCCCTTGTCCTTCTAGGTGGTAGAGGTCACGGGTTTGGGAGGTGCTGTTGAAGAAACTTTGGCAAATTAGTGCAATGCATCCTGTAGATAGTACACACTGCAGCTACGGAGCATTGCATTGGATTGGGTTGATTGCTTGAATAGCTAACTGGTGAAGGCTGGGTTGGCTCATAGCTGAATGGGCTGATAGGTTGGCGAGATGACAGAGTTTAGTCGGCTCGCAAGCAATGTTCCCTCTTATATTTTTTTTGGGTGCACGGCCCCTTTAAGGAGCTGCATGGCTCATTCACAGTTTTGCGCTTGCGCAAAACTTAGCATTGAAAAAGCCGGTCCATGGCTGTGCTGGACCGGCAGAGAAGGGAACGTTGCTGGATAGGTTGAGGTGGTTAAGTGGGATTGGTTATTTGGCATGCTGACTGCTTTGGTTGGTTGCCTGGATTGGTACGTTGAATTGAATCGATTAGATAACTAGGTTGAAATAAAAACAGAAAATGCTGGAAATACTCAGCAGGTCAGGCAGCATCTGTGGAGAGAGAAACAGAGTTAACGTTTCAGGTCGATGACCCTTCATCAGAACTGGAAAAAGTTGGAGATGGAACAGGTTTTTAAGCAAGTGTAGGGGCAGGGAAAGGGGGGAGGGGAGGAAAGAACAAAAGGGAAGGTCTGTGATGGGATGGAAGGCAGGAGAGATTAAGAGACAAAAGGGATGATGGTGCAGGCAAAAGGAGATGGTAATGGGACAAGTTAAGAAACAAAAGATGACTCTAGATGAAGTGTAAATGGCAGAATGATCGACAGCTGCCATGTGAGAGAGAGAGAAAAACAAGATAGGGGCAGAGGTTATGGTCTGAAATTGTTGAACTCGATGTTGAGTCCAGAAGGCTGTAAAGTGCCTAATCGAAAGATGAGGTGCTGTTCCTCGAGCTTACGTTGAGCTTCATTGGAACAGTGTAAGAGGCCGAGGACCGAGAGGTCAGAGTGGGAGTGGAGCGGAGAATTAAAGTGACAGGCGACCGGAAGCTCGGGGTCACCCTTACGGACTGAACAGAGGTGTTCCGCAAAGCGGTCACCCAATCTGCGTTTTGGTCTCCCCAATGTAGATAACTAGGTTGATTTGGTTAGATGATTAATTTGTTTGGAGAAAGTTTATCCTACTTCCAAACAATCGTAGATGTGCTCATGCTATATACTGTCGGGTATTGTCATTAATTATTCATTGCATTTGTTTGCAGATACAAGCTCCTGTAAAAGGGCCAAATGGTCGCCCCCGGTTTGAAGAGCTGGAACATCAGTACACCACACTACCAAGGTAAGGCGAGCTGCACCAGTAACATTGTCCTTTTGGTTGTGCAAAGCCACATTATATGTCACAAGAAAGCACGAAGAGTGAAAAAGCCATTTGGTCCATCAAGCCTATTAAAAAGACAATGTACAATTCCACTATAAATAGAGTCTACCTAACCCATTTAGTCTCCCAAACAAGGGGATTGTTAAGAGTTCCTTCTGTTCTCAAAAATAAATCAAACTACTTTGCTAACATTTCATCCTACATGATTCTTCCTTGATCAGTTGCTTTCTTTGGCATGATATTCCCAAGAGCCCAGTGGCTCAGAACCCATTATCTCTGTCCGTACTTACAGTTCTCATCCTGTTCCTAACCAGTTATTTATCCAGCTGTTGATTGATGCAGCGTTAACTGCTCTTGCTGGGAGTCTGCACCCTGTGGTAAACAAATTCCTTCAAATCGCCAGACTTGCCTGAAGCTTGGATGTCATTGCACCACTGCTTTCAGTAACCTCTGACCTGCTATCTCGGTATAATGTGAAATCTGATCTTCTGGTCATCACAACTGACCATAGTAACCTGTCTTAACTAACCAGCTTTTATCACAGCTGAGAAGTTTATCATGTAAATTACAGGGCATTGTATTTTTGGAAAAGTATTTAGCAAGGTCTCATTTTCTTTTGCCAACGAAACCACTTCATTTACATAGGTATAATTATGTTGGTCCATGTGATCTCCTGGACTGGCTTAGATCATCCGAGGGGGTCGGAGAGGAATTTTACAGAGTATTTTTCCCCTTATTAGATATCAGCTGTGGCTCAGTGAGTAGCACTCTTGCCTCTGAGT
Organism: Squalus acanthias; assembly: GCA_030390025.1. Lineage (NCBI taxonomy): Eukaryota > Metazoa > Chordata > Chondrichthyes > Squaliformes > Squalidae > Squalus > Squalus acanthias. The sequence goes on along the minus strand of CM059427.1, from coordinate 105,212,462 downwards.
CAGAAGGTTCTGGGTCCAAGGCCCACTCCAGAGACTTAAGCACATAATCTAGGCTGACACTCCACTGCAGAACTGAGGGAGTGCTGCACTGTCAGATGTGCCGTCTGCCCTCTCAGGTAGACGTTAAAGATCCCGTGGCACTATTTTGAAGAAGAGCAGAGGAGATCTCCTGGTCAATCAACCAACATCATGAAACAGATTTTCTGGTCGTTATCAAATTGCTGTTTGTGGAACCTTGCTGTGCGCAAATTATCTGCTGCATTTCCCACATTACAGCAATGACTACACTTCAAAAGTACTTCATTGGCTGTAAAGCGCTTTGGGACGTTCTGAGCTCGTGAAAGGCGCTATATAAATGCAAGTCTTTTCTTTTCTCTTTCTTTGCTTCTGTCTTTCCTTCTATCTTTCCTTCTTCCTTTCTCACCCACGTGTGAGATTCTGAGTAGCTGAACCTGTAAACAGGGCAATGCTGCACCGTTGAAACCTGGCACAATGAAAACATCCCCAGTAGCATAAAAGGGAAATTAAAGGCCTTTTGAAGACTCCAATAGCAAATTCAATCCAGGCAGTGATCTTAAAAAAAATCAATCCTTTAGTTTATTTCTGCTTTATAATGTTCCAGGGAAATGGAGATCTGAATGGTGCAACACATTAGAATCTTGTTCTTTCTGCTCTTGGACCTGGGTTTGAATCTGTTCCAAACTGATTAGTCAGCAAGTCATTTCTCCTTGACAGCTGTTTAGCCTCCCAAGGGTTTGGGCAGTGTTAACTTGAGTTCCTCGTGGATCTCAGTGCACAGCCTCAAACAGCCCATAATTTGGCACTAATTAGGCAGCTTCCTTCAGAGAGGCCATAAGACTTGCCTGATGTGAGAATATCAAAGTGACACAATATAGAGCGTGATCCTTGGGGTTGGGACAATGGTGCACTGTAGGGACAGTGTAGAAGGAGTTATGCATTTTACATAACCTGTATAAGTCTGTCCAGGGACTGCTCGATGCTATCACAGTCTACAAGGAAGAATGTATTCCATTACTGTCCCCGGCAATCCCTCACCTTCATAAGTACAAACACACACACACAAACTTGTTCCAGCAAATATTATATGACAGGAAATATGTGTTTATTTAATAGCTTGAAAAGGAAATTCTGTGTTCAGTGCATTAGGGCCCAGGTTTGAAAGTTGAGCTCCTTAATCCCAGTTTCACTGTATGGCTTTGTTACATTGAGTAAATCTCAAAGCAGCAGAAGTATTTTCTAACACAGTACGTATTATTGGGATATAGTGTGCCATTGTATATTGGACCTGAGACTTTTGCATGAGTGTCAACACGACATATGCCCTATACCCCTCCCAATGACTTTGAGTGGGTAAATGCACTAGGCCACCCAGACCCCAGGAACATGCAGGGTATGCTGAGCTAAGCCAAGGCCACAGGATGGTCACTACACTTGCCCCAGTATCCCAGGACTATGCAAGGGTGAGGGAGGTGGGGGGAATCCATCCAGAGCCCGGCTCCTGAATGTTATCCAGTGCCCTCTGGTGGAAGTGTATGAATAGATGACGGGTGAGAACTGAATTAGACTTAGCCGTGATGCTATTTCCCCCTCGGCCTCTTCTGCCCCCTCTTCTCATGTTCAGATAGCCACATTGGCATGTCAATATTCTATTCTCTCCTCATCTTATTTTTTATTTTCTCTCCCAGATTTCCACTACCCTTTGTGTGAAGAAGTGCTTCCAGACATCACCCCTGAATGGCCTTCCTCTAATTTTAAGGTTATGCCCCCTTGTTCTGGACTCCCCCACCAGAGGAAATAGTTTCTCTCTACTCTAGAACTCGGAAAATACTGAATGTCAGTCAGCTTTTTCTACTGGAGATGGGGAAACATCTTGACCGAACCTGATCGTGACCTCCCCCTCCCACACACTCCTCATATAGAGTGGATAAAGGGGAACCAGTGGACGTAGTGTATTTAGACTTCCAAAAGGCATTTGACAAGGTGCCACACAAAAGATTATTGCTTAAGGTAAAAAATCACGGGATTGGGGGTAATATTCTGGCATGGATAGAGGATTGGCTATCTAACAGAAAGCAAAGAGTTGGGATAAATGGTTCATTCTCAGACTGGCAATCAGTAACTAGTGGTGTTCCACAGGGGTCAGTGCTGGGTCCCCAACTCTTCACAATCTATATTAACGATTTGGAGGAAGGGACCAAGTGTAACATATCAAAATTTGCAGATGATACAAAGATGGGAGGGAAAGTAGTGAGTGAGGAGGACATAAAAAACCTGCAAGGGGACATAGACAGGCTAAGTAAGTGGGCAGAGATTTGGCAGATGGAATACAACACTGGAAAGTGTGAGGTGATGCACTTTGGCAGGAAAAATCCTAGAGCAATTTATTATCTTAATGGCAAGAAACTGGAGAGTACTGAAGTGCAAAGGGATCTGGGGGTCCTGGTGCACGAAACTCAAAAGGTTAGTATGCAGGTGCAGCAAGTGATTAAGAAGGCAAATGGAATGTTGGCTTTCATTGCTAGGGGGATAGAATATAAAAATAGGGAGGTATTGCTTCAGTTGTACAAGGTATTGGTGAGACCGCACCTGGAATACTGCATACAGTTTTGGTGTCCTTACTTAAGGAAAGACATCCTTGCTCTCGAAGCAGTGCAAAAAAGGTTCACTCGGTTAATCCCGGGGATGAGGGGGTGGTCATATGAGGAGAGGTTGGGTAGATTGGGACTCTACTCATTGGAGTTCAGAAGAATGAGAGGCGATCTTATTGAAACATATAAGATTGTGAAGGGGTTGGATCGGGTGGATGCGGGGAGGATGTTCCCGATGACGGGTGAGACGAGAACTAGGGGACATAGTCTTAGAATAAGGGGCTGCTCTTTCAAAACTGAGATGAGGAGGAACTACTTCACTCAGAGGGTGGTAGGTCCATGGAATATGCTGCCACAAAAAGCTGTAGAAGCTACAACATTAATTAAATTTAAAACAGAAATAGACAGTTTCCTAGAAGTAAAGGGCATTAAGGGTTACGGGGAGCGGGCAGGAATTTGGACATGAGTCTAGGTTCGGATCGGTCATGGCCCTGTGGGTAGTGGAGCGGGCCCAGGGACTGTGTAGCCTGATTCTGCTCCTATTTCGTGTGTGCAATTCTGTTAGATGCAGGAGATGGTTCTGTGATAGATAGTAGATTGGCGGTTAGGATCAGATCAGCCATGATCTTATTGAATGGCGGAGCAGGCTCGAGGGGCCGATTGGCCTACTCCTGCTCCTATTTCTTATGTTCTTATGTTCTTATGTTCATCAGGGTTCACTGGACTGTAGTCGGGAGCAGCCCCTCTCGCTTACTACAGGCAAAGTGATGAAATCTGGGATCTTCCTGGACTGCAATGCTTGGTACCGCACCACTTATTGCTCTAATCCAACAAGGCACCTTTCTTCAACTTTCTAATCGCAACAAGTTATTTTGTAGCATTAGATACAAAGAAAGAAAAAAAAAGGCTTGCTTTTATACAGCAACTTTCATGACCTTTGGACTTACCAAAGCGCTTTACAGCCAATTAAGTAATTTTTGAAGTGTAGTCACTGTTGTAATGTAGGAAACATGGCAGCCAATTTACACACAACAAGCTCCCACAAACCGCAACGTGATGATGTTTTTAGGAGTTGGTTGAGGGATAAATGTTGGCCAGGACACCAGGGAGAACTCCCCTGCTCTTCTTCGAAATAGTGCCATGGGATCTTTTACATCCACCTGAGAGGGCAGACGGGGCCTCGGTTTATCGTTTCATCTGAAGACAGCGCCTCCGACAGTGCAGCACTCCCTCAGTACTGTACTGGAGTGTCAGCCTAAATTTTGTGCTTTGCAGTGGGACTTGAACCCACAACCTTCTGACTCAGAGGTGATGTAGGAAGCAAGCACAGATTGTTGTTTGCATTCCTTTTGTAGGCACCTGCAGTGCAGCAACTTGCAGGCCACTTCATAATGCTCAGCGGCGGCCATTTTGAGGTTTGTGTCCCTGAGCCCCTATTGAACGACGTGGAAGGATGAGTGCATGTAGTGCTGCAAGAGTTGCTGATGGCGCATCCTCAGGAACTGACGACGGCTAGAGTGGATTCCTGTTATTATCATTCTCAAGTCTGCCAGCCAAAAAAAGTTTAAAAAAAAGATAGTTCTCCATTTTCCTACCAAGGTTGAGGGATACCCCCCAATGGCCATTTTAAAGGAGCTCAGTGCCGTGTCTCTGAGTTATTGCGGCGGGGGGACGGGGGGGGGGAGGGAGGAACTCGCAGAGAAGGTAATGTAAATTTCACCTTGAGCACGGCCAAGTGAATTATAATCTGGCGTACCGCTCTCACACTAACCCAAGAAAACAGATGTTTCAAAACTGGGTTGGCTTACCAAAGAAAGTCAGAGGGCTCTAAGCAGGGGAAGGAAGTATGCTTGTTTTTCATGGGGTTACTGAGCTTAGGGGATTTGTGGAGAAATAATGTTAAGCTATGTTACTGTGGAATGCTTATCTCAGGAAATTGTGGCTGAACTTTAAAGACAAAAAACAAACTCTTATCTTAGAAAAAAATGTCTGCTTTAATTCGCTGTTGGTGGTAGAGTCAATGATGTTAAGGATTCAATCACCAAAATCCTCCAAATAAAATTATATGATTTTTTTTTAATGTTTAAAAACAAAAACACATGTTGGCTTGCCGGGGATGCTCGTTCCATGTTGGTGAGCGGCGGGCGAAATCTGCAGCTGTACATGTTCTCACTCTTGCTCGCACAAAAGAAAGAAAAAGCTTGCATTTATATAGCATTTTCATGACCAACGGACATCCCAAAGCGCTTTATAGTCAATGAAGTACTTTTTTTAAGTGTAGCCACTCTTGTAATGTAGGAAACACAGCTGCCAATTTTCGCACAGCAAGCTTCCATAACCAGCAAAGTGATAATCCGGATTTTTTTTTTAGTGATTCAATCTCTGGAGTGGGACTTGAACCCACAACCTTCTGACTCAGAGGCAAAACTGCTGCCATCTGAGCCACGGCTGATTAGATAGACTCACGCTTGTGTTGCGCACTCGAGTTGACCGTGAGATAAAGTGATGGAGAATGCATTCAGATAAAGTTTTGAAAATGCAAAGCATGCGACTCGTTTTAAGGTGCGTATTTGTGCCTCTTAATTCCAATTCTTCAATAAGTACAATAGTACAACGAAAATCCCTGAAATATTTTTATTTAGGAGTATACTTGTTTTTTGCAAACCAGTTTTCTCACTCTTGGGGCAATATCAGATTATTTTATTTGAATTATTGAATTGTACAGTCTGGGAAAAAAAAAAGTATTGCCCTCAACCAGAGCTGAAATTATTCCATTAATGGCAATGATTACAGTAGTTGCGGATAAGCAGTGAGTGTAGATTACTATTCAGTCGAGAAATATTCATTTGGTGCTCCGTTGCCTGTGTCAGTATTGATCCCGGAAGTTGCCATTGATTACCCAGGAGAAACCTAGAAAGCATAACACAGTACAAAAAGAAAGGTAGAGACTTGCATTTCTATAGCGCCTTTCATGACCTCAGGACGTCTCAAAGCACTTCATAGCCAATGAAGTACTTTTGAAGTGTAGTCACTGTTGTAATGTATGAAACACAGCAGCGAATTTATGCACAGAAAGCTCCCACAAACAGCAATGCGATAATAACCAGATAATCTGTTTTAGTGATGTTGGTTGAGGGTTAAATGTTGGCCAGGACACCGGGGAGAACGCCCCTGCTCTTCTTCGAAATAGTGCCATAGAATTGTTTACGTCCACCTGAGAGGGCAGACATGGCCTGGGTTTAACGTCTCATCTGAAAGACGGCACTTCAGATAGTGAAGCACTCCCTCAGTACTGCACTGGAATGTCAGCCTAGATTTTGTGCTCAAGTCTCTGGAGTGGGACTCGGAGGTGAGAGTGCTACCAACTGAGCCACGGCTGGCATATAAGTGCAGTCAAGTTTAAAGTCAAGCACGCACAACATGGAGCATTGGAATCTGAGTACGGTCTTGTGCTGCTAAATCATACTCAGTGAGTCACTGATCTATGCCATGTGGGGAAGGAATGAGGAAGAACATTTATTTGAATATTCCCCCGCCCCCCTTATCACATCCTCAGGACATCCCACAGTGCTTCACAACCAATCGATTACATTTTTTAAGTGCAGTGATTTGTACAGCAAGATCCCACAAACAGTAAATGAGATGAATGACCAGTTACAATCAGCTTTTTTTTGATGGTTTTGGGTGAGGGATGAATGTTGGACGGTAAACCAGAAGAGCACTCTTGCCCTTCTTTGAACGGTGCCATGGGATCTTCTGCGCCCACCGGAACTGGCAGATGACATGTAGTTAACATGTCCTCTGAAAGAACAGCGGCCAGCTGGTAATTCACTGAGAGAGTGAGTCGGACTGATTTACTTGGAGATCTCCAGTGTCCTCTGAATCATTTCAGTGCTAAGCTTTGACAGAAATCCTCTTAATTAACTAACTTTTCCAAGATAAAGTTTCAAACATAACACAGCTGCCCTAATCTGACATTGACTTGTGAGGTGTTTACAGAATTATTTATTTAACATATATACAATCTACAGCTGTGAAAAATTAATTTTATACATAAGGATGTGTCACTCAGCATTGAGACAGGAATTTATTTTAATAATTGAGGATTCCTTTAAGTGGTTAAAGTTGTGATAAAAAACACTCGATAGAGTCAGGTAACGCTGGAGGCTTGGCAGCTTGCACACAGTCGCCCTTGCACATGAAACGTAGCTGCATTTTCTCTCTCTTTTATTATTTTAAAGCTGCATTAAAAAAGAAAGACTTGCATTTATATCGTGCCTTTCACGACCTCAGGACGTCCCAAAGCACTTTACAGCCGATTAAGTACTTTCTGAAGTGTAGTCACTGTTGTAATGTGGGAAGCGCAGCAGCCAACTTGCGCACAGCAAGCTCCCACAAACAGCAACGTGCTAATCACCAGATAATCTGTTTTTTAGTGATGTTGGTTGAGGGACAAATATTGGCCAGGACATTGGGGAGAACTCCCCTGCTCTTCTTCGAAATCGTGCTATGGGGTCGATTACATCCACCTGAGAGGGCCTCAGTTTAATGCCTCATCTGAAAGACGACACCTCCGAGAGTGCAGCGCTCTCTCAGTATTGCACTGGGATGTCAGCCTAGATTGGTTAGGTAACACAATAGGATAGCGCCATAGGCGACTACGGTGTATCTTTACCTCGTGTTTTTTTTTTAACCTTGAGATCACTAAAACGCCTGGAAAATGGGATGTTGGGAAGCGGAAACAGGGGTGTAGCCCGTGCCATTGTTCTATTCCACTGTACATCTCGATAACTTACATGAATGATGGTTAACGTGGAATTCAAACTTCTGTCCGTGAAAGGGACTGTCTATGGGGGATTCATGGGCAGGAGAACTTGGTGTGTGAAACTTTGCAGCTGTTCCACGTGAATTTCTAGATTGTTCCAGCTCATTCAGATGCAGCCACTTGCGTGCCAGAAATTCTTGAGCTGCGGCCCAATCATATTTTACAGGGGACGGTACCCAGACTATGTCACTCTGACGATGCAGAGGATGGACTCTCTTCATCTAGTCCACTGGTCTTCACCAGCTTCAGAAATGAACCAACCTTATTTGCAACCGGTCAGATTTCTGGTTGTAGGGTCTGCTTCTCGTAAATAATCTCATTCAGCTCACCTAACTGAAGTCAATGCCATTTATGCTAAGAACCAAAACCATCTAAATACATCCTTCCTTGAGTAGAAAAGAAACCCAAACCGCATTTTCATTTAGAAACTAGGAACTTGTGGCGGATCGCCACCTAAACGGGCGCAATCTACTTTTCCGTCCGTGGACAATAAATCGGGCACCTTGCCTTTAAGGCGCATGCTGCCTTTAAGGCATGAAAAAAGGAGTGGGCGTCGCTCTCAACCTGTGGGGTTTTGCAGAGAGAAGTTGTAGCAGCCATTTTGCCAAGGAGAATGTAATTAAAAGCCATGTGCTCCACATATTGACTCGGCCTCAATTCGTGCTTCGTGGCAGCCACAATATTGGTGACCCCGACGCTCAGAACGTATTCTGAGCACTGCAATGGCGGACACGAACGCAGTTTCCGTGAAACTGCCGGAGTTTTGGGAAAACCAGCCCGAAGCCTGGTTCCTCCAAGCCGAGTCCCGATTCCGGCTGCGACACATCACCACAGATGGGATGAAGTACGACTACCTCGTCACATCACTCGGTAGCTCCACAGTTACGAAGGTCTGGACAGCGCTGCAGAACCCACCAGAGAAGGGCAAGTATGCACATCTTAAGGCCGCGCTCCTTAAAAAATTTACGGCCTCGACATACCAGCGAAACTGCCACCTCCTCGACCTTCCAGGCCTCGGTGATGCCTCACCGTCAGACCTCCTCTCCCACATGCTCTCCCTCACCGACGAGAGCCCACCCGGATCCCTCTTCCGCACGCTGTTCATCCGCCAGCTACCTCTCAGCAACCGCCCAGCAATCGTGGCGTCCGGCCTCACGGACCTGGAAGCCCTGACCGATGAGGCCGACAAGCTGCTGTCCGCTCACTCCAGCCGCAACGTCACTCCGGACCTGGCAGCCACTTCCTGGGCGCGCACCTCACCGGCCACCACGCGGCCGCAAGGCCCAGCCACCGGGCTCACTGGGCCTTCGCGCCCCACTAACCCGGGCCACTGTTACTACCACGCACGGTTCAGCGCCAGGGCACAACGGTGCACACCTCCCTGCTCTTTCAAGTCCGCCCCCGTGCCAGCCCCCGCGATGGCTGTGGGCCACGGATGTCATGGATGACAAAACCGGCTGCCGGTTCCTGTGCGACACTGGAGCTCAGCACAGCATCATCCCGGCCTCCGCCCTCGACATCCAAAAGGGCAAACGAGGACCGGCGCTGGCTGCTGCTAACGGCTCGGACATCCGGACGTACGGCACCCGCACAGTCACCCTCGACCTCGCTGGTCGCCGCTACCGATGGGAGTTCATTACTGCCAAGGTGCTCTCCCCTCTCATCGGCGCAGATTTCCTGTGCGCCCATGACCTACTGGTAGACATCTCTCGACACCGCCTCGTGGACATGAACACCATGTCCCCCATCCTGGGCGCCATGGTCCCCCGTCAACCCGCCGACATGGCGTCACAGTGCCACGCCCGGGCCACGGATGACTACTCGGCACTCCTGGCCGAATTCCCGGCCCTTACCAATCCGACCTTCTCCGCGGAGGCCGCCAAACACGGGTTGGAACACTTCATCCCCACCACAGGCCCCCCAGTGTACGCCCACGCCCGCAGGCTGGACCCGGCCAAACTGGAGATCGCGCGGACTGAGTTTGCCACCATGGAACAGCTCGGCATCATCCGCCGCTCCAACAGTCCCTGGGCCTCCCCACTCCACATCGCCCCCAAACCAGGCGGGGGTTGGCGCCCCTGCGGGGTTTACCGCCGCCTCAACGACGCCACCACCCCTGATCGGTACCCCGTGCCGCACATCCAGGACTTCTCGGCTAGACTGGCCGGCCGCTCAGTCTTTTCCAAGGTCGACCTGGTGCGCGGCTACCACCAAGTCCCCGTCCACCCCGCGGACGTCCCCAAGACGGCCGTAATCACCCCCTTCGGCCTTTTCGAGTTCCTGCGGATGCCCTTCGGCCTCAAAAACGCGGCCCAGGCATTCCAACGGCTCATGGACTCAGTCCTTTGGGACCTGAAGTTCCTGTTCGTCTACCTGGACGACATCCTGGTAGCCAGTTCCTCCAAGCAGGAACACCTCGAACACCTTCGCATCCTGTTCGGGCGCCTCAGCGACCACGGACTCATCCTCAGCCCAGCCAAATGCCAGTTCGGCCTGGACAAGATCGACTTCCTCGGCCACCACATCACCCATGCTGGGGCCATTCCCCTGCCCACCAAGGTGCAGGCCGTCCAACAATTTCCCCGCCCTACCACCATCAAAGGCCTCCAGGAGTTCCTCGGGATGGTGAATTTCTACAATCGCTTCATCCCCAAAGCGGCGTCCCTCATGAGGCCCCTGTATGAAGCCCTCCGGGGCAGGAGCGGCAAGATGGCGGTCGAATGGACGGCAGATGCGTCAGCCGCCTTCGACTCCACCAAGAATGCGCTCGCCAACGCCACCCTGCTAGCGCACCCACGGCCCAATGCCAGGGTAGCGCTCACCACGGAGTCGGCGCCGTGTATGAGCAGTGGGTTGACGGCGCCTGGCAACCACTTGCCTTCTTCAGCCGCCAACTACGCCCCCCGGAGGTCAAGTACAGCACCTTCGACCGCGAGCTCCTCGCGCTGTTCCTGGCGGTCCGCCATTTTCGTTTTTTGCTGGAGGGCCACCCCTTCACTGCGTTTGTCGACCACAAACCCCTGACATTCACAATGGCAAAGTCAACCGACCCCTGGTCCGCCAGGCAGCAGCGCCAGCTCGCGGCAGTGTCCGAGTTCACCACGGACATCCAACACGTCTCCGGCTGAGACAATGTGGTAGCTGACTGCCTCTCCCGCCCCGCCATCCGCGCCGCACACCTGGCAGTCGACTACGCTCAACTCGCAGCAGACCAGATCACCGACCCTGATCTGCTCTCCGCACCTATCAACCTACCAGGGCTACGCCTGGCCGACGTCGCCTGTGGCCCGAGCGCAGTCACGGTCAAGTGCGACATATCCCTATGTCAACCTCGGCCCGTCGTCCCAGAGTCCTGGTGCCGCCGGGTATTCGAGATTCTCCACAACCTCTCCCACCCCGGCGCCCGCGCATCCATCAAATTGGTAGCCAACCGCTTTGTCTGGCGCGGCCTTCGCAAGGATGTGCGTACTTGGGCCAACTCCTGCCTAGCCTGCCAGCGGGCCAAGGTGCAGCAACACACGAAAGCATCCCTCGAGGAGTTTACCGTCCCTTCGCGTAGATTCGACCACATCCACGTGGACATCGTTGGGCCCCTGCCGCCGTCGCAAGGCCACACGCTCTGGCCCGAGGCAATTCCACTGACCTCTACCACCACCGCCGACATCGCCAGAGCCTTCGTCAGCACCTGGGTCGCACGGTTCGGCGTCCCCTCCGACATGACGTCAGACAGAGGTCCGCAATTTACCTCTGAACTCTGGACCGCCGTCGCACGCAATCTCGGGGTGACCATTCACCGCACCACAGCGTACCACCCCCAAGCCAACGGACTGTGTGAGCGGTTCCACAGATCCTTGAAGGCATCTCTTCGAGCCAGCCTCCAGGACGACGCCTGGACCGACCGACTCCCGTGGGTCCTCCTCGGCCTGCGCACCGCGGTTAAAGAAGACCTCCACGCATCGGCAGCAGCGCTCGTGTACGGTCAGCCGCTGCGCGTACCCGGCGAGTTCCTGCCCACCGCCACGACACCCTGGTCAGCCGACCAGCAACGCCACGACTTCGCCTCACCGGCGCTACAGTTCGCCCCGGTGCCCATTGCCCGACACGGCGAATCCACCTCACACGTCCCACTAAGCCTGCACCAGGCACGGTTCGTCTTCGTCCGGCACGACGCCCACCGCGGACCCCTTCAACCCCCGTACGACGGGCCCTACAAGGTGCTACAGGCTAGGGACAAATTTTTCACCCTGCAAGTGGGCGACAGGACCGAAAAAGTGTCGGTTGACCGACTCAAGCCAGCACACTTGGAGCCCGGTGAGCAGGTCCCTGTAGCTCATCCACCGCCACGCAGCCGACCTGCCCTCAAGCCAGTTCACCCGGCTGCTCCACGCCCGGCCGTTCCACGTCCACCGGCGTCCTACAAGAGCCGCTCCGGCCGGCCCATCAGACCGCCGCACCATCTCGTCCACACCTCCTAAGCGGGAGCTGTGTGGCGGATCGCCACCTAAACGGGCGCAATCCACTTTTCCGTCCGTGGACAATAAATCGGGCACCTTGCCTTTAAGGCGCATGCTGCCTTTAAGGCATGAAAAAAGGAGTGGGCGTCGCTCTCAACCTGTGGGGTTTTGCAGAGAGAAGTTGTAGCAGCCATTTTGCCAAGGAGAATGTAATTAAAAGCCATGCGCTTCACATATTGACTCGGCCTCAATTCGTGCTTCGCGGCAGCCACAATAAACTGAAATATCCAACCGAATTTTAGTTAGAAACTGTGAAACCCAAACCAAATTTCTATTGTACTTACTTCTATTAATAGAATTTTTTTAGTTAGTTTTTTTCTCTCCTTGGTGAATACATATTTTGCCCAGGTTACATTACAATTCATGAAGTTTCATTGCATATCTCCTTTTGCCATGTTACAGCCAGTAACAATAACCACGCAGGTCTCCCAATCGATCTGGAATGGCCCTACATCACATGTTGGCTTCTGACTTCCCGTATTGCAGGCTAACCTCCCAAGTCAAGGCGTCTGTTGCCCTGTCTAAAGCAGTGCGGTCGAGGTGATTGCTCATTTGAACCCTCTGTAAACTTGAGCTCATCCAAAACCCTACTGCCTCTATCTTAACTCGTACCAAGTCCCGCTCACCCGTTCACCCCGTGCTTGCTGACCTACATTGGCTCCCGGTCCAGTAATGCCTCAGATTTAAAATTCTAATCCTGGTTATCAAATCCCTCCATGGCCTCGCTCCTCCAGCCCTACAGACCTCCGATATATCTGCACTCCTCCAATTCTGGCCTCTCGTGCAGCGCTGATTTTCATCGCTCCTCCAGTGGTGGCCGTGCCTTCAGCTGCCTAGGCCCTAAGCTCTGGAATTCACTCCCTAAACCTCTCCACCTCTCTCTCCTCCTTTCAAGGCCCTCCTTAAAAACTGCAACTTTGACCAAGCTTTTGGTCACCTGTCCTAATATCTCCTTATGTGGCTTTGTGTCATATTGTCTGATAATGCTCCTGTGAAGCTTCTTGGGACGTTTTACCACGTTAAAAGCACCTTATAAATACAAGTTGTTGTTGTTGTATGAGACCCATTTGCCAAGTGACTCGAAACCATCTTATGGTACAATTGAAATTATCCAACAAAACTCTCCGAGATCCTTTTGATTGCTCAGCAAGTAAATGCTCCATGTGAGATGGTACTCCCTTGGAGATCAGGATGCTCCGTGCTGAGGCAGCTGATCTCTGACATGGCAGTGACAGAGATGCCAAAGTGGGTTTTGGTGCCCCTGGGCTAGGTAGGGGGGAAACACATAATCCAAATGTTTGATCCTGTTTGCTATCCAGTGTCCCGTACAAGAAAAGTAAACATGTGTTGACATTGTGTATAAGACGGGATTGGGGTCCACTGTGATGCTTCCCCTGGTGGAACAGCTTGCTGACAGTCGTCCTCCAGGCTCACCCACAAGGAATGGCCACTTGAATGAGGTGCCACTGAAACGCCAGTAACTGCACCCCAGTGCCTCCTAATACTGTCTCTGTGGCTTGCTGATCAGTGAATGAAACCAGACAGTCACTGATGTCCATGGAACCTGTATCCATTGAGAGTCATTGGGCCGGAATTTGCTGTGGGTATTAATAGCAAACTAACAGCGTTTGGCATTATTACCCCTTTAAAACTGACCGCAACTTCAGGATGTAGCACATGCACATCTAAATGCGGAAATCCTGAAGTTGCGTCAGTCATTCACTGCTCCGACACTGGCTGTTCTGTGCTCACCGTTCCCCCCCAATAGCTGGCAATTAGTGAAACTGATGAAAACTTGGGTTTTCCACAGTAATATATGGGAATAGGCTCTCTAAGTATTTTAACAATTCTCCTTTGAATGTTAGGCCTTGTTGGATTAGGTATATCTGGGGTTTTAACAGCGTATTGACTGCTCAACAAACGTTATGACCCTGAAAAACTCATTTTAATTTTGTGGAGTGGCAAATTTATGATTTAAAAATTACAATTTTTAAGAAACTTTAAAAAGTATATTTTTTTAAAAGTTTGTTCATGATATTTCAGGTTCTACCTTATCCCCATGTGAGAGTCCCGATCTTTCTTTTGCTCTCTAACATTTTTTAAAAGTCAGGATAAAAGCAGCTTCTCATTTCCTGCTTCCCTGTCTGAGATTTCTGCAATGTGATTGGCTGCTTAGACAGTTTGTTGACATCACAGCAGATGGCATTAGGGAATCCCCACTATACTGCACTGAAATCACTTGCATGTCAAAAAAGGCAAACTTCTCACCACAGAGATCGCAAGATCTTTGTGGGAAGCTTTCTTCGGGGGCAGTGACGAATGCTTTTGTCTTCACGGGAGCAGGGGATAATATATGGGAAGAGGGTTTCTGTAAGTATTTTTAAAAATCAGCACTATCGAACACAGACACCAAATCACTAAATCTTTACTCTGTTTAGTTATGGCAATGTGTTGCTTAAAATATAGACCCAGCAATTAAAAAGAAAGACTTGCATTTCTATAGCGCCGCTCACAACCTCAGGATGTCCCAAAGTGCTTTACAGCTAATTAAGTATTTTTGAAGTGTAATCACTGTTGTAATGTAGGAAACACGGCAGCCAACTTGCGCACAGCAAGGTCCCACAAACAGCAACGTGCTAATCACCGGATAATGTTTTTTAGTGATGTTGGTTGAGGGACAAATATTGGCCAGGACATCGGGGGGAGAACTCCATTGCTGTTCTTCGAAATAGTGCTGCGGGATCTTTTGCGTCCACCTCGGTTTAACGTCTCATCCGAAAGACGGCACCTCTGACAGTGCAGCATTCCCTCAGTACTGCACTGGAGTGTCGGCCCAGATGTTTTACTAGTATTTAAAGTGGAGAGAAATTATTTTTGTTTCTCACAGAAGTGAACTAGGTTCTCAGCCCCATGGAGTCCAAGAATGGGACACAACTTCTGACCTGGTTCTTCCCCTCAGCAGACAGGCTTGTCCTCGCTCCGAAACAAAGATCGAGTTTGTGGACCTTTTTATGCCAACCCTGGCACCTGATGGATTCACGTCATCAACAACAAATCTCCTTTCTCCCTCATGCAACTGCAAAATGTTGGATTGGAATTAATTTTAATGTAGGACAGGATTGTAGTTGGAGTTGGTCATGCAATCCAAAACTTGGCCGGTTGATCAGGTTGGATTTGGATGAGTGTAGAAATGCACAGTTCCCAGGGCCAGCTGAAATAACATTTAATAGAATTTCAATAACCTTTCATCTAAAAGTGCTTCATAGGATATGGATGGGAGGATGTTGATGGACTGCAGACAAGTGCTTCACTGCCTGCTATCTGACAAACATGTTGGAGGTTGGGATTTAGTAACTAAGAACCACATCGAGAAAAGAGTCTGTCAAAGGTAAACAAGTATAGTAGCAGCAAAGAATGTTTGGGGAAGAGAAGGATGGGTGAAGCCTCCAGGGTAGAAGAGCACACAATGTGGACCAATGTCGAGCACTGTCTGGACACACACTTTGGACCAGTGTCGGGCACTGTCTGGACACAATGTGGACCAGTATCGAGCACTGTCTGGACACACACTGTGGACCAGTGTCGGGCACTGTCTGGACACACACTGTGGACCAGTGTCGGGCACTGTCTGGACACAATGTGGACCAGTGTTGGGCACTGTCTGGGACACAATGTGGACCAGTGTCGGGCACTGTCTGGACACACACTGTGGACCAGTATCGAGCACTGTCTGGACACACACTGTGGACCAGTGTCGGGCACTGTCTGGACACACAATGTGGACCAGTGTCGGGCACTGTCTGGGACACAATGTGGACCAGTGTCGGGCACTGTCTGGGACACACACTGTGGACCAGTGTCGAGCACTGTCTGGGACACACACTGTGGACCAGTGTCGGGCACTGTCTGGACACAATGTGGACCAGTGTCGAGCACTGTCTGGGACACACAATGTGGACCAGTGTCGAGCACTGTCTGGGACACACACTGTGGACCAGTGTCGAGCACTGTCTGGGACACACACTGTGGACCAGTGTCGAGCACTGTCTGGACACACACTGTGGACCAGTGTCGAGCACTGTCTGGACACACACTGTGGACCAGTGTCGAGCACTGTCTGGACACACACTGTGGACCAGTGTCGAGCACTGTCGTGTCATATACAGCAGCAAATAGCGTTGAGCACTCCTTCTAGCACAGATCGGTGATGTGCTCCAAGGCTTGTGCTGATCCTTTGTCCCTGGGAATTGGATGGAGGGCATTCCGACGTTACTTCACTCGCAACCTTTAATAGAGATCAGAGGAAGAGGCGTGGGAGTTTGTCATTTTGGGGATTTGAACCAGGTGGAAGGACTGTGTGTTAAGTCTATGCACCACCAGTTGCATATCAGTCTGGGCTTAATTCAAACCCAGATCCGAGAGGTAACAAGCCAGTATCCTGCACTGCCCCACAGATAGCCGGGAGTTTCCAACCCGAACTGCAGATCCTTCACCTGCAGCAACAATGAGAGCGATTCTCTTCCTAGAGGTTTATGATGTTCACTGATTGCACTCATTATTAGCCAGCACTGACCACTCTCAGATCATGTAGTGCCCAGCACTGACCACTCTCAGACTGACCACTCTCAGATCATGTAGTGCCCAGCACTGACCACTCTCAGATCATGTAGTGTCCAGCAATGACCACTCTCAGATCATGTAGTGCCCAGCACTGACCACTCTCAGATCATGTAGTGACCAGCACTGACCAGTCTCAGATCATGTAGTGTCCAGCACTGACCACTCTCAGATCATGTAGTGTCCACACTGACCACTCTCAGATCATGTAGTGTCCAGCACTGACCACTCTCAGATCATGTAGTGTCCAGCACTGACCACTCTCAGATCATGTAGTGTCCAGCACTGACCACTCTCAGATCATGTAGTGTCCAGCACTGACCAGTCTCAGATCATGTAGTGTCCAGCACTGACCACTCTCAGATCATGTAGTGCCCAGCACTGACCACTCTCAGATCATGTAGTGCCCAGCACTGACCACTCTCAGATCATGTAGTGTCCAGCACTGACCACTCTCAGATCATGTAGTGTCCAGCACTGACCAGTCTCAGATCATGTAGTGTCCAGCACTGACCACTCTCAGATCATGTAGTGTCCAGCACTGACCACTCTCAGATCATGTAGTGCCCAGCACTGACCACTCTCAGATCATGTAGTGTCCAGCACTGACCACTCTCAGATCATGTAGTGTCCAGCACTGACCACTCTCAGATCATGTAGTGTCCAGCACTGACCACTCTCAGATCATGTAGTGTCCAGCACTGACCACTCTCAGATCATGTAGTGCCCAGCACTGACCACTCTCAGATCATGTAGTGCCCAGCACTGACCACTCTCAGATCATGTAGTGCCCAGCACTGACCACTCTCAGATCATGTAGTGACCAGCACTGACCAGTCTCAGATCATGTAGTGTCCAGCACTGACCACTCTCAGATCATGTAGTGTTCAGCACTGACCACTCTCAGATCATGTAGTGTCCAGCACTGACCACTCTCAGATCATGTAGTGCCCAGCACTGACCAGTCTCAGATCATGTAGTGACCAGCACTGACCAGTCTCAGATCATGTAGTGTCCAGCACTGACCACTCTCAGATCATGTAGTGTTCAGCACTGACCACTCTCAGATCATGTAGTGTCCAGCACTGACCACTCTCAGATCATGTCGTGACCAGCACTGACCAGTCTCAGATGTAGCGTGCATCATTAAGCAACATCAAGCACGCACCTTGCCTGTCTTGAAAACTAAACGCTTATTGTGTGCACGTTACAGGTGGAAAATAAAAGGTGGTGACCAGTAGCAAGAGAATGCTAAAATACTTTGTTGTAAACCTTTGGTTAGCAATGCAAATAAAGCATGTTTACCTCTAACAAACCCTTGAGGGTAGGGGAGTCAGTCAGTGGCTGGTCAATGCAGTCACACATTGTTTAATTTTCTCTTTTATAAAATTGACTTAAAATAATGAGATCATTGAGAGACGGCTGATAACTGTGAAAGAGAAAGCTCTGCATGTGAATGGTCTGTCTTGAACCGTCTGTCTTGTTTTAACAAAAGAGTTCCTGTCTTTCTAACAGACGTTTGAGGATCTGTTATCGGGCAGAAACGTCACATGATGAGTGCGTATAGGTCAAAGAATAATGCCACCGCTTTTCCATTTTTGTTTGCTTCTTAATTTTATTAATTGAAAAATTTGGTGCGTTGTCAAGATAATAGGGGTCAAGAACTCATCAGAAAGCAGAAGAGACAGCAATGCCGTCTGATGAGATGCTTTATACTGAGGTTCAGTAATGGAGACTTTTAATTCATGCAGCAAAACAACATATGGTTACTTTTATACTAGGAGAAAAAGAAAGACTTGCATTTCTATCGCGCCTTTCACGACCTCAGGACGTCCCAAAGTGCTTTACAGCCAATTAAGTACTTTTAAAGTGTCGTCATTGTTGTAATGTAGGAAACACGGCAAGCAATTTGCGCACTGTAAGGTCCCACAACTGCAATATGATAACCAAATAATCTGTTTTAGCGATGTTGGTTGAGAGGTAAATATTGGCCAGGACACCGAGGAGAACTCCCCAGTCTTCTTCAAAATAGTGTAAAGGGATCTTTTACCTCCATCTGAGAGGGCAGACGTGGCCTCGGTTTAGCGTCTCATCTGAAAAACGGCATCTCCGACAGTGCAGCACCCCCTCAGTACTGTACTGAAGTGCCAGCCTGGATTACGTGCGCAGATCTCTAGATTGAGACTTGAACCCACAATCTTCAGTGGTGAGAGTGATGCCCACTGAGCCACGGCTGACACATGAGTTCACAAAGCACTTGTACGATAATATCTCCAACAGTAATTTCGACCTTCTTAAATGTCAAATGCAGGAACTATCTGTGATATATCTCAGGGTTTGTACTGAACAGTGCTCCACCCCTTCCCCTCTCGAATTATCAAGTCCTACCGCTACCTACTGCTCTAACCCTCCGAGATCTCTGCGCTACTCCAATTCTGGCCTCGTATGCATATTAGATCTTCTTCACCCCACTATGGGCGGCTGTGCTTTTAACTGTCTTGGCCCTAAGCTCTGGAATTCCCTCCCTAAACCTCTCCGCCTCACCACACCCCGCTCTCCTTCTTTAAGATGCGGAGATGCCGGCGTTGGACTGGGGTGGACAAAAATGAGAAGTCGCACAACACCAGGTTATAGTCCAACAGATTTATTTAAAATTACAAGCTTTCGGAGCTATCGCCCCTTCCTCAGGTAGAGTTACAATGAGTGAATCTACAAAAGTTCACAGAATATAAACACAGAAACTGCAGAGATACAATCTTTGATGTAAGGACATCAAAGACACACCAAGAGCACAGCCAAGACAATGGCCCAGAAATTAAACAGTGAGTGTTCATGCGGGGGTAAGGCTTCCCCGCGATATCTCACTCCGCGCCTACCTTTTTCCTCCGGGCCCACACGAACTTTAGTTTCAAGGCTGCAGCTGTGCAGTGCTTGCGTGACCCAGAGACGCAATTAGTTCGTGCGAGCTCTGGGATCACGTGATTCAGTTAGAGCCAATGGCAGCACACCATCTTTCATTCATAGTTTTGACAGGAAGACCTGTCAAAGCTATGAATATTATACCCCCCCAAAAGAACAGCTAAACCTCAATTAAATAAAAAAAAAAGCCATCACATTAATAAAATAAGTATAGTTAAATAAATTAACCACTTTAAAAAAAAAATTAAATTTTTGAAAAAATTTAAAATCTTTTTAAAAGTTATAAAAATAAACTTACCTTTCTTTAAAGTCTCTAAAAAAGATAAACCTGTTGAAAAAAATTTAAAATAATACTTAATTAACTACTTACCTTGTTAAAAGAGGGTCTTACGCCTCCTTTCTTTATGTGTAAAATCTTCCATGCTTACCTGCGCGTTCAAAGCACTAAGTGCACTGCGTGCGCGCAGCCTGTAGCGCACACGCGGTTCACTTAGGAACCGCCCCCTTTTGAATTCATGAAGTGCCGGTTTCCCGCGCATGCGCAGTGCATGCTGGAAACCGGCAATTGGAGACCTAAAACGCGAGAGTACACAGTGCGTACTCTCGCGTATTAGGTCTAATTTTCGGGCCATTGAGATGTGTCCCAGGGGGTCCAACGTGTCAAATCCTGCTGTCTGCAGTGTTTTTTTTTATTTTTGGGTTTGTTTTTTGTGTTTGTTTTTTTTGTGTTTGTTTTTTAAAAACTGGAAAGACAGACAACGATGTCAAGTCACGTTCTGTAGCGTGACATGAACCCGATATCCCTATTGAGGCCGTCCTCATGAGTGCGGAACTTGGCTCCTTCTTTAAGACGCCCGTTCAGTCCGTAAGGGGGACCCCGAGCTCCCGGTGGCCTGTCACTTTAATTCTCCGCTCCACTCCCACTCTGACCTCACCGTCCTCGGCCTATTACACTGTTCCACGGAAGCGCAGTGTAAGCTCGAGGAACAGCACCTCATCTTTCGTTTAGGCACCCTACAACCCTCTGGACTCAACATCGAGTTCAACAATTTTAGATCATAACCTCGGCCCCTATCACATTTATATTTTATTTTTTCATCCACCCTTTTGTTTGGCCCCCTCTTTTTTTATCATCCCAGAAGCTGGCAGCTGTCCTTCATTCTGCCAGTGCATTTCACACTTCTTTTAGCCTCAACCTGTTACATCAACACCTCCTTGCCTTGATTATCTCTCAATGTCTCTTAATCTCTCCTTTTGTTCTTTCATCCCCTCCCCCTTTTCCCAGCTTTATCCTTGCTTTAAATCTATTTCATTTCCTGCTTTTTTCCAGTTCTGACGAAAGGTCTTCGACCTGAAACGTTAACTCTGTTTCTCTCTCCACGGATGCTGCCTGGCCTGCTGAGTTTTTCCAGCGTTTTCTGTTGTTATTTCGGATTTCCAGCATCCGCAGTATTTTGCTATCGCCCCTTAAAACCTACCTCTTTGACTAAGCTTTTAGTCACCTGCCCTAATTTCGCCTTACGTGGCTCGATATCAAATTTTGTTTGATAACGCTCCTGTGAAATGTCTTGGGATGTTTTACTATGTTAACGGCGCTATATAAATACAAGTTGTTGTTGTATAAGAATGACTGCAGGCACCTCTGATTCCAGAGCTTTCTATCCTTTAATACGCAAAACACTTGCCCCTTAGGCTGTCTACATTCACAGTTACCTTCTCTTTTAACAATCTTTGATGGTCAGTAAGAAAGAAAGGCTAAACACTGGACAAATTCCATCTGGGGCCATTGATGGAACCGAGGACTTTATTTTGGTCCTCTTTCTGCCTGAAGCTTTGAACCCTGATCCCTCAGAGACGGAAGGGCAGTGGCTGAGAATAGTATCTTTGCCAGCTGCACCGTCCTGTCACATCCCTGAAGACCGGCCTGTCGTGATGGCAGCGAAATCCTAGCAACACAGCTCCTCAGCCATCAGTCTACAGTGATGCTTGGTGCCATAGTAACGGGAACGCAGCTCATCCTGTGTATGAGGACTATTTCATCAACGCAGCGTTCAGCCTGGATCCTCTCCCCAGAGTAGACCCAAAGCTTGAAAGGCCAGCAGCCAGTCTGTCTTTTTAAACCTGCGTGCCCGAGTAGAAGATAAGCCCAACACACCAATAAATGTATATTCATTTCTCTAATGCAGACTGGCAATGTTACAAATGTCATTCATATTTCTGTAGTTGCCACATAATACTGGCATAGTGGTATCATTTAATATTAAATATGTATATGTGTATATATAGTGCTTTGGGGCATCCTGAGATTGTGAAAGGTGCTATATCATAGAATCATTGAATCTTACAGCACAGAAGGAGGCCATTCGGCCTTTCGTGCCTGTGCCGGCTCTTTGAAAGAGATGTCTAATTTAGTCCCACACCCCATATTTTTCCCCATAACCCTCTTCAAATACATGTCCAATTGTCTTTTGAAAGTTCCTATGGAATTTGCTTCCACCACCCTTTCAGGTAGTGCGTTCCAGATCTTAGCAACCCTCTGTGTGGAAATAAAATTCTCCTCATTTCCTCTCCAGTTCTTTTGCCAATTATTTTAAATTCTGTCCTCTGGTTACCAACCCACTTGCCAGAGGAAACCATATTTCCCTACTTGCTCTATCAAAACCCCTCATTATTTTGAATGCTTCTGATTAGGTTTCCCTTTAACCTTCTCTGCTCTAAGGAGAACAATCCCAGCTTCTCCAATCTATCCGCATAACTGAAGTCCCTCATCCCTGGTATCATCCTGGTAAACCTCTTCTGTACCCTCTCCAAGGCTTTGTCATCCATCCTAAAGTGTGGTGCCCAGATTGGACACAATACTCCAGCTGAGGCCTAACCAAAGATTTGTAAAGGTTTAGCATGACTTCCTTTTTTGTATTCAAAGCCCCTATTTACAAAGCCAAGTATCCCATACACTTTCTTAACTGCCTTATCAACTTGCCCTACCACCTTCAAAGATTTGTGAATATGCACCCCCAGGTCCCTTTGCTCTTGCACCCCCTCAAAATCGTACCATTTAGATTATACGGCCTCTCCATGTTGTTCCTCCCAAAGTGTATCACTTCATCCTGATCCGCATTAAATTGCATCTGCCAAGTGTCTGCCCATTTCACCAGTCTGTCAATGTCCTCCTAAGTCTACTACTATACTCCTCACTATTTACTACGTTGCCAAGTTTTGTATCATCCACAAACTTGAAAATTGTACTCCCTATACCTAAGTCCAGGTCATTTTATATATAACAAGAAAAGCAATGGTCCTAATACCGATCCCTGGGGGTCCCCACTGCATACTTCTCTCCAGTCAGAAAAACTTAATTTACCACTGCTCTGTCTCCTATCCCTTAGCCAATTACGTACCCAAGTTACCACCGTCCCTTTATCCCTTTAATACCACGTGCTATTTTCCGAGTAAGTCTGTTATGAGATACTTTATCAATGCCTTTTGAAAGTCCATATATATAACATCTGCTGCATTACCTTCATTGACCCTCTCTGTTATTTCCTCAGAGAGCTCAATCAAGTTAGCCAAACACAATTTGCCTTTAACAAATCCGTGCTGGCTGTCCCTTATTAACTCATGCTTCTCCAAGTGAGAATTCATTTAGTCCTCGACAACAGTCTCTAGTAGTTTTCCCATCACTGACATTAGACTGATTGGCCTGTAGTTATCAGGATTATCCTTTTTTTTTTGAATAGGGGTGTAATATTTGCAGTCCTCTAGGACCACTCCCATATCCAAATGGATTGAAAGGTTGTGGCCAGAGTTTCTGCTATCCACCCTAGCTTCCCTTAGCAACCTAAGAATGCATCCCATCTGGACCGGGTGACTTGTTAACTTTGAGTGCTGCCAACCTATTTTGTTCTTCTTTTCTATCAATTTTTATCCTATCCAATATCTCTACTCCCTCCTCCTCTGCTGTGATATTAATTTCATCCACTTTTGTGAAAACAAATGCAAAGCACTCATTCAGTACCTCAGTCATGCCCTCTGCCTCCACAAGAAGATTTCCTTCTTTGTCCCTAATCAGCCCCACCATTCCTTTAACTATCCTTTTACTTTTTATATGTTGATAAAAGATTTTTGGGTTCCCTGTTATGTTACCCACTAAACTTTCGTCATACTCTCTCTTTGCCCTTCTTATATCCTTTTTGAATTTCCCGCTGCACTCTCTGTATTCTGCCTGGTTTACGATTGTATTCTGTACCTGACATTTGTCATAAACTTTCTTTTCTGTTTTGTTTTAACCTCTTTTTTCCTTTGACATCCAGGGAGCTCTAGCTTTGGATGCCCAATCTCTCTTCCTATTGGGAATATGCTTGGTTTGTACCTGAACTACCTTCGCCTTGAAGGCCTGCCATTGCTCATTTACTGTTTTCCTGGCCAATCTTTGTTTCCAGTCCGCCTGTGCTAGATCCTTTCTCAAATCACTGAAACTGGCTCTCTTCCAGTTGGGTATTTTCACCTTTGATTTTTCTTTCACCCTTTCCGCTACTACTTTAAGCCTAATTATATTATGATCACTATTACCCAGATGTTCTCCCACTGAAACACACTCCACTTGCCCTACTTCATTCCCCAGAACTAGATCCAGCACCCCTCCCTTTCTTGTTGGGCAGGAAACATATTGATTAAGGAAGTTCTCCTGTACACATTTTAGGAATTCTTCACCCTCCTTGCCCTTTACTCTTTTTTCCCGGTCTATAGTAGGGTAATTGAAATCCCCTATAAGCACTGCGCTATTATTTTTACATTTCTCTGAAATTTGCCTACAGATTTGCTCCTCTATCTCCTTCTCATGAGGGTCTATAGTAAACACCCAGCAATGTAATAGCTCCTTTTCTGTTCCATAACTTTAACCAAATAGATTCAGTCTTTGAACCCTCTAGTATATCGTCCTTCCGTAGTACTGCAATATTATCCTTGATCAATACTACCACACCCCCTGCTTTCTTTTTTCCTTCCCTCTCCCTCCTGAATACATTGTAGCCAAGAATGTTTAGTTCCCACTCCTGCCCATGTTTAAGCCTGGTCTCCGTTACAGCCACTATATCATAACCCCATGTGACAACTTGTACCTGCAGGTCACAACCTTATTTGTAACACATCTCACATTATCACACGTGCATTCCAACACCATGCTAGTCAGCTTTTCCTCCATCTAATTCTTGCTCTTTCTACACTATTCTTTGTTCTGTTGCTGTTTGTCCCTCCTAGTTTTCTATGCACCTTGTCTCCTCTCTGTTGCTATGTCCTGGTGCCCATCCCCCTGCCAAATTAGTTTAAACCCTGCCCCACAGCACTAGTTAACCTCCCCGTGAGGACATTGGTCCCAGCCCTGTTCAGGTGCAACCCGCCCGGCTTGTACAGGTCCCTCCTGCCCCAGAACTGGTCCCAATGCCCCAGGAATCTGAAGCCTTCCCTCCTGCACCACTTCTCCAGCCACGCATTTACCTGCACTATCTTCTTGTTTCTGTTCTCACTAGCACGTGGCACTGGGAGTAATCTAGAGATTACCACCTTTTGAGGTCCTGTTCTTTAATCTTTTTCCTAGATCCTGAAACTCTGCCTGTAGGACCTCAACCCTGTTCCTACCTATGTCATTGGTTCCAAAATGGACCACGACTTCTGGCTGTTCCCCTTCCCCTCACAGAATGTCCTGCAACAGTTCAGTGATATCCTTTACCCTGGCACCAGGGAGGCAACATACCATTCGGGACTCGCGACTGCGGTTGCAGAAACGTCTATCTATCCCCCTATCGAATCCCCTATAACAGCTGCATTTCTACACTTTCTTGTGCCCCCTGTGCAGCCGAGTCTCCCACAGTGCTGTGGATTTTCTACTGACTTCACTCCGCCTATATAAATGCAAATGTAAGTCCTTTCTTTCTTTACAATGCCATACTTATTAACTTTTTAATTCCGATTTAATGCATTACTTTTAGTCAGGGTATCCACCCTTACATATTACGCACTCTGTTGGGGTATTGGCTGTCGGATTTATTTTTCTTACTATGTATGGCCAGAATATTCCCTGCATATATTCTCATCCCTCCTAACAAAACCACTTCTCCTCCATTCATTCTCCTACAACAGTTCTTACACAAATTTCCCAGGATAAATTATATTCTGCCACGACATATGTTGTGCAAATGAAGTGGCCCTGCTATGTAAGAGTTCGGGTTGCCAACCCTCCAGGATTGCCCTGGAGTCTCCAGGAATTGAAGACTATTCTCCAGGACACTGCTGCGAGCAAAACCAGGAGAAAAATCATTGGAGGATTAAAAAAATTGTGGGTTTTTTTCATTTTCTTTGAACACTTTTGTTTCTTGGTTATAAAAATATTGGAGGTGGCAGTCAATAATCATCCAATCGGGTAATGAAGAGACCTTTCGCTTTCCAATTGGTGTAGGAAGGAGGTTCGACATGTCGAGCAACCAATAGCGGGGGGGGTGGGAGGGGGGGGCGGAGCGGTTGGAGGTAGTAGGTCACGTGATGAAACCTCCAGGACTACGTCCAACCAGAGTTGGCAACCCTATGTAGAGTTGTCCAGGTGGCACAGTGTGCTGAAAAATAGCACGGTACAGTTGGAGCTCATCATATCCAGCAATTTCCCCTGCTAATGATTTTGAGTGGGCCTTGTTTTAGCAGCACAATTATGGATATTGTCAGATTTGGGAAAATTAGCAAAGTTTGCATTCTGGTGAGGGGCGGGGGGGGACGTGGACAGGATTTAATCTAGGGTTGCCAACTCTACTTGGACATATTCCTGAAATTTTCATCACTGATGTCTGTCCTCCAACTGCCCTGCCTCTGCACTCCCACCATTGGTTTTGTTTCTGAATGGATAGTTATTCTATGTTGGGTTTCCACAATAACCTTGATCTTTAATAAATGATCTGCCTCAGTAGATGAACACCAGTTGCAGTTTGTGCCTCATTTCCTCTGCTCTGAAGATCGTTGTAATTTAAACATTGCAATTGAAACTGTTCAGTGCACGGTGAGAGCACCTCACACAAGCTCTGTTTTTCTCTGACCTACGGATTCAGTCAAATAAACCCACTCCCACTCATTTAATCAGCATCCTTGAGCATCTTTTTTCCTTTCAATGCATGAATGGCTGGTCTTGGTGAACCAGGAGCTTATTTTGTGTGAATAAATTAACATTTAATACCACCGTCGTAAATCTTAACAATTAATTTGCAAAATGAGAATTTTTGATTGGGCTTTACGTTTTGTGACAAAGGACTTTAAAAAAAAATGTTTTTAAACCCTCTGCCCCTCCCCTGCTTTAAGTCACTGTAATGTGCTGCACTTAACTTTTTAGCAGAGGGTCTCTAATTGGCAGGCTTGAGATGGTTTGCATCTAAAGGCCCAAAGCAGGTGGTGTTAACCCTTCAAGTACTCAATTTCACCCGCACATTTAAAAATGTGTGTGATGCCAATGGAAAGCTCATTAGAATCATACATCACAGAAGGAGGCCATTTGGCCCATCATGAGCTCTCTGAAAGAGCTATCCAATTAGTCCCACTCCCCCACTCTTTCCCCATAGCCCTGCAAATTATTCCTTTTCAAGTATATATCCAATTCCCTTCTGAAAGCTACTATTGAATCTGCTTCCAACACCCTTTCAGGCAGTGCATTCCAGATCACAACAACTCGCTGCGTAAAAAAAAAAGTCCCCTCATCTCCCCTCTGGTTCTTTTGCCAATTGTCTTGTATCTGTGTTCTCTGGGTACCGCCCTTCCTGCCAGTGGAAACAGTTTCTCCTTATTTACTCTATCGCATCCCCTCATAATTTTGAACACCTCCATTAAATCTGCCCTTAACCTTCTCTGCTGTAAGGAGCGCAATCCCAGCTTCCCTAGTCTCTCCCCATAACTGAAGTCCCTATTGACGAACTGGTGACGTACCAAAGAGCAGTTGAGCAGTTTTAAACTTGCAGTATAATCTCTGCATAAAGTTAAATTTAATTTTCTTTTGCTGACAGACAACGTGATCATGGTGAATCCAACGTGGCTCAGATAAAGTGGAAAGGAATGGATTTCCTGATTCTGTTTGCTCAGGCTGGTCACTTGTGTGCTTTATGGACATGAAAATGGAATCACAGTCCATTAGAAGTGTGAAGTGATGCATTTTGGTAGGAAGATTGAGGAGAAGCAATATAAATTAAATGGTGCAATTTTGAAGGGAAGCTAGATCCGAAAACACGCCCAATGTTGATGCCAAGTTAAGTCCAAGTATCTTCCTAATCTCAATAGAATACGCCCGAACTTAAAATGGTGTAAATCAGTGGAAACATTCAGAGCCCAAGGAAAGTGCTAAACCCACGCCAATATATTTCTTTTAAGTATGAAAATTTAAGTTTCCACTCATTTAACCATCATTCATGTACATCAGGCACAGCAAATGAGGAAGCTTTTCAATTTTTAATGTGACTTGTGCCATAAATATCCATTCAAATAGAAAATATAGAGCAGGTCTCAAGTGAGGATAAAAGAAGGAAAAACACCAGAAAAATTACTGTTTCCTGTTGCGCCTTAAAATCTGGTCGCAAGGTTGGGAGACTCCTGAACAAGCAAAATTGGAGGATATTCGTATTTGAGAGTCGAGGGCGTGGCCAGTTTTGTGTGGCGGAGATTCGGACCAACGTAAGGTTTGATGGACAGACTTTAAAGTTGGAGGAAACTTGGGCACATTGTATTGTGCGTGTAACGCAGTTAATGCCCAAAACTCTGTGATCCTTTAAGCCACGTTATTGGCTTGCGCCCAAGTTACACAACTCTCTGGGGAGAAACCACAAGGCCTCTGAGAGGGACTGCCTGTGTCCCCCTTGTGTTCTCATCACTCTTTAATTTGAAGTAGTGTTCCCTTCACAATAGTGTGTGCAGTGTTGGCTGGATGTCCATTCGCATGGGGGCATTGAGATTTTCTTTAGATTAATTGTAATTTTAATGAGAGACCACTACTGGGTTAATGACCTTGGGAACAGAAGCTAGAACTTGCATTTTTATAGCGCCTTTCCTGACCTCAGGACGTTCCAAAGCACTTTATGGCCAATGAAGTACAGCAAGTTCCTACAAACAGCAATGAGAGAAACAATCGGATAATCTGTTTTAGTGATGTTAGTGAGAAGTCGCACAACACCAGGTTATAGTCCAACAGTTTTATTTGAAATCACAAGCTTTCGTCAGCTGCTGCCCCTTCACCTGACGAAGGAGCAGCGCTCCGAAAGCTTGTGATTTCAAATAAAACTGTTGGACTATAACCTGGTGTTGTGCGACTTCTCACTTTTATCCACCCCAGTCCAACACCGGCATCTCCGCATCATGGCCATTAGTGATGTTAGTTGAGGGATTAATGTTGGCCAGGACACCGGGGCGAACTCCCCAACTCTTCTTCAGGATAGTGACATGGGATCTTTTACGTCCATCTGAGAGGACAGACGGGGCCTCGGTTTTACATCTCATCCAAAAGGGAGGCCTAAAGGTTCACATACACAAATCTTTTAAGGTAGTACGACAAGCAGATAAGCCACTGGAGTGTCAGCCTAGATTATGTGCTAAAGTCTCTGGAGTGAGACTTGAATCCACAACCTTCTGACTCAGAGGCCAGGTCTAGACACTGAGCTCTGCAGGTTAGTGACACTTGGGAACGATGCGTAGTTATATTATTTTACAACATGTATTTTTAGTACTAAGTCAGGTGCATAATGTACCCGATTTTGTTTTAATGTTATTGACACCAAGGCTGGCCATTCACAGAGTGTGCCAGAACTTGCTGTTTACAGGCTTGCACAATGTTCCCTTTAAGCTGCGCGACCGTACAGCGCTCTAGGGGTCCTGCGCAGCCGGTGAGCCGGCTTTTGAATTGAAAAAAACACGCATGCACGAAATTTTGAATGGGCTGTGCAGCCTGTTAAAGGGGCCGCGTGGCCCCGGAAAAAAATTATAGGGAACATTGGGCTTGCGAATTCTAAAACCCAATAATTAGGATCACCAGTGTATACTTGAAAGTCAATCTATATTTTTTAATATAAAGAGTGAAGCATGAACTTGTGAATTAGGAACATAGAACATAGAAAAATAGGAGCAGGAGTAGGCCATTCGGCCCTTCGAGCCTGCTTCGCCATTCAATATGATCATAGCTGATCCTCTATCTCAATACCATATTCCTGCTCTCTCCCCATACCCCTCGATGCCTTTTGTGTCTAGAAATCTATCTATCTCCTTCTTAAATATATTCAATGACTTGGCCTCCACAGCCTTCTGTGGTAGAGAATTCCACAGGTTCACCATCCTCTGAGTGAATTCTAGCTCAGGTAACCTTTACAAGAAAAGCAATGTAACTAATTATATACAAAGGCTAAAGAGGGATAAATAATACAAATGCTCAGAATGTGAAATAAAAACTGGAACTGCACAGTAGGTCTGCTAGCATGGCAGAATTATTGTGTACTTCCAACATTTTTTGTCTTTTTATTTATAATATGGTACATAATACACAGTATCATTCTGTATGTTACACAGAATTGATGCTGCAAATCCCGTCCATGGCCCCAGGAACAGCCACAGTCTCACTCTAAATCTTGGGAGTGGTTCAGAATTTTTTTGCTTGTAGGTGTCAAATAACAGGCTATAATATCACGCTCCCATAGTTGAAGTGTTACAGCGCCACCATTGGCAGGAGGGTGTAATTACAGGCTGACATGTTTACATAGCCAGTTCCCATTATAAATGAAAATATAAAAATAAGGACATGACTTTAAAATGGGGGCTGAATTGTGATTGCGTGCCCTGCTTCAATGACCCTTTCCCACCCTGTAACTTCGCTTCACTACATTTGGTCTCAACTCCCCGTGTGCGTTGTCACAGGAGATTGACTAATAGAGTTATAATACTTGTAAAATATATATTGTGCGATTACAATATAAAAAATCATATGTGTAAGCCAGAGTTAGTATTACTGACAGAGATATTGCAAGTGGAGAGTGTTAAAATTCGAGGTGGTGAGCAGCAATTACCGGGGAAGGGGCGGTCCATAAGGTTGCTATGTGCAAGATTGCCAATGATTGGATTAAATTGCAGCGTTATCTGATTTCACAGCTATTGACTGCAGCTAAATGAATTGAAAGAATATTACTAATACATCTCGGCTTATCCTTTGAAAGGGCCTAGAGCTGCTGACAAGCTCTTACCTTATAATGCACACGCCAGTACAGCATCCTTGTGCTTCTACCATTCAGACACTGTTAACTCTGTGCAGTCAAATTTAAAGTTCTCATCCTTTTGTTCAAATCCCTCCATGGTCTCATCCCTCCCTATCTCTGTAACCTCCTCCCTCCTCCAGCCCTACAACCGCAACACCAACAACAACTTGTATTTATATAGCACCTTTAACGTAGTAAAACGTCCCAAGGCGCTTCTCAGGAGTATTATAAGACAAACAAATTTGACATAGAGCCACATAAGGAGAAATTAGGGCAGGTGACCAAAAGCTTGGTCAAAGAGGTAGGTGTTAAGGAGCGTCTTAAAGGAGGAAAACGAGGTAGCGAGGCGGAGAGGTTTAGGCAGGGAATTCCAGAGCTTAGGGCTGAGGCAACAGAAGATACAGCCACCAATGGTTGAGCGATTGTAATCAGGGATGCTCAAGGGGGCAGAATTAGAGGAGCGTAGATATCTCGGGAGGGTGGGGGTTGTGGGGCTGAAGGAGATTACAGAGCTAGGGAGGGGCGAGGCCATGGAGGGATTTGAAAACAAGGATGAGAATTTTGAAATCGAGGTGTTGCTTAACCGGGAGCCAGTGTAGGTCAGCGAGCACAGGGGTGATGGGTGAACGGGACTTGGTGCGAGTTAGGACACGGGCAGCTGAGTTTTGGATCACCTCAAGTTTATGTAGGGTAGAATGTGGGAGGCCAGCCAGGAGTGCGTTGGAATAGTCAAGTCTAGAGGTAACAAAGGCATGAATGAGGGTTTCAGCAGTGGATGAGCTGAGGCAAGGGCGGAGACGCGCGATGTTACGGAGGTGGAAGTAGGCGGTCTTAGTTATGCTGCGGATATGTGGTCGGAAGCTCATTTCAGGGTCAAATATGAGACCAAGGTTGCGAACAGTGTGGATCAGCCAGATGTTGGGGAGAGGGATGGAGTCAGTGGCTAGGGAGCAGAGTTTGTGGCGGGGACCGAAAACAATGGCGTCGGTCTTCCCAATATTTAATTGGAGAAAATTTCTGCTCATCCAGAACTGGATGTCAGCCAAGCAGCCTGACAATTTAGAGACCATGGAAGGGTCGAGAGAAGTGGTAGTGAGGTAGAGCTGGGTGTCATCAGCATACATGTGGAAACTGACGCTGTGTTTTCGGATGATGTCGCCAAGGGGCAACATGTAGATGAGAAATAGGAGGGGGCCAAAGATAGATCCTTGGGTGACACCAGAGGTAACGATACGGGAGTGGGAAGAGAAGCCGTTGCAGGTGATTCTCTGGCTCCAGATAGATAAGAATGGAACCAGGCGAGTGCAGCCCCACCCAGCTGGACGACGGTGGAGAGGCGTTGGAGAAGGATGGAGTGGTCAACCGTGTCAAAGGCTGCAGACAAGTCAAGAAGGATGAGGAGGGATAATTTACCTTTGTTGTAGTCACAAAGGATGTCATTTGTGACTTTGATGAGAGCCATTTCGGTACTGTGGCAAGGGCGGGAACCTGATTGGAGGGATTCAAACATGGAATTGCGGGAAAGATGGGCACGGATTTGGGAGGCGACAACGTGTTCAAGGACTTTGGAGAGGAAAGGGAGGTTGGAGATGGGGCGATAGTTTGCCAGGACGGAGGGGTCAAGGGTTGTTTTTTTGAGGAGAGGTGTGATGATGGCAGATTTGATGGAGAGGGGGACAGTTCCTGAGGAGAGAGCACCGTTAACAATGTCAGTTAACATGGGAGCCAGAAAAGGAAGTTGCACTCCTCCAATTATGGCCTCTTGTGCATCTCCGATTTCTATAACCTCACCATTAGCGGCCGTGCCTTCAGCTACCAAGTCCTAAGCTGTGGAATTCCCTCCTTAAACCTCTCCGCCTCTCTCTCCTCCTTTAAGACACTCCTTAAAATCTACCTCTTTGACCAAGCCTGTCCTAATATCTCTTCATGTGGTTCAATGTCAATTTTTGTCTGTTAACGCTCCTGTGAAGCACCTTGGGACAGGGATTTACAACGTTAATGGCGCTATATAAATACAAGTTGTTGTTGTCTCTCCAATTATGCCCCAGCAGCCCAGATAGATGGGGTTCAAACCCCCACTCCAGAGCTCGAGCATAATAATCTAAGCTGGCACTCCAGTGTAGGACTGAGGGAGTGCTGTCTTGTCATAAGTACAGCCCTTCAGATGGGGTTTCTGAATCAACATTCCATCTGCCCATTCTCCTGTTTCCAGTGGATATTGAAAAAGAGCAAAGAATTCTCCCGATGTCCTGGGCAACATTACTTCTTCATCCAACACTACTTAAACAGGTGAAGTGGTCATTCATCTCTATGTTGTTTGCAGGATCTTGATGGGTGCAAAATTACTGCTGCATTTTCTTGCGCAGTTACTGCAGTTCTGAGTCATTCCCTGAGTGTGAAGCACTGATGTAATCAAGCGCTATGTAAATGCAGTCCTTTCGTTTAATTATTCTGCCACAATACTGTCACAGAAAATCATGTCTACTCAGGGCAAATAATAGGAATTTTGTATATGCTCTACTTGTAGAAACTGTAGATTATTACTCTAGACTGACACTTCAGTGCAGTGCTGAAGGAGTGTTGCACTGGGGGGTGCCGTCTTTCTGATGAGACGTTAAACCGAGACCCCGTCTGCCCTCTCAGGTAGATGCAAAAGATCCCGCAGTGCTATTTTGAAGAAGAGCAGGGGAGATCGCCCCTATGTCCTGGCCAATATTTATCTCTCAAGCAACATAAATGTAATGATGCGGAGATGCCGGTGTTGGACTGGGGTGGACAAAAGTGAGAAGTCGCACAACACCAGGTTATAGTCCAACAGCTTTATTTGAAATCAAATGTGATTTCAAATAAAACTGTTGGACTATAACCTGGTGTTATGCGACTTCTCAACATAAATGTAAAGCAGATCATCTGGTTGTTATCATATTACTGTTTGTGGAACCTGGCTATGTGCAAATTGTCTGCCGCATTTCCTACATTACAACAGTGACTACACTTCAAAAAGTACTTCATTGGCTGTAAAGCGCTTTAGGGCATCCTGAGGTTGTGAAAGATGCTATATAAATGCAAGTCTTTCTTTCTTTAATCCTGTGTTAATTAGGATTTACTGCCTTTCTGTGAACATCCTTCCAATGAAGCACTGCCCCTCAATATCAGCACCAATAGCTACTCCTGACACCATAATCAAACTATCATTACCACTCTTAACTACTAAAGCCAAGTGTTGCAACCGTAAAATTACCCTGGCTGCGATCAGCTAACTTGGGACTAGCTTGGTCTATACATCTTGGCTCCTCACTTGGTAAAGCCCAATGAGCCATTGTGCAAGTTTCTCCAGAAGAGAAAAGGTAGGCCCACTGCTGTTCACTATTTACATAAACAATTTGGACTCTGGAATCAGAAGTGTGAGGCAGTGCATCTTGGAAGGAAGAAAAAGGCCACATACTCCTTGGAAAATAAGGGTCCGATTTTCCCAATGGAGGCGGGTTTGGGTTTGGGTGGGTTCCAAACCCGCCTCCACTGAGAGGTGGGAAAAATTTGCGATTTTCCCCTAATTGGCCAGTTGATTTCAGAGGTGTGGGTTCCCCTGGGCCAATTAGTGTTTTGGGACTGAAACTCGCCTCTGCTGACGTCACTTATCCAGCTTCATTTAAGGGCTGCTTGCTGCCTTGGCTCGTTCCACTGGTTTTTGGTCGATGCTGCACCACCTCCAAGCTGTTATCTCCTTGAAGAATGGCCAGCTCCAAGGCAAGGGCCTCCCCAAGGTTCTCGGATGAGGTGCTGGGTATGCTGGTTGAGGGGGCGAGAGCTAGTAAGGAGGTGCTCTTCCCCTCATCTGGGAGGAAGAGGCCTCCCAAAGAAACCAAGGCTGTGTGGGTCAAGCTGGCAAGCGATATAACCTCCAGATCTGTGTGCAGATTGGGTGATTGTTTCTGTTTATTGATGAAATGCCATCCCTGTGGGAATGTATTAAAATTAGGTGATGGCAAACTGTTGGCGTGATGGCATCTGTTATTTCGGCTTAGGCAGCTCCACATTGCGGGCTCCACGGCACTTGCGTGGTCAGGTTGGTGGTCAGAGTGAAAGGAGGCCAGAGAGTCATGTCCATTGTCTATCATGTGTTAAGAAGGAGCCAAGCACATGTACCACAATGGGCAACCTATGCAAATCTGGCCAGGATGAGTGCATTCCTTGCACGATGTGCTTCCATGCGCTGGCGCCTTCTGCCCTGTGCAGCATCAGGTGGGTGAGCAGGAGGTTGGGGCTCCTGCTGTTGTTGCTGCTGAGCTGCCTGGTTCTGCTGCTGCCATGGCTGCTCCTCATCCGAATCTGAGGTCCATGGTGAAAGGAAATAAATGGTTCCTATGCTGCTGGCAGATACTTCCGTTGGGGAAGCGCTCAGTCCAAGCGGGGAGAGGGTCTAAGGAGGTCCCACAGTTGAGAGATAGAAGCTGCAGCACCTCCGACTTCGGTAGGCCTGCTAAAAGTGCTGAAAGACCTTTGGAACAAAAGTTCTGCCACCTGCAACTGCTCCCTGATGAAAGCTCCGTTTTAATGGTGGAGCTGCAGCTGTGAGGAGGCCACTTGTCAACCCGCCAGGATTAGCTGGCGTGGTTTAGGAGGGTCGTGCAACACGCTGTAAAATGTGGTAAAATAATGAAGGCCTGTCAAAATAGGATTATAGAGGCCCTTAACTACTATTTAAGGGTCTTAACTACCTCTCCCGACTGATGGAGGTGGGACCGAATCGCACCCATCAAACCCGCCTCCGGCAAAATTGCTTGGAGGCGGGTTCCGAACCCGCCCTCAGTTTTTGCCATTTTGCCAACTGTCCCGCCTCCAAACCCGCCTCCTCGGGGCTGGGAAAATCGCCCCCTAAGAGTCTAAATGGTGCCGAGGACTAAAGGGATCTCGGGGTACAGATGCACAAATCACTAAAAGTAGCGATGCAAGTTAGTAAGGCCATAAAAAGCGCAAACAAAGCACTGAGGTTTGTTAAACTTATATTGAATCCTGGTTAGACCACACAATATTGTGCATAGTTTTGGTCTCCATATTATAAAAAGGATATGGAGGCACCGGAGAAAGTGCAAAAACGATTTACAAGGATGATGGCAGAACTGAGAGGTTGTACCCATCAGAAAAGGCTGAACAAGCTGGGGCTCTTTTCTCTAGAAAAGAAAATGCTGAGGGATGACCTTTAAGGTTATGGAAGAATTTGATAGGGTAGATGTAGAGAAGATGTTTCCACTTGTGAGGGAGACCAAAACTAGAGGCCATCAATATAAGATAGTCACTAATAAATCCAATCGGGAATTCAGGAGAAACTTCTTTACCCAGAGAGTGGTTAGAATGTGGAACTCGCTACCACATGGAGTGGTTGAGGCGAATAGCACAGAGGCATTTAAGGGGAAGCTAGGTAAGCACATGAAGGAGAAAGGAATAGAAGGGTATGCTGATAGGGTTGGATGAAGTGTGGGAGGAGGTTCGAGTGGAACATAAATGCCGGCATAGACCAGCTGGGCTGAATGGCCTGTTTCTGTGCTGTAAATTCTGTGTAATTCTATGTAAGAGGGAGCAGGTGACAGCAAGGGAACATGCAGGTGTGTTGTGAGTCATGTGGGTGAGGCCCCAGCTGGTCATACAGTGAGAACCATTTCCTGGCTGGACCGCAGGCCAAACAGCTAACCAGAAGTTTCAACTGGAGGAGAGGAAAGTTCAGCACCCCTCTAAACAGGGCACTTCAATAACAAATGGAGGTGCAATCATATAATCAAAAACCTAGATGTTAAAAGTAAAAAAAAAACCTAAGGCAAAAGGATAGATCAGTTGTTGGTCTTACTCAGCAAAGGATCACATCTGCTGCAGGAAATATAACTGAAGGAATTGAGAAAACAACATCCTTCAGAGACATTACAATAATAGATTGCCACGCCAGGCATAGTGTAGGGAAAAGGGAAGTGAGCCAGTGATTGCCGCAGTCACAAGAACCTTCACCTTCATCAACTGATACATCTATCTCCATATCTAGCTATATCTCTATAAGCTACATCTATATCATTTTATATACATTATTTATTTATCTATCTCTTTCTATCTGCAGTTGATGAAAGATTTTGTGATTGCTGCAATCACTGGCTCACTTTTCTTTTTGTTTTACGATATCCTGGAATGAGATATATATATATATATAGATCTGTGTATATGAGAGTGTATGTCTTGTGTAGTGTGCACTTCCTATGTGTGTCACCCTTGCTTCCTGTAACATGTTCCCTGTTGTAAAATAGTGTATCCTCAACTCGCTATAAGCAACGGTAGGGGACACCAGCTATGATAATATCGCCATTATAAAGTGTAATGCTTCCCTATTACCTCACCTCACACCCAGCTTTAGAAACCTCTCTCGCTTAATGTGTTAATCGTTCCACCTCAGAGGTTCTTTACTTCAGTGATATACTAAGCAGACACTTACCATTAACTGGGGGGGGGGGGGGGGCAGAAGTCCCAAATTGGCCCTGTACTTGCAGTAAGAATCTAACAGTTTCAAAATTACACTTTTTTTTTTACCATTTAATGACTTGAAACAGAAGGAAGAGTGAATTAGAGAAATGAACAGAGCGCGCAACATTTCTGCAACTCACAGTATTCCGTCTCAAATAATCTCTAGTTTTTGGTTTCATTTAATAGTTGTTTTACTCCCATGAAAATTTATTCTCGCTGTCGAAGCCCCTGCCCTGGAGAACTCCTCAGTGTCTGCTTGGAAATTGAAAAGACTGCAACCAAATCAGCTGTTTAACACGCTTTATATATTTTTTTAAAGTACTTCATTGAAATTTTTCGAGAATCAGAAATGAATGTTAAACATTGTTGAAATGCCAACCTGGGTCACTTCATCTGATTGTGTACATACAGCTGTAAAGGGAAAGGAAAATGTGTGTGGGGAGGGGGTTATGCGAACATACAAAATGGACGGGCAGGAAAAGACCAGCTAGTCCATCAAGCCTGCCCCACACACCGTGCTGGATGCAGCATCATGACT
Organism: Squalus acanthias; assembly: GCA_030390025.1. Lineage (NCBI taxonomy): Eukaryota > Metazoa > Chordata > Chondrichthyes > Squaliformes > Squalidae > Squalus > Squalus acanthias. Next base: position 105,174,690 of record CM059427.1, on the reverse strand, counting down.
GAGCACCTCTCGACGCCCCTCCCGCCCCCAGCCGTGTAATCTCCTGGGAGAGGCAAAAAAAAAACAGGGCCTATAAGAGAAAGAACACTCTGGAAAATTCCTCTCCGTCCCCCTCAGGCAATCAAAATAGTCCAGGAGATCACATGGACCTTCTGTTCGAAGTAAATTTTATTCAAAATGCTCTTTACCTGTTTTTTTGGGGGAGGGGGCGGTGATACCCCAGTTTTGCTGCTGGTATGGACACCCTGAGTCCGTAGCCAAGGTTTCCACTACTAATCACTATCCAGTCAATGGTAAGTCTGCATACGTGTCGATATCTGGCAAGGACAGGATCAGGCTCAGCTGTGGTGACCTACCAAGTTGCAGTCTGGACACGCACCTGAAGAATGACCATTCAGGCGAGATTCTATAGGCCTGCAGCACCCGTGCAGTTGAACCCTGGATGTATGCCATTGCTTTCGGGAGTGGCGGGGGGGCGGGGGGGAGAGAAGAATTGTACAGGACACTGACTCTGCTTCTCGAGGACAGAATCAAAACTGGTGAAGGGGGGGATTGAGGTTTTAGAGAGCACCTTCAGGACAGCAGTATAACGACTGTATGGAACTCTGAGTCAGGTGGTCAGGGCTACAACAATAACTTGCATTTATATAGTGTCTTTAATATAGTAAGTCGTTCCAAGGCACTTCACAGGAGCGATTATCAAACAAAACTTGACACCGAGCCACATAAAGAGATATTAGGACAGGAATTCCAGAGCTTAGGGCCTAGGCAGCTGAATGCATGACCACCAAATATGGAGCGAAGAAAATTGGGGATATGCAAGAGGCCAGAAATGGAGAAGTGTAGAGATCTCAGCATGTTGTAGAGCTAGGGGAGGTTACAAAGATGGGTAGGGGTGAGGCCATGGAGGGATTTGCAAACAAGGATGAGAATTTTAAAATCGAGGCGTTGCTGGACCGGGAGGCAATGTAAGTCAGCGAGCACAAGGGTAATGGGTGAACAGGACTTGGTGCAAGTTAGGAGACGGGCAGCAGCGTTTTGGATGACCTCAAGTTTACGGAGGGTGCAAGTTGGAAGGCCAGCCAGGCGAACATTGGAATAGTCGAGACTAGAGGTAACAAAGGCATGGATGAGGATATGGAAGTTAAATTGAGCATTTATCACCTGCAGAATTTGCAGGTGAATGTAATGTGTACAAAACTCTTCCTCCCTTCTGAATGCCACGAAATAATTTTGTATTAGTTGTTTTGCCAAATGCAGTTGTGATAAAAGTAGAGTGCCGTGAAGAGAGGATAGTTACTTAATACAAATTATGTGCATAAAATCAATCCCAGTCGCTCACAGCAGTGCAGTCTCCAAGCGTGATTGATGGGGCAATTACCCAATCATCTCCATTCTGGCCAGGCCTTGTGCTGTCACTATATGCAACCTTAAGTAAAACTGATGCTTTTTATTTTGCTCTAGGCATATTCCTGGAGAGCCGGATGAATATCAGCTTCGAGCCTCCTATGGTGACCGAGAACCGCCCCGGTACCTGGGAGCCCAGCATCACGCTGCGGGATACCCGCATCGAGGGCATTATCCCCGGAATGCTGCCGACAGCCACCTGGACCCCAGGATCCCAGACTACCTGAGCGGCGCCAGGCTGCGGGAGGCTGCATACAATCCGCCAGCCCAGTACAAGGGACCCCACAGGCACGATGTACCTCCGTCCCCGACGCAGACTTTTAAAATGCCTCGCTACCACGACCAGGGCAAGACGGCGTACCGGGAGAGCAGCCCAGACCGATACAGGCACCCCTACCAGGATAGCCGGCACCAAGACCCCAGGCAAAAGAATGGCATGACAGCAGCTGTCTAGCCAAAATCCAGTGAGAAGGTGCAAAGACGTTGTGTTATCGCACAAAGGCAATGCGTCAACAGACATGGTCTTCCACTGCTGGTCTCCACCTCTGTCAAGCAGGGGAAATAAATTGCTTTATTCTGCATCTGAATTCAACTAAGTTCATCGAATATGTTTTATGATTGAAAGGTCTTTTCCCAACCTCCGCCCCAGTGAGATAAGAATGATCTTGCCTCCCTTGATGAATAGTTATGTGTCGCTAATCAAGTATGAAAATAAATCGTTGAACTGCCTTCACCGTGATCAGGTTTACAAATATCGTTAGAGAGAGGAGCTAACTGAGATCAACTCTACACTGGGCGCGCACTTTCCCCAGTAAGGAACCACAGATCCTTTCCCGATAATCCTGCAGAAAAGATAACACGATTGTTAATCCTCTTTGCGAATGTCATCACGCAGCCAGGACAGTGAAGCTGCAAGGGAATCGAGCCCCTGTATAAAATTAAAAGCAGCACGCCTTATAAATATATTAGTGTAATATTTCGGGGCAGGAATTTAATTGTGATCTTCAGATGAGTTTATAAACCAGCAAAGGGACATTATCTGAGCCCTTGGTTCAATCGTCACCATTCTTGGGTATTCTCCCTGTATTTGCTTATTTCACATTGTGATGGCCCACCATTCATAAATGTGGGCTAGCTTTGAACTGTTTTGTGAAGGAATGTACATGACAGTGATGGTCCGAGTGCCAAGTCAAGGCTGAAATGACCTAAAGAGGAGATTTTTCCGAACCAGCATGATGCTAACCTGACCTGGTTAATGATGCTTTTTAAGGTATTAACCAACACAAATCATGATGATTGCAGCAAGAGTTTTTGACCAGCTTATACGATGCGATGATTGGGAAATGTTTATTGTTAATCCACCTGTATTATAGCACGCACCATTATATTATAATCTCACAAGAAAGCAGTCTCCATTATTGGCAACACTGAGTTTAAAAGTCCTTCTTACATCTCTTACACGTGACGTCATTCTATTCCCATCCTATTCAGCCCCAGCTGTTCAATTTATTATCTCTCCACAAACCAGCAATAATTTCCCTTTTAATATGTCAAATGTCCAATATCTGGTTATTAGCAAGATATAATTTGAGATTTCACAGCAAAAACTAGTCTCAAAGCCTGCTCTCCATCCGCTAAGAGATGTCATTTAGTGTGTCCAGAGAACTATCAGCCTCCTGTCACCACATAATGATGTCATACAGCTGGCTTAAAATATATAGGAAGACTATAAATGCCAGTTTAAGAGGTCTTTTGTAATTAAATTTAATTAAAAATAGGTTTTCACCAGTAATTAAATAGAAAATGCATTTTCCCTGCCTTAATAAGCATTCTGCACTCGAGAGAGAGAAAAAATGAACTCCCAGATCTCCATGTAATTTCAGTTAGTATCAAGTAGGGCAACATTAAGATCTGATGGCAAAAGGTCTCTAACCGCTGTCTCCTATCAATGCTAATGGATCAAGTGAGTTTTATGCGGTGTGACTGAACCTTACAAACTCGGAAGGTCCCACATCCGATCGCCAGTATGTGCTGAGTTAGCTGATCTTGGCCAGGGTGGCGATGGGTCACCTCTGGATATGGGAGGGGGAAAAAATCATCCAGGCTTCCTGCTACTGATAAGTTACCCAGCTACTCTCGCCACCCTTCTCACTCTCACATCCCAGTGCCATGTTTGGTGTGGGTAGAACAGGTTTGGCTATGTCCCCTTACCCCCACCCCCCCAACCCACCCCATGGTTCAGTAGCCCTCTGTCACTCACTGTTGAGCCACTGAGGTAAGGTGACGGGTACCTGTGGAAATTTACCAAGAGGAGGCGGTGGCAAGAAAATTGGCAGAAAAGGGGAGGGGGAGAAATGCTCTCTTACCCACCCCCCTCCCCTCCCCTCCCCTGCGGTCGATGATTGCTCTCAGTAAATGACAAAACATCCACTTAAAATCTATTCCCTCTGGCACATTGCACAGGTTTTGTGACAATTTGATTGACCTTTGAATGGTGCACCAATGGAACAATTTACGGTCATGAGTAAGTTTTCAGTGTGTGATTGGATATCTTTTTATGATGACCCGCACAGCCCTGATTAACCATGAGTCCATTGCTTGTGGTTTCAATATTCCAGAATCTCATTGACGTGGTTTTTTCGCAGTGAAATCTCTGCATCGAGAGAGAGCTATAGAGAGAGAGAGATGGCTGTAATCGAGTTGTGGCTGCTTTGAATGGCTTTTGCATAAGCACACAAGCTGGCAACATCATCGGGCCATTCAGTCCCTCAAGCTTGTTCCACCATATCTGCACTTTTGAGGACCGTGTACTTTATCTAATCTGTGGATAGATCAGAGGGGGCTCTCCTCTTAAAACAGACGATTCTTATCAAGAAGACAGCCCCTAGGAACATTGGAACAGGAGGAGGTCATTCAACACCTCGAGCCTGATCCGCTATTCAATTAGATCATGGTTGATTTATATCTCAACTCCATTTACCCACCTCGGTTCCATATCCTTTAATACCCTTACCTAACAAAAATCTATCAATCTCAGTTTTGAAATTTTAATTGACCCCCAGCCTCAACAGCTTTTTGTGAGTTCCAGATTTCCACCATCCTTTGTGTGAGGAAGTGCTTCCAGACATCACCCTTGAACGGCCTAGCTCTAATTTTAAAGTTATGCCCCCTTGTTCTGGACTCTCCCACCAGAGGAATTATTTCTCTCCATCTATCCTATCAAATCCTTTAATCAGCTTAAACACTTCAACTAGATCACCCTTTAATCGCGAGGAAATACAAGCGTAGTCTACGCAACACCCGGTACTATACTTGCATAGAATTACAACATGAAAATAGGCCTTTCAGCCCATTTTGGTGTTTTATCCACCACATGAGCAGTAGTCTCAATTCTGTGTGCCTGTTCCCATATCCCTTTACCTCCTCTTTCCTACAACAATCTAACTTAATTTTAAATGTTGACATGGGTCGCCACTTCAGTCATCAACTGTGGTAAAAATCCATGTGGAGATGCCAGGGATTGAACCCGGTACCTCATATACATGAACCACTGAGCTCCATCCCCTGCTGCTTGGTAAGCTGAGGCTGGGGAGGGGGGGAAATGATCTAAAGGATGAGACCACTGGGTGAGCCCTGTCATCTAGGTGCAGTTCCCAGATACAAGCAGAGACCCGTGCAGCTGCTTGCTACTCCTTTTCTGAGCCACTACCTTGTATTTTGGAAGATGTGCAGCTTTTGAAAGTTTGGCTTGGCTCAGACAATCGGTGAGCTCTCCACCATTGCCCACATGATGACGTGGTGATGGACACCCAGTTGGAGTATCTCACCGGGCTCTCCTCAGTTGGGGGTAGACTTATCCGCTGTTGAACATTTGAGAGTGCAGCGCTCAAGAGAGTTGAAATGCTGCAGTTGAAGTAGAGAATAATGGATAATCAGGAGCAAGTAACAGGCTGCAATCCTCATCAAGGGGTTGAAATATCTTCTGCGTAGAAGAATTGATTATCTGAGCGTGATTGTAATCTAATCAAAGTATTCAGAAGTTTCTGACGAAGGGTTCTGCCCAGAATGTCAACCTAACTTTTCTTTCTGCAGGTATTGACTGACTTTCTGTTTCCGTTCATATAGTGCCTGGAAACTAACTGAGGTGTTGTTAATTTTAAGGTAAAGAATAATGGATAACCCAGAGTGATTACAAATCGAATAAATAGTTTCAGTTGATGGTTAAAACATTGTGGCTATAAATTAGTTGTGTGTGCGCTAGTGCGAACGGGCGAGAGCGAATAGGCCAGCCGTTAAACTCTATGGCCGATATTCAGCTCCATTGACTTCAGTAGAACTGAATATTAAGCGGGGCATATAACAGGCGGCAAATGCAATACCGTCCATTTAGCACCACCGCCCATGACGAATTTCTACCCCTGTACATTATCTGAGCCCCCTCTCAGTGTAACTGTTGTTGATCACTTGTAAATCACTTCTGGATATCCATTATTGTTGTCATTTCGTCGAGGGGTTAGAAGCACTACTGCACCATGATAATGATGGCTGAGCACCTACTAAAGACTGTCTGGATACTGAAATTCTGTACTAGTCCTTGCAGGTAACAATTAAAATGTTAACGACAACCTTGAGAGCTACTGAAGTATTTCAACAACAGAACCAAAAATGTAATGGGATTACGGATTATTATTTTTTTGGCTAGAATTGATTTTGAGAATCCTTCTCCCAGCTCTTGTTTTCTCTTTTATAAACATTTATTATTAATTAACAGACTGGGTTATTTTTTTTACACACACACACCTTCTATAAAAGAAATGACTCTGATATGGATCAAGTGTTGGTTCATTCTGCTTTGGGTACTATGTGGTTAATCTCTTTGTGACCATGGACATGTCAGGAGGTGGCATCTTTAAGGAGCAGCGTTCCTTAATTGGCCTTGCCTGGAGGTAGGATCACCAACATTGCATCTCTACCACCAACAGTCTGCCAATTAAAAATATAATTCCTTTCTAAAAGTTTTCTTCCATTAATGTCAAGCAGAGTCGCACTCCTGCCAGCCCAGCAGGACTGCCATTTAACTGCAGACAGCTGAGCAGACTGTAAGTAATGCAATCCCTCCAATCACACCTCTACGGTCTGACCCTGTGTCCCAGGAGGTCTGTTGACACAATGACGTACATGATTGACTCACTATCTTGTCTGTCGGTCCAGTTCCTCTGGAAGAAGACTGGTGAGAAGTCTTCTGGAGCAAAACAGCACAGGGAAGGGGGGCATGGTAATATCCTTTGTTAAATCTGCATCTACTACCAGAAGCATTGATTTTTTTTTAGCCGCAACAGAAATTAAGAATAAAGCACTCCCTCCTCCCACCCCATGAAGAGCACACAGAGTAATTGCGACTGACAATGAGTAAGATAATCTTTCGGATGATTTAGTTAAACTGAGGCCCCATCTGCCCTCTCACATGGACATAAAAGATCCCACGGCACTATTTCGAAGAAGAGCAGGGGAGTTCTCCCCGGTGTCCTGGCCAATATTTATCTCTCAACCAACATCATTAACAAATAGATTATCTGGTCATTATCACATTGTTGTTTGTGGGACCTTGCTGTGCGCAAATTGACTGCCACGTTTCCTACATTACAGCAGTGACTATACTTAAAAAGTACTTCATTGGCTGTAAAGCAATTTGGAATTTTCTAAAGTCATGATTAGCACTATATAAATGCAAGTCTTTCTTTTCTACCTACTCCACTACATATGTGGATGAATTGGGATTTTAACCTCTCAACACACCTGTGCTCAGTGTAGTCCAACGTGGTCAAATGATCCCTGTGTACTAGACATAAACTCATTGATTTTGTTCCTCAATACTTTTTTCCTCCAATTTGACTTTTAGCAAGGGGAGGGGATGGTAATGTTCTCGCAGGATAATCCAAGGGAGTAACTGGACAGAGGTCACTCACAGAATAGGATTTTTTTTTGTTGCAAAAACTGCCAGTGCCTAATGATGATTCATACCAAAATCAGAAAACCACGTAATGGAGACTTTTCTAAACCGCCAGTAAAAGTGGAAAATGGAACTGCATGAATGATACCTAACAATTACATTTATGTAATATAAAATAAAAACAGAAAATACTGGAAACATTCAGCAGGTCAGGCAGCATCTGTAGAGAGAGAGAAACAGAGTTAACGTTTCAGGTCGATGACCCTTCGTATAGCGCCTTTAATATAGTAAAATGTTCCAAGGCGCTTCACAGGAGCGTTATCAGACAAAAATTGACACCAAGCCACATAAGGGAATCAAGGGATATGGGGATAGTGCAGGGAAGTGGAGATAAGGTAGAAGATCAGCCATGATCTTATTGAATGGCGGAGCAGGCTCAAAGGGCCAAATGGCCTACTCCTGCTCCTATTTCTTATGTTCTTATAAGGGGATATTAGGTTTTAAGCAGCATCTTAAGGGAGGAGAGGTATAGAGTTCAGGGAGGGAATTCCAGAACTTCGGGCCTAAGCAGCTGAAGGCAAAGGGGCAACGGAAATGGGATATGCACAAGAGGCCAGAGTTGGAGGAACACAGAGTTCTGTGAGAGCTGTAGGACTGGAGGAGGTTGCAGACATAGGTAGAGTGAGGCCATGGAGGGATTTGAATACGAGGACGAGAATTTTTAATTTGAGGCGTTGGTGGATTGGAAGCCAATATAAGTCAGTGTGCGCAGGGGCGATGGGTGAAAATAAATGAACGTGCAGCCAACGAATATGCAAGCATCACCCAAACTTCATTTGACCAGTGGTTAACCTTGATCTGGAAAGCATTCCATTTGATTCCCTCACTCCCCTGCCCTTGCCACACTGCTCTCCTCTAAATTCTGGGTGTACAAATGCTTTTAAAAACCATAAACGCCTATATTACTGTGTGTAATGGAAAAAAATCTCGCCTTTACTCAAGTCTAAAACCAAACCTGACTTGAGATAAGAGCAGAGCAGGGAGAGGGTGAGAGGCTAAGAAATAAATAGAAAGCGAGAACTAATGTTCAAAAAAAAATTGACTTCTGACCGATTTACATTGAAGAAATTTCTGTACAATAAACTTGTAGTCTCTCTTGTCACTTATGTAGAGAGAGAGAGCAAGCAGCCTCTTTGTTAACAGTTAGTGCAAAGCGGCTCTTCGCTGAAGTGCCTTAAACAAGGATGTAGACCCTCCTGTGACAGTGTGATATTTTACACTTCAAATGATCCAGGTTAATGAGGCCGTCTCTTCAAATGAAGAACGTCATCGCACAGCTTGACATGAAAACAAAAGTGGGAGAGGAGGGGAGGGACGAACAGGGACTGAACTTTCCAGTAAATGGATTGTGTCAGAAATATACAGCATCCCCTAGTGGCTCAGCTGGATGCAGCACAATCTTAACAGTTAAGACCGTCACTGTAGTCAATATCCCTGAGCTTTTTCCCAGTCTTGGTGCAGTACAGGACAGTAATTGGCCTTGACAGCTCTGTGCACTGGCCACTCCTTCAGTTACTATTTTATTCATCCTTTCACCCAGCCAGGAAGCAGCGCATGCTTTAATGAAACATAGCAAGTGCCGCCTCAAGTTACCAAGATCAGCAATAAAGGAACCATCTAGCACATGTTAAGGCAAATCCATCATCGATTCAGTTTACAGTATACTCCTTCAACAGCCTAACATTGATCTCCTGTTTGAAGGGAAATTGGAGGTGTGTGGAGTTGGGGAGAGAACTGCCTGTTGACGATATTAAGTGCAAATCTCAAGTGCTCATCACCCGCCTCAGTGCTTTGTAACCAGAGCTGTGCCTCGTCACAAGCCTGAAATATGCAGAAGCTAATTAGTTCATTGTGTTGTCTCTTGAGCTGCAAAGATGCAATCTCTCTATTTTGTTGTCAAGAGAAACGGACAAAAAAAAGATTGAATCAATTATATATTGGTAAGTATTCAGTCTCTTTGTGGCTATTCTCAGTGGTTTTAACACAGCAGTCCTACCACACTTGCAATGCAGAACACAGACATCCTCTCCATTTACCTATACAGTAGTACAACAATAACTTAAGTTTATACTCCATCCCTCTCCCTGGCAACTGTTTGAGGCTGAACCAGACTGTTCGCAACTTTGGTGTCATATTTGACCCCGAGATGAGCTTCCGACCACATTTCCACTTCATCACCAAGACTGCCTACTTCCACCTCCGTAACATTGCCCGACTCCGCCCCTCCCTCAGCTCATCTGCTGCTGAAACCCTCATTCATGCCACTGTTACCTCTAGACTTGGCTATTCCAATGCTCTCCTGGCCGGCCTCCCATTTTACACCCTACATAAACTTGAGCTCATCCAAAACTCTGCTGCTCGTGTCCAAATTCGCACCGAGTCGTTCAGCCATCATTCCAGTATTTGCTGACCTACCTTGGCTCCTGGTATGGCAACGCCTCAATTTTAAAATTCTCATCCTTGTTTTCAAACCTCTCCATGGCCTCACCCCTCCCTATCTCTGTAACCTCCTCTAGCCCTACACGATCCCTGCGCTCCTCCAATTCTGGCCTCTTACGCATCCCCAATTTGAATCGGTCCACCATTGGCAGCCATGACATCAGCTGCCTAAGCCCTAAGCTCTGGAATTCCCTCCCTAAATCTCTTCGCCTCTCTACCTCTTTGACCAAGCTATTGTTCATCTATCCTAATATCTCCTTATGGGAACTCCTTAACTTATGTCTCGGTGTCAAATTTTGTTTGATAACTTTCTTGTGAAGCGCCTTGGGATGTTTTACTACGTTAAAGGCACTATATAAATGCAAGTTGTTGTTGTTATACAGTGCTCCTCACAGGCACAAAAAATGTCTCTGAGCTTTACAAAAGCTTAAATTTATGTAGCACCTTTAACATGGAAAATTTTCTCAAGGCACTTCACAGAGGGAAAAGCTTAACAAAAAGAACTGATCCCAAAGCACCAGTGGGAGAGTTCAGCAAAAGCTTGGTCGAAAACAATGGTTTTAAAGGCTTTTAAGGAGGGAACTCCTTAACTTATGTCTCAGCCGTGGCTCAGTTGGTAGCACTCTCACCTCTGAGTCAGAAGGTTGTGAGTTCAAGTCCTTGACTTGAGGACATAACTAGGCCGACATTCCAGCACAGTACTGTGGAAGTGCTGCACTGTCGGAGGTGCTGTCTTTCAGATGAGACATTAAACCAAGATGTCAGATGGACGTATAAGTTCCCACGGCAATTTTTGAAGAACATGGGAGTTCTCCCCGGTGTCCCGGCCAACATTTATCCCTCAACCAACATCACTAAAAAACAGATTATCTGGTCATTATCACCTTGCTGTTCGTGGGACTTTGTGTGCGTATTGGCTGCCGCGTTTAACAGTGACTACACTTCATTGGTTGTAAAACACTTTGGGATGTCCTGAGGTTGTGAAAGGTGCTATAGAAATGCAAGTCTTTCTTATTTCGTTCCACAGAGGTGGCTGCAGGTTTAGCCACCAGTGGAGGTGCGAAATGATGGGAAGATGAACATAAGTCGAGAGTTAGAGGATGGAGGTGCTGTAAGGCTGCAAAGATGGAGTGGAGGGAGGTCATGGAGAGTAATTAAAGATGAGGAGTTTAAATTCAATGTGTTGGGGGGTCAGGGGTCCAATGTAGATTAGTAAAGGTAGTGGTAAGGGGTGACCAGCAATTGATGCAGGGCTTGATATGTGCTGCTGAGTTTTGAATGAGTCTGTGTTGATGGAGGAAGAACATTAGAGTCAAGTATCTGAGGAAGCTGGTGATATTGCAGAGTTGGAAGTAAGCCAACTTGAATATGGAAGCAAAAAGCATCAATCACAGCGGGGAGAAACCGTACATGTGTTCTGTGTGCTTTCAAACCAAACTCTCAGTTGACACATGATGCCAAGGTTTTGTATAGTCTGATTCGAGCTGAGTGGGTAAGCAGGAGCAGAATGGAATTAGAAAGAAAAAAAGAAAGACTTGCATTTATATAGTGCCTTTCAAGACCTCAGAATGTCCCTAAGTGCTTTACAGCCAATGAAATACTTTTGAAGGGTAGGAAAATACCGCAGCCAATTTGTTCACAGCAAGGTCCCACAAACAGCAATGAATTAAACGATTGCATAATCTGTTTTAGTGACGTTGGTTGAGGACTCCGGGGGGAAAATCCCCTGCTCTTCTTCAAAATGTGCCATGTGATCTTTTATAGCCTCCTGAGGGGGTAGACGGGGCCTCGGTTTAGCGTCTCATCCAAAAGACGGCACCTCTGACGGTGCAGCACTCCCTCAGTACTGCACTGGAGTGTCGGCCTGGATTTTGTGCCCTGGGACTTGCACCCATTCCTTCTGACTCAGTGATACTGAGCCACAGCTGACACCATTAATGACAAGGGAGTAGTGTTCCTGGTGCAAGACAATCATGATGGTTTCAGTCTTTCCAATGTTCAGTTGGAGCTCATTTTGACTCATCCAGCATTTAATGTCAATCACTCAATCTGACAGCACAGAGGTGGGTGTGGACTCGAAGATGTTTCTCCTCATAGAGGGTAATCAACCTTTGAAACAAGTAGCCGGCTTGTGCAGTGAGTGCAGATTTTCTGAAAGCAAAAAGATAGAAAGAGTTCATTAAATTTACTTCATTATTTTTACTTAAAAAGGGATAATTGTGGAACTATCTCAACAGTGTGAAGTGACTCTTGGTGGAAGTGCTAGTGCTTAGATGGCAGGTGAGAATGTGATTGGGCTCAATGGTGATACCCGATGTTGTTCACTAGCCAGCAAACACATGCTGTCTCATCACGCACATGAATAATGGTTATTTGAGCGAGGTACCAGTGCCCCCGGAACTGTACCCCGGCGACGAGCTGACATCATTGGGAAAGGAGAAAGGGACTGGTGAGAACTGGTGATAAAAGAGGAAGGAATTTTAAATCTAAATTATTGACTCACAAAAAGGTTCCTCTTTAAATAATAATGAAACTGCCTAAGAGTAATTTTTTTAATTATTTTGTGGGGAGGGCAAACCACTGCCACAATGAATTGGGTGTCTCAGAAGAGCAAGTTATTCACTCAGCACATTTACAGAATAGAAACAGGCCATTCGACCCAACCAATCTGTGTCAGTGTTTATGCTCCACCCAAACTTCCTCCCACCCTACTTCATCTCACCCTATCAACATCTGTCCTATTCCTTTCTCCCTCATGTAAGTATCTAGCTTCCCCTTAAATGCATCTATGCTAATCACCTCAATCACTCCATGTGGTAGAGAGTTCCACATTCTAACCACTCTCTGGGTAATTCCCTATTGGATTTATTAGTGACTATCTTACGACCCCTAGTTTTGGACTCCCCCACAAGTGAAAACATTGGGCCAGAAATTCGGCTCTCCGGCTTCCCGCGGGTGCAAGGATCGCGCGCGTACTTACCTACCGCGCCTGCCGTTGTGCTTCGGGCCCGCGTGAAATTCGGCTCCTGGGCCTCCTGCAGCTGCCGGCACGCAGTGCTTGCGTATCCCAGGGGCGCAGTTAGTTCAAAGCGTCCCCTGGGATCACGTGGGCCATGGAGAGCCAATCGGAGCAGGGAATCTTCATTCATAGATTTTGACAGGAAGACCTGTCAAATCTATGAATAGAGATCAGCCCCAAAACCTCACTAAAACTTCAAATAAATTTTTTAAAAACATCACATTTTAAAAATAACTATAAATTACATAAATTAACTACTTTAAACAAAAATGTAAATTTTTGAAAAAATTAATTACACTTTTTAACGGTGCTAAAAATAAACTTACCTTTCTTTAAAGTATGTAAAAAAGATAAACCTGTTGAAAAAATGTTTAAATTGTACTTAATTCACCACTTACCTTGTTAAAAGCAGGCCTTGCGCCTCCTTTTTCCCCGCGCAGCTTCTCTGTACTTACCCTCACGGAGAAACCTGAAAAAAAAAACGAAGTTTGCTGCATGCGTGCTGCCTCTCCGACGCGCGCGTTCGACCTCTGAACCCCTTCCTTCAGGGGAACGGAAGTTCCGGTTTCCAGCGCATGCGCAGTGCATGTGTGAAACCGGCACTTTCGTTGGGTCTACCTACAGGTGAGTACCCAGCGCGTACTCACCCGTGGAGACCCGAATTTCTGGCCCATTTTCTCTACATCTACCCTATCAAACCCCTTCATGATAGGAACATAGGAACAGGAGCAGGCCATTCAGCCCCTCGAGCCTGTACCGCCATTCAATGAGATCATGACTGATCTGCGACCTAACTCCATATACCCGCCTTTGGCCCATATCCCTTAATATCTTTGGTTAACAAAAAGCTATCAATCTCCGATTTAAAATTAACAATTGATCTAGCATCAGTTGCCATTTGCGGAAGAGAGTTCCAAACTTCTACCACACTTTGTGTGTAGAAGTGTTTCCTAATTTCACTCTTGAAAGGTCTGGCTTTAATTTTTAGACTATGCCCCCTAGTCCTAGAATCCCCAAGCAGCAGAAATAGTTTCTCTCTATTTACCCTGTCTGTTCCCCTTAATATCCTGAAAACTTCGATCCGATCACCCCTTAACCTTCTAAATTCTAGTGAATACAACCCTAATTTGTGTCATCTCTCCTCGTAACTTAACCCTTGAAGTCCGGGTATCATTCTGGTAAACCTACGCTGCACTCCCTCCAAGGCCAATATATCCTTCCTAAGGTGTGGTGCCCAGAACTGCGCACAGTACTCCAGGTGTGGTCTAACCAGGGTTTTGTACAGCTGCAACATAACTCCTACCCCCTTGTACTCTAGTCCTCTAGATATAAAGGCCAGCATTCCATTAGCCTTTTTGATTATTTTCTGTACCTGTTCATGACATTTTAATGATCTATGTACCTGAATCCCCAAGTATCTTTGGACATCCACTGCTTTTAGCTTTTCACCATTTAACAGGAATGGTAGCATAGTGGTTATGTTACTGGACTAGTAATCCTAGAGGCCTGGATTAATGATCCAGAGATGGGAGTTCAAATCCCACCACGGCAGCTGGGGAATTTAAATTCAGTTAATTAAATAAAATGAATGAAATAAAAAGCTAGTATCAGTAATGGTGACCATCAAACTATCGGATTGTGGTAAAAACCCATCTGGTTCACTAATGTCCCTTTAGGGAAGGAAATCTTTCCCGGTCTAGCCTATATGTGACTCCAGACCCACAGCAATGTGGTTGACTCTTAACTGCCCTCTGAAATGGTCTAACAAGCCACTCAGTTGTGAAAAACAATCAAAAATAAAACCGGACGTATCAACCTCGGCACCGGCTACGGACACGACAACATCCCACAGGACAGACCCACCAGGGCTGGCGGCACAGTGGTATAGAGTTGGGAAGGAGTGGCCCTGGGAGTCCTCAACATTGACTCCGGACCCCATGAAGTCTCAGGGCTTCAGGCCAAGCATGGGCAAGGAAACCTCCTGCTGATTACCAGCTACTGCCCTCCCTCAGCTGATGAATCAGTACTCCTCCATGTTGAACACCACTTGGAAGAAGCACTGAGAGTAGCAAGGGCACAGAATGTACTCTGGGTGGGGGACTTCAATGTCCATCACCAAGAGTGGCTCGGTAGCACCACTACTGACCGAGTCCTGAAGGACATAGTTGCCAGTCTAGGCCTGCGACAGGTGGTGAGAGAACCAACACGAGGGAAAAACCTACTTGACCTCGTCCTCACCAATATACCTGTCCATGACAGTATTGGTAGCAGTGACCACTGCACAGTCATTGTGGAGACGAAATCCCATCTTCACACTGAGGACACTCTCCATCGTATTGTGTGGCACTACCACCATGCTAAATGGGATAGATTCAGAACAGATCAAAACTGGGCATCCATGAGGCGCTGTGGGCCATCAGCAGCAGTAGAATTGTATTCCACCAGAATCTGTAACCTCATGGCCTGGCATATCCCTCCCTCTACCATTACCATCAAGCCAGGGGACCAACCCTGGTTCAATGAGACATGTCAGGACCAGCACCAGGCATAGCTAAAAATGAGGTGCAACCTGGGGAAGCTGCAACACAGGACTACATGCATGCTAAAAAGCAGAAGCAGCATGCTATAGACAGGGCTAAGCGATCCCACAATCAACGGATCAGATCAAAGCTCTGCAGTCCTGCCACATCCAGTCGTGAATGGTGGTGAACCATTAAACAACTAACGGGAGGAGGAGGCTCCATGAATATCCCCATCCTAAATGATGCCGGAGCCCAGCACGCAAGTGCAAAAGACAAGGCTGAAACGTTTGCAACCATCTTCAGCCAGAAGTGCCGAGTGGATGATCCATAGTACACAAAGAGTCTGCAAAGGGATATAGATGGGTTAAGTGAGTGGGCAAAAATTTGGCAGATGGAGTATAATGTGGAAAAATGTGAGATTATCCACTTTGGTAGGAAGAATAAAAAAGCAAAATATTATTTAAATAGAGAGAGACTGCAGAATGTTGTGGTACAGAGGGATCTGGGTGTCCTTGTACATGAAACACAAAAAGCATGCAGGTACAGCAAGTAATTTGGAAGACAAATGGAATATTGGCCTTTATTGCAAGGGGGATGGAGTATAAAAGTAGGGAAGTCTTGCTACAACTGTACAGGGCGTTGATGAAACCACACCTGGAGTACTGCGTAAAGTTTTGGTCTCCTTATTTAAGGAAGGATATACTTGCATTGGAGGCAGTTCAGAGAAGGTTCACTAGGTTGATTCCTGAGTTGAAGGGGTTGTCTTATGAGGAAAGGTTGAGCAGGTTGGGCCTATACTCATTGGAGTATAGAAGAATGAGAGGTGATCTTATTGAAACATGTAAGATTCTGAGGGGGCTTAACAGGGTAGATGCAGGGAGGATGTTTCCCCTCGTGGGGGAATCTAGAACTAGGGGGCATAGTTTCAGAATAAGGGGTCACCCATTTAAAACGGAGATGAGGAGGAATTTCTTCTCTCAGAGGGTTGTGAATCTTTGGAATTCTCTACCCCAGAGAGCTGTGGAGGCTGGGTCATTGAATATATTCAAGGCGGAGATAGACAGATTTTTGAAAAACAGGGGAATCAAGGGTTATGGGGAGTGGGCAGGAAAGTGGAGTTGAGGCCAAGATCAGATCAGCCATGATCTTATTGAATGGCGGAGCAGGCTCGAGGGGCCAAATGGCCTATTCCTGCTCCTATTTCTTATGTTCTTATGTTCATATCGGCCTCCTCCTGAGGTCCCCACCACCACAGAAGCCAGTCTTCAGCCAATTCGATTCTCTCCACGTGATATCAAGAAACAGCTGAGCGCACTGGATACAGCAAAGGCTATGGGCCCCGACAACATCCCGGCTATCGTGCTGAAGACTTGTGCTCCAGAACTAGCCGTGCCTCTAGCCAAGCTGTTCCAGTACAGAAAGAAAGACTTGCATTTATATAGCGCCTTTCACGACCACCGGATGTCTCAAAGCGCTTTACAGTCAATGAAGTACTTTTTGAAGTGTAGTCACTGTTGTAATGTGGGAAACGCGGCAGCCAATTTGCGCACAGCAAGGTCCCACAAACAGCAATGTCCTGTCCACAAAAAGCAGGACAAATCCAATCCGGCCAATTACCATCCCATCAGTCTATTTTCAATCATCAGCAAAGTGATGGAAGGTGTCGTCGACAGTGCTATCAAGCAGCACGTACTCACCAAAACCTGCTCACTGATGCCCAGTTTGGGTTCCGCCAGGACCACTCAGCTCCAGACCTCATTACAGCCTTGGTCCAAACATTGTCAAAAAATCTGAATTCCAAAGGTGAGGTGAGAGTGACTGCCCTTGACATCAAGGTAGCATTTGACCGAGTGTGGCTTCAAGGAGCCCTAGTAAAACTGAAGTCAATGGGAATCGGTGGGAAAAATCTCCACTGGCTGGAGTCATACCTAGCACAAAGGAAGATGGTTGTGGTGGTTGGAGATCAATCATCACAGCCCCAGGACATCGCTGCAGGAGTTACTCAGGGCAGTGTCCTAGGCCCAACCATCTTCAGCTGCTTCATCAATGACCTTCCCTCCATCATAAGGTCAGAAGTGGGGATGTTCGCTTATGACTGCACAGTATTCAGTGCCATTCGCAACTCCTCAGATAATGAAGCAGTCCATGCCCACATGGACGACATTCAGGCTTGGGCTGATAAGTGGCAGGTAACATTCGCGCCACACAAGTGCCAGGCAATGACTATCTCCAACGAGCGAGAGTCTAATGACCACCCCGTGACATTCAACGGCATTACCATCGCCGAATCCCCCACCGTCAATATCCTGGGGCTCAACATTGACCAGAAACTTAACTGGACCAGCCACATAAATACTGTGGCAACAAGAGCAGGTCAGAGGCTAGGTATTCTGCGGCGAGTGTCTCACCTCCTGACTCCTCAAAGCCTTTCCACTATCTACAAGGCACAAGTCAGGAGTGTGATGGAATACTCCCCACTTGCCTGGATGAGTGCAGCTCCAACAACACTCCGTAAGCTCGACACCATCCAGGACGAAGCAGCCAGCTTGATTGGCTCCCCATCCACCACCTTAACATAGAAACATAGAAGCTAGGAGCAGGAGTAGGCCATTCGGCCTCTTGAGCCTGTACCGCCATTTAATGAGATCATGGCTGATCATCCAAATTCAGTACCCTGTCCCTGCTTTTTCCCCATATCCCTTGATCCCCTTAGCCTTAAGAAATATATCTAACTCCTTCTTGAATATATCTAATGAATTGGCCTCAACTGCCTTCTGTGGTAGAGAATTCCACAGGTTCACCACTCTCTGGGTGAAGAAATTCCTCCTCATCTCAGTCCGAAATGGCTTACCCCTTATCCTTAGACTGTGACCCCTGGTTCTGGACTCCCCCGCCAACGGGTACATCCTTCCTGCATCTAGTCTGTCTAGTCCTGTTAGAATTTTATAAGTTTCAATGAGATACCCTCTCATTCTTCTAAACTCTAGTGAATATAAGCCTAATCGACCCAATTTCTCTTCATACGTCATTCCTGCCATCCCAGGTATCAGTCTGGTGAATCTTCGCTGCACTCCCTCCATGGCAAGAACATCCTTCCTCAGATAAGGCGACCAAAACTGCACACAATACTCAAGGTGTGGTCTCACCAAGGCCCTGTACAACTGCAGCAAGACATCCTTGCTCCTGTACTCGAATCCTCTCGCTATGAAGGCCAACATACCATTTTTTTTCTTAACCACCTGCTGCACCTGCATGCTTACCTTCAGCGACTGGTGCACAAGGACACCCAGGTCTCGTTGCACTTCCCCTTCTCCCAATCTATTGCCGTTCAGATAATAATCTGTCTCCCTGTTTTTGCCACCAAAGTGGATAACCTCGCATTTATCCACATTATACTGCATCTGCCATGCTTCTGCCCAATCACCCAACCTGTCCAAATCATACTGGAGTTTCTCTGCATCCTCCTCACAGCACTCACACCCATCCAGCTTTGTGTCGTCTGCAAACTTGGAGATATTACATCTAGTCCCCTCGTCTAGATCATTAATATATTATGACTAGCTGGGGTCCTAGCACCGATCCCTGCGGTACCCCACTAGTCACTGCCTGCCACTCGGAAAAAGACCCGTTTATTCCAACTCTTTGCTTCCTGTCTGCCAACCAGTTCTCTATCCAAGTCAGTACCTAACCCCCAATCCCATGTGATTTTACTTTGCACGCTAATCTCTTATGCGGGACCTTATCGAAAGCCTTCTGAAAGTCCAAATACACCACATCCACTGGTTCTCCCTTATCTATTCTACCAGTTACATCCTCAAAAAATTCCAGTAGATTAGTCAAGCATGATTTACCTTTTGTAAATCCACGTTGACTTTGTCCGATCCTGTCACTGTTTCCCAAGTGCTCTGCTATTATATCTTTTATAATGGACTCTAGTATTTTCCCCACTACCGATGTCAGGCTTACTGGTCTATAATTCCCCGTTTTCTCTCTACCACCTTTTTTAAATAGTGGGGTTACATTAGCTACCCTCCAATCCATGGGAACTGTTCCAGAGTCTATAGAATTTTGGAAGATGACCAGCAATGCATCTATTATTTCTAGGGTCACTTCCTTAAGTACCGTAGGATGTAGATTATCAGGCCCTGGGGATTTATCGGCCTTCAATCCCGTCAATTTCCCTAACACCATTTCCCTACAAATACTGATTTCATTCAATTCCTCCCTCTCATTCGACCCTATGTTCCCCGACATCTCTGGGAGGTTATTTGTGTCCTCCTTTGTGAAGACAGAACCAAAGTATATATTTAATTGGTCTGCCATTTCTTTGTTCCCCATTATAAATTCCCCTGATTCTGACTGCAAGGGACCTACGCTTGACTTCACCAATCTTTTTCTCTTCACATATCTATAGAAGCTTTTACAGTCAGTTTTTATGTTCCCTGAAAGCTTACTCTCATATTCTATTTTCCCCCTCTTAATTAATCCCTTTGTCCTCCTTTGCTGAATCCTAAACTGCTCCCAATCCTCAGGTTTGCTGCTTTTTCTCTCCTTGGATCTTATGCTATCCCTAATTTCCCTTGTTAGCCATGGTTGAGTCACCTTTTTTGTTTTATTTTTATGCTAAACAGGGATGAACAAATTCTGTAGTTCAAATTAAACATTCACTCCCTTCACCACCGGCGTACTGTGGCTGCAGTGTGTACCATCTACAAGATGCACTGCAGCAACTCGCCAAGGCTTCTTCGGCAGCACCTCCAAACCTGCGACCTCTACCACCTAGAAGGACAAGGGCAGCAGGAGCATGGGAACACCACCACCTCCAAGTTCCCCTCCAAATCACACACCATCCTGACTTGGAAGTATATCACCATTCCTTCATCGTCGCTGGGTCAAAATCCTGGAATTCCCTCCCTAACAGCATTGTGGGAGTACCTTCACCACACGGACTGCAGCGGTTCAAGAAGGCGGCTCACCACCACCTTCTCAAGGGCAATTAGGGATGGGCAAGAAATGCTGGCCTTGCCAGCGACGCCCACATCCCATGAACGAATAAAAAAAATGAAATTACCCTGTTCCATCCTTTTTAGATCCAAAGTGGATGACCTCACATTTGCTTACATTGAAATCCATTTACCACAGTTTTGCCCATTCACTTAATCTGTCGATATCCCTTTGTGCAGCAGTACATAATCTTAAAGACCTCTATTAGGTCACCCCTCAGCCTTCTCTTTCCTTTCCCAGCCTGCTCAACCTTTCCTGATAGTTATATTCTGCAGTGTATCTGTAAGGCTGCATTTTGTAAATGTGATTATTCATCGGAAATTCGCACTCTTGGTGATTGGATAATCCCAGTGGATGAGCACCCTCCCATTTCAGCTCTGTGACCTTGTCTTGAATCCACGCCCAGACTGGTGGGATGATGAAAGTTTCATGGGGGCTCCATTGCACAATAAACCCATTTCTAGTGGATCTGGTCCCAAAATTTCCCTAATTTGGCATGAAACTGGCAATCTCCCTGTGTAAGGCCATAAAATATAGGGGATTGAAATGTCACCCAGGTGCAATGCAGGATACTTCTCTGAGCCTTGGGCTTTGTTGGAGAATTACACCATACCTAATTGTGCCATACCAGACTAGGAGGGTTTGCTGACTCTTGGTGCCCAGAATTGAGCTAAGTTCCATGTTGCAGCACCGGCGCCCTCAATGTCAACACAATGATAGCACGGAAAGAAAAAACAGCGAGGATTTACTCACAGAGGATCAAAAAAGAAGCATCTGAAGAGGTAAGTCCATTACACCAAGCCTGCATTGGATGCAAGGTAAAGGGGAAATAATCAGTTGGGATTGAATAGGATTGGATTGCATGGGTGGAAAGTCAAAGAAAAGTGTGTAGGCAGCAACAAAACTGGTCGCAGAGCCCTTCATAATTGAAGTGTGAAGAGTCGGACCTCAGCAAAAAGAAAGAAAAGGAAGAACTTGCATTTCTATAGCACCTTTCACCATCCCAGGACATCCCAAAGCGCTTTACAACCAATTAGGTACTTTTGAAGTGTTGCTGTTGTAATATAGGAAACGCAGCCACCAATTTGCACACAGCAAGGTCCCACAAACAGCAATGAAATAAATGACCAGATTGTCTGTATTTTAGGTGTTGGTTGAGGAATAAATATTGGCCAGGTCACCGGGGAGAGCTCCCCTGTTCTTCTTCAAAATAGTGCCATGGGATCTTTTACACCCATCTAATAGGGCAGACGGGGACTCGGTTTAACATCCCATCCGAAAGACAGCACCTCCGACAGTGCAGCACTCCCTCAGTGCTGCAGTGGGAGTGCCAGCCTGGATTTTTGTGCTCAAGTCTCTTGAGTGGGACTCACACCCACAACCTTCTGACTCAGAGGCGAGAGTGCTACCAACTGATCTGGCAAGTTTACACTGGGGCCAGCAACAGCACTCCCCCTAAGGTCAAGGTAAAAGCAGCTTAAAAACAAAGACCGATCACATGCAAACCCAGTTAGTCGCGGTTTAATTTTAGGAATGTGATACATCAAAGTGCGTTTATGTCTTTTGAACAAAAATGAGTTCGATCTGAGATGCCCGGTAGTCACAGCTTGAATTATCGAGCTACAAGAAGACTTCAAATATCTACAAGATGTTCAGAGGAGAATATTGTTCTTTTTTTAAAACTCAGAGAGAAAGAAAAGCCTGACGCCAGTACTGAGGCATTTTTGGCACATGGTGTCTGAGTAATTACTTTGGAAATGTTCCCCATTCCCCTTATCAAGTTGCTGATCAGAACTTCCCTGCTGGAGACAGCTGACTTCTTAATCCAGCCTCAGCCTCTGTGTCGAAAATAAATAAAGTGTAGCAGCTCGCACCTGGGAGGGAGGATTACAGTTAAACCCAGGTGTCTGCAGAAGATGGTAGCTGTGCGGGATTGTGTCTCCTGGGGCTGGAGGTTTGAGTCATAGCAATTATTTATATAATAGAAAAGAAAGTTACTGTGAGGAATTTCTTGTAAGCAGTAGCTTACTCATACCGTTTGTGTATCATAAGTTCCTTTAGTTACCTATATTTTCTGATATTGAGCTAATGTTACGCATGCCACACTACTTTTCTGTTTCTTTCTTGCTTCACCATTGGATGCCCATTGTTCTCTTCCACCCCATATCCTCTCCATCACAAAGACCGCCTACATCCACCTCCGTAATATCGCCCAGCTCCGCCCCTGCCTGCAACGCTCTCCTGGCCGGCCTCCCAGCTTCCACCTCCATAAACTTGAGCACATCCAAAACTTTTCTGCCCGTATCCTAACTCGGCACCAAGTCCCGTTCACCCTGTGCTCACTGATCTACATTGGCTCTCGATGCACCAACAACTCGATTTAAAAATTCTCATCCGTGTGTTCAAATCCCTCCATGGCCTTAATCTCCTCCCCACCTCTGTAACCTCCTCCAGCCCTACAACTCTCTTAGATCGCTGCGCTCCTCCAATTCTGGCTTCTTGAGCATCCCTAACTTCCTTCGCCCCACCATTGGCAGTTGTGCTTTCAGCTGTCTAAGCTCTGGAATTCCCTCCCTAAACTTCTCCGCCTCTCCACCTCTCTCTCTCCTTTAAGACTCTCCTTAAAACCTACCTCTTTGCCCAAGTTTTTAGTCACCTGTTTTAATATCTTTCTTTGGCTTGGTGTCAATTGTTTTGTCTGATGACGCTCCTGTGAAGCGCCTTGGGATGTTTTACTATGTTAAAGGCGCTACATAAATGCAAGTTGTTGTTTTTGAGACGTCTTTCCCTCCGTCCCCTACCCATCTTGCAATGACACTGCCAAGGATTTGTTGTGTGTGGGAGTTTGAGTAAAAGAACTCTGCCCTAAGATTCTGTGTTTGCCAAATTTGGGTCACAATTGACCAACCCCTGACCTGCCCATTTCACCCCTTTTACTTGTTCTCAGGATGTGGGTGACACTGGCAAAGAAGCATTTATTGCCCATCCCTAAGTAATGCCCTTTCTCCCTTTGGTTTCCTGAAAGCCCCTGTAAAGAGGAACCATCATAGTCTGCAATTCAAAATTGTCGCAGATTTTAGTTGTGAAAAAATATATGGTGGAGGGAACATGTCAGTGCCAGAATTAAAAGCATATTAATTTACAGTTTGTTGTACACCTGTTCTCTATACTTCCACTCCCTAAATAATTGCAAATGGAAAAGAAATAAAGAAATTCTTACCTTTATATAGTGCCTTTCATAACCTCAGCTTGCAGTTCCAGCAATTTACAGCACAAAATATGTTGAGCTCAAGGGTACAGGAAAAAGTCTAACTAACTGGGCTCGCCACAAGATGCCTGTTGTTTCAAACATTAAGGATTCGTGTCCTTCCCTCCACTCCCCCACAGACTACATCCACTGTACAAAGGTGCGTCAATCAGCTATTGGGTTTCTGGAGGTCAAATATGATTTGCACTATTCTAGATCTCGTGTAAAAGGAATCTTTTTTCTTAACTGAAATTTCAGATGATCTTAAATGTTGTAAACTTTACCCTCAATTCACCACTCATTGTATGTTTTATGCCTGCAACGAATAACAGGATGTGCTTCCCACAATGTTCTATATATTACTTGTGCTCTCTCCTGTTGAGTAGGCAGGAGGATAAATAATTCTGAAAAAAACTTGTTTCTTTTAATAGAGTGCACACAGCTGGGCTCAAACAATATAAATTCATGAAGCAATAGAACTATCTTCTCACTGGAGCAGGCCACTAGCAGGAACTGAGAAGCTTTCACCAGATTGCCCAATCGAATTCAGACACACACCTCAGGCTCCACCAATGGCATATGGTAAAATAGAACGACCTGTATTTATATCACACCTTTCACGCCCTCAGGATGTCCCAAAGCGTGTTACAGCCAATGAAGTACTTTTTGAAGTGTAGTCACTGTTGTAATGTAGGAAACCTGGCAGCCAATTTGCACACAGCAAGATCCCACAAACATAGGCACAGGAGTAGGCGAGCAGCCCCTCGAGCCTGTTCCACCATTCGATCATGGCTGATCTGTATCTTAACTCCATCTACCCGCCTTGATTCTGTAACCCTTAATACCCTTGCCTAACAAAAATCTATCAATCTCAGGTTTTAAATTGACCCCCAGCCTCAACAGTTGTTTGAGGGAGAGAGTTCCAGATTTCTACGACACTCTCTGTAATCTGATAATGACCAGATAATCAGTTTCTCGTGATGTTGGTTGAGGGATAACTATTGATAGGACACAGGGCAAAACTCCCTGATCATGTTCAAAATAGTGCAGTGGGATCTTTTACATCCCGAGGGCAGACGAGGCCTCAGTTTAACATCTCACCTGAAAGGCGGTATCTCCAGACAGTGCAGCACTCCCTCAGTACTGCAGTGGGATGTTAGATTTGATTTTGTGCTCAAGTCTCTGGAGTGGGGCTTGAACCCACAACTTTCTGACTCAGAGGCGAGAGTGCTACCCACTGAGCCACAGCTGACACTGATACAACTGGGCTATATATAGCTATACTGTACTCATTTATAAATCACTGGTTGGATGTAAGCTGGAGTATAGTGTCCAAGTTTGGCCAATATACTATAGGAAGGATGTTAAGGTCTTGGAGAGGGTGCAGTGGAGATTTACTAGAATGGTACCAGGACTGAGGGACTTTAGTTATGTGGAGAGACTGGAGAAGCTGGGATTGTTCTCCTTAGAGCAGAGAAGGTTATGGAGAGATTTAATAAAGGTGTTTGTAGTTATGAAAGGTTTTGATAGAGTAAATAAGGAGTAGCCGTTTCCACTGGCAGGAGGGTCGGTAACCAGAGGGCACAGATTTAAAGTAATTGGCAAAAGAACCAGGGGGTGAGACGTGGAGAATTTTTTTACAGAGTGAGTTGTTATGATCTGGCATGCATTGGCTTAAAGGATAGTGGAAGCAGATTCAATGTTTACTTTCAAAAGGGATTTGGATAAATACTAGAAAAGGAGAAATTTGCTGGGCTATGGGGAAAGAGCAGGGGGAGTGGGAGTAATTGGAGAGCTCTTTCAGAGAGCCGGCACAGGCACGATGGGCCGAATGGCCTCCTTCAGTGCTGTACAATTCTACGATTGTATGAATTGCGACTACGGACGCGCAAATCAGCAACATTGCTTTCTTGAAAAGAACCTTCCCCTTCTGCCCCCTTCCTCAGGAAAAATTAGCCAAAGCAACTTGCCATGTGTGAGAGAAGTCAGTATTCCGGGCTGCGGAGTCTGATTGACCCCTCTACAGCAGAAATGCTGGAAAACTGCTGGACATCTCTTGCAGAAAATTGCACACTAGGTGTTAACAGTATCAAATCCATTAGCTTAGACTGAGAGTCCTGACCTTTTATTGCTACACTTTGAGAGATTACTGTTCTTAGTGTATGTAATGTACAGTATTCATTACCTCCTGGTGTGAACTCTTAGCCATGCCAGAGAAGAGGAGCAGTTTTCATTCAAGTGAGTGTTTGTTGGGGGAGGGGGTGGGAGTGGTTACAGCATTATTCTTCTGGTTGAGGTCAAGGATTAATATTTATAAGAAATAAGAGCAGTAGGGTTATAAAATGTTATAAGAATCCTTCCCAATTCTCCCCTCCTTAATTACATAGACAACAAAGGAGAGGATGGCAAAAGGCAATACGAAGAGGTTAGAAAAGTTAAAAAAAAACAATCAGGAAAGCAAAGAGGAACTACAAAATTAAATTATCAAGGAATATAAAGAAATAGTGAAGTATTTTACAGACACATAAATAACAAAAGGAAGATCAGGATAGGGACAGGGCCACTAAGGGATGTACAAGATAAACTCACAGGGAATGACAGCGAAATGGCAGAAATATTGAAAAGTTACTTTGCCATAGTTACCAGGGAGACTAAAATGGTGGACATGACATTAGAAGAAGAGATCAAAAAGGATATAAAGACATTTAAGATAGAAAGGGGGAAATAATTGATAAACTAATCAAACTCAGTGAGGATAAAACCCCTGGTCTGGATGGATTACATCCGCGCATATTAAAAGGAGCTCGGGAAAAGATAGCAGAGGCACTATTATAGGTTTATAAAAAATAATTTGAAAAGGGAATAGTGCCAGAGGACTGGTGGACAGCTAATGTGATTCCTATATATAAAAGCAGAGATAGAACAAGTCCAGGGAACTATAGACCAATTAGCTTAATGTCGGTGGTCGGAAAGTTAATGGAATCCTTACTCAAAGATGTCATAGAAAAACATCTAGAAACTGAAAATATAATAAAGAATAGTCAACATGGGTTTCAAAAGGGAAGGTCGTGCTTGACCAACCTTATTGAATTCTTTGAAGAAGTAACAGAAAGAGTAGACAAGGGTAAAGTACTGATGTAATATACTTGGATTTTTAAATGGCCTTCTATAAGTTTCACACAAAGTAGACTCATGACTATGTTCAGAGCATGTGGGTCCAGGGGACAATTATCA
The DNA here is from genome assembly GCA_030390025.1 of Squalus acanthias. NCBI lineage: Eukaryota > Metazoa > Chordata > Chondrichthyes > Squaliformes > Squalidae > Squalus > Squalus acanthias. The sequence goes on along the minus strand of CM059427.1, from coordinate 105,147,808 downwards.
GAATGCAAGCTGACTACAAAACAGAAAACAGAGAGTAGGGGTTAAAGGTATTTACTCAGACTGGCAGAAGGTGGGTAGTGGTGTTCCACAGGAATCGGTGCTGAGACCCCTGTTGTTCTTCATTTACATAAACGATTTAGACGCGGGAATCGGAAGTACAATTTCAAAATTTGCAAATGATACCAAATTGGAGGGTGTAGTTAATACAGAGGAGGACTGCAGCATAATACAAGAAGATGTTAATAAACTTGCAGAATGGGCGTGTAATTGCCAAATTAATTTTAATATAGATAAATCTGAGGTGGTGCATTTTGGTAGGAGGAATAAGGACGCCACATAATCCTTGGAAAATAAGAGTCTAAATGAAGTAGTTGATCAAAGGGATCGAGGGGTACTGATTCACAAATCATTAAAAGTAGCAACGCAAGTTAACAAGGTCATAAAAAAATGCAAACAAAGCACTGGGGTTCATTTCTAGAGGAATAGAATTGAAAAGCAGGAAGTTACATTCAACTTATATAGAACCTTGGTTAGACCACACTTGGGGTACAGTGAACAGATCTGGTCTCCATATTACAAAAAGGATATAGAGGCACTGGAGAAGGGGGAAAATGATTTTCTAGGATGATACCAGAACTGAGAGGTTGTACCCATCAGGAAAGACTGAACTGGCTGGGGCTCTTGTCTCTAGAAAAGAGAATGCTGAGGGGTGATCTGATAGAGGTCTTTAAAGCTCTATGTACTGTAAAGCGATGTAATTCTATATAATGCAGGAGCACTGAAGCTGAATCTATTACTCGACTGAGATCAGCTAACTCAGGACATCCAGGGACCGAACCTGGGGCATTCCTGGTCAGTCTGGCTCCATTACTCACTGGATTAATGACTTTATCCAATCAAGGAATTTTCGCTTTTGAAATGGTTACCTTTTATTTCTCCCAAGTATTGCCCTATCCATGTGTAGAGCTGCTGAAATGTTGGATTGTATAAACTTCTAATTGATCTGGTTTAGGAATGATTCTCACTGAGTCAGGTTTTTGAGACCAACAGTATTTAAGTAAAAATGCTTTTAATTTCTCATCAGTGGCAGATTTTGATTTTAATGAGAAGTGGTAGAATAGTGTGGGTGATTGCCGGTCCGGCAACACCTTCAAATTTAAAATTCTCATCCTTGTGTTCAAATCCCTCCATGGCCTCATCACTCCCTAACTCTGTAACCTCCTCCAGCCCTACAACCCTCCAAGATCTCTGCACTCCTCCAATTCTGGCCTCTAGTGCATCCCCAATTTTCTTCGCCCCACTATTCGCGGCTGTGCCTTCAGCAGCCTAGGCACTGAGCTCTGGAATTCCCTCCCTAAACCTCTCCACCTCTCTACCTCTCTCTCCTCTTTTAAGACACTCCTTAAAAGCTACATCTTTGACACATTTTTTTGGAGGGACATGAAGCCAAAAGGATACAGTCAGCATTCTTGTGACAAAGATGCCAATTCTGGAGTGTCCCTTACTATAGACCATGTCTCAAAGACCATCATGTTGGTTTCCCAACCAAGACACCCCCAACTGAACACACTCTCTTCAGGCAGGTCTACATTAAGTGAATGTAGTCAACTGCAAGTGCCTGGGACTCCTACCATCGATTTCACTGTGTTATAAATGGCCAGACCTTTGGGGGCCCAACATCAGAGGTCCACATTTTCATAGGCCTGCTGAGCTGCTGTTTGGTCTCCAGTTAAAACGATACCCGTTTAGGAACTGTGTTAGAACGAGAGGTAAATAGGGTGAGAAGGTTGCACAAAAATCATGTCCGTCTTTAAGATGAGACGTTAAACCGAGGCCCCGATTACCCTCTCGGGTGGACGTAAAAGATCCCATGACACGATTTCAAAGGACAGGGGAGATCCCCCCAAATCCCTGGCTAATATTTACCCCTCAACTAACATCACTAAAAAACAGATGATCACATTGCTGTTTGTGGGACCTTGCTGTGCACAAATTGGCTGCCGCGTTTCCTACATTACAACAGTGACAACACTTCAAAAAGTACTTCAGTGGCTGTAAAGCACTTTGGGATGTCCTGAGGTCATGAAAGGCACTATAGAAATGCAAATATAAGGTGGAGAAATGTGAAGTTATCCACTTTAGTAGGAAGAATAGAAAAGCAGAATATTGTTTAAATGGTGAGAGATTGGGAAATATTGGTATTCAGAGGGACCTGGGTGTCCTTGTACACGAATCACTGAAAGTTAACATTCAGGTACATCAAGCAATTAGGAAAGCAAATATTATGTTAGCCTTTATTATAAAAGGATTGGAGTATAAGAGTAAAGAAGTCTTACTGCAATTATATAGGGCCCTGGTGAGACCACACCTGGAGTACTGTGTACAATTTTGGTCTCCTTACCTAAGGAAGGATATATTTGCCTTAGAGGGAGTGCAATGAAGGTTCACTAGACTGATTCCTGGGATGGGGGGATTGTCCTATGAGGAGAGATTGAGGAGACTAAGCCTATATTCCCTAGAATTTAGAAGAATGAGAGGTGATCTCATTGAAACATATAAAATTCTTACAGGGCTTGACATGGCAGATGCTGGGAGGATGTTTCTCCTGGCTGGGGAGTCTGGAACCAAGGGTCACAGTCTCAGAATAAGGGGTCGGCCGTTTAGGACTGAGATGATGAGAAATTTCTTCACTCAAAGGGCTGTGAATCTTTGAAATTCTCTACCCCAGAGGGCTGTGGATGCTCAGTCATTGAGTATATTCAAAAATGAGAAGTCGCACAACACCAGGTTATAGTCCAACAGATTTATTTAATATTACAAGCTTTCGGAGCTATTGCCCCTTCTTCAGGTAGAGTTACAATGAGTGAATCTACAAAAGTTCACAGAATATAAACACAGATACTGCAGAGATACAATCTTTCCTTACATCAAAGACACACCAAGAGCACAGCCAAGACAATGAGATGTGTCCCAGGGGGTCCAACGTGTCAAATCCTGCTGTCTGTAGCAGATCTCTCTCCATGTCCCTTCCTCTCTCTCCGTCTTTTTTGGGTTTGTATTTTGGGTTTGTTTTTTGGTGTTTGTTTTTTAAAAACTGGAAAGACAGACAACGATGTCAAGTCACGTTTTGTAGCGTGACATGAACCCGATATCCCTATTGAGGCCGTCCTCATGAGTGCGGAACTTGGCTATCAGTTTCTGCTCGATGATTTTGCGTTGTCGTGTGTCTCGAAGGCCGCCTTGGAGAACGCTAACCCGCAGATCCGAGACTGAATGCCCTTGACTGCTGAAGTGTTCCCTGACTGGGAGGCAACCATCCTGCCTGGCGATTGTTGCGCGGTGTCCGTTCATACGTTGTCTCAGTGTCTGCATGGTACCATGCTCTGGGGCATCCTTTCCTGCAACGTATCAGGTAGACAACGTTGGCCGAGTCACATGAGTATGTACCATGTACCTGGTGGGTAGTGCCCTCACGTGTGATGACGGTATCTGTGTTCATGATCTGGCATGTCTTGCAGAGGTTGCCGTGGCAGGGTTGTGTGGTGTCGTGGTCGCTGTTCTCCTGACATATTCAAGGCAGAGATCCATAGATTTTTGGATATTAAGAGAATCAACGGATATGGAGATAGTGCGGGAAGGTGGCATTGAGGTAGAAGATCAGCCATGGTCTTATTGAATGGCGGAGCAGGCTCGAGGAGCTGAATGGCCTACTCCTGCTTCTATTCCTTATGTTCTTACGTTCTTAAGTCTTTCTATTGGAGCATATCTTCTCTGGGACCACTTTACGTCATTTAAAAGGGACATCGATGCAGCGAAAGAGTTCTGTTGGCCCCACTGCTTGCTTGTGGGGTTTTATTTGCTTCTTTTAAGAAAGTATTTGATTCTGGCTATTTTTGCAGTGGCCTGTGTATCAAAATATCAGTGTAAATGAATTGACTGCTAAATGGCAACATTTGTTTATGGGTACTTAGGTATTGGGAGTTGAGGTGGACTGGGGGTAGGGGGGCGGTGAAAGTGATTTAAAAGCTCAGTTCTTGGGTTTACTGGACCCAGTAGGAACTGGCATTCCAACAGCTCACCGTGGAATGTTCAGTATCCTACCAGTGCAAACACAAATAATGCCTCTCGTATCTCAAAGATAAGGGCCATGTGGGTGATAGGCCTTAACACCGGTACTATCAATACTTAGCCCAGCATGTCCCAGTTAGCACAATATCTCAAGAGAACTCATCACACTTTTGCATTGTTGACTTATGGCAAGGACAGCCACATTTAGTGTGCGGTTATATCAATGGGAAGCAGTTTTAAGTATGCATTAATCCAACTACATCAGGTCCTGTATGCACTGCATCTTGAGACACCCCCATCCTCCCAGAGGCTATCTTACACCACTTTCGAGTTCACAACAACTGCAGTATAACTTATGTCTGTTGCGAAGCCACATTATTAAGCTGCTTTTATATTGAAGGAAAGCATGGAAGTCTGTTGCTGGGATAACAATTTACTCATTTACAACAACAACTTGCATTTCTATAGCATCTTTAACATAGTAAAACATCCCAAGGCGCCTCACAGGAGCATAATCAAACAAAATTTGACACCGAGCCACATAAGGAGGTATTAGGACAGGTGACCAAACGCTTGGCCAAAGAGGGAGGTTTTAAGGAGTGACTTAAAGGAGGAGAGAGAGCTAGAGAGGTGGAGAGATTTAGGGAGGGAATTCCAGAGCTTCGGGCCGAGGCAGCTGAAGGCACGGCCGCCAATGGTGGAGTGAAGGCTATCTTGGACGGGCAAGAGGCCAGAATTGGAGGAGCGGAGATATCTCGGAGGGCTGTAGGGCTGGAGGAGGTTACGGAGATAGGGAGTGGCGAGGCTGCGGAGGGATTTGAACACAAGGATGAGAATTTGAAATTTGTGGTATTGGCCGACTTGGAGCCAATGTAGGTCAGTGAGCACAGGGGTGATGGGTGAACAGGACTTGAGATGAAGTTTATGGAGGGGGCAAAGTGGGTTGCCGGCTAGTGACTCATTGTTCTGTGTGTTTACCTACTGTGGAATAAAGCAGCTTATGATTCGAACCAAATTCACCTTAGCCTGTCCACCTTGGGAGAAATTCAAATGAAATGATTTGAGTAACCGCTAGTATTATAAAATTGGGCCTGGAGTGCAAACATTTGTACTATTTTTGTAAAGGATATTTCTTTCTCGATCTGTATTATGGGGATGGTGTTGGAGATGTATCTCTTTTGGTAAGATGAATGCAGAAGTACCTGCTATATTTTGTATGTATTGCTTAATTTGTCTGGCCTTGTTTACAAGTGTGTAACACGAGGGAATCCACTGCAGATCTCAAAAGCCATTTCATTGTTGCACTCCTGGGTCCTGCTACTACGCTAGTATTTATGGGGCAGAAGGACTCAACTCCCATATGAAACAGATGACCAGACCACCTAAGGGAGTAACCGACTCCCCGAACACAAGTAAAAAAGACAGACTTGCATTTATGTAGCGCCTTTCACAACCTCAGGACATCCCAAAGTACTTTGCAGCCAATGAAGTACTTTGAAGTGTAGTCACAGTTGTAATGTCGGAGACGCGGCAGTCAATTTATACATAGCAAGATCCCACACACAGCAATGAGATAATGACCAGATCATCTGTTTTTAGGTGTTGATTGAGGGATAAATATTGGCCAGGACACTGGTGGAGAACTCTCCTGCTCTTTTACATCCACCTGAGAGAGCAGACGGGACCTCAATTTAACGTCTCATCCAAAAGACGGCATATTGTACGTATCACAGAATCACAGAATCACAGAATCCCCACAGTGCAGATAGAGGCCATTACGGCCCATCGAGCCTGCACCGACACATATCCCACCCTATCCCCGTAACCCCACGTATTTAATCCCCCCTAACACTAAGGGTCAATTTATCATAGCCAAATCAACCTAACCCGCACATCTTTGGACTGTGGGAGGAAACCGGAGCACCCGGAGGAAACCCACGCAGACACGGGGAGAATGTGCAAACTCCACACAGACAGTCACCCGAGATATCTGCGGCAGTCCCAAATTCGCAACAAGCATTTTTTTTAAATCTTCATTCGGAGTCGTGCACAGCTGTTACCTGCAGCCCTTGGAGGCTTTTGACCAAAGGTTAAGCTGCTTTTACACTGCAGCCTGGGTCTCAGGAGAATAAACTTAACTGATCCACTCTTTGGCATTCTAGTTTTATAACGTGAAGCCAGTCCTCCTGTGAACCAGCTGCATTGTGGGAACCTAGTTGTAAAGCGCTTTGGGACATCCTGAGGTCATGAAAGGCGCTATAGAAATGCAAGTCTTTCACGCTTTCTACTCATGCCCATGTGACACTTTGGCCAGTGCACATGTGCGGAACAGTCATGTCATGACTTGACGTCACTGTGAAAACAATGGAAATATCTCTACATGAGAAATTCATGTGACCGCCAAAACGCATTTACCAGTAAGTCCGCAGGAAGATGCAATGAAAACAGGCCATCCTTACTGATGGTCTTACAAATAAATCCATCAAGTTTACACTGACTGTGGGAGACCCATGCTATGGGAACAAAGGGTTGAAAAAAGAAAGAGCTTGCATTTCTATAGCACCTTTCGTGATCTCAGGTCGTCCCAAAGCGCTTTACAGTCAATGAAGTGCTCTTTTGAAGTGTAGTCTCTGTTGTAATGTAGAAGACTACAAAAGCAGCTTCATGCCTAGTATGAGTTTCCAATACTTTCATGGCCCATGGTGATATATTGATAAATGGTTGCAGTGATGGCATTGTGAAAGGATCTGTTCCTATACTGAGTTGCCTATACGAGCATGGTGGATGGGGCATGTGGCGGACGGTGGTGGTGAACAGAATCTCCACCCAACTGCAGTCGATCCCACTCTGACCCACTGCTTACAATTTTTCTTTTGGCGTGGTTTTAATCAATTTTAAAGGGGTGCCACTGTTTAACAAAAATAAATGTTCTGTTAATCCTTCCTCTTTAGTTTGTCAAACAAATGGAGCAAGGACCCACAGTTTGCTCAGGAAACCACAGAGATAAAATCCCCTGTCAATCTCCCATCCCTCGCCCTGAACATGAAAGATCCCACTTTAAATAAAAGATAAATTGTATTTCAGGTTATAAATTACACAACAGTATGCTTTGACTTACAACAATTAAATACATCAGTTTATGTAATGAATTGTTGTGATCTGGAATGCACTGCCTGAAAGGCTGGTGGAAGCAGATTCAATAGTAACTTTCAAAAGGAAATTAGATAAATACTTGAAAAGATAAACAAACCGCTGGACTATGGGGAAAGAGCAGGGGAGTGGGACTAATTGGATAGCTCATTCAAAGAGCCAGCACAGGCACGATGGGCCGAATGGCCTCCTTCTGTAATGCATGATTCTATGAATGGCACCAGCTGGTCATGGGAGAGAGGGGGATTATTTAGCACTAATCTGATACTCGACATCAACCCAATGGTCCCTAATCTGGCCAAGTGCGTGGAACAATAATAATGTTTTAAAAACGTGTAGTACGTCATGCATAGCCCGTAGCCTTTCCCTAAATGCTGTATCACACTATTTTTATATATTAATGTCCACTAATGTTACTGTCACCAGAAATATTTGTATTCGGCAAAGCAAAAGTATAATTAACTGAATAAATCCTAAACCTTGCCTCTGAAGGAAATGTCACTGTAACCATGGCTGTTTTTCATTACATGATACAGTATTGTAATTTTACACAAAGATAATTAGGTAGTTATATTTACTCTGCCGTGCAGGGGGAAAGTATTTCAATAGAGTGGGGACTGGTACATCTAGGAGATTTGTCTTGAATGGGGAAGGTCCATACAAGTTATAAAGTGCCCATTGATGTGGTTTCCCCTCCATTTGTACCCTGGATCATCCGATTCCTCGGCTGAGAGATAGAGAGAGACAGGATGGAACTCCTTGGCACGACGAAATAAATACGATAGATCTACTGAGTTTGATACAGCTTCTTCCAGAGAAAGTTGTTGTTAAGAAACGAGCGAGGGATCCGGCCCTTGTACAGATCGTGAGAAACTGCGCGCTCTCTGTTAGTAAGCAGAAAGGTGTTTGATGGTGAGTCGTGTCTTATCTGATCATCCAGAGATAAGTTCAACAAAGGAGGCCTCTTGTTTGCTCTCAGTCGGCAGTGTGAGCTAACAGCGGGGTAAGGGTATATTGTGACATTGTCTCATCACACCACATTAAAGCCAGAATGCCTTCTAAATATTTCCTTTACAACGCTCCTTTTGTTAAGAAGCTCTCCCCCCATTCTGGCCAGAGATAAGGTCCACACTGCGATCTTATTTACTCCAAATAAAGTAACACGAAGGGGGGAAACGGCCTTTAACCCTTGGGTTAGCCCAACGCACCTACAATGTATATGAAAAGAGCCGAAATATTAGCAACAATAGAGATCTTAATCCCCACCCCCCCCCCCCCAAGTAATCACACTATTTACTGGAAGTTCAAACAGTTTATCAGAGATAATGGATACTCATCCTCCATCCTGTGTCTGAGCATGAACAGGGGAGGCTCGGAGTTCCCAATCTTAATTCACACACCCAAAGGCTTAAACCCCGTTTTAATTAACCCACTTCTAATAATACAGGTTTCAGTAATCAGGAAAGACTGAACAGGCTGGGGCTCTTTTCTTTAGAACAGAGGAGGCTGACCGATGACCTAATAGAGATCTTTAAAATTATGAAGGGGTTTGATAGGGTAGATGTAGAGAAGATGTTTCCATTTGTGGGGGAGACCAGAGCTATAGGTCATAAACAATGTTCCCTCTCACTTTTTTTTAAATTAGAATTTTAAGATTTTCAAAATTTTTAAATTCAAACATTCAAAATTCCATGCATGTGCGTTTTTTTCTATTTCAAAGCTGGCTCACCGGGCTGCGTGGGACCTGCAGAGCGCTGCGCTTAAAGGGATGTTGATATGATAGTCTCTAATAAATCCAGTGAGGAATTCAGGAGAAACTTCTTCACCCAGAGAGTGGTTAGAATGTGGAACTCTCTACCACATGGAGTAGTTGAGGCGAACAGCATAGATACATTTAAGGGGAAGCTAGATAAGTGCATGAGGGAGAAAGGAATAGAAGGATATGCTGATAGGGTGAGATGAAGTAAGGTGGGAGGAGGCTCATGTGGAGCATAAACACCGGCATAGACCGAATGGCCTGTTTCTGTGCTGTAAATACTGTAAGGGGTGACCTGCGGCTCTGTGCTTAGCCTGGGTGCTAGTGCGGGTTAGGCCTTGTTGCCTGTTCTGGTCTCCAGCCAGCCTGATAACACTAGACACCTGTGAGTGGTTCGACCCACTCGCCCTTACGGTTCTGACACTGGACTTAGGTGCGAGAGCAATAATGCAGAGAAAGACTCAGGTAGACTCGGTTGAATAGTGCGAAATGGAAAATCTTTATTGCATATTATTCAAGATTATGAGATACATGTCATAAGCACAGATTAACGACAGTACAATCTTACACACAGTTATGAAACTAATTTTAGGGAAACGAGGAGCGCATGACACATCGTAAAAGGGGACACACATTATAATTATCCTTAAAACTTAAACCCTCCCCTATCAATACCTGTCCTAATCTAGATTTGTAGGATCGAGACTCATGCTCACCACTCGTGATAACTCGGAGAATTACGAAACTCTGCTCGGATGTTTTTACCGCAGCACCTGACTATCCACGTGTTGATCAGGGGTCTCTGTACCCCACTTGTTTACTCGTTTCTGCTCCGGCTAGCAGGCTGGACCGTCTGCTGTCATGAAGATCTGTGTTGCCCTCGGAGTTCTGATACTACTCGAAAAAGAGTCTTCCTGTGCCCTACACCAGTTGTCTGTAGAACTCAAAGAAGGGTCTTCCTAGGCCAGTTGTGGAGTAGCCGATAAAATTCAAAGAAGTGTTTATTCGACTTACAGGCGCGGTCGGGGCTTACTGACCGTGGCGATGCGTATTGTCGTCTTCTTCTCTTCTCATCTCATCTCATCTCATCTCCTCTCGGACCTTCGGTTCCAACACCGTTTACCGACTTCTCGGGATGGTGCGCCCGCTTCCAGGCCTCACAGCCCAGTTCTCCACAGATCTCCGCGGCAAGCCACGAGGTTGATCCTAGCGGATCAGAGTCCAGAGCCGTCAGGCAAGAGAATAAAAGTTCAGCAGCCTTCCAGCGAGTCAAAGCAGCAAGAGAAAGATGGACGGTTGTACTTTACAGTTATAGTGCTGTAATTCCTCTTTTCCCGCCCAATCTTAATGTCTATCTTTTGTCAGGTTTTTGGCGCTCAAACTTCTTGTATGGGGTGATCTCAGTCCTTAATGGGTTTCGGTGATACTTGTAACTGTCTGAGTACCCGTTAATATTTCTCCCATTGTGGAACCGGCTAGTAGTCTCCCTGGAGGGGTTTTGGGGCTTCCAAATGCTTACTGTAAGTACCCGCAAACGGCTCTCATCGTAGAGTCGTGGGGGTTTTGCATATTAATGTCTTTGGATGGGTCCTTGATCGCTCAGTACAATAGCCCTTGTTTGCACCTGGGAGACCGATTCTAGTATTTATGTTTAAAATGCAAACCTCATCATGTCTTGTTATTTATCTCAAATGTGCTGAGTCCTGTACGATCTTGCACAAATGTTTATTGGAACGCCATCTTGTCTGCCCACTGAAAGTCTAGAACTTTCTGCCACGAGGCGTGGCGGCCATTTTACAGGCTGTTTGTGTCCGTTTTGAAACCTGACAGCATTCTGCTGAAATAAAAGCTGTTTGTACGAAACTTTATGTCTCCTTTTTATTTTATAAAATCGCGATAATTTTGCGAATTCTACAATACTTCATAATACTTTGTATATGTGAATCTCTGTGCAATGGATGAGTCTAAAAAAAGTAACATTGGAAGTCTTTCTTTTCTGGCTCCCATGTTAGCTAACATTGTTAACAGTTCTCTCTCCTCAGGTACTGTCCCCCTCTCCCTCAAATCTGCCATCATTACCCCTCTCCTCAAAAAAACAACCCTTGACCCCTCCGTCCTTGCAAACTACCACCCCATCTCCAACCTCCCTTTCCTCTCCAAAGTCCTTGAACGTGTTGTCGCCTCCCAAATCTGTGCCCATCCAAAACTCGGCTGCCCGTGTCCTAACCCGCACCAAGTCCCGTTCGCCCATCACCCCTGTGCTCGCTGACCTACATTGGTTCCCGGTTAAGCAACGCCTCGTTTTCAAAATTCTCATCCTTGTTTTCAAATCTCTCCATGGTCTCGCCCCTCCCTATCTCTGTAATCTCCTCCAGCCCCACAACCCCCCGAGATATCTGCGCTCCTCTAATTCTGCCCTCTTGAGCATCCCTGATTATAATCGCTCAACCATTGGTGGCCGTGCCTTCTGTTGCCTGGGCCCTAAGCTCTGGAATTCCCTGCCTAAACCTGTCCGCCTCGCTACCTCTCTTTCCTCCTTTAAGACACTCCTTAAAACCTACCTCTTTGACCAAGCTTTTGGTCACCTGCCCTAATTTATCCATATGTGGCTCGGTGTCAAATTTTTTGTCTTAAAATACTCCTGTGCAGCACCTTGGGACGTTTTACTACGTTAAAGGCGCTATATAAATACAAGTTGTTGTTGTTGTTGTTGTCTCAAATCACAGCTTGATGTTCTTGGGGTTTGTGTCGTTTAGCCTGGCGTGAAGCTTGAAAATACAGCAACTGATGGACATGTGTACAGGGGAAAGGGGGAGAGAAAGATTATTGCAAAACGTGCCTTATCCTGAGTATGCATGTAACTATGAAAGGCACCCAGTAGCTCTGAATTGGAGATGGTAATCTCAGGATTCACACCATGCTCTCACAGGTTCTCATTTCATTTGATCCAGTCATTGAACTGCTGACCCTGTCACTCAATATTCTGGATGGGTCTCGTGTATAATGGAAATGAACGCACCTAATAATTTGCTCATCGCTCAAGCTACCACGGGAAATACATAGGTCGGATTACAGAGATGTTACAACAACAACTTGCATTTATATAGTGCCTTTTTCATAGTAAAGCGTCCCAAGGCACTTCACAACAGGAAAACAGGGCCATTCCACCCAACCAGGCCTTGTCTATGTAAAATGGTCCGACACAGTCAAGTGTTCTGACTACTTCTTATTCCTCAGCCAACGTTACTGAAACAAATAATCTGGTCATTATCTCATTGCTGATGTGGGAGCTTGCTGTGCGCAAATTGTCTGCTGTGTTTCCTACATTACAATAGTGACAACACTTCAAAAGTACTTCATTGGTTGTAAAGCACTTTGGGACATCCTGAGGTCATGAAAGGCGCTATAGAAATGCAAATCCTTTTCTTTTTTCATATCCATTCAACCCCTCTTCCTTCATCCACCTCTCCAATCTAATCTTGATTCACAGTTTCTGCCTCAACCTCTAACCCTGGAAGTGAATTGCACAGCCTGACAAGTCTCTGTGTATGAAGAAGTTCCTCCTGCCGTCTGTTCGAAATCTCTTGAATTTAATTTTGTATCTGTGACCCATCCTTCTTGACCGCTCAACTATTGGAAACATTCTGCTTCTATCTACCCTGTCCCATCCTTTCCTAATTTTAAAGACTTCTAGCCTACCTCCCTATCAACACATTTTGGTATTCTCATTTAGGATTGGTCGACCAATGAGGCAACAGTGCTAAACCCAGTCCCATCCCAACATTGGGAAAAGTGCTGGCCAAGTCATCACTGTAATCTCCACATGGGCAGTTGTCCTGTTGTTGGCAAGTTGGCCTCCCAGTGAAAGCAGACCTTAAGATATAAGGACCATACTCCAGTGTTCTCCATACCCAATCGATCAGACCCCTTTGATAGGATTATTTGTCATTCACAGATATCCAGCATCCTCTACATAAACCAGCCAGAGGGCCTGGATTGGCTTTATATCAATGTAATGCACCAAAAGGTATCTTCTAGGCTTTGTGTTCATGCTAGGTCCCTCCTGGAGTTCCCTTAGTGGGAGAGGGTGTCCAATCTCTGGCTCCCTGTGTTTGATAAAACCAGATTCCTTATCCCAACAATAGGCTCACATTTTTAGTGCTTGTCCCAAGACTCGATCTACAAAATTGTCCCATCTAATAGTACCCTCGCCATTAGCTTAACTGTGCTGTAACTGCCCTCAGAGATATCCAATAAAAAGAAAGACTTGCATTTATATAACACCTCTCATGACCTCAGGATGTCCCAAAGCGCTTTACAGCCAATTAAGCACTTTTTGATGTGTAATTACTGTTGTAATGTAGGAAACGCGGCAGCCAATTTGCACACAGCAAGCTCCCACAAACAGCAATGCGATAATGACCAGATAATCTGTTTTTAGTGATGTTGGTCGAGGGATAAATATTGGCCAGGACACCGGGGAGAACTCAACAACAACAGTAACAACAACGTTAGCGTAGTAAAACGTCCCAAGGCACTTCTCAGGAGCGTCATCAAACAAAATTTGACACCGAGCCACATAAGGAGATATTAGGGCAGATGAACAAAAGCTTCATCAAAGAGGTAGGTTTTAAGGAGCATCTTAAAGGAGGAGGGAGAGGTGGAGAGGTTTAGGGAGAGAATGCCAGAGCTTAAGGCTTAGGCAGCTGAAGGCACGGCCGCCAATGGTGCAGCGATTAAAATTGGGAATGCGCAGGACGCTAGAATTGGAGGAGTGCAGAGATCTCAGAGGGTTGTGGGGTTGGAGGAGGTTACAGCGATAGGGAGGGGTGAGGCCATGGCAGGATTTGAAAACAAGGATGAGAATTTTAAAATCGAGGCGTTGCATTGTGGAGCCAATGTAGGTCAGCGAGCACAAGGGTGATGGGTGAATGGGACTTGGTGCGAGTTAGGAGATGGGCAGCAGAGTTTTGGATGAGCTGAAGTTTATGAAGAGTGGAAGATTGGAGTCCTACCAGGTTTGCGTTGGTCTAGAAGTAACAAAGACATGGATGAGAGTTTGAGCAGCAAATGAGCTGAGGCGGGGGCGGAGTCGGGCTTTGTATTTAATTTTGGGGGTGATGTCAATTGGTGTAATAGCCAATAGAAGCCAATAATGGGAAGGATCAGGTTTTGTTCAGATTATATTACATTTCCTGCAATACTTTAGTTGGTATGAAGTTGATTTTAGCTGGACTCTGTTGTATGATATTTATAAAGCAATTTGGGCAATGTCCTTCTCAATTTCTCTAAAGGGACTGAATCCAAGGAGCTTATGGTCCTTCCGTGGCAGTTGACACAAGAACTCTCTTGTTTCCCTTGGGGGCGTGAAATCTTTGATCCTGTTGGTGTATGAGTATGGGAAATCATTGGGTTCTCATTGGCTGATACATCCCAATAAAATAATAATTTTTTTTAAAACTGCTGGAAATCTGATATAACAACAGAAGATGTTCGAAATTTGCAGCCAGCATATAGAGAAAGTGTCGATCCATTTACAGTTCTACTGATCTATTTACAGTCGTTACTTGACCCGCTGCCTATTTCTAGCCTTTTTCTGTTTTTTGCATTAGTGGGGGAGCAAATGTGAATCACTTTACATATAAAGTGGAGAGGTAATCTAAGTTTCTGTGAAAGTTAGCCCACCCAAACTGTTTATAAAAAGCTCTTGTTGAAATATAACATTAGTTTGAAATCGTCAAAAGGGGGGCGAAGGAAATTAGATTATTTTTAATATATATATACATTAATGATGTATTTAAAAATAACTCCACTTGTGGTATGGTTCCATAAGTAAAGGAAGACCAACTGCCAGCAGAGGAGCTACAAGTGGCCTTAGATACCCAAGGATGGGAGAGGAATTCTGCCCCCCACCCATATCCACTGACTGCTGCAGAACATGCCTGTGTACACACCGAGAGAGGGCAGGATGTGACCAGACTGTGATGCCTCTCATGGTCCATTGCACTGCTCGCGCATGGATAGTGTACACACCGAGTGAGGGCAGGATGTGACCAGACTGTGATGCCTCCCATGGTCCATTGCACTGTTCGCACATGGGGAGTGTACACACCAAGTGAGGGCAGGATGTGACCAGACTGTGATGCCTCTCATGGTCCTTCTCATACATGGAGAGAATGGCCACATTGGGTGAGATGGTGATGGGTAGGTGGAGCCTTTACCATCCCAGCACCAATCATTGACATCAGGAAATGCTATGGGGGAGGGATGGACAAGAGAATAGAAAAGGATTTACACTCCAGCAAGACAGTGCTCTTAAAATGGGCAAAATCTGGAGGGGGAAGGGTCGTTTAGAATTTATTATGGCCATCGTTGTTTCTGATCTGAACAAGGCACCTCTGCCCAGTGGGTATATCAGAGTGTTATATCAGGGGTATATCTGGGTGTTATATCACGGGTATATCAGGGTGTTATATCACAGGTGTATCAGGGTGTTATATCACGGGTCTAGCAGGGTGTTATATCACAGGTATATCAGGGTGTTATATCACAGGTATATCAGAGTGTTATATCACGGGTATATCAGGGTGTTATATCAGTGGTATATCATGGTGTTATATCACGGGTATATCAGAGTGTTATATCACTGGTATATCAGGGTGTTATATCAGGGGTATATCAGGGTGTTATATCAGGGGTATATCAGCATGTTATATCACGGGTATATCAGAGTGTTATATCACGGGTATATCAGGGTGTTATATTCCATGTGTATCAGGGTGTTATATCACGGGTCAAGCAGGGTGTTATATCACAGATATATCAGGGTTTTATATCGCGGGTATATCAGGGTGTTATATCACGGGTATATCAGGGTGTTATATCACGGGTATATCAGGGTGTTATATCGTTGGTATATCAGGGTGTTATATCACAGGTATATCAGGGTGTTATATCACGGGTATATCAGGGTGTTATATCACGGGTATATCAGAGTGTTATATCACTGGTATATCAGGGTGTTATATCAGGGGTATATCAGCGTGTTATATCACGGGTATATCAGATTGTTATATCACGGGTATATCAGGGTGTTATATTCCAGGTGTATCAGGGTGTTATATCACAGGTCTAGCAGGGTGTTATATCACAGGTATATCAGGGTGTTATATCACAGGTATATCAGAGTGTTATATCACGGGTATATCAGGGTGTTATATCAGTGGTATAACATGGTTTTATATCACAGGTATATCAGAGTGTTATATCACGGGTCTATCAGGGTGTTATATCAGGGGTATATCAGGGTGTTATATCAGGGGAATATCAGCGTGTTATATCGCGGGTATATCATGGTGTTATATCACGGGTATATCAGAGTGTTATATCAGTGGTATATCAGGGTGTTATATCAGTGGTATATCAGAGTGTTACATCACGGGTATATCAGGGTGTTATATCACGGGTATATCAGGGTGTTATATCACGGGTATATCAGAGTGCTTTATCACGGGTATATCAGCGTGTTATATCACGGGTATATCAGGGTGTTATATCGCTGGTATATCAGGGTGTTATATCAGGGGTATATCAGGGTGTTATATCATGGGTATATCAGTGTGTTATATCACGGGTATATCAGGGTGTTATATCAGGGGTATATCGGTGTTATATCACGGGTATATCAGAGTGTTATATCATGGGTATATCAGGGTGTTATATCACGGGTATATCAGGGTGTTATATCACAGGTATATCAGGGTTATATATCACAGGTATATCAGGGTGTTATATCACAGGTATATCAGGGTTTTATATCACAGGTATATCAGGGTGTTATATCACGGGTATATCAGGGTGTTATATCAGTGGTATATCAGAGTGTTACATCACGGGTATATCAGGGTGTTATATCACGGGTATATCAGGGTGTTATATCACGGGTATATCAGAGTGCTTTATCACGGGTATATCAGCGTGTTATATCACGGGTATATCAGGGTGTTATATCGCTGGTATATCAGGGTGTTATATCAGGGGTATATCAGGGTGTTATATCATGGGTATATCAGAGTGTTATATCACGGGTATATCAGGGTGTTATATCAGGGGTATATCGGTGTTATATCACGGGTATATCAGGGTGTTATATCATGGGTATATCAGAGTGTTATATCACGGTTTTATCAGGGTGTTATATCAGGGGTATATCGGTGTTATATCACGGGTATATCAGGGTGTTATATCAGGGGTATATCGGTGTTATATCATGGGTATATCAGGGTGTTATATCACGGGTATATCAGGGTGTTATATCACAGGTATATCAGGGTTATATATCACAGGTATATCAGGGTGTTATATCACAGGTATATCAGGGTTTTATATCACAGGTATATCAGGGTGTTATATCACGGGTATATCAGGGTGTTATATCACGGGTATATCAGGGTGTTATTTCGCTGGTATATCAGGGTGTTATATCACAGGTATATCAGGGTGTTATATCACGGGTATATCAGGATGTTATATCACAGGTATATCACGGTGTTATATCACGGGTATATCAGGGTGTTATATCACAGGTATATCAGGGTGTTATATCACGGGTATATCAGGATGTTATATCACAGGTATATCTGGGTGTTATATCACGGGTATATCAGCGTGTTATATCAGGGGTAATCATGGTATTATATCACAGGTATATCAGGGTGTTATATCGCTGGTATATCAGGGTGTTATATCACAGGTGTATCAGGGTATTATATCACAGGTATATCAGGGTGTTATATCGCAGGTATATCAGGGTGTTATATCACAGGTATATCAGGGTGTTATATCGCTGGTATATCAGGGTGTTATATCACGGGTATATCAGGGTGTTATATCACAGGTATATCAGGGTGTTATATCGCTGGTATATCAGGGTGTTATATCACGGGTATATCAGGGTGTTATATCACAGGTATATCAGGGTGTTATATCACGGGTATATCAGGGTGTTATATCACAGGTGTATCAGGGTATTATATCACAGGTATATCAGGGTGTTATATCGCAGGTATATCAGGGTGTTATATCACAGGTATATCAGGGTGTTATATCACGGGTATATCAGGGTGTTATATCATGGGTATATCAGGGTGTTATATTCAGGTATATCAGGCTGTTATATCACAGGTATATCAGGGTGTTATTTTCCAGGTATATCAGGGTTTTATATCACAGGTATATCAGGGTGTTATATCGCTGGTATATCAGGGTGTTATATCACGGGTATATCAGGGTGTTATATCGTTGGTATATCAGGGTGTTATATCACAGGTATATCAGGGTGTTATATCACGGGTATATCAGGGTGTTATATCAGTGGTATATCAGGGTGTTATATTCCATGTGTATCAGGGTGTTATATCACGGGTCGAGCAGGGTATTATATCACAGATATATCAGGGTTTTACATCGCGGGTATATCAGGGTGTTATATCACGGGTATATCAGGGTGTTATATCGTTGGTATATCAGGGTGTTATATCACAGGTATATCAGGGTGTTATATCACGGGTATATCAGGGTGTCATATCAGTGGTATATCATGGTGTTATATCACGGGTATATCAGAGTGTTATATCACTGGTATATCAGGGTGTTATATCAGGGGTATATCAGCGTGTTATATCACGGGTATATCAGATTCTTATATCACGGGTATATCAGGGTGTTATATTCCAGGTGTATCAGGGTGTTATATCACAGGTATATCAGGGTGTTATATCACAGGTATATCAGAGTGTTATATCACGGGTATATCAGCGTGTTATATCACGGGTATATCAGGGTGTTATATCGCTGGTATATCAGGGTGTTATATCATGGGTATATCAGAGTGTTATATCACGGGTATATCAGGGTGTTATATCAGGGGTATATCGGTGGTATATCACGGGTATATCAGAGTGTTATATCATGGGTATATCAGGGTGTTATATCACGGGTATATCAGGGTGTTATATCACAGGTATATCAGGGTTATATATCACAGGTATATCAGGGTGTTATATCACAGGTATATCAGGGTTTTATATCACAGGTATATCAGGGTGTTATATCACGGGTATATCAGGGTGTTATATCACGGGTATATCAGGGTGTTATATCGCTGGTATATCAGGGTGTTATATCACAGGTATATCAGGGTGTTATATCACGGGTATATCAGGATGTTATATCACAGGTATATCACGGTGTTATATCACAGGTATATCAGGGTGTTATATCACAGGTATATCAGGGTGTTATATCACGGGTATATCAGGATTTTATATCACAGGTATATCTGGGTGTTATATCACGGGTATATCAGCGTGTTATATCAGGGGTAATCATGGTATTATATCACAGGTATATCAGGGTGTTATATCGCTGGTATATCAGGGTGTTATATCACAGGTATATCAGGGTGTTATATCACGGGTATATCAGGGTGTTATATCACAGGTATATCAGGGTGTTATATAACGGGTATATCAGGGTGTTATATCACAGGTATATCAGGGTGTTATATCACGGGTATATCAGGGTGTTATATCACAGGTATATCAGGGTGTTATATCACGGGTATATCAGGGTGTTATATCACAGGTATATCAGGGTGTTATATCACGGGTATATCAGGGTGTTATATCACAGGTATATCAGGGTGTTATATCACGGGTATATCAGGGTGTTATATCACAGGTATATCAGGGTGTTATATAACGGGTATATCAGCGTGTTATATCAGGGGTATATCATGGTGTTATATCACAGGTATATCAGAGTGTTATATCACGGGTATATCAGCGTGTTATATCACGGGTATATCAGGGTGTTATATCGCTGGTATATCAGGGTGTTATATCAGGGGTATATCAGGGTGTTATATCATGGGTATATCAGAGTGTTATATCACGGGTATATCAGGGTGTTATATCAGGGGTATATCGGTGTTATATCACGGGTATATCAGAGTGTTATATCATGGGTATATCAGTGTGTTATATCACGGGTATATCAGGGTGTTATATCATGGGTATATCAGGGTTATATATCACAGGTATATCAGGGTGTTATATCACAGGTGTATCAGGGTTTTATATCACAGGTATATCAGGGTGTTATATCACGGGTATATCAGGGTGTTATATCACGGGTATATCAGGGTGTTATATCGCTGGTATATCAGGGTGTTATATCACAGGTATATCAGGGTGTTATATCATGGGTATATCAGGATGTTATATCACAGGTATATCACGGTGTTATATCACGGGTATATCAGGGTGTTATATCACAGGTATATCAGGGTGTTATATCACGGGTATATCAGGATTTTATATCACAGGTATATCTGGGTGTTATATCACGGGTATATCAGCGTGTTATATCAGGGGTAATCATGGTATTATATCACAGGTATATCAGGGTGTTATATCGCTGGTATATCAGGGTGTTATATCACGGGTATATCAGCGTGTTATATCAGGGGTATATCATGGTGTTATATCACAGGTATATCAGGGTGTTATATCACGGGTATATCAGGGTGTTATATCACAGGTGTATCAGGGTATTATATCACAGGTATATCAGGGTGTTATATCGCAGGTATATCAGGGTGTTATATCACAGGTATATCAGGGTGTTATATCACGGGTATATCAGGGTGTTATATCACGGGTATATCAGGGTGTTATATTCCAGGTATATCAGGCTGTTATATCACAGGTATATCAGGGTGTTATTTTCCAGGTATATCAGGGTGTTATATTCCAGGTATATCAGGGTTTTATATCACAGGTATATCAGGGTGTTATATCGCTGGTATATCAGGGTGTTATATCACGGGTATATCAGGGTGTTATATCGTTGGTATATCAGGGTGTTATATCACAGGTATATCAGGGTGTTATATCACGGGTATATCAGGGTGTTATATCAGTGGTCTATCATGGTGTTATATCACGGGTATATCAGAGTGTTATATCACTGGTATATCAGGGTGTTATATCAGGGGTATATCAGCGTGTTATATCACGGGTATATCAGAGTATTATATCACGGGTATATTAAGGTGTTATATTCCAGGCGTATCAGGGTGTTATATCACAGGTCTAGCAGGGTGTTATATCACAGGTATATCAGGGTGTTATATCACGGGTATATCAGAGTGTTATATCACGGGTATATCAGAGTGTTATATCAGGGGTATATCAGGGTGTTATATCGCGGGTATATCAGGGTGTTATATCACGGGTATATCAGGGTGTTATATCGCTGGTATATCAGAGTGTTATATCACGGGTATATCAGGGTGTTATATCAGGGGTATATCGGTGTTATATCACGGGTATATCAGAGTGTTATATCATGGGTATATCAGGGTGTTATATCACGGGTATATCAGGGTGTTATATCACAGGTATATCAGGGTTTTGTATCACAGGTATATCAGGGTGTTATATCACAGGTATATCAGGGTTTTATATCACGGGTATATCAGGGTGTTATATCACGGGTATATCAGGGTGTTATATCACGGGTATATCAGGGTGTTATATCGCTGGTATATCAGGGTGTTATATCACAGGTATATCAGGGTGTTATATCACGGGTATATGAGGATCTTATATCACAGGTATATCACGGTGTTATATCACGGGTATATCAGGGTGTTATATCACAGGTTTATCAGGGTGGTATATCACGGGTATATCAGGATGTTATATCACAGGTATATCTGGGTGTTATATCACGGGTATATCAGGGTGTTATATTCCAGGTATATCAGGGTGTTATAGCACAGGTATATCAGGGTGCTATATCACAGGTATATCAGGGGGTTATATCGCAGGTTTATCAGGGTGTTATATCACAGGTATATCAGGGTGTTATATTCCAGGTATATCAGGGTGTTATATCACAGGTATATCAGGGTGTTATATCACGGGTATATCAGAGTGTTATATCACGGGTATATCAGGGTGTTATATTCCAGGTGTATCAGGGTGTTATATCACGGGTCTAGCAGGGTGTTATATCACAGATATATCAGGGTTTTATATCGCGGGTATATCAGGGTGTTATATCGTTGGTATATCAGGGTGTTATATCACGGGTATATCAGGGTGTTATATCGTTGCTTTATCAGGGTGTTATATCACAGGTATATCAGGGTGTTATATCACGGGTATATCAGGGTGTTATATCAGTGGTATATCATGGTGTTATATCACGGGTATATCAGAGTGTTATATCACTGGTATATCAGGGTGTTATATCAGGGGTATATCAGCGTGTTACATCACGGGTATATCAGATTGTTATATCACGGGTATATCAGGGTGTTATATTCCAGGTGTATCAGGGTGTTATATCACAGGTATATCAGGGTGTTATATCACAGGTATATCAGAGTGTTATATCACGGGTCTATCAGGGTGTTATATCAGTGGTATAACATGGTTTTATATCACGGGTATATCAGAGTGTTATATCAGGGGTATATCAGGGTGTTATATCACAGGTATATCAGGGTGTTATATCACAGGTATATCAGAGTGTTATATCACGGGTCTATCAGGGTGTTATATCAGTGGTATAACATGGTTTTATATCACGGGTATATCAGGGTGTTATATCAGGGGTATATCAGCGTGTTATATCGCGGGTATATCAGAGTGTTATATAAGTGGTATATCAGAGTGTTACATCACGGGTATATCAGGGTGTTATATCACGGGTATATCAGGGTGTTATATCGCTGGTATATCAGGGTGTTATATCAGGGGTATATCAGGGTGTTATATCACGGGTATATCAGAGTGTTATATCACGGGTATATCAGGGTGTTATATCAGGGGTATATCGGTGTTATATCACGGGTATATCAGAGTGTTATATCATGGGTATATCAGGGTGTTATATCACGGGTATATCAGGGTGTTATATCACAAGTATATCAGGGTTTTATATCACAGGTATATCAGGGTGTTATATCACAGGTATATCAGGGTTTTATATCACAGGTATATCAGGGTGTTATATCACGGGTATATCAGGGTGTTATATCACGGGTATATCAGGGTGTTATATCACTGGTATATCAGGGTGTTATATCACAGGTATATCAGGGTGTTATATCATGGGTATATCAGAGTGTTATATCACGGGTATATCAGGGTGTTATATCAGGGGTATATCGGTGGTATATCACGGGTATATCAGAGTGTTATATCATGGGTATATCAGGGTGTTATATCACGGGTATATCAGGGTGTTATATCACAGGTATATCAGGGTTATATATCACAGGTATATCAGGGTGTTATATCACAGGTATATCAGGGTTTTATATCACAGGTATATCAGGGTGTTATATCACGGGTATATCAGGGTGTTATATCACGGGTATATCAGGGTGTTATATCGCTGGTATATCAGGGTGTTATATCACAGGTATATCAGGGTGTTATATCACGGGTATATCAGGATGTTATATCACAGGTATATCACGGTGTTATATCACAGGTATATCAGGGTGTTATATCACAGGTATATCAGGGTGTTATATCACGGGTATATCAGGATTTTATATCACAGGTATATCTGGGTGTTATATCACGGGTATATCAGCGTGTTATATCAGGGTAATCATGGTATTATATCACAGGTATATCAGGGTGTTATATCGCTGGTATATCAGGGTGTTATATCACAGGTATATCAGGGTGTTATATCACGGGTATATCAGGGTGTTATATCACAGGTATATCAGGGTGTTATATAACGGGTATATCAGGGTGTTATATCACAGGTATATCAGGGTGTTATATCACGGGTATATCAGGGTGTTATATCACAGGTATATCAGGGTGTTATATCACGGGTATATCAGGGTGTTATATCACAGGTATATCAGGGTGTTATATCACGGGTATATCAGGGTGTTATATCACAGGTATATCAGGGTGTTATATCACGGGTATATCAGGGTGTTATATCACAGGTATATCAGGGTGTTATATAACGGGTATATCAGCGTGTTATATCAGGGGTATATCATGGTGTTATATCACAGGTATATCAGAGTGTTATATCACGGGTATATCAGCGTGTTATATCACGGGTATATCAGGGTGTTATATCGCTGGTATATCAGGGTGTTATATCAGGGGTATATCAGGGTGTTATATCATGGGTATATCAGAGTGTTATATCACGGGTATATCAGGGTGTTATATCAGGGGTATATCGGTGTTATATCACGGGTATATCAGAGTGTTATATCATGGGTATATCAGTGTGTTATATCACGGGTATATCAGGGTGTTATATCATGGGTATATCAGGGTTATATATCACAGGTATATCAGGGTGTTATATCACAGGTGTATCAGGGTTTTATATCACAGGTATATCAGGGTGTTATATCACGGGTATATCAGGGTGTTATATCACGGGTATATCAGGGTGTTATATCGCTGGTATATCAGGGTGTTATATCACAGGTATATCAGGGTGTTATATCATGGGTATATCAGGATGTTATATCACAGGTATATCACGGTGTTATATCACGGGTATATCAGGGTGTTATATCACAGGTATATCAGGCTGTTATATCACGGGTATATCAGGATTTTATATCACAAGTATATCTGGGTGTTATATCACGGGTATATCAGCGTGTTATATCAGGGGTAATCATGGTATTATATCACAGGTATATCAGGGTGTTATATCGCTGGTATATCAGGGTGTTATATCACGGGTATATCAGCGTGTTATATCAGGGGTATATCATGGTGTTATATCACAGGTATATCAGGGTGTTATATCACGGGTATATCAGGGTGTTATATCACAGGTGTATCAGGGTATTATATCACAGGTATATCAGGGTGTTATATCGCAGGTATATCAGGGTGTTATATCACAGGTATATCAGGGTGTTATATCACGGGTATATCAGGGTGTTATATCACGGGTATATCAGGGTGTTATATTCCAGGTATATCAGGCTGTTATATCACAGGTATATCAGGGTGTTATTTTCCAGGTATATCAGGGTGTTATATTCCAGGTATATCAGGGTTTTATATCACAGGTATATCAGGGTGTTATATCGCTGGTATATCAGGGTGTTATATCACGGGTATATCAGGGTGTTATATCGTTGGTATATCAGGGTGTTATATCACAGGTATATCAGGGTGTTATATCACGGGTATATCAGGGTGTTATATCAGTGGTCTATCATGGTGTTATATCACGGGTATATCAGAGTGTTATATCACTGGTATATCAGGGTGTTATATCAGGGGTATATCAGCGTGTTATATCACGGGTATATCAGAGTATTATATCACGGGTATATTAAGGTGTTATATTCCAGGCGTATCAGGGTGTTATATCACAGGTCTAGCAGGGTGTTATATCACAGGTATATCAGGGTGTTATATCACGGGTATATCAGAGTGTTATATCACGGGTATATCAGAGTGTTATATCAGGGGTATATCAGGGTGTTATATCGCGGGTATATCAGGGTGTTATATCACGGGTATATCAGAGTGTTATATCAGTGGTATATCAGAGTGTTATATCACGGGTATATCAGGGTGTTATATCACGGGTATATCAGGGTGTTATATCACGGGGATATCAGAGTGCTTTATCACGGGTATATCAGCGTGTTATATCACGGGTATATCAGGGTGTTATATCGCTGGTATATCAGAGTGTTATATCACGGGTATATCAGGGTGTTATATCAGGGGTATATCGGTGTTATATCACGGGTATATCAGAGTGTTATATCATGGGTATATCAGGGTGTTATATCACGGGTATATCAGGGTGTTATATCACAGGTATATCAGGGTTTTGTATCACAGGTATATCAGGGTGTTATATCACAGGTATATCAGGGTTTTATATCACGGGTATATCAGGGTGTTATATCACGGGTATATCAGGGTGTTATATCACGGGTATATCAGGGTGTTATATCGCTGGTATATCAGGGTGTTATATCACAGGTATATCAGGGTGTTATATCACGGGTATATGAGGATCTTATATCACAGGTATATCACGGTGTTATATCACGGGTATATCAGGGTGTTATATCACAGGTTTATCAGGGTGGTATATCACGGGTATATCAGGATGTTATATCACAGGTATATCTGGGTGTTATATCACGGGTATATCAGGGTGTTATATTCCAGGTATATCAGGGTGTTATATCACGGGTATATCAGGGTGTTATAGCACAGGTATATCAGGGTGCTATATCACAGGTATATCAGGGGGTTATATCGCAGGTTTATCAGGGTGTTATATCACAGGTATATCAGGGTGTTATATTCCAGGTATATCAGGGTGTTATATCACAGGTATATCAGGGTGTTATATCACGGGTATATCAGAGTGTTATATCACGGGTATATCAGGGTGTTATATTCCAGGTGTATCAGGGTGTTATATCACGGGTCTAGCAGGGTGTTATATCACAGATATATCAGGGTTTTATATCGCGGGTATATCAGGGTGTTATATCGTTGGTATATCAGGGTGTTATATCACGGGTATATCAGGGTGTTATATCGTTGCTTTATCAGGGTGTTATATCACAGGTATATCAGGGTGTTATATCACGGGTATATCAGGGTGTTATATCAGTGGTATATCATGGTGTTATATCAGTGGTATATCATGGTGTTATATCACTGGTATATCAGGGTGTTATATCAGGGGTATATCATGGTGTTATATCACGGGTATATCAGGGTGTTATATTCCAGGTGTATCAGGGTGTTATATCACAGGTATATCAGGGTGTTATATCACAGGTATATCAGAGTGTTATATCACGGGTCTATCAGGGTGTTATATCAGTGGTATAACATGGTTTTATATCACGGGTATATCAGAGTGTTATATCAGGGGTATATCAGGGTGTTATATCACAGGTATATCAGGGTGTTATATCACAGGTATATCAGAGTGTTATATCACGGGTCTATCAGGGTGTTATATCAGTGGTATAACATGGTTTTATATCACGGGTATATCAGGGTGTTATATCAGGGGTATATCAGCGTGTTATATCGCGGGTATATCAGAGTGTTATATAAGTGGTATATCATGGTGTTATATCAGTGGTATATCAGAGTGTTACATCACGGGTATATCAGGGTGTTATATCATGGGTATATCAGGGTGTTATATCGCTGGTATATCAGGGTGTTATATCAGGGGTATATCAGGGTGTTATATCACGGGTATATCAGAGTGTTATATCACGGGTATATCAGGGTGTTATATCAGGGGTATATCGGTGTTATATCACGGGTATATCAGAGTGTTATATCATGGGTATATCAGGGTGTTATATCACGGGTATATCAGGGTGTTATATCACAAGTATATCAGGGTTTTATATCACAGGTATATCAGGGTGTTATATCACAGGTATATCAGGGTTTTATATCACAGGTATATCAGGGTGTTATATCACGGGTATATCAGGGTGTTATATCACGGGTATATCAGGGTGTTATATCACTGGTATATCAGGGTGTTATATCACAGGTATATCAGGGTGTTATATCACGGGTATATCAGGATGTTATATCACAGGTATATCACAGTGTTATATCACGGGTATATCAGGCTGTTATATCACAGGTATATCAGGGTGTTATATCAGGGGTATATCAGGGTGTTATATCACGGGTATATCAGAGTGTTATATCACGGGTATATCAGGGTGTTATATCAGGGGTATATCGGTGTTATATCACGGGTATATCAGAGTGTTATATCATGGGTATATCAGGGTGTTATATCACGGGTATATCAGGGTGTTATATCACAAGTATATCAGGGTTTTATATCACAGGTATATCAGGGTGTTATATCACAGGTATATCAGGGTTTTATATCACAGGTATATCAGGGTGTTATATCACGGGTATATCAGGGTGTTATATCACGGGTATATCAGGGTATTATATCACTGGTATATCAGGGTGTTATATCACAGGTATATCAGGGTGTTATATCACGGGTATATCAGGATGTTATATCACAGGTATATCACAGTGTTATATCAGTGGTATATCAGGGTGTTATATCACGGGTATATCAGGGTGTTATATCACGGGTATATCAGGGTGTTATATCACGGGTATATCAGGGTGTTATATCACAGGTATATCAGGCTGTTATATCACAGGTATATCAGGGTGTTATATCACGGGTATATCAGGATGTTATATCACAGGTATATCTGGGTGTTATATCACGGGTATATCAGCGTGTTATATAAGGGGTAATCATGGTATTATATCACAGGTATATCAGGGTGTTATATCGCTGGTATATCAGGGTGTTATATCACGGGTATATCAGGGTGTTATATCACAGGTATATCAGGGTGTTATATCACGGGTATATCAGGGTGTTATATCACAGGTGTATCAGGGTATTATATGACAGGTATGTCAGGGTGTTATATCGCAGGTATATCAGGGTGTTATATCACAGGTATATCAGGGTGTTATATCACAGGTATATCAGGGTGTTATATCACGGGTATATCAGGGTGTTATATTCCAGGTATATCAGGCTGTTATATCACAGGTATATCAGGGTGTTATTTTCCAGGTATATCAGGGTGTTATATCACAGGTATATCAGGGTGTTATATCGCTGGTATATCAGGGTGTTATATCACAGGTATATCAGGGTGTTATATCACAGGTATATCAGAGTGTTATATCACGGGTATATCAGGGTGTTATATCAGTGGTATAACATGGTTTTATATCACGGGTATATCAGAGTGTTATATCAGGGGTATATCAGGGTGTTATATCACGGGTATATCAGGGTGTTATATCAGGGGTATATCAGCGTGTTATATCACGGGTATATCAGAGTGTTATATAAGTGGTATATCATGGTGTTATATCAGTGGTATATCAGAGTGTTACATCACGGGTATATCAGGGTGTTATATCACGGGTATATCAGGGTGTTATATCAGGGGTATATCAGGGTGTTATATCAGGGGTATATCAGGGTGTTATATCACGGGTATATCAGAGTGTTATATCATGGGTATATCAGGGTGTTATATCAGGGGTATATCGGTGTTATATCACGGGTATATCAGAGTGTTATATCATGGGTATATCAGGGTGTTATATCACGGGTATATCAGGGTGTTATATCACAAGTATATCAGGGTTTTATATCACAGGTATATCAGGGTGTTATATCACAGGTATATCAGGGTTTTATATCACAGGTATATCAGGGTGTTATATCACGGGTATATCAGGGTGTTATATCACGGGTATATCAGGGTGTTATATCACTGGTATATCAGGGTGTTATATCACAGGTATATCAGGGTGTTATATCACGGGTATATCAGGATGTTATATCACAGGTATATCACGGTGTTATATCACGGGTATATCAGGCTGTTATATCACGGGTATATCAGGGTGTTATATCGTTGGTATATCAGGGTGTTATATCACAGGTATATCAGGGTGTTATATCAGTGGTATATCAGGTTGTTATATCAGTGGTATAACATGGTTTTATATCACGGGTATATCAGAGTGTTATATCACGGGTATATCAGGGTGTTATAGCAGGGGTATATCAGGGTGTTATATCAGGGGTATATCAGCGTGTTATATCGCGGGTATATCATGGTGTTATATCACGGGTATATCAGAGTGTTATATAAGTGGTATATCATGGTGTTATATCAGTGGTATATCAGAGTGTTACATCACGGGTATATCAGGGTGTTATATCACGGGTATATCAGGGTGTTATATCACGGGTATATCAGAGTGCTTTATCACGGGTATATCAGCGTGTTATATCACGGGTATATCAGGGTGTTATGTCGCTGGTATATCAGGGTGTTATATCAGGGGTATATCGGTGTTATATCACGGGTATATCAGAGTGTTATATCATGGGTATATCAGGGTGTTATATCACGGGTATATCAGGGTGTTATATCACAAGTATATCAGGGTTTTATATCACAGGTATATCAGGGTGTTATATTACAGGTATATCAGGGTTTTATATCACAGGTATATCAGGGTGTTATATCACGGGTATATCAGGGTGTTATATCACGGGTATATCAGGGTGTTATATCACTGGTATATCAGGGTGTTATATCACAGGTATATCAGGGTGTTATATCACGGGTATATCAGGATGTTATATCACAGGTATATCACGGTGTTATATCACGGGTATATCAGGCTGTTATATCACAGGTATATCAGGGTGTTATATCACGGGTATATCAGGATGTTATATCACAGGTATATCTGGGTGTTATATCACGGGTATATCAGCGTGTTATATCAGGGGTAATCATGGTATTATATCACAGGTATATCAGGGTGTTATATCGTTGGTATATCAGGGTGTTATATCACAGGTATATCAGGGTGTTATATCACGGGTATATCAGGATGTTATATCACAGGTATATCACGGTGTTATATCACGGGTCTATCAGGGTGTTATATCACGGGTATATCAGGGTGTTATATCACGGGTATATCAGGATGTTATATCACAGGCATATCTGGGAGTTATATCACGGGTATATCAGCGTGTTATATCAGGGGTAATCATGGTGTTATATCACAGGTATATCAGGGTGTTATATCGCTGGTATATCAGGGTTTTATATCACGGGTATATCAGGGTGTTAATTCACAGGTATATCAGGTTGTTATATCACAGGTACATCAGGGTGTTATATAACGGGTATATCAGGGTGTTATATCACAGGTGTATCAGGGTGTTATATCACAGGTATATCAGGGTGCTATATCACAGGTATATCAGGGGGTTATATCACAGGTATATCAGGGTGTTACATCACGGGTATATCAGGGTGTTATATCACAGGTGTATCAGGGTGTTATATCACAGGTATATCAGGGTGCTATATCACAGGTATATCAGGGGGTTATATCACAGGTATATCAGTGTGTTATATCACAGGTATATCAGGGTGTTATATTCCAGGTATATCAGGGTGTTATATCACAGGTATATCAGGGTTTTATATCACAGGTATATCAGGGTTTGATATCATGGGTATATCAGGGTGTTATATCACGGGTATATCAGGGTGTTATATCACGGGTATATCAGGGTGTTATATCACGGTTATATCAGGGTGTTATATCACAGGTATATCAGGGTTTTATATCACAGGTATATCAGGGTTTGATATCATGGGTATATCAGGGTGTTATATCACGGGTATATCAGGGTGTTATATCACGGGTATATCAGGGTGTTATATCACGGTTATATCAGGGTGTTATATCACAGGTATATCAGGGTGTTATATCACAGGTATATCAGGGTGTTATATAACGGGTATATCAGCGTGTTATATCAGGGGTATATCTTGGTGTTATATCACAGGTATATCAGGGTGTTATATCACGGGTATATCAGGGTGTTATATCGCAGGTATATCAGGGTGTTATATCACAGGTATATCAGGGTGTTATATTCCAGGTATATCAGGGTGTTATATCACAGGTATATCAGGGTGTTATATCACGGGTATATCAGAGTGTTATATAAGTGGTATATCATGGTGTTATATCAGTGGTATATCAGAGTGTTACATCACGGGTATATCAGGGTGTTATATCACGGGTATATCAGGGTGTTATATCGCTGGTATATCAGGGTGTTATATCAGGGGTATATCAGGGTGTTATATCACGGGTATATCAGAGTGTTATATCATGGGTATATCAGGGTGTTATATCAGGGGTATATCGGTGTTATATCACGGGTATATCAGAGTGTTATATCATGGGTATATCAGGGTGTTATATCACGGGTATATCAGGGTGTTATATCACAAGTATATCAGGGTTTTATATCACAGGTATATCAGGGTGTTATATCACAGGTATATCAGGGTTTTATATCACAGGTATATCAGGGTGTTATATCACGGGTATATCAGGGTGTTATATCACGGGTATATCAGGGTGTTATATCACTGGTATATCAGGGTGTTATATCACAGGTATATCAGGGTGTTATATCACGGGTATATCAGGATGTTATATCACAGGTATATCACGGTGTTATATCACGGGTATATCAGGCTGTTATATCACAGGTATATCAGGGTGTTATATCACGGGTATATCAGGATGTTATATCACAGGTATATCTGGGTGTTATATCACGGGTATATCAGCGTGTTATATAAGGGGTAATCATGGTATTATATCACAGGTATATCAGGGTGTTATATCGCTGGTATATCACGGTGTTATATCACGGGTATATCAGGGTGTTATATCACAGGTATATCAGGGTGTTATATCACAGGTATATCAGGGTGTTATATTACGGGTATATCAGGGTGTTATATCACAGGTGTATCAGGGTATTATATGACAGGTATATCAGGGTGTTATATCGCAGGTATATCAGGGTGTTATATCACAGGTATATCAGGGTGTTATTTCACAGGTATATCAGGGTGTTATATCACGGGTATATCAGGGTGTTATATTCCAGGTATATCAGGCTGTTATATCACAGGTATATCAGGGTGTTATTTTCCAGGTATATCAGGGTGTTATATCACAGGTATATCAGGGTGTTATATTCCAGGTATATCAGGGTTTTATATCACAGGTATATCAGGGTGTTATATCGCTGATATATCAGGGTGTTATATCACGGGTATATCAGGGTGTTATATCGTTGGTATATCAGGGTGTTATATCACAGGTATATCAGGGTGTTATATCAGTGGTATATCAGGTTGTTATATCAGTGGTATAACATGGTTTTATATCACGGGTATATCAGAGTGTTATATCACGGGTATATCAGGGTGTTATAGCAGGGGTATATCAGGGTGTTATATCAGGGGTATATCAGCGTGTTATATCGCGGGTATATCATGGTGTTATATCACGGGTATATCAGAGTGTTATATAAGTGGTATATCATGGTGTTATATCAGTGGTATATCAGAGTGTTACATCACGGGTATATCAGGGTGTTATATCACGGGTATATCAGGGTGTTATATCACGGGTATATCAGAGTGCTTTATCACGGGTATATCAGCGTGTTATATCACGGGTATATCAGGGTGTTATATCGCTGGTATATCAGGGTGTTATATCAGGGGTATATCGGTGTTATATCACGGGTATATCAGAGTGTTATATCATGGGTATATCAGGGTGTTATATCACAGGTATATCAGGGTGTTATATCACAAGTATATCAGGGTTTTATATCACAGGTATATCAGGGTGTTATATTACAGGTATATCAGGGTTTTATATCACAGGTATATCAGGGTGTTATATCACGGGTATATCAGGGTGTTATATCACGGGTCAGGGTGTTATATCACTGGTATATCAGGGTGTTATATCACAGGTATATCAGGGTGTTATATCACGGGTATATCAGGATGTTATATCACAGGTATATCACGGTGTTATATCACGGGTATATCAGGCTGTTATATCACAGGTATATCAGGGTGTTATATCACGGGTATATCAGGATGTTATATCACAGGTATATCTGGGTGTTATATCACGGGTATATCAGCGTGTTATATCAGGGGTAATCATGGTATTATATCACAGGTATATCAGGGTGTTATATCGTTGGTATATCAGGGTGTTATATCACAGGTATATCAGGGTGTTATATCACGGGTATATCAGCGTGTTATATCAGGGGTAATCATGGTGTTATATTCCAGGTATATCAGGGTGTTATATCACAGGTATATCAGTGTGTTATATCACAGGTGTATCAGGGTGTTATATCACATGTATATCAGGGTGTTAATTCACAGGTATATCAGGTTGTTATATCACAGGTATATCAGGGTGTTATATAACGGGTATATCAGCGTGTTATATCACAGGTATATCAGGGTTTTATATCACGGGTATATCAGGGTGTTATATCACGGGTATATCAGGGTGTTATATCACGGGTATATCAGTGTGTTATATCACGGGTATATCAGGGTGTTATATCACAGGTATATCAGTGTGTTATATCATGGGTATATCAGCGTGTTATATCGGGGTAATCATGGCGTTATATCACAGGTATATCAGGGAGTTATATCGCTGGTATATCAGGGTGTTATATCACAGGTACATCAGGGTGTTATATCGTTGGTATATCAGGGTGTTATATCACAGGTATATCAGGGTGTTATATCACGGGTATATCAGGATGTTATATCACAGGTATATCACGGTGTTATATCACGGGTATATCAGGGTGTTATATCACGGGTATATCAGGGTGTTATATCATGGGTATATCAGGATGTTATATCACAGGCATATCTGGGAGTTATATCACGGGTATATCAGCGTGTTATATCAGGGGTAATCATGGTGTTATATCACAGGTATATCAGGGTGTTATATCGCTGGTATATCAGGGTTTTATATCACGGGTATATCAGGGTGTTATATCACAGGTGTATCAGGGTGTTATATCACATGTATATCAGGGTGTTAATTCACAGGTATATCAGGTTGTTATATCACAGGTACATCAGGGTGTTATATAACGGGTATATCAGGGTGTTATATCACAGGTGTATCAGGGTGTTATATCACAGGTATATCAGGGTGCTATATCACAGGTATATCAGGGGGTTATATCACAGGTATATCAGGGTGTTACATCACGGGTATATCAGGGTGTTATATCACAGGTGTATCAGGGTGTTATATCACAGGTATATCAGGGTGCTATATCACAGGTATATCAGGGTGTTATATCACAGGTATATCAGGGTGTTATATCACAGGAATATCAGGGTGTTATATTCCAGGTATATCAGGGTGTTATATCACAGGTATATCAGGGTGTTATTTCAGAGGTATATCAGGGTTTTATATCACAGGTATATCAGGGTTTGATATCATGGGTATATCAGGGTGTTATATCACGGGTATATCAGGGTGTTATATCATGGGTATATCAGGGTGTTATATCACGGTTATATCAGGGTGTTATATCACGGGTATATCAGGGTGTTATATCACAGGTATATCAGCGTGTTATATCATGGGTATATCAGGATGTTATATCACAGGTAATTCTGGGTGTTATATCACGGGTATATCAGCGTGTTATATCACAGGTGTATCAGGGTGTTATATCACATGTATATCAGGGTGTTAATTCACAGGTATATCAGGTTGTTTTATCACAGGTATATCAGGGTGTTATATCACAGGTGTATCAGGGTGTTATATCACAGGTATATCATGTTGCTATATCACAGGTGTATCAGGGTGTTATATCACAGTTATATCAGGGTGTTATATCACAGGTATATCAGGGTGTTATATCACAGGTATATCAGGGTGCTATATCACAGGTATATCAGGGGGTTATATCACAGGTATATCAGGGTGTTATATCACAGGTATATCAGGGTGTTATATTCCAGGTATATCAGGGTGTTATATCACAGGTATATCAGGGTTTTATATCACAGGTATATCAGGGTTTTATATCACAGGTATATCAGGGTGTTATATCACAGGTATATCAGGGTTTTACATCACGGGTATATCAGGGTGTTATATCACGGGTATATCAGGGTGTTATATCACGGGTATATCAGGATGTTATATCACAGGTATATCACGGTGTTATATCACGGGTATATCAGGGTGTTATATCACAGGTATATCAGGGTGTTATATCACGGGTATATTAGGGTGTTATATCACAGGTATATCAGGGTGTTATATCACGGGTATCTGAGCGTGTTATATCAGGGGTAATCATGGTGTTATATCACAGGTATATCAGGGTGTTATATCGCTGGTATATCAGGGTGTTATATCACGGGTATATCAGGGTGTTATATCACGGGTGTATCAGGGTGTTATATCACAGGTATATCAGGGTGTTATATAACGGGTATATCAGCGTGTTATATCAGGGGTATATCCTGGTGTTATATCACAGGTATATCAGGGTGTTATATCACGGGTATATCAGGGTGTTATATCACAGGTCTATCAGGGTGTTATATCACAGGTATATCAGGGTGTTATATCGCAGGTATATCAGGGTGTTATATCACAGGTATATCAGGGTGTTATATTCCAGGTATATCAGGGTGTTATATCACAGGTATATCAGGGTGTTATATCACAGGTATATCAGTGTGTTATATCACAGGTATATCAGCGTGTTATATCAGGGGTATATCAGCGTGTTATATCAGGGTATATCCTGGTGTTATATCACAGGTATATCAGGGTGTTATATTACGGGTATATCAGGGTGTTATATCACAGGTATATCAGGGTGTTATATCACAGGTATATCAGGGTGCTATATCACAGGTATATCAGGGTGTTATATCACAGGTATATCAGGGTGTTATATCACAGGTATATCAGGGTTTTATATCACAGGTATATCAGGGTGTTATATCACAGGTATATCAGGGTGTTATATCACGGGTATATCAGGATGTTATATTCCAGGTATATCAGGGTGTTATATCACAGGTATATCAGTGTGTTATATCACAGGTGTATCAGGGTGTTATATCACATGTATATCAGGGTGTTAATTCACAGGTATATCAGGTTGTTATATCACAGGTATATCAGGGTGTTATATAACGGGTATATCAGCGTGTTATATCACAGGTATATCAGGGTTTTATATCACGGGTATATCAGGGTGTTATATCACGGGTATATCAGGGTGTTATATCACGGGTATATCAGTGTGTTATATCACGGGTATATCAGGGTGTTATATCACAGGTATATCAGTGTGTTATATCATGGGTATATCAGCGTGTTATATCGGGGTAATCATGGCGTTATATCACAGGTATATCAGGGAGTTATATCGCTGGTATATCAGGGTGTTATATCACGGGTACATCAGGGTGTTATATCGTTGGTATATCAGGGTGTTATATCACAGGTATATCAGGGTGTTATATCACGGGTATATCAGGATGTTATATCACAGGTATATCACGGTGTTATATCACGGGTATATCAGGGTGTTATATCACGGGTATATCAGGGTGTTATATCATGGGTATATCAGGATGTTATATCACAGGCATATCTGGGAGTTATATCACGGGTATATCAGCGTGTTATATCAGGGGTAATCATGGTGTTATATCACAGGTATATCAGGGTGTTATATCGCTGGTATATCAGGGTTTTATATCACGGGTATATCAGGGTGTTATATCACAGGTGTATCAGGGTGTTATATCACATGTATATCAGGGTGTTAATTCACAGGTATATCAGGTTGTTATATCACAGGTACATCAGGGTGTTATATAACGGGTATATCAGGGTGTTATATCACAGGTGTATCAGGGTGTTATATCACAGGTATATCAGGGTGCTATATCACAGGTATATCAGGGGGTTATATCACAGGTATATCAGGGTGTTACATCACGGGTATATCAGGGTGTTATATCACAGGTGTATCAGGGTGTTATATCACAGGTATATCAGGGTGCTATATCACAGGTATATCAGGGTGTTATATCACAGGTATATCAGGGTGTTATATCACAGGTATATCAGGGTGTTATATTCCAGGTATATCAGGGTGTTATATCACAGGTATATCAGGGTGTTATTTCAGAGGTATATCAGGGTTTTATATCACAGGTATATCAGGGTTTGATATCATGGGTATATCAGGGTGTTATATCACGGGTATATCAGGGTGTTATATCATGGGTATATCAGGGTGTTATATCACGGTTATATCAGGGTGTTATATCACGGGTATATCAGGGTGTTATATCACAGGTATATCAGCGTGTTATATCATGGGTATATCAGGATGTTATATCACAGGTAATTCTGGGTGTTATATCACGGGTATATCAGCGTGTTATATCACATGTATATCAGGGTGTTAATTCACAGGTATATCAGGTTGTTTTATCACAGGTATATCAGGGTGTTATATCACAGGTGTATCAGGGTGTTATATCACAGGTATATCATGTTGCTATATCACAGGTGTATCAGGGTGTTATATCACAGTTATATCAGGGTGTTATATCACAGGTATATCAGGGTGTTATATCACAGGTATATCAGGGTGCTATATCACAGGTATATCAGGGGGTTATATCACAGGTATATCAGGGTGTTATATCACAGGTATATCAGGGTGTTATATTCCAGGTATATCAGGGTGATATATCACAGGTATATCAGGGTTTTATATCACAGGTATATCAGGGTTTTATATCACAGGTATATCAGGGTGTTATATCACAGGTATATCAGGGTTTTACATCACGGGTATATCAGGGTGTTATATCACGGGTATATCAGGGTGTTATATCACGGGTATATCAGGATGTTATATCACAGGTATATCACGGTGTTATATCACGGGTATATCAGGGTGTTATATCACAGGTATATCAGGGTGTTATATCATGGGTATATTAGGGTGTTATATCACAGGTATATCAGGGTGTTATATCACGGGTATCTGAGCGTGTTATATCAGGGGTAATCATGGTGTTATATCACAGGTATATCAGGGTGTTATATCGCTGGTATATCAGGGTGTTATATCACGGGTATATCAGGGTGTTATATCACGGGTGTATCAGGGTGTTATATCACAGGTATATCAGGGTGTTATATAACGGGTATATCAGCGTGTTATATCAGGGGTATATCCTGGTGTTATATCACAGGTATATCAGGGTGTTATATCACGGGTATATCAGGGTGTTATATCACAGGTCTATCAGGGTGTTATATCACAGGTATATCAGGGTGTTATATCGCAGGTATATCAGGGTGTTATATCACAGGTATATCAGGGTGTTATATTCCAGGTATATCAGGGTGTTATATCACAGGTATATCAGGGTGTTATATCACAGGTATATCAGTGTGTTATATCACAGGTATATCAGCGTGTTATATCAGGGGTATATCAGCGTGTTATATCAGGGGTATATCCTGGTGTTATATCACAGGTATATCAGGGTGTTATATTACGGGTATATCAGGGTGTTATATCACAGGTATATCAGGGTGTTATATCACAGGTATATCAGGGTGCTATATCACAGGTATATCAGGGTGTTATATCACAGGTATATCAGGGTGTTATATCACAGGTATATCAGGGTTTTATATCACAGGTATATCAGGGTGTTATATCACAGGTATATCAGGGTGTTATATCACGGGTATATCAGGATGTTATATCATGGGTATATCACGGTGTTATATCACGGGTATATCAGGGTGTTATATCACAGGTATATCAGGGTGTTATATCACGGGTATATCAGCGTGTTATATCGGGGTAATCATGGCGTTATATCACAGGTATATCAGGGAGTTATATCGCTGGTATATCAGGGTGTTATATCACGGGTATATCAGGGTGTTATATCACAGGTGTATCAGGGTGTTATATCACATGTATATCAGGGTGTTAATTCACAGGTATATCAGGTTGTTATATCACAGGTATATCAAGGTGTTATATAACGGGTATATCAGGGTGTTATATCACAGGTGTATCAGGGTGTTATATCACAGGTATATCAGGGTGTTATATCGCGGGTATATCAGGGTGTTAAAGCACAGGTATATCAGGGTGTTATATCAGTGGTATATCATGGTGTTATATCACGTGTATATCATGGTGTTATATCAGTGGTATATCATGGTGTTATATCACGGGTATATCAGGGTGTTATATTCCAGGTATATCAGGGTGTTATATCACAGGTATATCAGGGTGCTATTTCACAGGTATATCAGGGTTTTATATCACAGGTATATCAGGGTGTTATATCACAGGTATATCAGGGTTTTACATCACGGGTATATCAGGGTGTTATATCACGGTATATCAGGGTGTTATATCACGGGTATATCAGGGTGTTATATCGCTGGTATATCAGGATGTTATATCACAGGTATATCAGGGTGTTATATCACGGTTATATCAGGATTTTATATCACAGGTATATCACGGTGTTATATCACGGGTATATCAGGGTGTTATATCACAGGTATATCAGGATGTTATATCACAGGTATATCAGGGTGTTATATCACGGGTTTATCAGGGTGTTATATCAGTGGTATATCATGGTGTTATATCATGGGTATATCAGAGTGTTATATCACAGGTATATCAGGGTGTTATATCACAGGTATATCAGAGTGTTATATCAGTGGTATATCATGGTGTTATATCACGGGTATATCAGAGTGTTATATCATGGGTATATCAGGGTGTTATATCATGGGTATATCAGGGTGTTATATCAGGGGTATATCAGGGTGTTATATCACGGGTATATCAGAGTGTTATATCACAGGTATATCAGGGTGTTATATCAGTGGTATAACATGGTGTTATATCATGGGTATATCAGAGTGTTATATCATGGGTATATCAGGGTGTTATATCAGGGGTATATCAGGGTGTTATATCAGGGGTATATCAGCGTGTTATATCACGGGTATATCAGGGTGTTATATCACAGGTATATCAGTGTTTTATATCAGTGGTATATCATGGTGTTATATCAGTGGTATATCATGGTGTTATATCACGGGTATATCAGAGTGTTATATCACGGGTATATCAGGGTGTTATATCGCGGGTATATCAGGGAGTTATATCACGGGTATATCAGGGTGTTATATCACGGGTATATCAGGGTGTTATATCAGTGGTATATCATGGTGTTATATCAGTGGTATATCATGGTGTTATATCACGGGTATATCAGGGTGTTATATCACAGGTGTATTAGGATGTTATATCACAGGTATATCAGGGTGTTAATTCACAGGTATATCAGGTTGTTATATCACAGGTATACCAGGGTGTTATATCACGGGTATATCAGGGTGTTATATCACGGGTATATCAGGGTGTTATATCACGGGTATATCAGGGTGTTGTATCGCTGGTATATCAGGGTGTTATATCAGGGGTATATCAGGGTGTTATATCACAGGTATATCAGAATGTTATATCACGGGTATATCAGGGTGTTATATCAGGGGTATATCAGTGTTATATCACGGGTATATCAGGGTGTTATATCACTGGTATATCAGGGTGTTATATCACGGGTATATCAGGATGTTATATGACGGGTATATCAGGGTGCTATATCACGGGTATATCAGGGTGCTATATCACAGGTATATCAGGGTGCTATATCACGGGTATATCAGGGTGCTATATCACAGGTATATCAGGGTGTTATATCACGGGTATATCAGGGTGCTATATCACAGGTATATCAGGGTGTTATATCACGGGTATATCAGGGTGTTATATCACAGGTATATCAGGGTGTTATATCACGGGTCCAGGTACAATGGTGTTTTTCTGCCCTTTTGATTCATGTGTACACCTATTTCGCCTTAAATCCAACAGCAAATCGGTCGGTTTAACAACAGCTTACATCTCCGTGTGTTTTAATAGGCTACCCGTTTACAGAGAACCAGCCCCTTTCAGAACCTATGTGTTTTTATTTAAATTCCCCATTGATAAGCGAATGCCGCTTGAAGAGCCTGCGCAGCTCCCGGCCACAGTCAGTTTAGCGGGCAGTGTGAGATTACAGCAGAGTGAGAGTCGGGTGTGTGTCGAAGTCGCACACTGTCCACAGGCCCCTACTAGTATTGGCCAGATTGAGTTCAAATAAAGCATCGCGACGGCGAAATGCGCCATCCGGAATTATTTAAACACATAGATTGTGGGAGTTGCATTGAACAGGTCGGGGTGCGCTGGAACTGCGACAGTGAGATGGGTACGGTGATGCCTCCCGTGGTCCATCTGCCTCCCAGCGCCGTTCAAGAGAGCCCCTATTAGTGGCATTCCGTGCACTGGTTAATCCGCTCCCAGACTCTCCCTGGAAAAGGAGTTGGCCGCGAGCGTTGGCAACACCCACTGTATGTTTAAAAAAAATAAAAATTCGTATGTGTAGGAAAACGCCACATACCGCGCCGGTCTCTCTGTTTAACTCCTGTCTCTCTGTCCACCTCCCAAAAATAAAGAATTATTCGTCATTTCAAGTAACGCTGACCAGTTGCCGGGCGCAGGTTCGCTGACGGGGGGATCCGCTTCATAGTTTCAAGCGGTGAATTTCTCTGCGGTGATTCGAGTTCGCGCCGCCCCTTCCTTCCTCACCGATTGTATCTGTCACGGCTTCAGAAGCGGGTTCACCAGCTGCACCGTACTATTGCATTGCAGAGGCACCCCTCTGTCAGTGCGTGTGTTCGTATAGTGAGAGAGAGAGAGAATGTGTATATATATACTGAAAACATGTATATATAGAGAGAGATTTAATATATAGTGAGGTAAAATGTCTATATAGTGAGCTAGAATGTATATATAGTAAGATAGAATGTATATATAGTGAGGTAGAATGTATATCTAGTGAGGTAGAATTATATATAGAAAGGTAGAATGTATATATAGTGAGGTAGAATGTATATATAGTGAGCTAGAATGTATATATAGTGAGGTAGAATTATATATAGAAAGGTAGAATGTATATATAGTGAGGTAGAATTATATATAGTGAGGTAGAATGTATATATAGTGAGGTAGAATGTATATATAGTGAGGTAGAATTATATATAGTGAGGTAGAATGTATATATAGTGAGGTAGAATGTATATATAGTGAGGTAGAATTATATATAGTGAGCTAGAATGTATATATAGTGAGGTAGAATGTATATATAGTGAGTGTTGGTGAAAAATTAATTCACTCGAGTCTGTCGTAAAGCAAAAGATCACAGTTTATTATTCAGAGCGCTCCGGGAGAATTCAGAGCGCTCTGGGAGAACGGTCACAGCCTGCGGTCTCATGACTCGCTTCTCAACTTAACAATGGTCACCCAAGCTTCTTTATACACTTCCAAAAGCCAGAAAATACAAACCACAGCACAGTTAGGGTTAGGGTTACATCATGAGTGACCCTTAGGTTGTCTAAAAACAACTTGTGTAGAATCTTACAATGTTAGCGAAACTCATCTTTAATTCTGCTTTTGGTCAGCCATCTGTGCTGCAAGTTTCATTCTTAGCCTTTTCAAGGCTAGTTTATTATTAAAAAAAACAATGATTCACAATTTTGTTCTGCAGTGTCTGCATTATCTATACTGCAGCCTAAGCAAGTTGGTCTTTATCTAATTATACCCCTGTCTCCATGCCTTCGGGAGATACTTTGACCTTTACTATAGTCCTTTAAGCAGTTCAACTAATCTTAAACATTACAACTGATTTGCCCTTACATTATTACAATTATTTTTTTTTACTCTTACAGTGAGGTAGAATTATATATCATGAGCTAGAATGTATATATAGTAAGATAGAATGTATATATAGTGAGGTAGAATGCATATAGTGAGGTAGAATGTATATATAGTGAGGTAGAATTACATATAGTGAGGTAGAATTATCTATAGTGAGGTAGAATGCATATAGTGAGGTAGAATGTATATATAGTAAGGTAGAATGTATATATAGTGAGGTAGAATG
Source organism: Squalus acanthias (assembly GCA_030390025.1). Taxonomy (NCBI): domain Eukaryota; kingdom Metazoa; phylum Chordata; class Chondrichthyes; order Squaliformes; family Squalidae; genus Squalus; species Squalus acanthias. The sequence continues at coordinate 105,104,105 of CM059427.1, read as the reverse complement.
TATATATAGTGAGGTAGAATGTATATATAGTAAGGCAGAATTATATATAGTGAGGTAGAATAATATATAGTGAGGTAGAATGTATATATAGTGAGGTAGAATGTATATATAGTGAGGTAGAATAATATATAGTGAGGTAGAATGTATATATAGTAAATTAGAATGTATATATTGTGAGCTAGAATGTATATATAGTGAGGTAGAATGTGTATATAATAAGGTAGAATTATATATAGTGAGCTGGAATGTATATATAGTGAGATAGAATGTACATACAGTGAGGTAAAATGTATACATAGTGAGGTAGAATAATATATAGTAAGATAGAATGTATATATTGTGAGGTAGAATGTATATATAGTGAGGAAGAATAATATATAGTGAGGTAGAATGTATATATAGTGAGGTAGAATAATATATAGTGAGGTAGAATGTATATATAGTGAGGTAGAATGTATATATAGTGAGGTAGAATGTATATATAGTGAGGTAGAATAATATATAGTGAGCTAGGATGTATATATAGTAAGATAGAATGTATACATTGTGAGTTAGAATGTATATATAGTAAGATAGAATGTATATATAGTGAGCTAGAATGTATATATAGTGAGGTAGAATGTATATATAGTGAGCTAGAATGTATATATAGTGAGGTAGAATAATATATAGTGAGCTAGAATGTATATATAGTAAGATAGAATGTATATATTGTGAGTTAGAATGTATATATAGTAAGATAGAATGTATATATATAGTGAGCTAGAATGTATATATAGTGAGGTAGAATGTATATACAGTGAGGTAGAATGTATATATAGTGAGCTGGAATGTATATATAGTAAGATAGAATGTATATATAGTGAGCTAGAATGTATATATAGTGAGGTAGAATGTATATATAGTGAGCTAGAATGTATATATAGTGACGTAGAATAATATATAGTGAGGTAGAATGTATATATAGTGAGGTAGAATGTATATATAGTGAGCTAGAATGTAGATATAGTGAGGTAGAATAATATATAGTAAGGTAGAATGTATAGATAGTGAGATAGAATAATATATAGTGAGGTAGAATGTATATATTGTGAGGTAGAATGTATATATAGTGAGGTAGAATAATATATAGTAAGGTAGAATGTATAGATAGTGAGGTAGAATGTATATATAGTGAGGTAGAATAATATATAGTAAGGTAGAATGTATAGATAGTGAGCTAGAATGTATATATAGTGAGCTAGAATGTATATATTGTGAGGTAGAATGTATACATAGTGAGGTAGAATATATATATATAGTGAGCTAGAATGTATATATAGTAAGATAGAATGTGTATATATAGTGAGGTAGAATGTATATATAGTGAGGTAGAATAATATATAGTGAGGTAGAATGTACATATAGTAAATTAGAATGTATATATTGTGAGCTAGAATGTATATATAGTGAGGTAGAATGTGTATATAATAAGGTAGAATTATATATAGTGAGCTGGAATGTATATATAGTGAGATAGAATGTACATACAGTGAGGTAAAATGTATATATAGTGAGGTAGAATAATATATAGTAAGATAGAATGTATATATTGTGAGGTAGAATGTATATATAGTGAGGAAGAATAATATATAGTGAGGTAGAATGTATATAGAGTGAGGTAGAATAATATATAGTGAGGTAGAATGTATATATAGTGAGGTAGAATGTATATATAGTGAGCTAGAATGTATATATAGTGAGGTAGAATAATATATAGTGAGCTAGAATGTATATATAGTAAGATAGAATGTATATATTGTGAGCTAGAATGTATATATAGTAAGATAGAATGTATATATTGTGAGCTAGAATGTATATATAGTGAGGTAGAATGTATATATAGTGAGCTAGAATGTATATATAGTGAGGTAGAATGTATATACAGTGAGCTAGAATGTATATATAGTGAGCTAGAATGTATATATTGTGAGGTAGAATGTATATATAGTGAGGTAGAATGTATATATAGTGAGCTAGAATGTATATATAGTAAGATAGAATGTATATATAGTGAGCTAGAATGTATATGTAGTGAGGTAGAATGTATATATAGTAAGCTAGAATGTATATATAGTGAGGTAGAATAATATATAGTGAGGTAGAATGTATATATAGTGAGCTAGAATGTATATATAGTGAGCTAGAATGTAGATATAGTGAGGTAGAATAATATATAGTAAGGTAGAATGTATAGATAGAGAGATGGAATAATATATAGTGAGGTAGAATGTATATATTGTGAGGTAGAATGTATATATAGTGAGGTAGAATAATATATAGTAAGGTAGAATGTATAGATAGTTAGGTAGAATGTATATGTAGTAAGGTAGAATAATATATAGTAAGGTAGAATGTATATATAGTGAGCTAGAATGTATATATTGTGAGGTAGAATGTATACATAGTGAGGTAGAATATATATAGTGAGCTAGAATGTATATATAGTAAGATAGAATGTATATATAGTGAGCTAGAATGTATATATAGTGAGGTAGAATGTATATATAGTGAGCTAGAATGTATATATAGTGAGGTAGAATAATATATAGTGAGGTAGAATGTATATATAGTGAGCTAGAATGTAGATATAGTGAGGTAGAATAATATATAGTGAGGTAGAATGTATATATAGTGAGCTAGAATGTATATATAGTAAGATAGAATGTATATATAGTGAGGTAGAATGTATATATAGTGAGGTAGAATAATATATAGTGAGGTAGAATGTATATATTGTGAGATAGAATAATATATATTGAGGTAGAATGTATATATAGTGAGCTAGAATGTATATATTGTGAGATAGAATAATATATATTGAGGTAGAATGTATATATTGTGAGCTAGAATGTATATATAGTGAGCTAGAATGTATATATAGTGAGGTAGAATGTATATATAGTGAGCTAGAATGTAGATATAGTGAGGTAGAATAATATATAGTAAGGTAGAATGTATAGATAGAGAGATGGAATAATATATAGTGAGGTAGAATGTATATATTGTGAGGTAGAATGTATATATAGTGAGGTAGAATAATATATAGTAAGGTAGAATGTATAGATAGTTAGGTAGAATGTATATGTAGTAAGGTAGAATAATATATAGTAAGGTAGAATGTATATATAGTGAGCTAGAATGTATATATTGTGAGGTAGAATGTATACATAGTGAGGTAGAATATATATAGTGAGCTAGAATGTATATATAGTAAGATAGAATGTATATATAGTGAGCTAGAATGTATATATAGTGAGGTAGAATGTATATATAGTGAGCTAGAATGTATATATAGTGAGGTAGAATAATATATAGTGAGGTAGAATGTATATATAGTGAGCTAGAATGTAGATATAGTGAGGTAGAATAATATATAGTGAGGTAGAATGTATATATAGTGAGCTAGAATGTATATATAGTAAGATAGAATGTATATATAGTGAGGTAGAATGTATATATAGTGAGGTAGAATAATATATAGTGAGGTAGAATGTATATATTGTGAGATAGAATAATATATATTGAGGTAGAATGTATATATAGTGAGCTAGAATGTATATATTGTGAGATAGAATAATATATATTGAGGTAGAATGTATATATAGTGAGCTAGAATGTATATATAGTGAGCTAGAATGTATATATAGGCTGTGAGAGATAATATATATAGAGAGAATATATACAAAGATACGTATAGTAAGAGATAATATATAGTATATGTACAGTGAGAGAATGTGTCTGGTGAGTGAAAACGTGTGTAGTTTTATTTTAGAGCCTTTACTTCTCACTTTATCACGATGTATTTTAACCCCTCAGCTATTGATATCTTTGAACGGACACACACACACTTCACAACCGAGTGTCTCGCTGTGCGACACAAGCAATCCCCTTTGAAAAGAGGAAGAAATCGCGATGTGCCCGTTTCCTGAGATCAGCCTGTCTGTCGTGTCTCTCCTGCCGTGTGGAATCAAATAACTTTTATGTCTCTTTATTATTGGTAATGAAAGTCTGTTATTGCAAAAAAAAAGCACAATAAATAAAAAATTACTTACAAATACACACACACACAATTCAAATTGTTGCGCGAAGCCGTTAGTCTTCGCGTCTGAATCCTTTACTAAAGGGAGAAACAAGCACTTTATTGGAAGGTTTGGGTCGGGTTTTCTTTAAAGGGTAGGTGGTGGTGATTCTTCTTGTGGGTGTATGTACGTGTAACCCGGAGCGTGTTTTCCTGCTCGCAGTTAGTCGGGCTCGCTTTAATCGCGGCTCTGGGAGGGCGTGTGTATGTGTGTGTGTGTGTAATGCGATAGTCCCCGATTTTTTATGCTTTCGCCATCCTCATGCGTGCAGAACAGTCCGAGGGAAGAGGCAGGAGAGAGAGAGAGCGTATACACACACACACACAGAGGAGCAGGAGACCAGAGGCGGCAGATCTCTTAACGCGAGCCAAGAAATACAAAAGTGGGGTACCGCACTTCTCAGGGAAGGGCTGCCTCTCTCAACCTGTGTCTATATTGGCGTGGAGCTAAGTTCTCAGGAGGTTTTTTGTGGATGAGAGCGAGTTCTTGCTTCAGACTCTGTGTTTTAGAAAGGTGCAGTCGGTTTCAGTAGCACTGCCGACCCAGCCCCACTTCCAGGGTCTCTCTGTGTGACTGAGAGATTGCGGGGGTGTTGCCTTGTTGTTCGGACGGCGTTTTATTCGGTGTTAGACCATCCCCAAGGATGTAACAGAGAGAGACAGGAAACCTTCAAACCGGCTATCGGAGAGGAAGTGACACCATCCCAGGCTTAAAGAGAAGAGGACACATTTTTCGTTCTGTAATTGTTTTTGAAGAGAGAGAGAGAAATTGTAGTCTGGAAAACTAGCCGAGTGTGTGTGAGGAGAGAGAGATCGCACACCTCAGCAAAGTGGGATAAGGAGACAGCCCGGAGCACACGGAATATAACGGGACACAATTACACCAGCAGAGATCTGAAGTGGAATTTACAAAAACCGACCCCTGCGGGGAAACTGGAGCTTGCGAGGATAGGAGATGTTCGGGGGAATGGCATCGACCGCGCTTCTCTGCATCACTTGCTGTTTCTTTTTCAAACTTGGCGTTGGGCAGAACGGTAAGGAACGCTCCCCCCAAAAAACTTTCTCAACGACTAAAAGGAGTTCCTGCGAACAGGGAAACTATTTAATGTTTCGCAATTCTCCTTCTGTGCCATTTTAATGTTTCATCATTCTTCTGTGCTATTTAACGTCTCCTAATTGCTAGTTCGCAGCATTCTGCTATCAGGTGTTTATTAGGAGTTTGTACAAATTGACACATTATAATTTATTAAACTATGAAAACCTTTCTGTTCCCCTCCCTGCCGACCTCTAGAAAGAGAAGTGGCAGATGTGGAATTTGGCGGGTGTTAAGAACACATCTGGATTAAATAAAGCGGTTTTTTTTAGAGAGAAAACAGAATAGGAAAGAATGGAAATCAGACGGGCGGTTACCCGGCTCTTCAAACCCACAACAAGATCCGCTTCTCGGCAGCTGGGCGATATTTGTAACTGTTTCGCGGGCGAGCCCGGGGGAGGGCAGCTTGGGTTCCCGCTACAGGTAGGAGAAACTTGGAGCCCGGAGCAAGGGGCCGGCGGCACTAGGCAACCTGTCTCTCTTATGGGGGGAAATCCAATTTCGCAGAATTTTATTTTAGAAATGAATGGATGGGGAAAATAGGAGACTGGAACCCACGTTATCTGTCCCTGTCTTGCTGTGTCTCATTTTTGTGTCTCGGTCTGTGTGCCTGTCGCCGTCTCTCTCTGCCTTTCTCGGTGTGTCTCTCTGCCTCTCTATCTCTATCGCTGCCTCTTTCCCTCTGTCTCGCACTCTCTGTGACTGCCTCTGTGTGTGTGTGCCTCTATCTATCTCTATCTCTGCCTCTCTGTGTGTCTCTCTCTCTCTCTGTCTCTGACTCTGTATCTCTATCTCTCTGTCTCCCTCTCTCTCTATCGCTCTGTGTGTGTGTCTCTGTTTCTATCTCTGTCTCCCTCTCTCTCTGTCTTTCTCTGTCTCTCTCTCTGTCTTTCTCTGTCTCTATCTCTGTGTCTCTCTCTCTCCCTGTCTTTCTCTGTCTCTCTCTCCCTGTCTCTCTCTCTCCCTGTCTCTCTCTCCCTGACTCTCTCTGTCTCTCTATCTCTCTCTCCCTCTCTCTCTATCTCTCTCCCTGTCTCTCTATCTCTCTCCCTGTCTCTCTCTCTCTATCTCTCTCTCCCTGTCACGTACAATTGGCGACTTCGAGATGGAAGTTATGAATGAGAGGATCTCACATTCTTTCCGGGTGCGCGGCTTTCACCGAGCCGGACCCCGCGGTACCGAACCAGGAATCGGGAGCTCGCTGTGGTTTGTTTCATACAGAAATCCCCGTCTCTTGTAACCGATTCCCGCAGATATTGGTCGCCCCCACGGCTATTCGGGATAATGGTGTTTAATCCGGGTCTAATTCTTCTTTAATCCCAATGTTACTGGGACAGAACCCCCCCCCCCCCCCCCCGCTGTAAATGAACAGAAAGCCCCCGTTCCAGTGCAGGGACTGAGCTCCTTCCCCCGCCCGGCCTCTTCCAGTCTCCCCGCTCTCAATCCTGAGGCAGCAGCGCCCCTTCCGAGAGAGTCTGCTTACAGCCCGCAGGAGGAGTGCGGCTGACCACCGGGAGAGTGGCCACCCCGGGAGAGTGACCGGCTGGGGTCCGGGAGAGTGACCACCCGGGGTCTGGGAGAGTGACGGCCCGGGAGAGTGACTACCCGGGGTCTGGGAGAGTGACGGCCCGGGCAGAGTGACCGCCCGGGGTCTGGGAGAGTGACGGCCCGGGCAGAGTGACCGCCCGGGGTTCGGGAGAGTGACCGCCCGGGGTCCGGGAGAGTGACCGCCTGGGGCCCGGGAGAGTGACCGCCCGGGGTCTGGGAGAGTGACGGCCCGGGCAGAGTGACCGCCCGGGGTCCGGGAGAGTGACCGCCTGGGGCCCGGGAGAGTGACCGCGCGGGGTCTGGGAGAGTGACCACCCGGGAGAGTGACCGCCCGGGGTCTGGGAGAGTGACGGCCCGGGGTCTGGGAGAGTGACGGCCCGGGGTCTGGGAGAGTGACGGCCCGGGCAGATTGACCACCCGAGGTCTGGGAGAGTGACCACCCGGGAGTGTGACCGCCCGGGGTCCGGGAGAGTGACCGCGCGGGGTCTGGGAGAGTGACCGCCCGGGGCCCGGGAGAGTGACCGCCCGGGGTCCGGGAAAGTGACCGCGCGGGAGAGTGACCGCCCGGGGTCTGGGAGAGTGACCGCCCGGGGTCCGGGAGAGTGACCGCCCGGGAGAGTGACCGCGCGGGGTCCGGGAGAGTGACCGCCCGGGGTCCGGGAGAGTGACCGCCCGGGAGAGTGACCGCCCGGAAGAGTAACCACGCGGGGTCCGGGAGAGTGACCGCCCCGAGTTCAGCCCGCTCGGTCCCAGGCACTGGCTCCAGTCCACATTAATTGCCGTGCTTTACACTCTGCGCCGCTGCTCTGAACTTCATTTGTGCAATAAACCCGCTCACGTCCCAGTTACCTGTCTGCATTTGGAAAGATGGTGCAGTTTGCGATCTAACAAAACTTAATTTGTTTAATTTAATTTCTAACCCGCGTGTCCAGAAAACCGAGAGGATTTCCAGGCTTTGAGTGAGGGTATCTCACAGAAACAGGGCAAGGTAGTCTCTGCATTGCAGAATTTTTCGCTGTCCCTATGAGCTGATCGCCTGGTTGCACAATAATAGTTCTAAACCCTCTGTAATTGCAGTTGCGAGCTCGAACCTTTTGGTATGGCCCTAAACGGCGCCGTCTCAACTATTTACATGAGCTCAGACTTCAGAAGCCAGCGTGGAGAAGCCGACAGTAAACTACACAGTTCGGTGCAGTCAGGTTGTTGACTTCAAATACCACCGTGAGAGTTTGAGTTCAGTTAAAAAAAATATCTGTTAAAAAACCCCAGTAAATTTGGCCATGAGCTATCGGATTGTGGCTAAAAACTCCAACTAGTTCACTCATGTCCTTAAGGGAAGGAAACCTGTTGTCCTTATCCGAGCTGGCCTATATTGGATAGGGTAGACGGGGAAAGGCTGTTCCCACTAGTTGATGGTACAAGGACTAGGGGACACAGATTTAAGGTTTTGGGCAAGAGATACGGGGGGGATGTGAGGAAAAACCTTTTTACACAGCGAGTGGTGAGGATCTGGAACTCGCTGCCGACGGAAGTGGTGGAAGCGGACACACTCAGTGTTTTCAAGGGGAGACTGGATAGGCACTTGAGGGAAATAAACTTGCAGGGCTATGGGGTTAGAGCGGGGGAATGGGACTGACTGGATTGCTCTACAGAGAGCCGGCATGGACTCAATGGGCAGAATGGCCTCCTTCTGTGCTGTTATGACTCTATATGAAATGGATAGTGTTTATGGAGGAGATGGATGCAGTGTATATGGAGGAGAGGGATGCAGTGTATATAGAAACATAGGAGCAGGAGTAGTCCACTCGGCCCTTCGAGCCTGCTCCGCCCTTCAATATGATCATGGAGGAGATGGATACAGTGTTTATGGGGGAGATGGATATAGTGTGTGCTTCGAGGATATGCATACAGTGTATATGGATGCAGTGTCTTTGGAGGAGTATGGTTAATATGGAGGCAATGGAAACAGTGAGTGTAGTCAGGCTAATCAAGGGAAGCGTCATTGATTCCCACATCACCTGACATCCAAAAGCACTTTCCAGTAGCTGTCACTGGAGCTGAAATCCCTGTTGATTTTCCTCTCTCTGGCAGAGGGGTGGCAAGGCCAACTATAGCATCCCAGCTTCACAGTGGCTGAGACCAACTTAACTCCTCACACACCAGTGATCTACCCAGACACCTTCTGGCCTGTATGGCTCATCTACTCAGTGCTTAACCAATGGGATAACTGTGTTTGTGTGCATTGTATCAGTGGAGATGCTGTGTGAGCATTTGAACAGTGTGTAGGACATCATTGTGAGTCGTCCATTTTATTATCCAAAGTTTAAGCATAGGCCAGAAGCCTCTCCTGTTAATGTGTCTGAAAACTGGCATAGATGGAGAAATACAGACATCATCTTGAACAATGGCATGTCCTATTCTCTTTGTGAGATCATTAACACTCCTAATTCTAATATTCCAAGCAGTTCAGTTTCCAGGCATCTCATAACCTAAATTAAGAGGGTATCCTTCTATCCATCTCTGGGACTAGGTGACACAGCCAACTCTTGTGTATTCCATGTTGCCTTCACACTTTCCTTGAGGAGTTGTCTCTTTGTTAATGGGCTAGTTGCTTCAGCTCTGATACCACTTAAGCATCAGGCAGTAGTTTCACCTGCGTCAGCTCTTCTGAATTTTCCTCTCTTGTTCCTTCTAAGCTCCAACTACCTTGTCCTAAGCAATCTTCCTCCGCCCTGCATTGTCACTGTGCTGAAATCAAGACTCATCACACATAGTTTCTTTCCCAGGATTTGCGTGGTGGATCTCCTTAGCTCCCTCTATCTTTTCCTTCCTCCTACAATCTTCAGGCTCTTAAAACTCAAGCTTGGCATTGCCTAATCGGCGCCACCTGATTCACCCCATCATCACTCTTTTCAAACTTAGTGTTGCCCTGCACTAGGGGCTACATCTAGATTTCTCAGTATAAGAAAGAAGAAAAGAAAGACTGGCATTTCTATAGCGCCTTTTACGGCCTCAGGATGTCCTAAAGCGCTTTACGATCAATGAAGTACTTTTGAAGTGTAGTCACTGTTGTAATGTAGGAAACGCGACAGCCAATTTGCGCACAGGAAGGGCCCACAAACAGCAATGAAAGAAATGACCAGATCATCTGTATTTTAGGTGTTGGTTGAAGGATAAATATTGGCTAGGAGATGGGGCCTCAGTTTGACATCTCATCCGAAGGACAGCACCTCTGACAGTGCAGCAGTCCCTCAGCACTGCACTGGAGTGCCAGCTAGATATTGTGCTGAAGTCTCTGGAATGGGACTTGAACCCACAACCTGCTGACTCAGAGAGCATGGAGTGCCCAAGTATGTTGTTGCCTGGGCTTCTTAGAATAGCAGGCAACTTGCCACTATCAGTACAGCACAAACCTCCCTCAGCACTTGCCCCACCCTGGGAGTGGTGGGCTGTCGATGGAAGAGTGGTCCAGATTTTATCCCACTGTAATTTAACTGTGAATAAAAACAAGAGAATTTTTTTCTCTCTCCCTATTTCCCGACTAACGATGAAATGTTCCCTTACCTTTTTTGGGCTGTGTTTAGTTTACGAAGGAAATGTTTAAAGCTGCACAGGGATATTCTGGTGCAAGACTAGTCATTAGCTGGGAGCTCTGCCTAAGTGAGTGGGTTTTTTAAGCTTTGTTTCCTGCCCGTCAAAATGAGACACTTTCCCACCCAATGTCGCACCAAGTTCTCTCAGATCCATTATAGCACAGGCTGTACATAGACTGAAGCTTGCTCTATGCTGCCCTAGTAAAGAAAAACTTAGAAAGACAGACTTGCATTTATATAGCACCTTTCACAATCTCAGGACGTCCCAAAGTGGTTCAGAGCAAATTAAATACTTTTGAAGTGTAGTCACTGTTGTAGGAAATGCAGCAGCCAATTTGTGCACACCAAGGCCCCACAAACAGCAATGCGATAATGATCAGATAATCTGTTTTTGTGATGTTGGTTTTGGGATAATGTGTGTCTGTGTGTTGAAGGTGCTCCCACAGTGCTGTTAGAGAGGGAGTTCCAGGATTTTGACCCAGTGGCAATGAAGGATTGGTGATATATGTCCAAGTCAGGATGGGATGTGACTTGGAGGGGAACTTGGAGGTGGTGGTGTTCCCATGCGCCTGCTGCCCTTGTCCTTCTAGGTGGAGGAGGTCGTGGGTTTGGGAGGTGCTGTTGAAGAAGCCTTGGCGAGTTGTTGCACTGCATCTTGTAGATGGTACACACTGCAGCCACGGTACGCCGGTGGTGGAGGGAGTGAATGTTTAAGGTGGTGGATTGGGTGCTGAGCAGGATGGTGTTGAGCTTCTTGAGTGTTGTTGGAGCTGCACTCATCCAGGGAAGCGGAAAGTTTGTTATGTGGGCAACAGACATGAGATGATGGGCAAATGAATGGTGCTAGTTGCTCATAATAGGAGGAAATAATTTAAAAAATGAGGTTCGGCACATTACAATACAAGATTTAAAGAGTTATATTGATGCACATGTTAGTCACCCTTCATTTGGGCCAGACCCCAAACTTGAACTACTGCATTCCCTTTTCAAGGAAATAAAATAATAACTTGCAGATAGACTGCATCCCCAGCACAAACTGATGAGGCCTATATATGAGTAAATATAGTATGCAAAGTCATTGGTGACTCCAGTCTTAAATTCAAATGACTCAGAAAGCTGGTTAATAACAGATCCTGAGCAAATGAGCTGTAATCAGGATGGTATAAACTGTATGATTTCGATTGCAGCATTTCCTCCTCTTCCTTTTCCCGCTCCCCACACACACACACACAGCAGTGATCAGTGTATGTGTCTGATGGTCATTCGATAGTGTGTGTGAGACTAGTGTAACCGCTGGAGAGATTGGAATCAGTAAGCCGTTTGCTTTTTTTTAAACTATAGCCGACCTGTCTGCAGTTTTGGAAATCCTTCTGTGGCCACAGGACTTCTTGCCAGAACCACATCCTGGCATCCTCCCAGCCTGCATCCCAATCAAACATTATTATATATTTTTTTTTTAAATTCCCTCTGGGTATCTCCCCCTCCACGCTCACGCCCACCCCCTCCCCCCCACACCCCCGTTGCACAACTCTGTGCCTTTTAAGGAGGAGGAAAGTTGCATCAGTGACAGCTTGAAAACCCCCTGTACCTTGGGAACTCTTGTAACACAACGAAGGAAGCATTTCTTCACACAAAGGGTAGTGGAAATCTGGAACACTCTCGCCAAAAACACTGTTGAGGCTGGGGGTCAATTGAAAATTTCAAGACTGAGATTGATAGATTATTGTATTAAGGGATATGGAACCAAGGCGGGTAAATGGAGCCATGCTCTAATTGAATGTTGGAACAGGCTCGAGGGGCTGAATGGCCTCCTCAATGTTCCTATGATAGAACAGATGCCCAATTTAAAAGATCAGATCACTGAGACTCCTGGAAGCAATTGGCAATCAGCTGCAATAAATAAGAGAAATGTTATCTTTTGAGTGTAAACAATGTGGCCATGGGAACAGGGCCACAGTTCCCTCTAGGGCCTGCCTGACATCTTATTTGGTAGACGTGCTGTGCCAGTCCAAGGTTATCCAGGGTCAAGTACAGTGCCAAACATGGCGAGGCAGTTCGTTCATTATGTTTGGTGTTACACCTCTCACCATGGAAACGGGAAGTCGGGTCACCTGCAGGGGAAGGGAGGCTGTCCTGATGAATGGACGAGCTTTGTAGCCCGGCCCTGAGTCAGATTCGGCCAACAAAAAGGGAGGGATTCTTTTGTCCCTGTTTAAAGGAAAGCAGATTTCTTCTTTTAACTATTGGGCGCGATGCATAAACCCGTATTCAGTTACTCCTGGCATCCAACAACTAATGGAGGCTGACCATCTTTCTTCCCTCCTCTCCCCAAGGCGCTGACTCATCGGTTCAAAAAACACCAGCGTTTTCCGATACTCGGGCTGAATGTCCGCTCTTTGTGCCTGAATCTTGAGAGTGAGCAATAAGAGGCTGCTCAGATGTGGATGCACCACAGACTGGCCTGATCCACTGATTGACCAACACATGCACATCCCAGAAGGTGATCAAGAGCAGGATCACTGAATGATATTTCCCCCCCCCTCCTTCCTCCACCGCCCTCCTAGCTTAGCGACACAGAGGCCCATTGTAGCATCCACTCCACCCAAACTGAGATCAACTGACCCAGCACAAGTCTCTCCATGGCTCCATTTTCCTCACTCCACAATTGGCGGTCGCGTCTTCAGCAGTCTAGGTCCCAAGCTCTGGAATTCCCTCCCTAAACCTCTCTACCTCTCCTTCTTTAAGCCGCTCGTGAAAACCTACCTCTTTGACCAAGCTTTTGGTCACCTTTCCTAATATCACCTTATGGCTTCAAGTCCCACTCCAGGGACTTGAGCACAACACTCCAGTGCAGTACTGAGGGAGTGCTGCACTGTCAGAGGTGCTATCTTTTGGATGAGATGTTAAACCGAGGCCCCGTTGCTCTCTCAGGTGGACGTAAAAGATCCCATGGCACTATTTCGAAGAAGAGCAGGGGAGTTATTCCCGGTATCCTGGCCAATATTTATCCCTCAATCAACATAACAAAAACAAACCTCTGGTCATTATTGCATTGCTGTTTGTGGGAGCTTGCTGTGCGCAATTGGCTGCCGTGTTTCCCTCATTACAACAGTGACTCCACTTCAAAAGTACTTCATTGGCTGTAAAGCGCATTGAGACGTCCGGTGGTCGTGAAAGGCGCTATATAAATGCAATTCTTTCTTTCTTATGTGGCTCAGTGGCAAATTTTGTTTGATAACGCTCCTGTGAAGAGCCATGGGATATTTTACTACATTAAAGGTGCTATATAAATGCAAGTTATTGTTGTAACTCAAAGTTACATGTAAACAATCAGTGACACACTCCCCTGATAGTTTAGCTAATAAATTCACTGCACAATACGGTACTGAACCATACAGATCAGAAAGGTACCAGGTTCACTCCCCAGTCTGTAATGAGCTAATTGAGGGACAGCCAATTTGTGCACAGCAAGGTCCCACAAACAGCAAAGTGACTATGACCAGATAATCTGTTTTAGTAATGTTGCTGAGTGATAAATACAGGCCAGGACACCAGGGAGAACTCCCCTGCTCTTCTTCAAAATAGTGCCATGGGATCTTTTACATCCACCTGAGAGGGCAGCCAGGGCCTCGGTTTAACGTCTCATCCGAAGGACGGCACCTCCGACAGTGCAGCGCCTCCCTCAGCACTGCACTGGAGCGTCAGCCTGGATTGTGTGCTCAAGTCTCTGGAGTGTGATGTGGAACCCACAACCTTCTGACTCAGAGGCGAGAGTGCTACCACTGGGCCACGGCTGACACTGCCCCTGGGGCTTTTCTGAAACCCCTTTGGATACTGCTGAAGTCTGCCTCTCTCAGACCAAACAACAGACTCACCACATGACATTGGGGGTCCTTCCCGCAGTCGATCCATCGATAAAGCTCCCAAATCACAATGTTTTACTTGGAAGTAAAGTCTTCTTGAGATGTCTGGGAGTTTCCATAGAATGATACAGCACAGAAGGAGGCTATTCGGCCCATCGTGTCTGTGCTGGCTCTTTGAAAAAACTATCCAATTAGTCCCACTCTCCTGCCCTTCCTCATAACCCTGCAATTTTTTCTGTTTTTTTCAACTCTGTCTCGGACCCCTTCCCTTCCATTGCCAGCAGGAGAGCGTGGAGCAAAGAAGTGGGCAAAGGAAAGACAGACAGAGAGAGAGAAAGAGGAGAGTGTGAGTGAGTGAGTGAGTGAGTGAGTGAGTGAGAGAGAGCGTGCTGGAGCGAGCAGCAAAAAAGTTGGTGATGGAAGGCAGTGAGAGTCTGCAGAGCTGAGAGCAGCCTCCGCTGGCAAGAAGCCAAATGTTTCTACCTTCCTGAGGAAAGGAAAACCATACTTGATTCTAACAGCTGCTGCAGTCTGTCTGCAGCCTGTGTGATGTCAGTCCAGATCCAGGTTGGGGAAAAACTGCTTCCGAACACTTACTTGTCAATTGCCAACTTGGAAGTCCCTTTCAATCTCAACCGGGCTCCCCTGATGATGTGACGCTGACCTGGAAGGGCCCAGCTTCCTTCTCTGATTTACACTCAGATTTCGGATTGGAGAGGAATTTTCCTGACTTTTTTCCCACTTTCTTTGTGGTTTTTTTTGTCTTTCCCGGGAGATTACAAGGCTGCAAGGGTTGGGGGAGGGCTGATTGGGAGGTGGGTTGTCGGAAGGGTCTAGTCATTATGCTCCAGGAATCACGAGTGTGGGACAGGCTTGATCGGCCAACTGGTCTTTTCCTGCCCTTCCTTTTCATATGTTCGTAAATGATCGACGTCATAGAATCATTCAGCACTGAAAGAGGCCATTCGGCCCATCGTGCCTGCTGCGTCCAGCTCCTTTGCTTTTTCCCTATAGCCCTGCAATTTTGTTTTCCCTTTCAAGTATTTATCCAATAGTTACTATTGAATCTGCTCCCACCACCCCTTCTGGCAGTGCATCCAAGATCGTATCAACCCGCTGCGTCATTTTTTTTCCCCCTCGTCTCCCCGTCATTACTTATGATTGATTAGAACACACTGGCGCACAGTTGTCCAGCTACAACTTCTTAAATTGTAATTTCTGTGTTTTTTTTAATAAATTCCTGCCGAAATGTTTTCGCATTCCCAAAGCAACATCCTTTTCCTGATTCTAATGAATCTAACAGTACTGGGAAAGATCTTGCAGGTTCCGTCCTTGCCTGTCTCGTTCACTCCCTTGACTTGGCTCATTCCGAAAGCCCCCCACCCCCCATTTTTTTATGTGGATGCCAAAATTGTCCAACTGTTTCTGGTTCGTTACTAAACGCCCAGCGTATTGGTTCAGTGCTAATTTGAAACGCATGACTCGCGCGCGACTCATCATGATGGGAATGCTGCTCGATTCTTAAAAAGCGAAAGAAAAATAGTTGGCCAAGCACACACTTGCCCCTTTAACTAACTCCAGTTAACCACTGGCCTCTTGTCCATCCCCCCCTCACCCCTCCCCTTCCTTCTCCCCACCATCGGTACTCATCCCTAAGCTCTGGAATTCCCTCCCTAAACCTCTCTACCTTTCCTACTTAAAACCTACCTCTTTGACCAAGCTTTAGGTCACCTGTACTAATGTCTGCTTCTTTGGCTCGGAGTCAATTTTCTTTGTCCGATTTACGCTCCTGTGAAGCGCCTTGGGACGTCTTACTATATTAACAGAGCTATATAAATGCGAGTTGTTGTTCAGTGAGCACTTGTTTCTTTTGAGCCGCCCCATTAACCTACTGTCAGCTCCTTTGCCAATAATATTTCGCACAATGTCTCTTAGTTTGAGTATGTAAGAAAACAAGAGCAGACCGCAAGTCGGAACCATCTGAAACCATTTATATATTTTTGTCAAATCTTCCATCACAGCTACAAGCAACACGGAGCAGCTGAGCAACAGAAAAGTTGTGCAAACATTTTACTGTGAATTCCTGGGGACTGAATAACATGTGTGGGATAGGGTTTGACTGCAGTAGTCATTTTAAAGACAACTTAAACTCCACATATATAAGAGGGAGGGAGCGAGCATGCGGTTGCTATGATCACATACTTTTTTCTGGAAATTCAGTGATGTGGAGAGACTGGAGAAGCTGGGATTGTTCTCCTTAGAGCCTTAAGGGGAGATTTAATAGGTGCGTTCAAAACTATGAGGGGTTTTGTCAAACTATGTCGGAAGAAACTGTTTCTACTGGCAGAAGGGTCGGTAACCAGAGGACACAGATTTAAGGTAATTGGCAAAAGAACCAGAGGACAGATGAGGAGACATTTTTTACACAGCGAGTTTTTATGATCTGGAATGCACTGCCTGAAAGTGCGGTGGAAGCAGATTCAATAGTAACTTTCAAAAGGGAATATACTTGAAAAGAAGAAATTAGCAGGGCTATGGGGAGAGAGCGGGGGAGCGGGACTAATTGGATAGCTCTTTCAACACACCGGCACAGGCACGATGGGCCGAATGGCCTCCTTCTGTTCTCTATGATTTTATGTCTGTAGTGAGCCCCTCAGTACTGATACCCCCCTGGGCCCTTGTTTCTTCCTTCCACACTCAGGGGTGAGTAAGTTGCAGTGGTCCCGGAGCTCTCTGTTGCTGATGTTCATGCTGCGGTTGAATTATGAGCAGTAGCTCTGGTACCTGATGTACATTTGTGGAATGACAGAGGCCGAGCTTCCTTTGAGGTGCTTTGAAACAGATGGGCTTTCCAGATGTGGCGACTGTACAGTCACATGACGCAAATGTGCTGCCTCGGCAATATTTTAAAAAATTATTTACGATCGGCGTTTTGATGAATCTTAAATTCAACCCAATGATTTTGTTTGAAATATGCATATATAAAGCATCATAAATCACTCTTAATGTGGTGCTATCTTTCTTTATCATCCATCCATGAACACAGTTCTGAGGAAGATCCTCTCTTGCCCTTTGCTTTAAATGGAAGAATGCAGACAGCCTAATTAGAAATAGAAAGACAGAAAGAAAGACTTGCATTTATACAGCGCGTTTCACGCACTCCTGATGTTCCAAAGCGTTTTACAGCCAATGAAGTACTTTTTGACATGTAGTCACTGTTGTTGGATGCTGCCTGCGCTTTCCTGCTATTGGGAGATGGGAATATATTGTGTCTGCCCACATAGTCCTGTCAGAAATCACTTCCAAGAACTGGGAAACGTTCCCTACTGCAAGAATCAGATGGGAGGGCAATGAAGACAAGAGAGTTAGAGGGATCGACCCAACTGAGGCAAATAGGGCAGAGAGCGGGTGGAGGAGCTCTAATCCAACCAACCAAAGGGTGGAGGAGGGGTGGGCTCTAATCCAACCAATTGAGGGGTGGAGGAGGGGTGGGCTCTAATCCAACCAACCAAAGGGTGGAGGAGGGGTGGGCTCTAATCCAACCAACCAAAGGGTGGAGGAGGGGTGGGCTCTAATCCAACCAATCGAGGAGTGGAGGAGGGGTGGGCTCTAATCCAACCAATCGAGGGGTGGAGGAGGGGTGGGCTCTAATCCAACCAATCAAGGGGTGGAGGAGCTCTAATCCAACCAATCAAGGAGTGGAGGAGCTCTAATCCAACCAATCAAGGAGTGGAGGAGGGGTGGGCTCTAATCCAACCAATCGAGGAATGGAGGAGGGGTGGGCACTAATCCAACCAATTGAGGAGTGGAGGAGGGGCTTTAATCTAGCCAATCATGTGGCAGAGAGGAGGATGGGAACTCTAATCCAGCCAATCATGTGGCAGAGAGGAGGGTGGGGACTCTAATTCAGCCAATCAAGGGGCAGAGAGGAGGGGGGGCTCTAATCCAGCCAATCATGTGGCAGAGAGGAGGGGGGGCTCTAATCCAGCCAATCATGTGGCAGAGAGGAGGGGGGGAGGGCTCTAATCCAGCCAATCATGCGGCAGAGAGGAGGGGGGGAGGGCTCTAATCCAGCCAATTATGCGGCAGAGAGAAGGGGGGAGGGCTCTAATCCAGCCAATCGAGCGTCAGAGAGGAGGGTGGGGGCTCTAATGCTCTAATCTCTTTATGTGGCTTGGTGTCAATTTCTGTCTGATTACGCTCCTGTGAAATGCCTCGGGAGGTTTCACGATGATAAAGGTGCTATATAAATGCAACTTGTCATTGTTGTCGTTGGGTGACCAAAGGCTTACTGCCAGGAATATTGGTTCCTGGGAATAGCCAGGTGGTGCAGAAGAAGCAAGCCGGGTCTCGGCGGACAATATGGAGTTTTAATGAACTGATGGTGTCTCTCTTGTCT
Organism: Squalus acanthias; assembly: GCA_030390025.1. Classification (NCBI taxonomy): domain Eukaryota; kingdom Metazoa; phylum Chordata; class Chondrichthyes; order Squaliformes; family Squalidae; genus Squalus; species Squalus acanthias. Next base: position 105,085,489 of record CM059427.1, on the reverse strand, counting down.
GAACTCTGCCCATTCTGGCACAGATTGCAGCAAGCTAATCTCTACATCAAGACAGCTCACTGAGGACAGGAGGCCTTTCTGTGTTTAAAGGACGCTGTTTAGCACATAAATGCTTCCTGTCATCACTCGGCTTCCTTATCCATGAATCCGATGCAGAGATAGGCTGGTTTTCATTCAGCTAAGATACACACAGTTATCAGCATTATAAATAAAACGCTATCACATCGATCCTAGAGATTCTGGAAACAATGCGCTTTTCAATAGGCCTTTTTTTTTAAATCGTTTTTTTTGCCTGGCTTTTATGGAGTTTTTTTTTTCTACTCCGGAGATAAGGGATAGCACATTTCCATTTTTCATACCCAGTGCCGGCATCCAACACTCCCAAACCGAGTGCAGTGCTGCTTAAAATCTGATCACTGCCACAGAAAGCATAACTAAATCAGCTACTTGGCTCAGTGGGTAGCACTCTCGTCTCTGAGTCGGACAGTTGTGGCAGCATTTGTAGAAGAGCAGGGGAGTTCTCCTTGTGCCCTGGCCAATATTTACCCTCTCAATCAAACAGATTGTCTGGTCATTTATTTCATTTCAGTTTGTGGGACCTTGCTGTGTGCAGCCTGGCTGCCGTGTTTCCCGACATTACAACAGTGACAATACTTCATTGGCTGTGAAGCACTTTGGCACGTCCTCATGTTGTGAAAGGCGCTATATAAATGCAAGTTCTTCCTTTATAGCAGGAGCCATGTGCAGAGTTAATGTCGTTCTACAGAGCCCCAAATCAAGTGCAGTGTGAGTTGGGCTCTGAGTGAAGGTCACTTTACACTGCCCGTTGGTACGGGTTGAGGTGTGCAGTCAATATGGCAGATAGTTTTGTTCTGCAGGTGTCCCAAGCATTGTGGGTTATAAGGGTAAAGGTCAGGACATGTCTGTCATTGTGCCTGACCCATTGTCAGGATAGGGGCAGGTGGACAAGAAGTGCTTCATAGGATCACTTTTAATTTTAAACACAAATTGCAGCGAGGCAGGATATTTTAAACAAACGTTTTGGATTTACATTTTTAACTTCTGATCTTCATTTAGTTGTCACAGTTGGTGTTCAGCTATTGTTCAAAGCACCTTGGCGAGTTTAAAGCCATTCCAAGTGTCTGATCGTCACGCACCTGGAGTGATGTGCTCCTTTCACATCTAACTGCAGGAATGGTGCTTGATCCTCAGCACCAGTGAAAAGGCTCTGTTATGGTGTGTCTGTGTGTGTGTTTGTGTGTGTGTATTGGGGGTGAGGGGTCAGTTGCCAACCCGCCAGGATTTTCCTGGCGTCTCCAGGAATTGAACAAAAATGAGAAGTCGCACAACACCAGGTTATAGTCCAACAGTTTTATTTAAAATTACGAGCTTTCGGAGCTGCTGCCCCTTCGTCAGGTAAAGGTAGCTGTACCTGACGAAGGAGCAGCAGCTCCGAAAGCTAGTAATTTTAAATAAAACTGTTGGACTATAACCTGGTGTTGTGCGACTTCTCATTTTTGTCCACCCCAGTCGAACACCGGCATCTCCGCATCATGACCAGGAATTGAAGATCAATCTCCGGAACTCTGCTGCGAGCAACCCAGGAGAAAAATCAGAGGAGGATTTAAAAAAAGTGTGTGTATTTAAAAAAAAATCTTTAAACACTTGTTTATCAGTTCTAAAAATATTGGAGATGGGGGGGACAAAAGGCTGTTTGACTGACAGTCAAGACTCATCCAATCGGGTAAGGAAGGGTTTGTTCGCTTTCCAATTGGTGTAGGAAGGAGTGTCATGAGGATGGGCATGTCGGGCGACCAATGGCTGGAGTGTGAGGGCGGGACGATCGGAAGTGAGAGGTCATGTGATGAAACCTCCAGCTATACGTCCCACCAGAGTTGGCCACACGAGTTGAGGGGACTGCACTGGTTTCCGCCCATCACACAGTAAGTGTTCCAGGAAGAGGAGCGACAGACGGCAGAGAGCAACTGGTGGCTGAACGGAGCTCTTCAAGAGTTTGAAATGTAGAGCCAACCCCGTTCTCCCTTATGATCACACTCGAGGAATCTGTGTACAGCACCAGCCACGAGCTGTGGTGCAAAAAGGAAACTGTAAGAAGTGCAAAAGTCGTGTTCTAGTAGGACTCAGCTCCCAGTCTGGCTCAGCATGCTCATCCAGTCAGCAGTCGAGTGAGACTAGGGTCGCCAACTCTGGTTGGACGTATTCCCAGAGGTTTCATCACATGCCTTGCAATGTCAGGTGGCCCTTAAATTAAAGTGTTCAAAGCAAATGAAACAAAACACACCCCATTTTTCTTTTAATGCACTTATGATTTTTCTTCCTGGGTTTTTGCTCGCAGCAGTGTCCAGCAGATTAATCTTTAATTCCTGGAGACTCCATAAGAAACAGGAGCAGGAGTAGGCCATTTGGCCCCTCGAGCCTGCCCTGCCATTCAATGCGATCATGGCTGATCTGATCTTGGCCTCAACGCCACTCCAGGGCAATCCTGTCAGACAGACTGAAGAACATCCAAGGTTTGGTTGCTGGGCTGGGCTGAGTTGGGGTTTGGAGTAACAGTCGACTTGGGGAAGATCCCACGTCCCAGTTGCCATTAGTCCCCGTGTGAACCTTGAGGATGAGTGTCCAGAGGTCAAGGAACCGTGAGGGAAATGGGGGCAGAGGTGGGAGAGTGTCTCGACCTGAAAACCCAAGCTGAAGGCACGGCTGCCAGTGGGTGGGGTGAAGGGAGTGGGCGGGGATGTGCAAGAGGCCAGAATTGGAGGAACGCAGAGATCTCGGAGAAGTGAAAATAAAAATAATAGAAGATGGTAACCGGTTTGCTGGCGGTGCCGAGCGTGTCATGGCGCTGTCCTCCCGTGTATAAACACAGCGCGGTGTCTTGTAAGAGAGGCGTTGTCAAGGCAACGTGCCCTTTTAAGGGAACACAGGAGTGTGACCTTTACACAGGCTGCAGCAGGGCTGCTAATGAATAATGAGGTGTTAACATTGACACAGGCAGAGACCCTCACTGAAAGGATTAGCATTTGCAAAGGTGAACACAGGGCCGCGGTTCAGCGTGGACTGCACTTAAAAGAAAATCCATTGTTTCTGAGAGAAGACTTTGTGGAAATATTCAGTCTTGGCCTTGGAGGCAGTTTTCTTTAAATATACCTTTTGTGTCCTTCTGTTCCAGGGAGACTGACCTCTCTACTCTCATCTCCCCTGTTTCGGTTTGTAGTCAGTCACTGGTTTCAATAGATTCCCTTTCGCTGGTGCTTGCTTAGTTCTGATCGCGAGAGAACGGTACCTGTGTGTTGGTTCCCTGCGTTGACCAAGCCCAACAGCAGCTCCTTTTGTGGAATCATAAACTTCACAGCACGGAAGGAGGCCTTTCAGCCCATTGTGCCTGTGCAGCTCTCTGAAAGAGCTTTGTCCCATTCCCCATCACCCTTTCAAAATCTTTGTACTTCACTTTTAAGAAAGAAAGACTTGCATTTATATAGCGCCTTTCACAACCTCAGGATGGCCCAAAGTGTTTCACAGCCAATGAAATACCTTTTGAAGTTGTAATGTAGGAAACACGGCAGCCAATTTGGGCACAGCAAGGACCCACTAACAGCAAGGTGATAATGACCAGATAATCCGTTTTAGTGATATTGGTTGAGAGATAAATATTGGCCAGGACACCGGGGAGAACTCCCCTGCTCTTCGAATAGTGAGAGGTCGCACAACACCAGGTTATAGTCCAACAGTTTTATTTGAAATCACAAGCTTTCGGAGTTACTACTCCTTCGTCGGGTGAAGTAAAACGATACAGAATCGCCAAAGCATATATAGATAGAGAACAATGCATGTGTACCTTACACTTGCAGACAACTAAATTAAATCATCCTGACTATCTGCCGAGGTGTGATAAAGTTAATCAGGTCAGCCAGAAAGGTACCACATCAAAGACATAGCAAGATACAACTGAGACAATGAGGTGGAGTCGCAGGGGGTCTAACGTGTCAAAAGCTGCCGTCTGTATGTAAAACGAAAAGCTTTAAAATTTTTACTTTTTTACTGGGAGAATTTTTACTTTTTTACTGGGAATCACATCTGTGAACAAGCCAACGACGACTCGAGTCCGGATCACGTCATGTATCGTGACATAAACCCAAGATCCCGGTTGAGACCGTCTTCATGAGTGCGGAACTTGGCTATCAGTTTCTGCTCGATGATTTTGCGTTGTCGTGTGTTTCTAAGGTTGCCTTGGAGAACGCTTACCCGCAGATCCGAGGCTGAATGTCCTTGACTGCTGAAGTGTTCCCCGACTGGGAGGTAACAATCCTGCCTGGCGATTGTTGCGCGGTGCTCGTTCGAATAGTGCCATGGGATCTTTTACATCCACCTGAGAGGGCAGACAGGGCCTCAATTTAACATCTCACCCAAAAGACGGCACCTCACCACAGTCCAGCCCTCCCTCAGTTCTGCACTAGAGTGTCGGCCTAGATTTTGTGCTCAATGCTCTGGAGGGCGTCTTCAACCCTCAACCTGCTGACTCAGGAGGCGAGATCGCTACCCACTGAGCCACAGCTGAACTCTGCTCTATCATTGGAAGGGCCTTCAGTCTTCCAACCTTGAGGCAATGAAACTCTCCCCTTGCCTTCACCACCCCCCCCCCACCCCCCCCCCCCCACCCCCCCCCCCCCCCAACCCCAACCCCCCCCCCCCAACCCCAACCCCCCCCCCCCCAACCCCAACCCCCCCCCCCCCCAACCCCAACCCCCCCCCCCCCCCAACCCCAACCCCCCCCCCCCCCACCCCAACCCCCCCAACCCCCCCCCCCCCAACCCCCATGAGTTCTGCCTTTAAAATCCCACCTAAAATGCATCTCACTTTGACAGTGCCTTTGGCCACTTCCTCTACGACTACAACAACAACAACAACTTGTATTTCGATAGCGCCTCTATGGTAGTAAAACCTCCCAAAGCTGTTCTAACCTCCCTCCTACTACTGAACCCAACCTGGGATATTCCTGTTCACAGTAAACAAGAGAGTTATTAAAACAGCGGACAAAGGCAAATATTCAAAGAGTCTCATTTCTAGATAAGAGTGACGCCCCCCGCTAGCGTCAGTAGTAACTGTTGTTTCTCTTGTAGGAGAGGCACCGTGCGGGGAACGTTTAAACGCAAAAGAAGCGGGTTACATCACCTCACCTGGATACCCACATGACTACACGGCGCACCAGAGGTGCGAATGGGTCATTCACGCACCTGAGAGCCACCAGAAGATTCTGCTGAACTTTAACCCGCACTTTGAACTTGAAAAGCATGACTGCAGGTAACAGTTAACAAACTTCACCGAGGTGGAATCGTGTTTGTGAAAAGTATATACTGAAAATATCTATATATCTAATTCTATGAACTTTGTGTTTGTTACACCTATTTCCAGCGGCATTTTAAGGCAGACACCATTTTGAATGAGTTGAACGTTCACAGTAAGACACGTGTAGAGCCCCCAGAAGCAGCACAGTAAACCCCCTAGACATACACTAATCTCGGGCCGGGGAAGGGTTCCTCTGCGCTAGTTGTAGTGAAATGGTAAATCTCACTCGCACAGGCCTCAGAGGAAATTTTCACTCCTTCCCCCCGCCTGATGTACAGTTTCTGAAAGGTGGGAATTTGTAGCAGGGGGGAGCTCATTCTCAGCGACACCTCTTGGACAAGTTGCACCCCTCACATTTCGATGGGGCTGTGAAGATCTGACTTACATAGTGACAGGAGTGGGCCATTCAGCCCCTCGGGCCTGTTCCACCATTCAGTTGGAGCATGGCTGATCTGTATCTTAACTCCATTCACCCGTCTTGGTTCCATATCTCTTAATACCCTTACCCAACAAAAAGCTAGCTCAGTTTTGAAATTTTCAATCGACCCCCAGCCTCAACAGATTTTTGAGGGAGAGAGTTCCAGATTTCCACTACCCTTTGTGTGAAGAAGTGCTTCCTGACATCACCCCTGAATGACCTAGCTCTCATTTTAAGGTTATGCCCCCTTGTTCTGGACTCCCCCCACCAGAGGAAATAGTTTCTCTCTACCTACCCTATCAACTCCTTGAAACACCCCTTAATCTTCTATACTCGAGGGATATACTACGCAACCTGTCCTCATAATTTAACCCTTTTAGCCCTGGTATTCTGGTGAATCTGTGCTGCACCCCCTCCAAGGCCAACCCCATCATCTGATTTTCACGGCAGTGTAACCAGTACATGAGGCTCCGTCTGTCTGTTTCTCGCTCTCAACAAATCAACTTTACACAAACCGACTAGCAGGTAATGTGCTATAATCACTCTCAGCCTGAGAAACACTTAACTCCACTTAGCTGTAAAGCACTTTGGGACGTCCTGAGGTCGTGAAAGGCGCTATAGAAATGCAAGTCTTTCTTTACGTGGCTCTGTTTATTGTTTAATCTGACTCCTGGATTCTGGAATAGTGTGAATGTCGAATTCTAATCAGGAGTGTATAGTTACATTCCGGTGGGGCCCACTGACCTCCAAGAACTATTGCCTTGAGATCTGCAACCACCCTTGTCACGGCTGTGTTTACGAACAAGCCCCAGGGGGACGTGGATCAGTGGGAACGTGCACCATCTGGTGTTGTGCTGGGTCTTACTGACCCAGTACAATTCCCAGCCTGTGTCCAGTCAGATGACCTCTCCAGGTTTTGATAAAGAAAGACTTGCATTTCTATAGCACCTTCCATGTCCTCAATACGCCCCCAAAGCACTTTACAGCCAGTGAAGTAATTTTTTGTCGTGTAGTTACTGTTGTAATGTGGGAACCACGGCAGCCAACTTGCGCACAGCAAGCTCCCACAAACAGCAATGTGATGAGGACCAGATGATCTGTTTTAGTGATGTTGCTTGAGGGATAATTGTTGGCCAGGACTCCCCTGCCCTTACATAGGATTACATAGATTTTTACAGCACAGAAACAGGCCATTCGGCCCAACTGGTCTGTGCAAGTGTTTATGTTCCACATGAGCCTCCTTACTTTATCCCACCTTATCACCATATCCTTCTATTCCTTTCTCCCTCATGAACTTATCGAGCTTCTCCTTACATGCAGCTATGCTGTTCCCCTCAACCACTCCATGTGGTAGCGAGTTCCACATTCTCACCACTCTCTGAGAACTTTGGTATCTTGCTAGTGTGGGTCTGAAATGGCAGCTGGAGTTCAGGGACCCAAATATGGCACCTTGGCCACATACTGAATATATTTTTTCCATGATAGCATAATGCTTATTGATGACTTGATTTATTAATGAAAGCAAAACTGCCTGCAGTGCTTTAGGTCTCACTTTAGCCCCCAAAAAATTCAAAACATTTTCTTTGTTGCCAACAACAACAACTTGTATTTATATAGCACATTTAATGTAGTAAAACGTCCCAAAGGCGCCTCACAGGAGTGATTATCAAACAAAATTTGACACCGAGCCACATAAGGAGGTATTCGGGCAGACCTGGTCAAAGAGGCAGGTTTTAAGGAGCGTCTTAAAGGAGGAAATGGTGGTGGAGAGGCGGAGAGGCTTAGGGATTGATTTCCAGAGCTTAGGTCCTCGGCAGCTGAAGGCGCGGCCACCAATGTTGGAACAATTAAAATCGGGGATGCGCAAGAGGCCAGAATTAGAGGAGCGCAGATATCTCGGAGGGTTGTAGGGCTGGAGGAGGTAACAGAGATAAGGAGGGGTGAGGCCATGGAGGGATTTGAAAAGAAGGATGAGAATTTTAAGGTCGAGGCGCTGCTTAACCAGGCGCCAATGTAGGTCAGTGAGCACATGGGTGATGGGTGAAGGGACTTGGTGCGAGTTAGGACACAGGCAGCCGAGTTCTGGATGAGCTCAGGTTTACGGCGGGTGAAAGATGGGAGGCCGGCCAGGAGTGCGTTGGAATAGTCAAGTCTAGAGGTAACAAAGGCATGGATGAAGGTTTCAGCAGCAGATGAGCTGAGGCAAGGGCAGAGACGGGCGATGTTACGGAGGTGGAAGTAGGCGGTCTTAGTGATGATGCGGATATATGGTCAGAAGCTCATCTCGGGGTCAACTAAGGTTGCGAACAGTCTGGTTCAGCCTCAGACAGTTGCCAGGGAGAGGGATAGAGTTAGTGGCTAGGGAACGGAGTTTGTGGCGGGGACCGAAAACAATGGCTTCAGTCTTCCCAATATTTAGTTGGAGGAAATTCCTGCTCATCCAGTACTGGATATCGGGCAAGCAGTCTGACAATTTAGAGACCGTGGTGGTGGTGAGGTGGAGCTGGGCGTCGTCAGCGTACATGTGGAAACTGACGCTGTGTTTTCGGATGATGTCGCCAAGGGGCAACATGTAGATGAGAAATAGGAGGGGGCCAAGGATAGATCCTTGGGGGACACCAGAGGTAACGATACGGGAGCGGGAAGAGAAGCCGTTGCAGGTGATTCTCTGGTTACGATTAGATAGATAAGAATGGAACCAGGCGAGTGCAGTCCCACCCAGCTGGATGATGGAGGAGAGGCGTTGGAGAAGGATGGAGTGGTCAACCGTGTCAAAGGCTGCAGACAAGTCAAGAAGGACACCGGGTGTAGAAAAAGCTTCTGCATTTCTGAGAGGTTTTGGCTGTAAAGCGCTTTGGGGTGTCCTGAGGTTGTGAAAGGCGCGTTAGAAATGCAAGTCTTTTTAAGAGGTTGAAAAAAGAATTCTGTGTGATCTTCGCATAGACCCATGGGATCTTTCATCGCCCTAAACTGCCCCGTTAGTATAACTCTGACATGAATTTCTGACTGTGTTGGAATTTGCTCCACACACACAGTCAGTATTGGATGTGACTGCAAGAACCCAGCTGACACTTGTTGCCAGGAGCTGGCTGAGTGACACTGACCATCGGTGAAGTCACACCATTGTCTTTGCTGTCCTCTGCTGGCGGGAGTTGGGAATTACACCTCAGGTTCCCTATAATCCGAGGACCAGTCTGAAGTGCCAACAGCACTTGTCATCCTCAGTACAAAAGAAAGACAGACTTGCATTTCTATAGCGCCTCTCACGACCTCAGGACGTCCCAAATTCCTAACAGCTAATCAAGTATTTAATGATGTTGGTTGAGGGATAAATATTGAACAGGACACCTCCCCTGCTTTTCTTCCAAATAGTGCCGTGGGACCTTCTATGTCCACCTGAGGTTTAACGTCTCAACCGAAAGACAGCACCTCTGACATTTCTCCCTCATTACAAACTGCTCCTCCCGTTTGCTCGGCATGGCAGCTCTGTTTTCTTGATTCCGCCATATTCCTTAATATTCTTAACTTGCCAAGAAAGTATCAATCTTCCTTTCACACACATCAGGGGCAAGTTTTTCTTGGATTCGCTTTTAACCGGATTAGCTTGAATTTTACGGTTACTTTCCCTTGTTCAGGACTCTCCTGCGAGAGGGAAGAGTAGTTGCCTATCGGCCCGGTCAACTCCCATACAATTTAGAATTCGTTTGAAGTGCCCTCCTACCTCTAAGTAAACAACCAACGGACTGGTACTGGCCCCACACTCACATTCACTTCACATTTTCTCTAGAAAAGAGAAGGCCGGGGGGTGACTTAATAGAGATCTTGAATTATGAAAGGGTTTAATACGGTACATGTAGAGAAAATGTTTCCGCTTATGGGGGTATCCTAAACTAGGGGCCATAAATATAAGATAGTCACTTCTAAATCCAATAGGGAATTCAGCAGAAACCTCTTTACCCAGAGAGTGATGAGAATGCGGAACTCGCTACCACAGGGAGTGGTTGAGGCGAATAGCGTAGATGCATTTAAGGGGAAGCTAGATAAGCACGAGGGAGAAAGGAATAGAAGGATATGCTGATAGGGTGAGATGAAGAGGGGTGGGAGGAGGCTCGAATGGAGCATAAACACCAGCACAGACCTGTTGGGCCGAATGGCCTGTTTCTGTGCTGTAAATACTATGTCATTTTATGTCATTTAAGCCAACCACAGGTGACTAACCTTGTGAGGCAAGCTCGCAAGAGGGGATGGGATATTGAAAGCAAAGTGGGCCTGCAGGGGCCTTGTGATTCAGTCTTCCTGTCCCTGGATGAGATTGAGGATGTTGCTGTCGCATTCCCTATTCATCCTGATCTGCCACTCACTCTCAAAACAAGATGACCTTTGTCAGGAGGTGAGGGTGGGGGTGGGGGGGAAGACAGCAAGGACCAATGATCTGATCTTCATTAGGGTACTGTGCCTTCTTTATCGAGTGAAAGGACAATTAGTTCCTGTGGTGGGAGAGCAGGGTCAGTGCTACATGTCTGCGCTTAAACATAGCCTGTCACACAGCAACAACTTGCATTTATACAGCGTCTTTCACATCCTCAGGACGTCCCAAAGTGCTTTACTGCCAAAGAAGTATTTTTGAAGTGTAGTCACTGTTGTAATGTAGGAAACGCTGCAGCCAATTTGTGCACAGCAAGCTCCCACAAACAGCAATGTGGTAATGACCGGATAATCTCTTTTAGGTGTTGGTTGAGGGATAAATATTGGCCAGGACACCGGGGATAACTCCCCTGCCCTTGTTCAAATAGTACATCTACCTGAGAGGGTAGACGAGGCCTCGGTTTAACGTGTCATCCGAAAGACGGCACCTCCGACAGTGCAGCATTCCCTCAGCACTGCACTGGAGTGTCAGTCTGGATTTTGTGCTCAAGTCTCTGGTGTGGGACTTGAACCCACGACCTTCTAACTTGGAAGCGAGAGTGTTACCAACTGAGCCACGGCTGATACTTGATCCTCGACAGTGTTGTGTGGCCAAGCTGTTCCACAGTGGAGGGCATCACTGCCGAACCCAATCCTGTCTTTCCCTGACATTCCACACATGCCAACCTTCCAGTGGACAGCGATCCAGAGGTTGATTTTGATCCTTCCTGACCCAGAAACACTGAAGCCAATTGCGGCCCTCGGCTGCTGCCCCAGCTGAGATCAGCCAACAGTACGGACTAGGGATTGAACTGGGATCTTCCTGGCCTTTGTCGCTCTATATACCACAACACGTGACGTGGTGCAACACTTAGCAGCAAATTGGAAACCAGACCTACGATCTTAACGTCCAATCAAATACAAACAGCCAAAAACAAGTATCATCAACTCTATAAATATGCAGCTAGATGCTCCCCAAACCCGCAACCTCCCCCACCTAGAAGGACAAGGGCAGCAGGTGCTTGGGAACACCACCACCTCCATGTTCCACTCCAAGTCACACACCATCCCGACTTGGAAGTATATCACCGATCCTTCATTGTCGCTGGGTCAAAATCCTGGAACTCCCTCCCTAACAGCACTGTGGGAGTACCTTCACCACACGGACTGCAGAAGAAGGCCCAACACCACCTTCTCAAGGGCAACTAGTGATGGGCAATAACCGCCGGCCTTGCCAGTGACGCCCACATCCCGAGAGAGAATTTTTTAAATGATGGAATTCCATCGGGATTTCCGATCGACGGAAGACGAACAGATGGAGCTGAGCATGTTGGGGGGGGGGGGGGATTTGACTTTGGGTGATAGTGTGAGCGATATCGGATCAGCCGCCCTTTATACACCTCGCTCACACTTTTCATTTAATTGAAGCCAATGGAAACAACAGATTGAGAGAAGCTGAATTGACATTTCCCGTTTTGCCTCACCATCCGGAGTCAAGATGGCCACCCGTTGTCTTCTCAGTGAGAAAACGGTGGGTGACCTTTTCACGGAACGCCAGCACACGCTGTGCATGACTTACGGTGTTCTCGTTCGCTTTTCCTAAGGTACGACTACATTGAAATCCGCGATGGAGATGGGGAGAGTGCGGACCTGCTGGGCAAGCACTGCGGGAACATCGCCCCATCGTCCATTGTCTCCTCGGGCTCCGCGCTTTACATCAAGTTTGTGTCGGATTACGCACACCAGGGAGCAGGATTCTCGCTGCGTTATGAGATCTTCAGAACAGGTTGGTCTCTAGTTCCTTTCACGTTTGTGTGTAAAGTATGTAATGAATATATCTATATCTATATATATATATAATTCTGTGAACTTTGTGTTACACATATTTCCAGTGGCATTTTATGGCAGACACCGTTTTGAATGAGCCGAACGTTCACAGTAAGACACGTGTAGAGCCCCCAGAAGCAGCACAGTAAACCCCCTAGACATACACTAATCTCGGGCCAGGGAAGGGTTCCTCTGCGCTAGTTGTAGTGAAATGGTAAATCCCACTCGCACAGGCCTTGGAGGAAATTTTCACTCCTTCCCCCACCCCCCACCCCCCAACCCCCACCCCCCACCTTTCTGATGTACAGTTTCTGAAAGGTGGGAATTTGTAGCAGGGGGGAGCTCATTCTCAGCGACATCCCATTGGTCCATCCTCCGGGTACACTGCCTTCCCACGGCCAATTGGAAAGGGAACGGATTCCTTGTTACCCAATTGGATTAATCTTGGCCGTCAGTCAAACAGCCTTTTCCCCCCATTTCCAGTATTTTTACAACTAATAAATGGAAGTGTTCAAAGAAAATGGGGGGGAAAAAAAACAATTTTGATAAATTATTTTTCTTCCTGGAGATTGATCTTCAATTCCTGGAGACTCCAGGACAATCCTGGAGGGTTGGCGACCCTGGGAAGGGTGAGCACTTTCAGGACAGGAGAGGAAGAAGGGATGGGGGAGATAATTGACAGAAAGAACTTTTGGAAAGCTCAGCATATTGTGCTCCTGTTGTAAGAGGCAATAACAAACTGGAGTGGCCTTGAGAGTTTACAGAGGGCTGGGTTTTACTCGTTGATTTGTTCAATGTTTGATCCCGAGCCAAGAATGAAGCTTCTGTTTATTTATCAGTAGAGCAGAGATCTGAGAAGGCGGATGATTTGTGACCCATCTCACCTCATGCTTTTTCCTCTTACAACTTCTTGTACTGCTGTGTTTACATTCTGCAGGCAGTCAGCAGCCAAGAAATATGAATAGATGTTTATTTCTAAACTTTCCCCTGCTCTGATTCAACCCAAAAGACCTAGAGATGGATAGAGCGGGAGATGGAAAAACAGATAGAGCACAACAGAGACTGAAAGACAGATGGAGTGAGAGAAAGACAGACAGGGAGAGAAAGAAAGATCGCAACAGTTATATATGGAGAGACAGAAAGATATGAGAAATTCAGAGAGAGGGACAGCAAGACAGAGCAACAGAGAGACAGAAAGATAGAGTCAGATCTATATGGAGAGACAGAAAGATATAGAGAAAGACATATAGAGAGAGAGCGAGAGACAGAATGACAGAGTGGGGGCAGATCTCACTTCTATCCCTAGACAGCTTTAATGTTCTTTGCAACTTTCAAGCATGCTCCACATTCTTTTACAATAATGTGACGGGATTATGGCGTAAACCCTGCCCCTCCCCCAGTCTCCCCTGCTTGTCTCCTCAGGGTGCTGACTCTGGCTGGGGGACATTGTAGGATACACCAGCAGCCCTCCCTCCCCCCACCCCTTCCACAGAACCCAGCTTCAAGTCTGAAGTTACACAGTGAATGGCAACAGGCTATTCAAACGAGGGAACATAACATAAGAACAGAAGGAAAGAGGAGCAGGAGTTGGCCATTTGGCCCCTCGAGCCTGCTCCGCCATTTAATGAGATCATGGCTGATCCGATTTTGGCTTCAACTCCACTTTCCTGCCCGCTCCCCATAACCCTTGACTCCCCTGTTGCTCAAAAATCTGTCTATCTCAGCCTTGAATATATTCAATGACTCCGCCTCCACAGCTCTCTAGGGTAAAGAATTCCAAAGATTCACGACCCTCAGAGAAGAAATTCCTCCTCATCTCCATCTTAAATGGCAACCCCTTATTCTGAGACTATGACCCCTCGTTCTAGATTCCCTGACGAGAGGAAGCATCACAACCAAGCCTAATCCTGTCCTAACTCACACCAAGTCCTGTTCAACCATCACCCCTCTGCTCGCTGAACTACATTGACTCCCAATCTGGCAACGTCACGAATTTAAGGTTCCCGCCCTTGTGTTTAAATCCCTCCATGGCTTCGCCCCTCCCTATCTCTGTAACCTTCTCCAGCCCTACAATCCTCCGAGATCTCTGCGTTCCTCCAATTCTGGCCTTTTGCACATCCCCAATTTCCTTTGCTCCACCATTGCTGGCCGTGCCTTCAGCTGTCTACACCCCAAGCTCTGGAATTCCCTGCCTAAACCGCTCCGCCTCTCTACTTCTCTCTCCTCCTTTGAGATGCTCCTTAAAACCTACCTCTTTGACCAAGCTTTTGATCACCTGTCCTAATATCTCCTTATGTGGCTCGGTGTCAAATTTTGTTTGATTACGCTCCTGTGAAGCGCCTTGGGATGTTTTACTACATTAAAGGCACTATATAAATGCAAGTTGTTGTTGTCCTTATCCAATGCCCACACAAACACACTTCCCAGCAAGGAGTCACTGGACAGGGATCAGCAGCAGGAACCCTGACTGATTTTGTTTTGCTACCCTCCTCACGAGATAATAACTTAACAACTGCCCTCTGGAGGAGGTCTCATTTTGCTTTAACGGCCTGTTTACATTGTAAAATTTCTCCTTATATTGTGGCTGCATGCGTGCACAGTTACTCAAACGTTGTGAATGCAAAAATGTCCCATTCTGGCCTTGGGCCTTCTCTGTTGTCAAGGGAGGGACCCACAGGCAAGCATTCCTGGTGGTCTGTATTGTGAGGTGAATTGCTAACAACTAGCTTAGATACAAACTCCTACATCGGATCCTGGCTTTAGCTTAAAAGAGGTGGCTCAGGATTCCCAAACTTACTGCCGCCGTGTGAGTCATAGGAAGGGGAGTAGGCCCATTCAGCCCCTCCAAGCCTGTTGCTCCCAGCCAGTCTGTGTGCCCCATCTCTCTCCACTTGCTGCTGAGCTAGCCCAGGGAAGGGATGCAGTCCAATCATCTTCTCTGTAGTCCGAGTAGTGTCGCCAGCTCTGGTTGGATGCATTCCTGGAGGTTTCATCACATGACCGCAAACCACCCCGCCCGCTATTGGTTGACCAACACGTCCATCCTCCTGGGCCACCGCCTTTCCCATGGCCGATTGGAAAGTGCTGTCCAGTTAGATGATTCTTGACTGTCAGTTCAACAGCCCTTTTTTCACCCATCTTCACAATATTTTTATAACTAATAAACAAAAAGTGTTCAAAGTAAATTAAAGAAAGACTTGCATTTATATAGCGCCTTTCATGACCGCTGGGAGTCTCAAAGCGCTTTACAGCCAATGAAATACTTTTTGAAGTGTAGTTGCTGTGGTAATGAAAAAAATGAAAATGGTAAAAAAAAACACACACGTGTTTATTAATGTTCCTATAACTTATCTCCTGGGCTGCTCAGTGCAGTGTCCTGGAGATTAATCTATCATTCCCGGAGACTCCAGGACAATCCTGGATCCTGATTCTCAGAACAGCACCATCTGGTGTACAGGCTGAGCAACTACCCCGTGCATTTCTATGTATATAGCACTGGCCCTTGTGAGAGCTGGGAAGCAGTGACTCCCAGACAGTGAGGGCTTGTTGTAAATAAAGTGATCTCGGTTGGAAAAGCTTCTGACATTTCCTTGATGATGTAATGAATCAGAGAGATAAAACAGTCTGTGCGGGCAGTCTGAAGGCATGGCTTTCAAGTGTACAAATTTAACAGCAGGCCTGCAGTTCATTTCAGAGCCATAACACAATTGAGAAGGTTTGTCAAAAGAAAAACAAATGTGAGAAGTCGCACAACACCAGGTTATAGTCCAACAGCTTTATTTGAAATCACAAGCTTTCGGAGCGCTGCTCCTTCGTCAGTCACCCGACGAAGGAGCAGCGCTCCGAAAGCTTGTGATTTCAAATAAAGCTGCTGGACTATAACCTGGTGTTGTGCGACTTCTCACATTTGTCCACCCCAGTCCAACACCAGCATCTCCACATCAAAAGAAAAATAAAAGTTTGTCGAATGACATCCAGGCTGTCAGCCTGAAACTCGAGTTGGTTTATAAGTCATCTGAACCTTTGGAGATTACATTACTCCTTGTAACACATGATCCAAGCCAGCTGCTGTTATTTATGATGTGTACAATTCCTTTGTGTTATGCGTTGGTTCAACTCAAACACACTTAACTGTATGTCCCGAGGGATCAGTGGCAATTACAGTGATATGGTGTGACAATGGGACATACTCTTGTGTTGTTAGCAGTCTGTGAGACACAACATGACAGGGCAGGAAGACACTGCCAGACAGATAGATTTTGTATTTAACGGGTGTGAACAGGGGAGGGGGTGGGGGGATCTTGCTGGAAACTAACAGTGTGTTAACGACGCTTATTGGTATTAATGCACAAATCGGCCAGAAAATTGAGGGGTTTAAGAGATGCACCGTGAGTTGCGAATCTCCAGAACTTTCTGGTCGATTTACGCTGCTCCGCCATTTGCTTCGCACAAACGGCATCTCTCCCTTTGCCTCCCCGTTATTTTTAAGGATTTGCACATTAATTACCTATTAAACTCGCCACAGAAAGTTAGGGTTGTTAATTAATAGCCTAAGTACCCTTTTAACAAAGTGATAATTGTTAATACAATGCCAATCAACCTCTCCGGCCCAGAAAGGGAACAATTTAAACTGTGCAGTCTCATTCCTGCATGTGGTAAATGGTTGTTAGAGATTTTAATAATGTCAAATTTTGAATTTTACCTTTTTTTCTTACTTTTCCATTCTATCTTTTTTCTCTCTCTCTTAATCAATCTTTCTCTCCCTCTCTTTATTTCTCTTTCTGTACCATATTTGACTCTGATTTACCCTATTTCTTTCTCGGTCGTTCCACTGTATCTTTCTCAATCCTTAAATCTCGTTGGTTAAGGAGATAGACTGTTGGTCCCGTTGTTCATGGAGGTTCTAGATGCCTCGTTGCCCCATTATCAGCTCGTACTGATAAAAAGATTTTGTGCTGAAGGGTGCAGGAAAAAGTCTAACTAATGGTGTTAAGGCCTTGCTGGTGACGCCCACATCCTGAGAATTAATACATATAAAAAAAATTCCGGCTTTACACTTTACAGCATAATATGTTTTCAACAACAACTTGTATTTATACAGTGCCTTTAACGAAGTACACCATCCCAAGGCGTTTCACAGGAGCGTTATCAAACAAAATTTGACACCGAGCCACATAAGGAGACATTTGGCCAGATGGAAGTAGGTTTTAAGGAGCGTCTTAAAGGAGGAAAGGGAGGTAGAGAGGCGGAGAGGTTTAGGGAGGGAATTCCAGAGCTCAGGGCCTTGGCAACTGAAGGCACGGCTGTCAGTGGTGGAGTGATTAAAATCGGGGATGCTCAAGAGGGCAGAATTGGAGAAGCGCAGATATCTCGGAGGGTTGTAGGGCTGGAGGAGATTACAGAGATAGGGTTCCTATGATGATGGCTCACCCAGTGATCCTTTGCTCATTAAAAGGAAGGTTGTTGTATCACAGTTATTTAGTAGGACATTTAAAATTAGTGACCTGGCCACATGAGGAGATTTTGACAGTGTCCTATTGTTCCTTAGTGTTTGGGCAGTTCTGATGCAGTTATAGTATGGAAAGCATGGACCCAGGGGCTATTGGGAAGCACCAGAGTTAATGCTCTGTTTACACTGGGTACAATGCCCTTCTGACTAGTTGCCTTATTACCTTTTTTTTCTTTGCAGGGTCCGATGATTGCTCCAAGAACTTCACTGCTCCCAGTGGCACAATCGAGTCTCCCAGGTTTCCCGACAAATACCCTCACAATCTGTACTGCACTTACATCATCCTGGCACCGCCCAGGTCAGAGGTGACCCTCACTATGCTGACCTTTGACCTGGAGTATGACCCCCTGCAGATAGGACCGACAGACTGCAGATACGACCGTCTCGATGTCTGGGACGGCCTTCCAGAGGGTAAGGGTTGGCGCGGAGATTTGCAAGGCCAACTGCCTTTCGGTGAAATGGAAGCAAATGATGTATTCCTCACCTAAGCATCTTCATTTTCTTTTGTTAAATATTTTAAGTCTTTTCTCTGTCACCATTTCACCCAATAACACCCCCCCCCACACACACACCTCGTTACTTTTTTTAACTGAACGCTTTTCTAAGATTTAAGTCAGATGTTGGATTGGACTGACATAAATCCTACCTTTCTCCATGACGTCAAGGAAGGGAGTATTCACCAAGCAGTATGATGGATCAAAGCCTTTGGAAGTGGAGATGCTGAAATAAATGAATCCAGCCTAGTGTGGTGGGTGTGAGTCTGCTGGCTCCTGCACACTGGATTCCTGACCTCAGCTGCCCTGTTGTGCAGAGGTAGTGGGTTAAGGACAGGGCTTTCCCAGCAGAGAATGAAGGAATGTTGGAGAAGCCACATCAGGCCAATCTCACACAGCTCCTGGAGCGCGGAGGGGGGAGGGCAAGTCGGAGGACCTTCTCGTGGGTCTGCCCCTGGGCCTGTCCAAGGTGGCTATCTGTAGGGGTGGGGTGGGTGGTGGCCGCTCTGGCTGCCTGCCTCTCTTCCGCCGTGTTGTCTGTGCCCGGGTGGCTGTGGAGAAGGAGCTCACAGTGTCCGCTGGTACGCTTGAGGCCTTCTGCGACTGGTGGCCACCACAGCAACAGGAGTGTATAGTGGATGTCCAGTACCATGTTATTATTTAGTTTGCTAAGTTTCCTTTTTCCTTTACGGTTAAGTTTTTTATTAGTGGTGACCCTTTAAAAAGGAGCACATTTATTTGTTTTTTTAGTGGATGACACTGGGGCAACCTAGTGTCTCCTTATTGGTTCTTTTAGAAAAGGTTATACACTGGCACAGTCTTTGAGCAGGGAACGTGTGTGACGCTGAGAGAGTCCACAACGGGAGCAATAGAGGAAATCAAATAGATTGCAAAAACTCTTCATTTTAATTCTTTGGCAAAAAGTACCTGTGGACTAATACCCTCACAGTCACTTCTCTCCACCCTTCAAACAGAAACTCTGACTGGAGATTAATGCCAAAGATTGAGTTGCTCTGAAGGATCCCACTCAAAATGTTGACCTGCTTTTCAGTTCAAGTTGCTGTGTATATTTCTGGCATGTTTTAGTTTTTGGAAAGAAAATGTCTCGTGGAAATTGCTCCACCTTGAAGCTCCTCTGTATGTTTCCTCCTCCTCCCCAGTGAGCCCTCTGATTGGACGCTATTGTGGTTCAAAGATCCCAGCAGTGATCCGTTCTGATACTGGAATCATGTCGCTCACCTTCCACACTGACATGGCCGTGGCTAAAGATGGCTTCTTTGCTGAGTACAACATCACAACGAAAGAAACTGCGGACTGTAAGTAGGAGCTTGCAGCCTCACGGGGAATGGGCGACCTGCAGGGGTTGCAGGACTGGCCTTTCACAGTCAGGAACTGGATTCAAATCAAGTTCAGGCAGACTGGATAATAAGGGCCCCAAGCAAAATGAACTTATAAAGGGACTCAAATCAGTTCCTACCCAATGAAGGTCCATAGCACAAACATCAACCTAACTGGACCATAACAGGCACTTAGTTCAAGGCCTCACTTAGCGATTTCGCAAGGATGGCTGGTATGGGTAAACCGTCACGTGGTGCAAATTATTCTGAGGCTGTTATGTCCAAGATACATGCAAACCCCATACATCTTGTCACAGTTGCATCTCGTGAACCAAAAGGACAACATTAGTTTAGCACCTGGTCAATGAGTCTCCTTCCGTTTACCTCCCCCACCCCAAGCCTCGGCCTGATTAACACCTCTACCGAAATATGTGCAAGACTTGCATCTAGTGAAAGTCCATCACATTTTAGACTTGCACTACAGAATGGCAAAAGCATTTTTTTTTAAAGCCAGTAATTTCACGCTGGTTTCTTCTGTCCCGGCACCAGAAATTTGTCACTCTGCAAACTTCTCTCATCAGTGGGAGTTAACCTCTGATTGACCTCAGGCTTTACAGTAATTAAGACGCTGTTGCCTTCAATGGGGACAGGCCAATTTAAACACAGCTCTGCCTTAGCAGCGGAATAATACACGTGCGGTCCACAGTGTGACCCACCTGTTGTTACAAGGCAGTGCGTCACCTGACCTGCTGTAAGCGATGCCACGGGAGGGTCGTCAGTTTTACGTTACCAGGGCATAACTAGTTGACTGGCCTCTGCATATTAAAAATAACATTGGCTGTTGGTGAAGTTATGGCAGTAATTGAATCTCAGGCTTCAACTTTCTTTACTCAAGGGCTGATAAATGCTTGGAACAGTTACCAAGCTAGGCAGTAGCCCAGAGGAAGGTGTCTTTGTGGCTACATGGTGAACGAAATGGAGTCTTGGGTGCGGGGGGCGCATGTACACTGGGAATTTTTTCGGGGTTCTCCCGATATCCCGCCATAATTTCGGCACGATTTCCAGATAAACCGGGTGAATGAAGTTTCAGCCGATCTCCCGCCATAGTTACTGGGGCCAATCGGGAGGACTCGCGGGGGAAATCCCCAGCGACACACGGTCCCATTAACGTGCATACATCTCGAGCCACGAAGACGAACAGATCTTGTTTGTCTGCATCAGGGAACGATGTTTAAGAACAGGCTCTTTCCAAGGCCTTCCGACCCACAGGATTCCGACAAGACAGACCAGCCAATAAGCGACGTGAGCCTGAGATTCAAGGGTCACATTTCCCGTAGGCTGCAGTCCCGACACCTCCGTGCTAGAAAGAGGGGCCGAATGGCCTTTTCGCAGCCCTGACTTTTATTACAAGCTCTGCGGAGTGAAGAGATTTATGTCTCAATCGGGCCCCTTCCGATTGGATTGCTGTCTTATAACGTCTTATAGCGTGTCTCTGTAATATGTCGACACATGCAGGGAGAGCACGGCATGACATCGGCCGCCCGTTTACGCCCCACCCGATATTCCGTTCCACTGAAGTGAATGGCCGGCGCGATACCGCCCGCTGTATCGCCCACCCCGAGCCGAATTTCTACCCCACAATGTTCCGTCTCACTGTGACACCAGACACACCTTCACCCAGAGCATCCATCTTGTTCGAATTATCCAGCCACTTTTATCGTTCACTAACTTAACTCCTTAAGAGCTGGGAAAGAGTAACACTGAAACAAATCTAGCATCCAACTCGAAACAAGCTTCAATAATTAATAATGTTACCTAGTTCCATTCGCACCAAGTCCCGTTCTCCCATCACCCCTGTGCTTGCTGACCTACATTGGCTCCTGGTTAAGCAGCGCCTCTATTTCAAAATTCTCATCCTTGTTTTCAAATCCCTGCATGGCCTCACCCCTCCCTATCTCTGTATTCTCCTTCAGCCCCACAACCTATCTGTGGTCCTCCAGTTCTGGCTTCTTGTGCATCCCCGATTTTAATCGCTCCACCATTGTCGGCCGTGCCTTCTGTTGCCAAGGCCCCAAGCTCTGGAATTCCCTCCCTAAACCGCTCCACCTCTCTACCTCTCGTTCCTCCTTTAAGACGCTCCTTAAAACTTAGACTAAGTTTTTGGTCACCTGTCCTAATGTCTCCTTATGTGGCCCGGTGTCAAATTTTGATTGATAACGCTCCTGTGAAGCACCTTGGGAAGTTTTACTCTGTTAAAAGCGCTATATAAATACAAGTAGTTGTTGTAGTGTGTGTATATATAAAATGGCTGACAGAGCTGTACTCTTGCAGCTGATACATTAGTGCCTGTTGATCCATTTCCTTGTGTACTCTGTCAACCATCTGATATGTGTCCGTAATTTACCAATAGCCTTTCAATCTCCTTTATGCATTTTAACCAATCCAGCTGCCTTGCAAAAGCCCAACTTTAGCCGCACACCAGGTCAAAGGTTACAGCTGGTTAACATGTTCCATTGTATTTCTAGCCTATCAGTGTAATGGTCCGTTGGGAATGGAGTCTGGTCAGATCAGCAATATGCAGATCACTGCTTCATCCTCCTATTCCTTGGGAAACTGGGACTCAAGCCAAGGACGACTCAATTACCACATCAATGGTTGGACACCCAACGAGGACACCATCAGGGAATGGATCCAGGTATGTCAAGAATCCCAAAATGTGCCTGTAGGGTTCAGATATAGGGGCAGATAATACTCATTGACCTGCGCCCAAAAGATCTGATCTTGCATGCAGGGGTTTAGGAAGGTTGTGCAGCAGCAGCTATTAAAAGCTTGCCGGCTAGCTGAAGAATACTACCACAGTTTTTTTGGAGGGGTACAAAGTCCCCAGTGAAGAATTGGCCATTTTAGGTCTCGTCAAAGGTAGGCATGAAGGTAAAGGTAGATTTAGACAATCAGCGGGTTAGCCAGGATCACAATTTGTTATGTCTGAAGTGGGCCTCCCTTGCAGTGACCAATTTCTCTGATTTGCTCTCTCATAGAATTCCATAGAATGCTACAGCACAGAAACAGGCCATTCGGCCCAGCTGGTCTATGCCGGTGTTTTATGCTCCACACGAGCCTCCTCCCACCCTACTTCATCTCACCCTATCAGAATATCCTTCTATTCCTTTCTCCCTTGTGTGCTTATCTAGCTTCCCCTTAAATGCATTTATGCTGTTTGCCTCAACCACTCCATGTGATAGCAAGTTTCACATTCTAACCACTCCCTGGGTAAAGAAGAGTTTCCCTACCAATGGTGAGCTCCTCTGATTACACAGTGGGTACGTGCATTATGTGGCATGGAACTTGAAGTTAAACCAAAGCTAGTTCAGGAACGTTCCTGTTTCCTTAGGCTGACATGGTTCCTAAGTTTTCAGCTCATACATAGTAACTGAAGAAAACACTACTATTACAGAAATAAAGATGCTCAGACAATAGGAATAGCTTTATTACTGTAATATTAGCTTTAAGCTACTAAAATAAATAGTCAATGCAAAATTTTACATGAAAATAAAACAATTAAACTCCATCGGGCAAGAATTGCAAACCTCTGCTGCCACCAAACACAGAATCAGTTTTGTTCTCTTTCTTTCTCGCTCACACTTTTTCATCTCTTTTTCTCTCTCCCATGGAGTGAGACCATCACATCCACTCAGACCCTCCTTAAATGGTCCCTGCTGTCTTTCAGATAAGATGTTAGATTAGGGCCCCGGCTGCCCTCTCAGGTGGACTGAAAAGATCCCCTGACATTTTACGAAGAAGAGCAGGGGAGTTCTCCCCGGTGTCCTGGCCAACATTTTATACTTCAACCAACATCCCTGATTATCTGGTTATTATCACATTGCTGTTTGTGGGACCTTGCTGTGCGCAGATTGATTGCTGCGTTTCCTACATTACATCAATGACTGTACGTCATTGTGCTTTGGGATGTCCTGAGACCGTGAAAAGCATTTTCTAAATGCAGGTTCTTTACTTTAATAAATGAATAACTGTACTGACATTTCCAATGTTGAGAATTACACAGAATGTACAGCACAGAAACAGGCCATTCGGCCCAACTGGTCTGTGCCGGTGTTTATGCTCCACACCAGCCTCCTGCCACTCTATTTCATCTCAGCCTATCAGCATAACCTGCTTTTCCTTTCTCCTTCATGTGTTTATCAATCTTCCCCTTAAGTGCATCTATGCTATTTGCCTCAACTGTTAAGGGTTAATGAACATTCTTAGTAAGATCTCCTGAATTTCTCTCTGGCTGAAAGGGAAGCTATGGGGCTGCGGGATGTCTTATCTATTAAACTGCACCTGAATTAACATTGATCCACTTTCATTAGCCAATGGTGCTCAGGAATGCCAGAGAATGCGCTAACTGGCAATGGATTGATGGCAGCTTTTAAACTGAGTGAATTGTTTGGATGAATTCACTCTCGTATTGATTTTATTGTCATTACAATCTTCTCAGGCAGGGTGAGTCGTAGCAGCAGGTAGGCATGATACATTCAGCATCTCTCTGCTCTTCCTTTCCCCTCTGGGGTTGCCAACCCTCCAGGATTGCCCTGGAGACTCCAGGACACTGTTGTGAGCGACCAAGGAGAAAAAGCATAGGGGCATTAACAAATTGTGATTTTAAGAAACCGTTCTTTGAAATCTTTTGTTTATTAGATACAAAAACATTGCAGATGGGAAAAGGGCTGATTGACTGACAGTATAGAATCATCCAATCAGGTAATGGAGAGTCTGTTCGTTTCCCACTTGGCCTGGGGAAGGTGGTGCTCGGTAAGGGTGGACATGTCGAGCGACCAATGGTGCAAGTGTGGGGGTGGTTGGCGGCGGGAGGTCATGTGATACAACCTCCAGGAATATCTCCAACCAGAGTTGGCAACCCTATTCCCCTCGACTCCCCTGCTCCACATGCCACCCCTCCCCCCCCCCCCCCCCCCCAAAAACACCCTTCATATTGTCTATTCAGGGCCACCGTGACTCCATAGCTTGGGACCCGACAACTGTCTACAGTTGGCACACCCGTGTTGATGAGAAACGGACAATGTGATTGGTCGCGGGCAGCGTAAAAATGGTGGCAGATGGGCCCGTGCTTCCCCCAGAATCTCTTCAGGTGGGTTAGGGCCTAAAACATCCACTCCCCCCGCCACCTTAAACATCCACTCCCCCCGCGACCTTAAACATCCACTCCCCCCGCCACTTAAACATCCACTCCCCCCGCCACCTTAAACATCCACTCCCCCCGCCACCTTAAACATCCACTCCCCCCGCCACCTTAAACATCCACTCCCCCCGCCACCTTAAACATCCACTCCCCCCGCCACCTTAAACATCCACTCCCCCCGCCACCTTAAACATCCACTCCCCCCGCCACCTTAAACATCCACTCCCCCCGCCACCTTAAACATCCACTCCCCCCCGCCACCTTAAACATCCACTCCCCCCGCCACCTTAAACATCCACTCCCCCCGCCACCTTAAACATCCACTCCCCCCGCCACCTTAAACATCCACTCCCCCCGCCACCTTAAACATCCACTCCCCCCGCCACCTTAAACATCCACTCCCCCCGCCACCTTAAACATCCACTCCCCCCGCCACCTTAAACATCCACTCCCCCCGCCACCTTAAACATCCACTCCCCCCGCCACCTTAAACATCCACTCCCCCCGCCACCTTAAACATCCACTCCCCCACCACCTTAAACATCCACTCCCCCCGCCACCTTAAACATCCACTCCCCCCGCCACCTTAAACATCCACTCCCCCACCACCGGCGCACCATGGCTGCAGTGTGTACCGTCTACAGGATGCGCTGCAGCAACTCACCAAGGCTTCTTCGGCAGCACCTCCCAAACACGCGACCTCTTCCACCTAGAAGGACAAGGGCAACAGGTGCATGGGAACACCACCACCTCCAAGTTCCCCATCACTCACACACCATCTTGACTTGGACATATACTGGCCGTTCCTTCATCGTTGCTGGGTCAAAATCCTGGAAGTCCTTCCCTAACAGCACTGTGGGAGTACCTTCACCACACAGACTGCTGCGGTTCAAGAAGATGGCTCACCACCACCTTCTCAGGGGCAATTAGGGATGGGCAATTAAGTGATGTGGTCTTGCCAGTGACGCCCACATCTCCATAATGAATTTTTAAAAAGATGTGAGAGGATTTCACACTCTAATGACACGGAGATGGATCAAGACACTGAGGGGTTATAACTATCAGGAAAGACTGAACAGGCTGGGGCTCTTTTTTCTAGAAAAGTGAAGGCTGAGGGGTGACCTAATAGAGTTGCTTAAGATTATGAAAGGGTTTGATATGGTAGATGTAGAGAAGATCTTTCCACTTGTGGGGAATCCAAAACTAGGGCCCATAAATACAAGATAGTCACTAATAAATCCAATAGGGAATTTAGGAGAAACTTCTTTACCCAGAGAGTGGTGAGAATGTGGAACTCTCTACCACAGGGAGTGGTTGAGGTGAATAGCACAGATGGATTTAAGGGGAAGCTAGATAAGCACATGAGGGAGAAATGAATATAAGGATATGTTGATAGGGTGAGATGAAGTAGGGTGAGAGGAGGTTAGTGTGGAGCATAAACACCGGCATGGACCAGTTGGGCTGAATGGCCTGTTTCTGTGCTGTAAATTCTATGTACCTGTAATACCCTGCAAACCAGACAGAGACCTTTTAACTTTGCTCTGGTTTTACCACAGTTCCACCAGAGCTGGTCCTAATTTATTCTGCTCATTAGGAACTGATAAGAACACAGACGAAAAAAGACCAAGGTTCAGCTAGTTCTCGTTCTACCATCCTGGGAGTCACATGATACTACCACAATGGAGTTGTTGACTAATCGTGGCAATCAATCTCTGTCAGTTAGTCTACAGCAGACCCAGACATGAGGCGAGGAAAACCCCAGTGGTGGAGAGCTTTGGGAACCATTGTCCAATATCACCTGTTCCTCCCAAGCAAGCTACGTTTACCACACATCATGCCTCAAATGACTCATATATTTGTATCCCAATCTCGAATACAGGGCATTAGAGGGTTAACGGCAAAAGAGAAGGGAGCTGCATTATGAATGAGATGCAAGGAAAGAGCAGTGTTCCTGCCTCAGTTTGATCAAAATTAAACATCTCCCTCCCCCCCTAACCAACATTTAAGAAAAATTGTTTATGCAGCACAAAAGGAGCAGGTGATGAATTGATTAAATTATGGAGCGGGGCTCAGGTCCTGTCTTGCTTGAGTGGTCCGTCTGAGGTAGTTTGCTAATGATTATCTGAGTAAGCATTTTGGCTGCTGATGGATTCATTACATTTTCACATCCTGACGGTCCTGCTCTTGGCTACCGTGGCCAAGATCAGTTTGAAACCAGCTCCAACCTCATTCACTGCCCGTTGCTGTGTGCGGATCGTCTTCCTCCATCTTCAGTACTGGGGAAGGCTGCAGGGATAGATAGCATGGAATGTGCCACCATTGCCTTCTCTCACCATCGCTAAGGCCCCAAAATTCTTGGATGAAGCCTGATTTCAGCCTTAGGACGAAATATGGGGCAACCCAGTCCCGCCGGGATTCTGCCCCATTTTGACCATCCCTTGTAAATCCTGGTCGGGGGTGCGAGAGGCTCTTCTGCCCACCCGACCCCACATCAAGGGAGCATGTCAGGGGGCGTTCCTGGGCTAGCCTGGGGATTTCTCCCTTTAAGGCCCTTCGAAAGGCCTCAGGCTAGCCCAGGAACCCAAACATTGAGACCCAGC
The DNA here is from genome assembly GCA_030390025.1 of Squalus acanthias. Lineage (NCBI taxonomy): Eukaryota > Metazoa > Chordata > Chondrichthyes > Squaliformes > Squalidae > Squalus > Squalus acanthias. The sequence continues at coordinate 105,058,336 of CM059427.1, read as the reverse complement.
CTGAGTCCCTTTGCGGCTTTCCGAAGGCCTCGAGCCCTCACTAGACTAAAGTAATCAAGCCCAGAAGTATTTGGTTTTTTTTGAAGGGATTACTTTGAAGGCCTTAGTGGTGGTTGGTTTGAGCAGAGAATGGCAATATCACCCCTTCAGCCCCCAACCTTCAACTCCAAGACCGCCTGGGGCCTTAACTTCTTTTGAAGAACAAAATGCCTAAGTTAATTTGACTTTTGGGACAATGTGTGTTTGTTTGTTTCTTATCCTCCTCTTCTCGATGCAGGTGGACCTTGGGATACTGAAAATCCTGACCGGCATTGCCACCCAGGGGGCCATCTCTGTTGATACGTTCAAGATTTACTTTGTTAGCACCTACAAGCTGGAGGTGAGCTCCAATGGAGAGGACTGGATGACCTATCGACAAGGGAAGAACCACAAGGTAATGGTGGATAGATTTATGTTGGGCAAGGGGACTGAGGGATCTGCAACCTAGGCGGGTAAATGGAGTCAAGATGCAGATCAGCCATGATCTGATTGAATGGCGGAATAGGCTCGAGGGATTGAATGGTCCCCTTTTGTTCCTTTATTCCTAATGGATGCTCCCATCTTTGACATTTTTTTTTGCTGAGCGGTCTGTGTCGGCACTTGGGGGAGAGGAATGGAACACTTCTCATTTTCTTTTTAGATCCAGGCATCAGATTTCCTACTCAAAAAATAGTTTGAATGGCTTGGAGCCGACGTTAAATGGTCGTTCAGTTATGAAACTGGATTTTGCTGGTTCGCAGTAATTTATTTAGGGATTCCCTGAGCTCCCTATCTCAGCTGTGAACACCAAACTGGCATTTGTAGTTTCATCAAGACAGACATTAATATCAATCAAATCCATATTCTTTCAATATACATGTGCCTGTACATGTACAGTCTCTCATACTGTCACTCAGTAACCCCTCCCCCAGCACTCTGTGTTACTGACTGTATCTCTACTGATGTTAATCCAACTCTCTCACACTGTCACTCAGTATCCCCTCTCCCCAGTGCCCTGTGTTACTGACTGTATCTCTACTGATGTTAATCCAACGGTGGCATAGTGGTTAGCACTGGTGCCTCACAGCGCCAGGGACCCGGGTTCGAATCTGGCCTCGGGTGACTGTCTGTGTGGAGTTTGCACATTCTCCCCGTGTCTGCGTGGGTTTCCTCCGGGTGCTCCGGTTTCCTCCCACAGTCCAAAAATGTGCGGGTTAGGTTGATTTGGCTATGATAAATTGACCCTTAGTGTTAGGGGGGGATTAAATATGTGGGGTTACAGGGATAGGATGGGATATGTTAGGGGGAATTAAATACGTGGGGTTATGGGGATAGGGTGGGATATGTGTTGGTGCAGGCTCGATGGGGATTCTGTGTGAGAAAGCAGGGACAGGGTACTGCATTTGGATGATCAGCCATGATCGTATTGAATGGTGGAGCAGGCTCGACGGGCCGAATGGCCTACTCCTGCTCCTAGTTTCTATGTTTCTATGATGTTAATCCAACTCCCTCACACTGACACTCAGTAACCCCTCCCCCAGCGCCCTGTGTTACTGACTGTATCTCTACTGATGTTAATCCAACTCCCTCACACTGACACTCAGTAACCCCTCCCCCAGCGCCCTGTGTTACTGACTGTATCTGTACTGATATTAATCCAGCTCCCTCACACTGACACTCAGTAACCCCTCCCCCAGCGCCCTGTGTTACTGACTGTATCTTTACTGATGTTAATCCAGCTCCCTCACACTGTCACTCAGTAACCTCTCCCCCAGCACCCTGTGTTACTGACTGTATCTCTACTGATGTTAATCCAGCTCCCTCACACTGTCATTCAGTAACCCTTCCCCCAGTGCCCTGTGTTACTGACTGTATCTCTACTGATGTTAATCCAGCTCTCTCTCACAGTCACTCAGTAACCCCTCCCCCAGCGCCCTGTGTTACTGACTGTATTTCTATTGATGTTAATGCAGCTCTCTCACACTGTCACTCAGTAACCCCTCCCCAGTGCCTTCTGTTACTGACTGTATCTCTACTGATGTTAATCCAGCTCCCTCACACTGTCATTCAGTAACCCTTCCCCCAGTGCCCTGTGTTACTGACTGTATCTCTACTGATGTTAATCCAGCTCTCTCTCACAGTCACTCAGTAACCCCTCCCCCAGCGCCCTGTGTTACTGACTGTATTTCTATTGATGTTAATGCAGCTCTCTCACACTGTCACTCAGTAACCCCTCCCCCAGCGCCCTGTGTTACTGACTGTATCTCTACTGATGTTAATCCAGCTCCCTCACACTGTCACTCAGTAACCCCTCCCCAGTGCCTTCTGTTACTGACTGTATCTCTACTGATGTTAATCCAGCTCCCTCACACTGTCACTCAGTAACCCCTCCCCCAGCGCCGTGTTACTGACTGTATCTGTACTGATGATAATCCAGCTCCCTCACACTGTCACTCAGTAACCCCTCCCCCAGCGCTGTGTTACTGACTGTATCTCTACTGATGTTAATCCAGCTCCCTCACACTGTCACTCAGTAACCCCTACCCCAGTGCCTTCTGTTACTGAGCGTATCTCTACTGATGCTGGTCCAACTCTATTGTTCCTTTAGGGCCAGGAACAATAAAGCAATTCCTGCAATGAGCATTCATCACTGGAACAAAAATCATTTTTTAAATTAAAAATAAATAGATAAAAGGAAGTGAGAAGTTTGTTAGAATTCTTTTTAACGGTTTGCTTTTTGAGTACAATGCTGATGACGAGACTTTTCCTTGGGACTGAAGGGTCCCAGATTATATTACAAGCATCAAAACACAGCAGCAGAGAGAAGGAATCAGAAGCTCGTGCTGCTGATCTTTTGTCTAGACAAGGTGGATTTCTTGCACAAATATAGCTCAGTAAATAGTTTGAGGAATGTGAAATTTAGCACTTGCTTTGCTTCTTTCTCACATTCCCACTTAAAGCATTAATCCTGTCAACATGCCACTCTCTCTTACCCCCCCCCTATTATTATCTGGGAGGCCCAGGCATCAGCTCAGTGTCAGGGTACTTGAGGGAATTCAGCAGTAGGCTGGGAGTTTGCGCTGAGTCCCGGTGGGTTGGGGTGGATGGTGAGGGGAGGGGTGGGGAGAGGGGGGTCTGCTCCAGGTTCCATGTAATAACCATCAGCTAGTGGCAGCTGGGTAATTACTGAGAGCAGTGCTTTCTGTGGGTCTCCAAGGGAACCCAACTTCATTGTTGATGTGCAGTTGTCAGCCGGGGAGACAGCGTCACAACATTGTGACAATTGAGACTTTGGAGGATTGAAGCGGCAACCACCAACCGCGAGTAAAAGGAAAGAAAGACTTGCATTCATATAGCGCCTTTCACAACCTCAGGATGTCCCAAAGCACTTTACAGCCAACGAAGAACTTTGTCAAGTCTAGTTGCTGCTGTAATGTAGGAAATGCGGTTAGCTCATTTGTGCGTAGCAAGTTCCCACAGACAGGAACGTGTTAATGACCAGATAATCTGTTTTAGCGATCGATGTTGGTTGAGGGAACTTTCACTTCGCACAAGTAACCTCCCTGCAGCCATTCACTGGTGAAATCACAATCTACTGACCAATCATACCACAATCAGCCCCTTACATTATTACATCCCGATATCAGCAATCGAGACAGATTCTTGACAATGGGGAGAGGGGGGAAAAGAATGAGAGAAAAAGTTTGAGATAAAGAAAGAATGAGAGAAGAAACAAAGGCCCTATCTTCCTTGTGGCACTATTCAAAGACCCGATGAATATTCCTTCCTCCACCATGACCACCGAAAACAGATTGACGGATCATTAATCTCATTGCTGTTTATGGGATGGTGCTGGCACAGAATGGTTGCTGCATTTGCCTATGTAGCATCAGTCAATGCACTCGGAAGTAGTTCACTGTGTGAAGGCCTTTGATATGTTTCATATGCGATAAGGGGCTATTAAAATAGAAGTGTTATCTTGCTTACTCTTCTGAAGCAATCCTTAGGAGTTAATTTAATACTTGGCTGGAGAGATGCAGGAATGCCGTTGAGGGAGAAGACTGTACAAGGACCACCATCACCTGGAGTGTAAAGCACTTCCTGCAACTCCCTGTAGTGACCTGGCTGGAAACTGACCAAAGTCACTCACAAGCGTGTTGGTGTAAAAGTGCATCTTGGAGAGGGCTTTTGAACTTGATGGTTGCTACCTGTGCTACCAGCCTTTCTGGTTCCTGTTCCTCATTTCCTGATATGGAGCCTCTTTAATAAAAATCTTTTCCTACCTAATGCCCAATGTGTTCAGTAGTGCAGTCTCTTGATCATTGAGAACCGACTGTCCAGTTTAGTTACTTGAGTCTCCTGAGCAGTATGAGCCTCTTGGAGGCATTGACTACTGGCTGTGATGCAGGTCATGGGTACAGTAACTTACTCAAGTGACCATTATTCGTGTGTGAGCCTTGACAGCGAGTATTCCACTGTGTGGGGGGAGGGGCACCATAAGCCAAACCAGTTTCTGATCTCGGCTAACACCATCTTGCACACACTTCCAACAGCGGCCACTAGGTAGCGAGCAGGTGCGGGAATCCTGGATGACTCTCCCATCCCTAGCCCAGAAGTATTAATAATGATAACTATAGCACCCCTACAAAGATCAGCTAACTCAACCCTGGGTCGACTCTGGCCTGGGTGACTCAGCTATACATTGGCGGTGGGGGGGGGGGGGAATGGGGGAGCCCAGCTCTTATGTGACAGAATTAATCAATCAAGACTAATTCTGGGAGTCTCTTCCACTTACATCTGTTACTCTGCAGGGTGAGGGAGGAAGTGCTTCTAATCCCCATGTCGCCTCGAGGCTTGTTAATTCTGTATTTACACTGATTCGAGTATAGAATTCCAATGTACTGCCGTATTGTAAAGAGGGCATTAAAATGTATTGGTAAAGCAGTTTTCCATTCATCACAATTAAATTGAATGGAGAGAGCTGCAATTGTTTAAGCAAAGGGAAACTAAAGAGCCCATAAATGACCTCTAGTAACCTGTTTGATGAGCAGACTCCACTGTTGATTTATGCGCTTGTCGGACAGAATGTTCCTGATTCCACCTAGTGGTGGTTTTGGGGCGGGGGGCAGGGAAGTGTCTTGAAAGATGGTCACCGCCTTCCCCACGAATGCGTCTGGCCTCTCAATACTCTGTGAACAGCTAATGTTACACATGGGGGAGACATAAGGTTGCCAACTCTGGTCGGGCGTATTCCTGGAGGTTTCATCACATGACCTCCTGCCTCCAACTGCCCCCCCCCCCCAACACCCCCCCCCCATTGGTCCATCCTCTGGGCGCACTGCCTTCCCACGGCCAATCGAGAAGCGAACAGACTCTTTGATACCCGATTAGCTTAATCTTGACTGTCAGTCAAACAACCTTTTTTCCCCCCATCTCCAATATTTTTTACAACTAATAAATGAAAGCGTTCAAGAAAATGAAACATACACTTTTTTAATGCCCCAATGACCTTTCCTCCCAGGTTTTTGCTGGCAGCAGTGTCCTGGAGATTAGTCTTCAATTCCTGGAGACTCCAGGGCAATCCTGGAGGGTTGGCAACCCAGGCAGCCCTGAAGTGTAAAAGCAATTAGCTTTCTGGGGATGATCGCACTGGGGACCCTCTGGGAAACATCTCCATCCTTGCTGCTCGTTATTTATAATTTTCCCTTGCAGTCCCAGGAGATCCAAGGGACCTTGAAATGTAGATGTCTGGGCCAGGAATGCCGGGTGTGGCGGGGTGGGGGTGGGTGCAGAGTAGGCAGGGGGATAAGGCTGCAGACAATTTTTTTTAATGCCCCAATAATTTTTCTCCTGGGTTGCTCGGAGCAGTGTCCAGGAGATTAGTCTTTAATTCCTGGAGACTCCAGGGCAATCCTGGAGGGTTGGCAACCCCAACTATATCTTGGCATTGCAAAATGGCTGCTGTGTTTGCCTGCATAACAGCAATCCTTAATGAAATGAATTGGACTTGAAGCACTTGTGAGAGAATTGATAAAGTGCAATATAAATGTAAGTGTTTCTTGTTCACGTTGGAATGTTTGGTTTGGGTTCTACCTTCTCAAACTTGCCAACCTTTCTCAACCCTAATTTAAAGAAACCAGGTCATATTTAGTCGACACAACTCATTTGGACTGCAGTAAGTGGGATGGAATTGGAAGAGAGAGACCGGGAGATTTGTAAGGAAATTAGCTAAGCTAAATTGGATTGCGACATCTGTGAGTTAGGGTGGGGCGGGGGGGGCTTTCTTTGTGGAATATGAAAATGTCTTTTTAGAAATAAAATAAGTACACAGCCAATTTAAACACAACTTTGAACAAGACCCTGAAGAAGCAGGCCAGATGCCGAATAAGCTTGCTGGTGCACGCTTTACGATGTTTTATGGAAATAACACGGGTAACTAGGGACCTTCTGCACATGAGGCAGGAAGGTTTCCTTCAGGACACAGTTTTCATTGACACCTCTTGGCTGTAGCAGGTGCTCTTGAAAAATAGATCCCTGTGGAAAACTTCATCCCCCAAATCCCATGGAGCCAAATTAATAGCATGTACTGTATTTAGACTGGTTCAGGCTAGACAAGCGCGAGAGGCACTAAAATATTATGGGATTTAAAAGGATAGGCATCGCTGAATCATCTCTTGAAAACTCTTGTCTTGCAAAATATAAATTTATATTTATATAAAATATTCAGGAATCCAAACAGAGGAAAAGTACCTTCCTTAGCCAGTCTCCCAGAGTCAAATACTCCATTCCCTCCCCCTCATCCCCCCAGTCCACTAAAATAGACCACTAAAAGATCATCACATTTTATTCAATGACTTGGGGGCCGGATGGTGAGATCACCCTTTTAAATGGGGGTCTGGGTGGTGAGGTCAACTCTTTAAATTCAGGGTCCCGGTCGTGAGACTTCCTTTTTAATACGGGTCTTCATGGCGAAATTTCCTCTTGTTAACAAGTGCTGCTATTCTCTTTAAATAGACTTCCCTATGGTGACCCCCCCCCCCTGCCACCCCCACCATCCCAGCCCACTCCACCCCCACTCTACCTCCTAGATACTTCCCGAGCTTAGACCAAAGCAGCACCAGAAACCAGTCACCCAGCACGCACAGAGAAACAAATGGCAATGAGCAAATGTATCAGGGCCTTCTGGGGGTTAAAGCAGAGGCCAAGGACAAGGGATAAAACCTGAGCAAGGCTGTTGTGCGCAGAGAGCAAGCATGGGCCCCTTTAATGGAAAATTCCAGAGCCTCAACTTCTAGTTACATTTTAAACAAATAGAAAAGTCAGTAAATCTCCTCGCACTAAAGCTCCGCTGCCGGGTAACTGCAGCCCTGTTCCAGTTAGAATAAGACTAATGTTCCACCAGATTTCCTCAAATTCTTTTCATCCCAGAGGTACTGTGTTGGAAAGGTTAGAGTTGTAAGTAAAATTCATCAGTTCCAGCAGCATTCAAATGCATAATTAGCCCATTTATATTCGCCTTGTCTGCTAGGATTCAGCCTAATTTAACTGCTCTTTCACAGCCGAGCGGAGTTTTATTTTTACTGGGACCACTGGCTGTAGTTTCCTCGCTTCGCCCCCACAGTCATAATTCACGGCAGCCAAAATAAGATTCACACCGCACATTTCGGCAAGACACTGGTGCTCTGACCTTCAGCCGGGCAACCCGTTTCGTATTTAGCGCCGCTTGAAGATTAAGCGGTAGGTTTTCAACTTGCCGCCCAGGTGTAACCCCCGAGGACCCAATTTTTAGACAGGGGCGGAGTGGGGGTGGGGGGGCTGGTGGTGGTGGTGGTGGTGGTGGGAGGGGGTGGGAGGAATGGAATTGTAACTGAGGCCGAGTGGGCGAGTGGTTAAAATTGCAGTTCTCCCCTGGTCGGCCTTCCACCATCCGTAAACTTGAGCTCATCCAAAACTCTGCTGCCCGTGTCCTAACTCGCACCAAGTCCCGTTCACCCTTCACCCCTGTGCTCACTGACCTACATTGGCTGTAGGCCCCCTTCTTCCAGCTTGCAAGCTGAACACTGACAGGGCCTGATTTGATAGGCAGGACACATCCCCTCCCAAACCCGCGACCTCTTCCACCTCGAAGGACAAGGGCAGCAGGCGCATAGAAACACCACCACCTCCAAGTTCCCCTCCATGTCACACACCATACTGACTTGGAAGTATATCGCCGATCCTTCATCGTCACTGGGTCAAAATCCTGGAACTCCCTCCCTAACAGCACTGTGGGAGTACCTTCACCACACGGACTGCAGCGGTTCAAGAAGGCGGCTCACCACCACCTTCTCAAGGGCAATTAGGGATGGGCAATAAATGCTGGCCTTGCCAGTGATGCCGACATCCCATAAATGAATTTTTAAAAAAAAAACATTGCATGAGGTGACATGAAATTTCTCCAGAGTGATGGTAGGACCTTCACGGCCTGCTCCTGGACTCTGTGATGCTTGGCTGGTTGTTCCCTGGCGGGGGGGGGGGGGAAGTAAACAAAGGCCCATTATCAGTGGTTGCGATCATGCCAGGACTTGTTCCAGCACAGTGTGCGACATCCACCATCCCCCATCTGCAACAGAGCATCAGCTGATCACAAGACAGCTACAGATGGGGACAGCCGTTCGGCCCATCCGATTCTTCCATCCCACCTTTATAACGTGTTTCTGCAGTTTATTGTATTGCTCCCAGTGGGCCCCTTCTCTCTATCCCTCCTGCAGGATTTGTACAGCTTGTTTTTCCTCTTTATCGCAAACTTTTAAATTTGATTGCTGCTCCTGTTTCGGCTCCCTGTTTGTTTCACAGGCCAGTTAACAGGACTTGCCTGATTTTTCACCTGTTGAAATTAATGCAAGGAAAATCCCTTCAGGTTCCGTTAGCTTGTGATTCACTTCCCGGTCGATTTTCCTTTCTGCACTTTTCCCAGGCGATGCCGAATGCCCAGGTGGTGAAGGCGAAGGAGTCAATCCTGCCTCCGAGCTGCAACATTAGTTAGAGGGAGTGAGTCTGCTGAGATAACATACAGGCGCACACGCATACATACGTGCACACACATACATGCAGACACATATGTGTAATACGTGCACACAAACACGTGAACACACATACAGACACACACACACACATGTATATAAGCACACTTATATAGACACATACACATATGCAGACAGACACATATACCATTACAGACAAACACAGATGCATACACACAAGATACATGCACAGAGACACACACAGAAATATTAATATTTATTGGCCTGGATTTTGCAGTCAGCGGTGAAGGAACGGCGCTCGCCATTCACTACAATGACAGCTGCCCACTGAGTTTTTGTTTTTGAGTGGAAACTTGCTCTCATTGGGCATCTGATCCAGCGCGGCGCCCTCTACAGGAGATTTGTATGTGAGCAGCACAAGCAACAGTGAGGCTCTTCAACCAATCAGATTGAAGAATCCTCACTGAGACACGCAGAGTCCAAACCAGGAAGTATAAACCAGGAATTATGAATTAGATTTAAATCATGTACAGAGAGCAAAATAAGATTGGGAAAGAAAGCTGAGATTAAGAGAGAGAGATAAAAGAGACAGAAAGAGTAAAGAAAAAAATAATTTTATTTTTAAATCTCCAACACTAATTAAATTCTGAAGGAATGAGACTCCACACTTGTAAAATTAAATTTTCAAGGCCAGAGAGGTTGTTTGGCAGTAATTATGATTGATCACGCCGTTAACAATTCACTTACTCCTGAATGCACCAGCCCTAACTTTTTCTGCCGTGTTTAGTGGGTAAGTATCGCAACTTCACACGCTTACATGGATTTCAGTGCCGAGTCTATTGGCGAGGTACTGTTATAGCGCAGCCTGTGAAGGAGCAGGGTAACTCCGACAGCAACTTCCGAATTTCTGCAAAAGCAAAATACTGCGGATGCTGGAAATCTGAAATAAAAACAGAAAATGCTGGAAATACTCAGCAGGTCAGGCAGCATCTGTGGAGAGAGAAACAGAGTTAATGTTTCAGGTCGATGACCCTTCTGACCTGAAATGTTAACTCTGTTTCTCTCTCCACAGATGCTGCCTGACCTGCTGAGTATTTCCAGCATTTTCTGTTTTTATTTCCAAATTTCTGCGTTTAACTGCACACGTGTGCACTCCGGAATCTGCTGTCCAATTTACTCCATAATAACGGTGAGCGCTGTTAGCCTCACCGTTATTCTCAATGCAAAATCCGGGCCACTGTATTTAAAGGGTAGGAGTTACATTTGTTGATGTTTGTACAAATGCTTAGCACCCTCGCACCCGACTCCTTGCTCCTTCATTTTAATCAAAGTGTTAATCTGTTTAAAATAGCAGGGGGAGAAAATTGACCTGAGCCGGTTAAGTATTCGTGTAATAACTACGCAAGCAACAAGTTCTCGACACTTGAATGTTCAAGTGTCAAGAACACCATGTGCTGGGTCAGCTGCTCTTGTCTACGGTTAGCATCTGAGGGTCTGCGATTGGGATTGACGGCCCTTGGAAAGGATGGAAAATACCAGCCAAGGTTTCAGCTCCCAATCGCTTTCGAGCTGAAAATCTGGCTTCATGCATTATTTCTCGCCTCGAGTAACAGCCCCACATTTAGAACTGGGAGAGGGGAGACGAAGGGATGAGGAGAAGCAGCTTCAAACAAATCCATGTGCATGTTAACTTGTACTAACGCATCTATTTCCTTCCCTAGTTATTTCCAGCCAACACAGATGGTAATGAGGTGGTCCTGAACACGCTGACCCCACCAGTTCTGGCTCGCTTTGTTCGAATTAGGCCTCAGGTCTGGATAAATGGAATATCGATGCGTTTTGAGATCTACGGCTGTCAGATTACAAGTAGGTCTCCCCCTCCCCCCCACCCCCAACTCCGCCAAACCCCTTCTACCCCCTGTCAACAAGGATAGCAAACATCAAGATGAGTTAATCTGAGCGAATGTGCAATGAAATGTTGTGCCTCAGTCGAGATCGTAAATAGACCATGATTTTTACTTCCTGTCCTCCCCCTTCTCTCCCGAGTATGTCGACTCCTTCCAGAAGTTATGGTATTGTACCTCATCCAAGTGCCGTCGCGCGCTTGAGATTAGATGGCACTTCAGCTGTGAAAGGCCTCACAGCCAAACCTGATCCTACGCTCACTCGGCATTCACTAGTGTACTTTCCCAGCGGGGTCCCTGACCAAGAAAGAAAGAACTTGCATTTATATAGCAAGTTTATCGTAGTAAAAAGGAACAAGGCACTTCGCAAAATTTGACACCGAGAAACAGATGGAGATATTAGGACAGATGACCAAAAGCTTGCTCGAAGAGGTTTTAAGGAGCGACTTAAAGGAGGAGAGAGTGGTAGAGAGGTGGAGAGGTTTAGGGAGAGAATTCCAGAGCTCGGCCTCGGCAGCTAAAGGCACGGCCGCCAATGGTGAAGCGATGGAAATCGGGGATGTGCAAGAGACCAGAATTGGAGGAGCACAGAGATCTCGGAGGGTTGTAGGACTGGAGGAGGATACAGCGATAGGGAATGGTGAGGATAGTAGGACATAATTAGAAGTGATTTAGATCTGTAGATTAGTTGGAGAGGCCTGTTTATCTGATCTGGCCATGCCTGTGCAGACCACATGGGCCTCTTAAGTTCCAGTAAAAGGTACCCATTGCCACATGTTGACTCCCTCTCTTCTAACAGATGTGCCTTGCTCCGATATGCTGGGAATGCTCTCCGGACTCATCCCCGACTCGCAGATCACAGCCTCCTCCACGCGGGACTATCACTGGTCGCCGGGCAGTGCCCGGCTCGTCGCCAGCCGCTCCGGCTGGTACCCGCGGCAGCCTCACCCTCCGCCTGGCACGGAGTGGCTCCAGGTGGCCCTGCCCGTCCCGAAGACCGTCGGCGCCATCATCATCCAGGGGGCGCGCGGAGCATCGGTGGTGGATGGCGGGACAGGGGGGGAGAACAAGGCTTTCGTGCGGAAGTTTAAATTGGCTTACAGCATGAACGGAGTCAACTGGACGTTTGTGAAGGAATCAGGAGGACCACGGCACAAGGTACAGCCCCTTCATTTTCTTCCACTTTTTCAATGTGTTTTTGCCCAATAAGGTTAACCACTGCATCTAGTGACACCACAAGTCCCAGCCAGAATGGAGATGATTGGGTAATTCCCCCATCAATCACGCCTGGAGACCACAGTGCTGTAAGTGACTGGGGTTGATTTTACGCACATAATTTGCATTATGTCGCTATCCTCCACTCACTGCATTTTGCTGGAGAAATAATCCTGCTTTTATCGGGAGACTTTGCTGTAGTTTTGGTCATGAGTTCTGTTTGCTGTAGTTCATAACGACACTGTTTAAATAGACTGTTTGCTGGAAAATAGACTTGTAAGTCCTGCCATAAGTCCCGCCCTCCCTCCAACTCATTGGCTGACACAGTGGTGTCAATACTCACTCCGAAAAAAAATTACAATCATCTTCCTGGTTTTCCTGAAAGTGCTAACACACCGGGGGTGGGGATGGAGTTGGGGAGAGGGGGTTGTGGGGGGAAAGCTAGTCCTATAGACGCCAGCAATTCTCCAGTATCTGACACGAATGAATGTTCTAACATGCGAGTCTTCTAGATGATGAATTTTGGCGGGCTATTGGACTGCGGGGGTCGTCCCTTCTAAGCGCAATCCTGTCCTTAACCGATGCCCCACACACTTTCCAGCTGGGCTCACTGCATAGAATTCGGAGTAGGAACTTTAGCTGACTTTTTTCCATCCGGACAGTTAAGTCCTGCCAGATTATTCGACCACAAGCGCCTTCACAGCTAAGCGCGACACTCTCTTCACCCGGCGCCAATGCACTTTCCAGCTGGGGTCACTGGATAGAAGTAGGAATGGGGGCCGTAACTGATTTCCCCCCCCCCCCCCCCTCGCCTTAGCCTGATGATACCAAAGTCAAATATGGCATCTAATGACCATCACCATAGCTGCGATCAACTAACTCAGCATAGAGCAGATATGGAACGTAAGACCATCCTGGCATTTACCCACTGAAGCATCGTGGGTGAGGGGAGAGGGTCAAACCTGGAGAGCTGAAGGGTCTTCGAGTTGAGCTGCCCTCTAGCAGCCTATTTCTGCATTATCATACAATCATAGAATGATACAGCACAGAAGGAGGCCACTCGGCCCATCGTGCCTGTGCTGGCTCTTTGGTAGACCTAGCCAGTCAGTCCCACTCCTCCTGCTCTTTCCCCACAGCCCTGCATTTTTTTCCATTTCAAGTATTTATCCAATTCCCTTTTGAAAGTTACTATTGAATCTGCTCCCACCACCATATCAGGCAGTGCATTCCAGATCATAACAACTCGCTGCGGAAAAAAAAGTCCCCTCATCTGCCCTCTGGTTCTTCTGCCAGTTATCTTAAATCTGTGTCCTCTGGTTACCGACCCTTCTATTCTATAATGGGAGCAGTAACACTATGTGACAGAAGGACACAGCCAAGGGAAAAATAGGGAGAAACAAGTAGGAGGAAACAAAATAGTCTTCACATTTAAAAAAGATGTTTTTCATTAACAGCGAATGAGAGGAAAAAGCTTAGTGCTAGTCTGGCTTTTGCTAATTAATAATTTATTGAATTTGTTTTCATTTGACTTAATTTCCAACTCCTAGCTAAGGGCTATGTGGCGGGTACAATATCCAGAGCAGGTTATAATATTTGCAGCTCCTCCACATGAAAGAAAGAAAGATAAGACAGTCATTTCTATAGCACCTTTAATGTCCTCAGGCTGTCCCAAAATGCTTTACAGCCAATGAAATATTTTTGAAGTGTAGTCACTGTTGTAATCTATGAGCAGCAGCCAATTTGTGCACAGTAAGGTTCTACTGACAGCAGTGTGTTAATGACCAGATGATCTGTTTTTTAGTGATGTTGGTTGAGGGATAAATATTGGCCTGAACACCAGGGAGAACTCCCCACTTGTCCAGGCTGACACTCCAGTGCCGTACTGAGGGTGTGCTGCACTGCTGGAGGTGCCTTCTTTCAGATGAAACCGAGGCCCCGTCTGCCCTCTCGGGTGAACGTAAAAAATCCCACGGTCACTATTTAAAAAAAAGAGCAGGGGAGTTCCCCCCCAGTGTCCTGGCCAATATTTATCCCTCAACCAACATAACAAAAAAGATTACCTGGTCATTATCACATTGCTGTTGTGTGGGATCTTCCTGTGCGCAAATTGGCTGCCGTGTTCCCTGCATTACAGCAGCGACTACACGTCAGAAAATTACTTCATTGGTTGGAAAGCGCTTTGGGACATCCTGAGGTCGTGAAAGGTGCTAAAGAAATGCAGGACTTGCTTTCTTTACAGCCCAAGGATCTACCTATTGCCCTGGATAATTCACTAGTTGTGTTTGTAGTGCCTCATGTGTTCTATAGATACCCAGGGTGGTTCTTTGGTCAATTTTACTCAATCTGCCTCCCTTCCCCTTCCTCAGATGTTTGAAGGGAACATGAACTATGACACTCCCGAGATCCGACGGTTCGATCCTGTGCCTGCGCGATTCGTTCGAGTGTATCCGGAAAGATGGTCTCCTGCAGGAATCGGGATGCGCTTCGAGCTGCAGGGCTGTGATTTAATGGGTAGGTGCATTCCGAAAACTCTCATCGGCAAGGTGGTGAATTCCGCTGTCTGAATGAACACACTGAGTGTGAGTGTGAGTGTGAGTGTGAGTGTGAGTATTTTCTGCTCACAACAGGGCAACGGGTAGTTGTAATTGCCTGGCAAAGTGGCACTGCCAAGATCAGTGGCCTCACGGTTAGCCGCAAATTACTTTTTGCAACTTTGGCAGATTTAATCTGTGTAAGGTGACAAGAATCTCGATCGACGTCAGTCAAATTTTCACCGTAGCACTCACACAATCTCACTCACCATAGTACTCACACTCTCACAATCTCACTCACCATAGTACTCACACTCACACAATCCTACTCACCATAGTACTCACACAATCTCACTCACCATTGTACTCACACTCACACAATCCTACTCGCCATAGTACTCACACTCACACATAATCCTACTCACCATAGTACTCACACTCACACAATCCTGCTCACCATTGTACTCACACTCACACACAATCCTACTCACACTCACACAATCCTACTCGCCATTGTACTCACACTCACACACAATCCTACTCACCATAGCACTCACACACAATCTCACTCACCATAGTACTCACACTTACACACAATCTCACTCACTGATCGAGTTCTCTCGTACTCGCGCACAATCTTTCTCTTAAACTAGTCTTGCTTTCCCACTCATTCAGTCTCGCTTTTATGGTCCCGCGGTCTCACACTCTTACAACCTCAACAACAACAACGACAACAATATAAACAGAAGATGCTGGGTTCCTCAGCAGGCCAGGCAGCATCTGTTGCACAGGCCTCCTGAGTATTTCAAGCATTTTCTGTTTATATTTCATATTTCCAGCATCTGAGGTATTTTGCCTTTAGTACAACAACAACAACAACAACTTGCATTTACACAGCGCCTTTAATGCAGTAAAATGTCCCAAGGTGCTTCACAGGAGCGTTATTTGACACCGAGCAACAGAAGGAGATATTAGTGCAGGTGACCAAAAGCTCGGTCAAAGAGGTAGGTTTTAAGGAGCGTCTTAAAGGAGGTGGGAGAGGCGGAGAGATTGTTGTTGCTTTTCTTGTGGATGCCTCCACATGTGACTCCACACACACACACACACACACACACACACACACACACTCTCTCTCTCTCTCGTTTGGCCCGATGCACTCCAAGTAATCTTGTGGACAATACTTCAAAATGTTTAATGATCCTTAAGAAATAAAGCAGATGTGGCATTTAGTTTTTGATAAATGTAAAGACTTTTCAAAGGGATTGTGTGTATTGAATCTCTTGATGGTTTGCAATATGGCGGAGATGAACTCAGTAAGCAGAGCGTGTGTCCCGGACTCTGTAATTTGTGTTTGCAGTTCACTAACTGCTTTATGAATTGGTAATTGTCATTTTTTTTTGAAAAAGGCAGTTTAAGCCTGGGGCTGCTCACCAGATGTTTGGGTGTGGGGAAGTACTTACTAAAACCACATTTCAAATACTTGGCCTCTATGTTCCCAGTGCAGGAAGTCATCAAGGAAAAGGATCTGTTGCGAATCAGCCACGGAGAGGTGGAGTTAGTCACTCCAAAAGCAAGCTGTCTCCGCCCCGCGCTCACTCCCCCCCCCCCCCCGCACCTCCCCAACCAACACCCTCCCTTCCCTTCAGGCCGCTTTTCCCACTACACAGCCTGCAAAGCGGGGTGTTGAAGGGGATCGCGACAGAGCAGGCTTCCTCGCAAGGACACAGTGCTGGAGCAGCTGGGAGGGCAGTTTGTTTACCGGTGCGCGCGGATGTGAACGTGACACCACACGCAATACGGCACTGCCTTGTGGTCTCATTCAATTAGCCTTCAGCGCCAATATCCCAGCCATCTGCTCATGATTACAGTGACCAACAGCATTTGAGGTCGAATGGGAGATTCCAGTAATAGCTCTTCAGATCTTGGAGTAATTTCCCTCCCCTCCAGCTTTCATCCTCCTCCCCTCCTGTTTTTATTTATTTTTGTCCTCTCTCATTAGTTCACATCTGCCGCCTCCTCTCCTCTCCTCTCCCCTACTCTCCTCCTCTCCACTCCTCCTCTCCTCTCCTCTCCTCTCCTCTCCTCTCCTCTCCTCTCCTCTCCTCTCCTCTCCTCTCCTCCTCTCCTCTCCTCTCCCCTCCTCTCCTCTCCTCTCCCGTACTCTCCTCTCCCCTCCTCTCCCTCCTCTTCTCTCCCCTCCTCTCCCCTCCCCTCCCCTCCCCTCCCTCCCCTCCTCTCCTCTCCCCATCTCTCCCCATCGCTCCCCTCCTCTCCTCTCCCCTCCTCTCCCCTCCTCTCCTCTCCACTCCTCTCCTCTCCTCTCCCCTCCTCTCCCCTCCTCTCCCCTCCTCTCCTCTCCTCTCCCCTCCTCTCCCCTCCTCTCCCTCCTCTCCCCTCCTCACCCTCCTCTCCCCTCCTCTCCCCTCCCCTCCTCTCCCCTCCTCTCCCCTCCCCTCCTCTCCCCTCCCCTCCTCCCCTCCCTCCTCTCCTCTCCCCTCCTCTCCCCTCCCCTCCCCTCCTCTCCCCTCCTCTCCTCTCCCCTCCTCTCCCCTCCCCTCCTCTCCCCTCCCCTCCTCTCCTCTCCCCTCCCTCCCTCCCTCTCCTCTCCCCTCCTCTCCTCTCCTCTCCCCTCCTCCTCTCCCTCCTCTCCTCTCCTCTCCCCTCCCTCCTCTCCTCTCCCCTCCTCTCCTCTCCCCTCCCCTCCTCTCCTCTCCCCTCCTCTCCTCTCCTCTCCCCATCTCTCCTCTCCTCTCCCCTCCCCTCCCCTCCCCTCCCTTCCCCTCCCCTCCTCTCCTCTCCTCTCCCTTTCTCTCCTTCCTTCCCCACCACTCCATAATCAAGATTCCTTCAATAGTCAGTAAAAGACGGGGCTACAGCCTCCTCCATGTTTGGCGGTAATGCTGAGTTGGAGGTGATTATCTGTGTGGTGGAACCAATCTAGCTGGCTTTTTCTCTTGTCCTCCGTGCCCTCAACACCCCCTCCTCCCTCTCCCTCCACTCCAGTCAAAATAAAGAGCCTGTGCCAAACTGCCTATTTAAAGGGCATTGTGTCTGTTTAGTAATCAAGACTGGACCTAAACTGAGACACTCCTCCCTCCTCTATATAGACGCATTGGAGAAAGTGACAAACAGATTTACAAGGATGATACCAGAATTGAGAGGGTACAGATATCAGGAAAGATTGAACAGGCCAGGGCTCTTTTCTCTAGAAAAGAGAAGGCTGAGGGGGTGACCTGATAGAGGTTTTTAAAATTATGATGGGGTTCAATAGGGAAGACATTAGAGAAGATGTTTCCGCTTATGGGGGAGACCAAAACGAGGGGCCATCAATATAAGATAGTCACTAATAAATCCAATAGGGAATTCAGGAGAACCTTCTTTACTCAAGAGAGTGGTGAGAATGTGGAACTCGCTAACACATGGAATAGTTGAGGTGAACAGCATAGCCACATTTAAGGGGAAGTTAGATACATGAGGGAGAAAAGAATAAAAGGATATGTTGTTAGGGTGAGATGAAGAGGAGTCGGAGGAGGCTTGTGTGGAGTATAAACATTGGCACAGACCAGTTGGGCCGAATGGCCTGTTTCTGACCTGTAAATTCTATGTAATTCCTCTCTTCAACCTCCAATGGAGTCTATTACTGGCACTACAACTGTGAGGCAACATCTAACACACTCCCCTCCGCTGCACTCAAGTACCTTGTCTCCTTATCTCTATCTTGTGTTGATCAGGGGAACAAGTTGCAGGAATTTTCCCCATGGTATTTAAAGAAAGAACTTGCATTTGTGTAGCGCC
This sequence comes from Squalus acanthias, assembly GCA_030390025.1. Taxonomy (NCBI): domain Eukaryota; kingdom Metazoa; phylum Chordata; class Chondrichthyes; order Squaliformes; family Squalidae; genus Squalus; species Squalus acanthias. Next base: position 105,039,850 of record CM059427.1, on the reverse strand, counting down.
TTTCACAACCTCAGGATGTCCCAACAGCCAATGGAATACTTTTTGAAGTGTAGTCACTGTTGTAATTTAGTGGAACCTGTCACCGATTGTCCAGTTGACTTGAGTGGAAATGTCCTTTGACCCTTTTTAGCACAAGATTCAAATTGACGGTTCGAGTTAAAGCTGTAAATTCCACCACAGCTTTTGAGAACGTCACAAACCAACCACAAATTGGAAGAAACAAAACTCCTCCTAATCTTATTAGAAAGTTTACTATTGGTGCTGTGGGCTTGGCTCAGAACCTGGGCTATAGCAGTAGGATGTGGAACTGTGCTTTGGTCAAATATGGGAACTTAATTGGTGTCGACAGGTTTACAGACTGTTGGACAAAGAACCATTCTCTGTATTTATTTTATGTGTTTCTATCATGGAAATACATTAAACTAAAGAAAGAAAGACTTGCATTTCTATAGCGCCTTTCGCAACCTTAGGACATCCTAAAGCGCTTCACAGCCAATGAAGTACTTTTTGAAGTGTAGTCACTCTTGTAATGTAGGATCGCAGCAGCCAATTTGTGCACAGCAAGCTCCCAAAAAAAGCAATGTGATAATGACCAGGTAATCTGTTTTAGTGATGTTGGTTCAGAGGTAAATATTGGCCAGGACACCAGTGAGAGCTCCCCTGCTCTTCTTCGAAATAGTGCCACGGGAGGGCAGACGGGGACCACATTTTAACGTCTCATCCGAAAGACAGCACCTCCAAAATTGCAGCACTCCCACAGTACTGCACTAGAGTGTCAGCCTGGATTATGTGCTCTTTCAATCAGCTAGCACAATCTTTTGTGTTTTCTCTCTCACTACTTTATTAGGAGGTGTAATGTGTGTTACTGAACCCAGATCAATCGGATCAGATATTCTGGGAAACTGGCAGGAGTTTGCTTTTAGCAGTGATTTAATGCAAAGCTTCTGAGGCATTTTAAAAAGCTATTGCGATCAAGAAATGATTTGCTGCATACGATTTTTGAATGTGTGCCAAGTTGGACAAAGAAAGAAAGAGATTCATTCATATTTATAATAACCTCGTTCCAATATGAAACAGTAAACATTATCCAGAATACTAACTGGTCTTTTTATTCCCTCCTCCTTTCATGTCTTTGAGACACAGACCAGGCATCATTTTAAAAATATAAATTCAGATGTTTCACAGAGCTTATTGTGTTCTAAATTGGTCACAGATTGTGTTTTGTGTGTGTGTGTATGGAATAATTGTCTCCTAATAACATTTGCATTTGTTGAAGGTGTATTTTCATAACTTGCGAATTTGTATGGAGCGGATTTGCACTAATTTCGCTCAGTTACAAAGTGAAGATAATTTGTCAATCTGTCGGGGAGCTGTTTCTAATGTAATTAATTATAAGATCCAAACAAGGTTTATATAAAATGCATTCACAGGAAGATTAATCAAAATGAGAAATCCTATTGGTCCGAGTTTGCAGGCATTGATGCATTGAAGTAGATATTCCTTCAATGACGTAACCTCCTCCAGCCCTACAACCCTCCGAGATCTCTGCGCTCCTCCAATTCTGGCCTCTTGCGCATCTCCCACTTCCTTCGCCCCACCATTGGCGGCCGTGCCTTCAGCTGCCTAAGCCCCAATCTCTGGAATTCCCTCCCTAAACTTCTCCTCCTCTCTACCTCTCTCTCCTCCTTTAAGACACTTGCTAAAACCTACCTCTTTGACCAAGCTTTTGGTCACCTGTCCGAATATCTCCTTATGTGGCTCGGTGTCAAATTTTGTCTAACGCTTGAGACATTTTACTACATTAAAGGCGCTATACAAATGCAAATACAGGCATTGAATTACAAATCAAAACAGCAGGCTGGATTAGCTCCTCCCTTCCTACCGTTTCACCTCACCCCATATCCATGCTGACCCAATCTTCAGCAAAAGTAATTCAATGGTTGTGAAGTGCTTTGAGACGAATTGAGGACATGGTGAGTTGCTATATAACTGCAAATATTAGCTACAAATATTTCCTACATTACAACAGTGACTGCACTTCAAAAAGTATTTCATTGGCTGTAAAGCGCTTTGGGATGCTCGGTGATCGTGAAAGGCGCTATATAAATGCAAGTCTTTCTTTTTTCTTTAAATTCCAGCCCTCGTCCATTATAGCAAATCTCTTTAACCTTCTGCACTCCATTGCATCCCTCAGTACAAGGTATCTCACCAGGTTTTGTACACCGTGAAGTGGTATAACATTAAATTGCCAATTTGTTATGTGACCTCACTCGATCTACTTTACCCTTCCAGCAACCACCACTTCTGCTACAACCATCGTGTCCACACAGTGGGGCGGAGAGAATGCCACAGAGGCCCCCTGTGTCGATGAGGACGATCCTGCCTGCATGGTCCACCCTCATGTTCTTGGTAAGTTAAGTGGCATGTGAGAAGCGCAATAAAAAAAAAAATCGCTACTTTTCATTTGTTACAAATTTATTAGCTTCAAATGTTTTCAGAAGATGCCAGAAAAAAGAGAAGGAAAATGAGGAATATGATCCTCTCCTAGTTAAATTCATTATTGGTGTTCTTGCTGCAGTCGACAGAAAAAGATTTTTGTCAAGCACCAACTCATAGAAACACTGGACCAAAATCCAGAGAACCACTGGCCAATAATCCAGAGAAATACTGACCAATAATCCAGAGAAACACTGGCCAATAATCCAGAGAAACACTGGACAACAATCCAGAGAAATACTGGACAATAATCCAGTGAAACACTGGCCAATAATCCAGAGAAATACTGGACAATAATCCAGAGAAATACTGGACAATAATCCTGAGAAACACTGGCCAATATTCCAGAGAAACACTGGACAATAATCCAGAGAAACACTGGGCAATCATCCAGAGAAACACTGGCCAATAATCCAGAGAAATACTGACCAATAATCCAGAGAAACACTGGCCAATAATCCAGAGAAACACTGGACAACAATCCAGAGAAATACTGGACAATAATCCAGTGAAACACTGGCCAATAATCCAGAGAAATACTGGACAATAATCCAGAGAAATACTGGACAATAATCCTGAGAAACACTGGCCAATATTCCAGAGAAACACTGGACAATAATCCAGAGAAACACTGGGCAATCATCCAGAGAAACACTGGACAATAATCCAGAGAAACACTGGGCAATCATCCAGAGAAACACTGGGCAATCATCCAGAGAAACACGGAACAATAATCCAGAGAAACACTGGGCAATAATCCAGAGAAACACTGAACAATAATCTAGAGAAACACTGGGCAATCATCCAGAGAAACACTGGGCAATCATCCAGAGAAACACTGGGCAATAATCCAGAGAAACACGGAGCAATAATCCAGAGAAACACTGGGCAATAATCCAGAGAAACATTGGGCAATAATCCAGAGAAATACTGGCCAATAATCCAGAGAAACACTGGCCAATAATCCAGAGAAACACTGGCCAATAATCCAGAGAAACACTGGCCAATAATCCAGAGAAACACTGGCCAATAATCCAGAGAAACACTGGGCAATAATCCAGAGAAACACTGAACAATAATCTAGAGAAACACTGGGCAATCATCCAGAGAAACACTGGGCAATCATCCAGAGAAACACGGAGCAATAATCCAGAGAAACACTGGGCAATAATCCAGAGAAACATTGGGCAATAATCCAGAGAAATACTGGCCAATAATCCAGAGAAACACTGGCCAATAATCCAGAGAAACACTGAACAATAATCCAGAGAAACACTGGACAATAATCCAGAGAAACACTGGACAATAATCCAACCAAGGCAGAGAAATACTGACCTAATAATCCAAATAACCCAAACAGACACTGGGCTAATAATCCAGAATTCCAGAGGAACTGGTCCAGTAATATAGCCAATCTAAAAAACCACTAGGCTAACTGGTCAATTATTCTGTCAATCCCGAGAAACACTGACTCAATAATCCAACTGAGAGAATCACTGGCCCGACCACATCATTTACTTTTGCATCCTGAATGACTCGAGAGGTCTCATGTATGAGTGTGTGGTCGGCATTTTTTGCATTGGCACCTACTCTTCAGCTGATGGCCTTTAGCTAGCTAACCAGAACCGTCATAAGAACATAAGACGTAGGAGCAGGAGTAGGTCATTTGGTCCCTCGAGCCTGCTCCGCCATTCAATAAGATCATGGCTGATCTGATCTTGGCCTCAACTCCACTTCTCTGCCTGTTCCCCATAACCCTTGACTCCCTTACCATTCAAAAATCTGTCTATCTCCACCTTAAATATATTCAATGACCCAGCCTCCACAGCTCTCTGGGGAAGAGAATTCCAAAGATTCACGACCCTCTGAGAGAAGAAATTTCTCCTCATTTCCGATTTAAATGGGTGCCTCCTTATTCTGAAATTATGCCCCCAGTTCTAGATTCCCCCACGAGGGGAAACGTCCTCTCTGCATCTACCCTATCAAGCCCCTTCAGAATCTTATATGTTTCAATAAGATCCCCTCTCAATCTTCTGAACTCCAATGAGTATAGGCTCAACCTTTCTTCATAAGACAACCCCTTCATCTCCAGAATCAACCTCGTGAACCTTCTCTGAAATGCCTCCAATGCAAGTACATCCTTCCTTAAATAAGGAGACCAAAACTGTATGCAGCACTCCAGGTGTGGTCTCACCAATGCCCTGTACAGTTGTAACAGGACTTCTCTACTTTTATACTCCCTTCCCTTTGCAATAAAGACCAACACTCCATTTGCCTTCCTAATTACTTGCTGTACCTGCATGCTAACTTTTTGTGATTCATGTACAAGGACCCCCAGATCCCTCTGTACCTCAGCATTTTGTAATCTCTCCCCATTTAAATAATAATTTGCTTTTTTATTTTTCCTACCAAAGTGGATAACCTCGCATTTTCCCACATTAAACTCCATCTGCCAGATTTTTGCCCACTCACTTAGCCTATCTCTATCCCTTTGGAGATTCTTTGCGTCCTCCACACAATTTGCTCTCCCACCTATCTTTGTATCATCAGCAAATTTGGCTACATTACACTCAGCCCCTTCATCCAAGTCATTAATATTGATTGTAAATAGTTGAGGCCCCAGCACTGATCCCTGCGGCACCCCACTAGTTACAGTTTGCCAACCTGAAAATGACCCATTTTTCCCTGACTCTCTGTTTTCTGTTAGTTAGCCAATTCTCTATCCATGCTAATATGTTACCCCCAACTCCGTGAGCTCTTATCTTGTGGCACCTTATCGAATGCCTTCTGGAAATCCAAATACACAACATCTACTGGTTCCACCCTGCTCGTTACATCCTCAAAGAGCTCCAGCAAATTTGTCAAACATGGTTTCCCTTTCATAAAACCATGCTGACTCTGCTTGACTGTATTATGATTTTCTAAATGTCCTGCTACCACTTCCTTAATGATGGACTCCAGCATTTTCCCAATGACAGATGTTAGGCTAACTGGTCGATAGTTGCCTGCTTTCTGTCTCCCTTCTTTCTTAAATAGGGGCGTTACATTTGCGGTTTTCCAGTCCGCTGGGACCTCTCCAGAATCCAGGGAATTTTGGTAGATTACAACCAATGCATCCACTATCTCTGCAGCCACCTCTTTTAAGACTCTAGGCTGCAGGCCATCGGGTCCAGGGGACTTGTCCACCTTTAGTCCCATTAGTTTACCTAGTACGCCTCTCTAGTGATAGTGATTGTTTTACTCAAATAGGTAAAAATTAAATACTCAGCAGCCTGACCTGCTGAGTATTTCCAGCATTTTCTGTTACTATTTTAGGTAAAAGTTATGGTTGTGATTTCTGACCAATAGACAAATAAATCCCGGTAGTTAGTGCCACATCCAAAAAAGCAGCTTTCAAGTTCCCCAGCACTCAACACAACGCACACAAACTGAAGGGCACTTGAACATAGTGAGACCCATACAGCTTGAGGAATTAAATAAATAACTGAGATCAGCACAAGTGTCAACGGTTTGTGTTCTCCTGAGAAATTCTGGTGTACACAACTATAAATCAACTCGTGTAGAGTGTGGGAGAGACCCAAGTGACTCCATTACCCCTTTCGCAAGTAGTGCATTTTCCCAGAGATTGACGGCTCTACTTCATCGCTAACACGGGAGGGGGAATTTTAACCACCACCAGGACGGGCGGGAGAGGGTCGGGGGAGGGAGTTAAATCGGTAACCGCAGTGGGGGGGGGGGGGCTGAAAATCACAGGAGGGGGGTCTGAAGATCATGGGGGGGGGTCTGAAGATCATGGGGGGGTCTGAAGATCAAGGGGGGTCTGAAGATCAAGGGGGGGTCTGAAGATCATGGGGGGTCTGAAGATCATGGGGGGTCTGAAGATCAAGGGGGGGGTCTGAAGATCAAGGGGGGGTCTGAAGATCAAGGGGGGGTCTGAAGATCAAGGGGGGTCTGAAGATCAAGGGGGGGTCTGAAGATCGTGGGGGGGGTCTGAAGATCAAGGGGGGTCTGAAGATCAAGGGGGGGGTCTGAAGATCAAGGGGGGGTCTGAAGATCAAGGGGGTGTGAGGATCACAGGAGGGGGTCTGAAGATCACGGGGGGGGGGGTCTGAAGATCAAGGGGGGGTCTGAAGATCATGCGGGGGTCTGAAGATCAAGGGGGGGTCTGAAGATCAAGGGGGGGTCTGAAGATCAAGGGGGGGTCTGAAGATCAAGGGGGGGTCTGAAGATCAAGGGGGGGGTCTGAAGATCAAGGGGGGGGTCTGAAGATCATGCGGGGGTCTGAAGATCAAGGGGGGGTCTGAAGATCAAGGGGGGGTCTGAAGATCAAGGGGGGGTCTGAAGATCAAGGGGGGTTCTGATGATCGCGGGGGAGCTTTGAAGATGGCGGGGGGTGTAGGTCATGGGGGCGTAATAAGATTATGGGGGGTCTGAAGATCATGGGGGGGTTTCTGTAGATCACGGGGGGGGTTTCTGTAGATCGCAGGGGGGTTTCTGTAGATCATGGGGGGTTTCTGTAGATCGCGGGGGGGTTTCTGTAGATGACGGGGGGATTCTGTAGATCACGGGGGTTTCTGTAGATCATGGGGGGATTCTGTAGATCATGGGGGGTTTCTGTAGATCGCGGGGGGGTTTCTGTAGATCACGGGGGGATTCTGTAGATCACGGGGGGTTTCTGTAGATCATGGGGGGATTCTGTAGATCATGGGATTCTGTAGATCATGGGGGGGTTTCTGTAGATCGTAGGGAGGTTTCTGTAGATCACGGGGGGGTTTCTGTAGATCGTAGGGAGGTTTCTGTAGATCACGGGGGGGTTTCTGTAGATCGTAGGGGGGTTTCTGTAGATCACGGGGGGGGGTTTCTGTAGATCGCAGGGGGGTTTGTAAATCACGGGGTCTGTAGATCATGGGGGAGTCTGAAGATTATGGGGGCTCTGTAGAGCACGTGGGTGTCTGAAGATCGTGGCAGAAGGTTTGCTTGGGGGATGGGGGAAGCACTCCTGCTCCTCCTGGCCCACAAGCATTGCTGGAAAAGCATTTACCTGCGATCTTCAGACCCCTCCCGCGATCAGTCTCCCTCCCCGCAATCTCTCCTTCCCTCCTCACTGCCTCGGACCCCAACACACCGCCAACGCGCCTACTTCTGGTTTAACCGCTGCGGTTTTGGTGTTGGCCGAGTAACCTGCTCTGAAGAAGTGGGTCTGTAACTATAATATTTAAATGAGGCTCTGTGCCTCAGATTTTGGCAGCTATCTGAATTTAACGGCTGGGGGCCGGGTGTCCCAGGGCTCAGGAAACCCGGCAGCTGAAGGGAGGCGGGAGCTGATGGAGCAAGCAGGGAAGTGCTTTTCCAGCACTGCTTGTGGGGCAGGAGGAGCAGGAGTGCTTTCCCCGGCACCCCCCCCAAGCCAATCTTCTTCAACAATCTTCAGAACCCCCCCTCGTGATCTACAGACCTCTCGTGAACTTCAGAAAACCCCTGTGATCTACAGACATCCCCCGCGATCTTCAGATCCCCCCATGATCTTCAAACCCCCCAGCCTCCCTCCCCGCAATCTCTCTCTCCCTCCCTGCTTGCTACCGCACTGCATGCCCCCCCCCCCCCCCCATGCCCGATCCTCACAGATTGCTGGAGACCATTCCCAAGGTTCTCCCAGCTGTGGCCTTCCACCGCAGGCTTTCCCACCCGCCCATTGACCAGCCTGTCAATCTGGCCGTCTGCCGGGCCGGAAGTGGAATAAAGAAATGTTAATTAGGTCCTGCCGTTAAATTCGGCAAAATCCCCACGTTCCCAGCATTACTGGGTTCTCCCTCCCCCCCACACAAACACACGCCCCCGCTCTCCATCCGCGTCCCCCTAAATATCAGGGCCAGGGTCTATTAGGGACACCTAGCTGTCTGTCAGATGCCTTTACAAATGTTGGGTTGCTTTAAAAAAGATGAGTGCCTGTGGAACTGTACCTAGCATGACTCACTGTTCTCGGTGATGGAGAGCAGGAATGAACTGAAAAGTTAGGGGACAGGGTGGGCGAGTTAGTTCATTAAAAAAAATACAAAATGGGGTGTGATGTCTTGCAAGTTTTTCCTTCAAGGCGGCACATCCCCATTAAAAGCAAGACTTGGTGTGAATATTTGTCTCTCTCAGCTTATCCTCATCGGTTATCAGAACAGAGCGGCCCTCAGCGGGTGTGAAGAGACAGTCTGTGCTTTGACTCGTTCCTTTCTCCTTCGAGGCTTTTTATTTTCCTCTGTACTAACTCCATCTCTCGCCACTTTCCCATCTTGTTGCTGACTAGATGAGGCCCTCCCCAGCTCAAGATCACTCAGGTTCAGCATCTCTTTCCTCCATACTTGCCTTTCCTGTCCCTGTTTCCATGGTGACAGCAGGAGGCACTGAGCTTTGCCACGGTTTCTCTCTCTCTCTCACATTCCGTGAGTATTACTTCTCAAATTCTATTTCACACCTTTCTGTCTGCCCTCTTGCACCCTTTTTTCTCCTGATCATTGTTTTTTTTCTCTCTTTCTCTCTTTCAAATGACTAAGAAGTATTTTATTGACTTATATGCAATGCATAAGCATGGACCCTGTTTGTTTTAATCAGACCTGTATGCAAGACTTCCTGTAATAATTGCTTGATCACTTGTTGTATATTTAAGATCAAACCTTAAAGATTGCTGCAAAAGAATTTGCAAACACAGAAGGCATTGCTCATGCAATAGCTATTAAGAAAATTAGGGGTTGGCTGAACGGATGCACTTAAATTTTGACAAATGAATTCCACCTGAGACCAGGACCTCTTTTAAAGAGATAGCCTTACCATTAAGGGCTCCTCGTGATTACGTTCCCTTTTTAAAAGGTGTCTCCTTGGAGAGTCTGGTTCTTTATTGGGGCTCCTGATGGGGAGACTCTCCACTTAAATGTTTGACCTTAAGATATTTCCCAAACAGCATTGAGGAAAGGTTTGACCTTAAGATATTTCCCAAACAGCATTGAGGTGAGCCACAAAACCCGGCAGAGGGCGTTAGTTTGATTCTTTCCATTTTATTTAGGAATTAATCATAAAACCATGAGAAGCTAATTGACGGGGAATAGAATGGTTAGTAGGCTGTTCTTTTGTGCTTTGAGATCTGCTTGAAAGTTTCCTCTCTCTGCTAATTGTAAGGGTGCTGTTTTAATGATCTTGGGCAGATTCAATCCAGTGCCTAGAGGGCAAGGTGCCCACAAGACAAAACCAACTCGAATTTGGCACTCTCACTCAAAAGAAGTCATAAAGATGGCGGGTGTAAAAATGATGCCCTAGGGGGTGTTTTTCTGAGGTTGGACTAAGGTGCATTGTTGTGGTAGAGTAGAGGGAGCTTTACTCTGCAGTTGGCTGCATTTTGCCTGACCTGGGAGTGCTTCATATAGACACTGGGCACACAGAGTGGAAAAAGTGTTCTAATTACCCAGTGCTAACATTACGTAGAATTCCATAGAAAGTACAGCTCAGAAACAGGCCATTTGGCCCAACTGGTCCATGCCGGTGTTTATGCTCCACACAAGCCTCCTCCCACACTACTTCATCTCACCCTATCAACATATCCTTCGATTCCTTTCTCCCTCATGTGTTTATCTAGCTTCCCCTTAAATGCATCTATGTTAATTGCCTCAACTACTCCTTGTAGTTGTATGGTCATTCTAATCTGCCTTGATCCTCTCAGCCGGTAGAAGCTCTTCTTGTAGGTTATCGATAGCATTGCTCGCAATCTACGCCTCACTTGTCCAGCAGTGCTGTGGGGGATGGGATGGAACCTTTAAGAGGGGAGGGGGGAGAAAGAAAATGAATGAATGAATGAATGAATATGTTTCCTGATCAGAAATTAATTTCCTGCTGTGCAGAAATCAATTCCAGCATCGAAGGCTTCAACTGCAGTTTTGGGGACTCGCGAGAGAATGAGCTCTGTGGATGGTCACATGACCCTTCAGCCACATCCAAGTGGATGGTCCACTCTGGGCGCTCCAGGTCCGAAGATGTAGGACTGAACCAGGACCACAACGCAGGTAAGTCGATGTAAAATGGCGTCAAATGGAGGTGAGAGTAATCATCACCTGGACTTCCATTCTTTCCCCGTACCGGGCGCTTTTCGCTAGTTTCTATTTGTTGTTTAGTTTTATGTTCATGGCTCATGTTGGAGTTCAACTGGTGCCTGTTACCCTCTGACTCACCTAGGTTGATGTTCTTGAAGTGCGAGTGATGGTCAGCTATTCCACTAATGCATGGTGGAGCATCACAGCTGAGCTCCATCCTGTTCTTGTCTGACCTTCAATCACATACATCTTACACCAGTATCACTGGAAAGAGATCAGAAACAGGAGGTCTGGCTGAATTTTTCCCTCCCCAACCCTGAGGCCAATTTTAGGGCTCCTACCATGACTCAGCCACAGACTTACAGATTGAATCTGGGACTAAGAGCTGATTTCAAATCCCTCCATGGCCTCACCCCCCTTCCTATCTCTCCCTGCTCCAGCCCTACAACCCTCCGAGATCTTTGCGTTCCTCCAATTCTGGCCTCTTGCGCATCCCCGGTTTTAATCGCTCCACCATTGGCGGCCGTGCCTTCAGCTGCCTGGGCACTAAGCTCTGGAATTCCCTCCCTAAACCCCTCCGCCTCTCTACCTCATTCTCCCCCTTTAAGACGCTCCTTAAATCTACCTCTTTGACCAAGCTTTTGGTCATTGTCATAATATCTGCTTATGTGGCTCGGTGTAACGCTCCTGTGAAGCAACTTGGGGCGTTTTACTATGTTAAAGGCGCTATACAAATGCAAGTTGTTGTTGAATCTGGGACATTTAGTAAGTTTTATTTTTTTAAATCTGAATGTTTAAGAAAATGGCAATATTCACAATATTCCACACAGCAAGTTCCCTGTCTCAAGAGCTTGCCATCAGTGGAAAGCTAGCAAACAAAGGCCAGGTACCTCTGTGGAGGGAGCGAGAATAGCGATGGAAAAGCAGAGGCCCAGTGACTCCTGCTCCTGTTGTTACACATCTGTTCACGGCTCGCAGATATCGCAGTACTGACACTGAGTGTAGGAGCGGCCCCTCGCGCTCTCAGGGAGCAAGAGAGGAAGAACCTAACTACAGAATCTTTTTTATATACACAAAGAACATTAGCGAATATCACTTGAAAGAGGATGTACAAATAGGGTTGCCAACCCTCCAGGATTGCCCTGGAGTCTCCAGGAATTGAAGACTAATCTCCAGGACACTGCTGCCAGCAAAAACCGGGAGAAAAATCATAGGGTCATAAAAATTGTGTCTTTTTAAAAGTTTTCTTTGAACTCTTTTCTTTACTAGTTATAAAAGTATTGGATATGGGGAAAAAAGGCTGTTTGAATGACAGTTAAGAATTATCCAATCAGGTATTAAAGAGTCTATTTGCTTTCCGATTGGGGTGGGAAGGTGGTGCACTGCGAGATAACAACAGAAAACGCTGGAAAAACTCAGCAGGCCAGGCAGCATCCGTGGAGAGAGAAAGAGAGTTGACGTTTCAGGTCGATGACCTTTCATCAGAACTGGGAAGAGCTGGAAATCAAATAGATTTAAGGCCAGGGTAAAGCTGGGAAAAGGGGGAGGGGATAAAGGAACAAAAGAGGAGATGAAGAGACATTAAAGATGAACAAGGTTGAAGAGCCAAACGGAAATCCCGTCGAAGAGAAGAGCAGAACTTCTTCAAGGTAGGCATTCCAAGAAGAGAGGTGGCAGTGAACCAAACACTAATACGATAGCAAAATACTGCAGATGCTGGAAATCCGAAATAACAACAGAAAACGCTGGAAAAACTCAGCAGGCCAGGCAGCATCCGTGGAGAGAGAAAGAGAGTTGACGTTTCAGGTCGATGACCTTTCATCAGAACTGGGAAGAGCTGGAAATCAAATAGATTTAAGGCCAGGGTAAAGCTGGGAAAAGGGGGAGGGGATAAAGGAACAAAAGAGGAGATGAAGAGACATTAAAGATGAACAAGGTTGAAGAGCCAAACGGAAATCCCGTCGCACTGCGAGGTTGGTCGTCTCGGGCGACCAATGGCGGGAGTGTGGGGGCGGGGCGGTTGGAGGCTGGAGGTCATGTGATGACGCCTCCAGGAATATGTCCAACTGGAGTTGGCAACCCTATGAACAAATGGTTAATCTCATTGGCTTGTTTTGTCTTGCGATGGATTGACATAAAATATCTTTCTGCTTCACAAAGTTTAAGGGGGTGGAGAGAGCAATGAGCCAAGTAACTTTGATTGAACTAGTTATAAGAGAGTGTCTCCATCTCATGAACCCTTCATATCTCTCCTTTTTCAGATAAATGGAATTACTTGCACATGGAAGCCACTAGGATGGTTGAAGGACAGCGTGCCAAGCTGCTTAGTCCCATGGTGCCGCCTATTAACAGCCACCGTTGCATGGTGTTATGGTACCAGATGCGTGGTGACAACGTTGGCACCCTACGGGTGTTGCTAAGGAAGAGAACAGACGATGTGATGCTGTGGTCACTCAGAGGAGATCAGGGGAACAAGTGGAAAGAGGGAAAGATCATCCTACCAGGATATAACACTGACTATCAGGTAACGTGCCACCTACATTGCAGCTACGGAACAATACCAATTACTTTCTGCTTTGATGGTGAAAGTTCCTCTTTTTCTGACACTCCATTTTCCTGTTGTCCTCTGCTCCTAGGTCATCATTGAAGGCATCGTAGGAAGTGGTGCTAGTGGAGATCTCGCGATTGATGACATCGCCATAGCGTCACATGTGTCACTTGACCAATGTATCCGTAAGTACCACAGTCACTCCGTCGGCAGAGAATTGTTTCTGTGGAATGTTTCCCACTAACTTTAGGCCGATCTCGACATGTGAAGTCGGACGGAAAGAGTAAGAAAGGGGAACCAGAAAAAATGTTGTAAGCTTAGCAGAGTGAAGGGTGTAAGCTAACTCATCGAGAAAGTCCTCTACTCATTTATGCATGTGAGAAGTCGCACAACACCAGGTTATAGTCCAACAGCTTTATTTGAAATCACAAGCTTTCGGAGCGCTGCTCCTTCGTCAGGTGATTTCAAATAAAGCTGTTGGACTATAACCTGGTGTTGTGCGACTTCTCACATTTGTCCACCCCAGTCCAACACCGGCATCTCCACATCATTTATGCCTGAACGAGGACAAGCACATGCTTCTTCATGCTTCATGCTTCTTCATGCTCCCTGTCCGTGGCTCATCAGAACCACTCTTCTGAGGTTATTCCCAGGACGTCTGAATCATGTGATAGGACGTCCAGCCATATCACGCACCATCTTTTGCTCTTCTTTTCATCTCCATAATGCGATTAAGGACATGTGTAACCTGCTCTAAACAGGGAAGCCTGCCCCATTGCAACCTGTGGTGATGGTGGCGTACCTTATGCTCGGTATTGGCATAGAATTAGGATAGAATGGTGTTTGGGGAGAGGAAGATATAGAAATGTTGCATAGTTGGAGCACAAACTGATGTAGTCGACCAGAATGAAGGTTCATTTAGGTGCACGCAGGCCAGAGAATGGATTGCAGGATCGTAGAACAGGAAGTTCATGTAGAAGAAAGAATGACCTCAGGATGTCCCAAAGGGCTTTACAGCCAATTAAGTACTTTTGAAGTGTAGTCACTGTTATAATGTAGGAAATGCGGCAGCCCATTTGTGCACAGCAAGCTCCCACGAACAACAATGAGATAATGACCAGACAATCTGTTTTTTAGAGATGTTGGTTAAGGGATAAATATTGGCCAGGACACCGGGGAGAACTCCCCTGTTCTTCTCCGAACGAGTGCTGTGGGATCTTTTACGTCCACCTGAGAGGGCAGATGGGGCCTCGGTTTAGCATCTCAACCTAAAGATGGCACCTCCGACAGCACTCCCTCAATAGTGCAATGAGAGTGTCGGCCGAGATTTTGTGCTCAGATCTTTCTGCTTTTGCAGTAATTGTAAAGGCACCAGTGGGATGTCCGTTCAAATGAAGGTGGCTCCTTAAAACCTACCTTTTTGACCAAGCTTTTGGTCACCTGTCCTAATATCTCCTTATGTGTCAAATTTTGTTTGATAACGCTCCTGTGAAGCGCCTTGGGCTATTTTACTACGTTAAAGGTGCTATATAAATGCAAGTTATTGTTGTTGTTGTGTGGACCAAAGAGACAAGACTGTAGTAAGGCGTGGCCGTATATTCAGAGAGTTAACTGTTGGTATATTTTATTTGCAGAACCCATCAGTGCCTTTCCTGGGATCCACGCTAGTGATACACCGACAGGTGAGTTCGTTGTACTATATCTGAAGCTGTTAGACATCCATAATCATTCAGACAAATGGGCAGTTAGAGATACGTAACTATATGGAAACGTGTGGGGTAATGTAAGGGGAGTTTCTCCATCACTGAAGGTTCTCACTTATTTCCGAGCTTTCTTATCTTCAGTCTTGTTGAACCGTGATTACTTCAGCACAATTTGGTCGACTAACGCGGGCCTTTACAAAGCCATGTCGATCTCGGGTCAAAGACCGAAGTGGACTGAATTAATTAAGCTCCGACAACACTTGAAGGAACCTTGAAACAATGATTTAAAATCTTCACTGTGAACGTCCTGCAACTTATGTCGATGGTCACAACGAATCAGCAGTTGCCGTTTGTCTGGCCAGGCATCAGGTGGTTTGAGTAGGCTTGCCACAAAATTGAAAGGGCAAAAAATAATTTCTGAGAAAGTAGGAGTGCTCTCAAATTACTCTGCAGGATGAGCTCTTGATGCATTTGTCTGGAATTTCTCTCCTCACTTTTTTTTTTAGAGAGGAGTTAACCCATTTATTTTAAACAGGTTAACACTTCTGTTGAAATAGCGCAGAGAGGAAATTCAGAGAAGCACGCCAAGTGTTTGCACACTTGTTGCGGCACAGCATAGTTTCAGCACTCTAGGTTTCTTTTAGCATGCCAGGACCAAATTGATTGTCCTATCGCAGCTTATTTAATCTCATAAAGTGACCTCTAGATTGACTGCTCTTTAGTTTGGCGTTGTAGGTGACGATGTTTAAAAAAAATAAAATAATGTAATTCATCACATTGCGCAGTTACAAAAAAGTAAAGCCACGGTGCATCATGGGATCCTGCTTGCCCCCACTTCCTGCTTTGATTGTGGTAGATTCTGGGTGATTCCCTGCCTCACTACAACCACCACTGTGGAAACTAGGCCGAGTCCAGGGTAACCATTTTGAACGATCAGATTGGCCGGGTCGCCATTTGATACAATTGACAAAACATGATCTGCCACAAAACACGTGCAGTATCAGATCGCCACAGAATTGTGGAAACTCTTCCTTCTAAATCTCTACCCGACGCCTGTCCTTACATTTCCACTGCGATGCCTGATGGGAGGACAGGGATCCAGTTGATGGTGAAAGCATACTCCCATGATGCACCGTGCCCGCTGAGCATGCTCTTGTCAATCAAATGAGATTAGTCCCAGCGCTATTTTGTGTCTCTCCACCAGGGGAACGCCCTGCGGGGAGCGAACCCACAGTGGAATCTGTGTCAGCGCAACCCATCCCCAATTACTGGTATTACATAATGGCCGGAGGAGGTGCTCTGATAGTGCTGCTCTGTATCTCTCTGGGCATGGTGCTGTATCGCCAACGCTACGGATTTGCAGCCAAGAAGAGCCTTCACTCGGTCAATTTCAAAAACGTCCAGTTCCCCAACGGCTATGTCACTGGAGTGGAGCCTGGGCTTACTATAAAAATTGGAAAGGAAGATTACAGCTCAAACTGAGAGAACACACGGCTAGGAATATAAACAAAACAAACCGAAAAACGTTAATCGTATCGCTGGCTCTACTTGCACTCTCCACTGCAATCGCCATGGGAACGCCTGCTATTTTTTTTCTCTCTACTCAACATCGCACCTGTGGATTATAAATAGAAAAAAAAAAGTGACGATCTCACGCATCGTGTATCTTTCATTTTTTTTTCCTTCTTCTGAGAGAATTGGTTGTGCAAGATCTCCTCACGGTAGTGTACGAGGCAAACTGGAAGAACAGCCCAGAAGGGGGTCCTTCTGCGTTTCTCCGGGAAGCAGTGGCTGGTGAAGACTGTTTTTGTTGATATCTTACGTAATTCTGGGTGGAAAAGAAATCAACAGTCAGACGCAGGAAAATATTTTTTAGAAAAGCAAGGAAGTGCGTCACAGTTCCCAGTAAGGCCTTTTTTTTGGGGCAGACTGAAATTTCATTTAATGATGGTCGGGCAAAATGGTTGCTTTAATGCAGAATAATTCTAGGCAATATATGCTGGCTTCCATGTTTGTCTCTGTTTATTCTCTCTTTCTGTCTTCATTTTTCTCCAGCCTTTATGAACTACCTACTCCGGCTTTATAACGTGAAAAAGATCTTTTAAACCAGAAAGAACAAAGAACCTCATTGTGGTCCTTGGTCTCCTGCCCAAGATGCCTTCCCACATGCAACACCCCCAAAATGACTGGTTAAATGGTCAGTCATCTCATTGCTGTTTGTGGGATCTTGCTGTGCGCCGACTTTGCCTGCGCGACAGCAGTCCGCTGCACTTCAAAGCCACTCATTCTACTCAGAGCACTGAGATGCTTCAGAGAGTACGTGACAACTTGCTCATGTAAATGCCTCTCTCTTTCTGAAGGCTGTCCGTGTTCAAAGGAGCTGCACTACAATAATTAAATAGTCTTGAGCAATTTGATGTCCAAATCCTGCCCGAGCAAATCCGTTCATAGTACCATAAGAACATAATAAATAGGAGCAGGAGTAGGCCATTTGGCCCCTCGAGCCTGCTCCGCCATTTAATGAGATCATGGCTCATCTGATCTTGTGCTCAGCTCCATTTCCCCACCCGCTCCCCATAACCCTTGACTCTCTTATTGTTCAAAAATCTGTCTATCTCCACCTTAAATATATTCAATGACTCAGCCTCCACAGCTCTCTGGGGCAGAGAATTCCATAGATTCACGACCCTCTGAGAGAAGAAATTCCTCCTCATCTCAATTTTAAATGGGTGACCCCTTATTCTGAAACTATGCCCCCGAGTTCTAGATTCCCCCACGAGGGGAAACATCTTCTCTGCATCTACCTTATCGAGCCCTCTCAGAATCTTATATGTTTCAATAAGATCACCTCTCATTCTTCTAAACTCCAATGGGTATCGGCCCAACCTGCTCAACCTTTCCTCATAAGTCAACCCCTTCATCTCCGGAATCAACCTCGTGAACCTTCTCTGAACTGTCTCCAATGCAAGTATATCCCTCCTTAAATAAGGAGACCAAAACTGTACCGACCTGACATTGGCATGGCAGCCATTTTGGAATTGGGCTTTCAAACAACTGAGGTGACCCACCATGCAATTTAAAAAAAAAGGGGGAACTGATTTGTCAAGTTTTGCTCTAAAAAGTGAAAACCTACTGCAAGAAAAAAAACATTAGACCAAAATTAAAACATCTGGCTCCTGGCTAAATGGGGTCTTTTAGTTTGTTTCTCCCCCCCCCTAGTAAAGTGTGGTAAACATGACACTTGCACTCGAGTGTTGTGAGGTACAGTAATTCACTTTTAATTGCCGTGAATGCGCAAGAACATTTTTCATTTTTGAAAACAGGTCTATCTCACACTTTATTGTTCTTAAAATTACATCTTTGCGAGGCAAAACAAGCTGAATGGCACACTAATTGAGAAGCCAAATGAACACACCTGCCAAAAGTATCTTCTGCATTCTAGAACATTCTTAAAATAGGACAGATGACATTTTTCCACGTGATATTTTGCATGAGATGCTGAAAGATGGTGCGTCTTCTTCAACCACCTGCAGCACGCCTTCATCAGATTGCTTTGTCGCAAACGCAGCAAAGCACGAAACAAGAAAAGCCCATTCATCCACAGACCGTGCCTGTCCTGCTCCATCATGGACTCTTTCATTTAATTCCCTCTCTAAAGTTCCGTAATGGGCATCTTGCCCCCTCCAAAACGTAAACCAGGCAAAATCATACATTAATACAAGGTAGGATCACATGAAGGCCTTTGGACCTATTTAACCTCCTTGATTCAAAGTCCACCACCTTCCAAAAGCCAGATTAAATCTACAGTGTTTCTGTTGAGATTACTCACTCCCCCTGGGATTATTTTTGACTGGTATCTGATTGGAAACAAACTTGCATTTATACAGCGTCTTTAACACAGAAAAATGTCCCAGGCCGCTTCACAGGAGCGCAATCAGATAAAAATGGAGGCCAAGACACATATAAGGAGATATTAGGACAGGTGACCAAAGAAGTGGGTTGTAAGGAGCGTCTTAAAGGAGGAGAGAGAGAGGCGGAGAGGTTTAGGGAGGGAATCCCCAAGAATTCCCACGGCTGCCAATAGTGGCTCGAAGGGAACTGGGGAGCCGCAAGAGGCCAGAGTAGAGGAACATAGAATTCTTGGAGGGTTGTAAGAAAGATATTTGTTTAACTCTTTTGTATCATAAAAAGAGCATTATGTGGCAAATTGGGTTGGGACATGGTTCTGTCATCTGTGGGACATTTGTTTGAATCCAGCCCAAATTGGTGGGATGAAAAGCCTCCCCCCGCCCCCTCCGTGTTGGTTGTAAGGGCCCTAGGTGGAAAGGGTGGGGGAGTGGGACTAGCTGAAGTGCTCTTGCAGAGAGCCGGCACGGGCTCGACGGGCCGAATGGCCTCCTTCTGTGCTGTAACCATTCTATGAGTTTGTCACCTCAACCCAGCCCATAGTGTGCAGGGCTCAAAGCACACTGCACAACACACTAAATAGCACACTGCATAGTTCACTAATTGGCAAACTGACATTCTCACTCCGAAAGGCCGTAGGATGCTAATGTGGAAAACGTCACAGCCACAGGGCGGCTGGAATACAAAGGGGTGGAAGTTACGCTCCAGTTATATAAAGCTCTGGTTAGACCCCATCTGGAGCACTGCATTCAGTTCTGGGCACCGCACCTCAGGAAGGATATATTGGCCTTGGAGGGGGTGCAGCGCAGATTCTAAAGAATAATACAAGGGCTAAAAGGTTAAATTATGAGGACAGGTTGCATAGACAAGGCTTATATTCCTTTGAGTATAGAAGATTAAGGGGTGATCTAATTGAGGTGTTAAGATGATTTAAGGATTTGATAGAGTAGATAGAGAGAAACTATTTCCTCTGGTGGGGGAGTCTGAAACAAGGGGGCACAACCTTAAAATTAGAGCCAGGCTGTTCAGGGGTGATGTCAGGAAGCACTTCTTCACACAAAGGGTAGTGGAAATCTGGAACTCTCCCAAAAGGCTGTTGATGCTGGGGGGTCAATTGAAAATTTCAAAAGCCAGATTAAATCTACAATGTTTCGCCACAAACTCCGTTCCCTAGCCACTGACTCCATCCCTCTCCCTAACATCTGTCTGAGGCTGAACCACTCTGTTCGCAACCTTGGTGTCATATTTGACCCTGAAATGAACTTCCGACCACATATCCGTAGCATAACAAAGACCGTCTATTTCCACCTCCATAACATCGCCCGTCTCCGCCCTTGCCTCAGCTCATCCGCTGCTGAAACCCTCATCCATGCCTTTGTTACCTCTAGACTTGACTATTCCAACGCACTCTTGGCTGGCCTCCCATGTTCTACCCTACGTAAACTTGAGGTCATCTAAAACTCGGCTGCCCGTGTCCTAACTCACACTCGTTCGCCCATCACCCCTGTGCTCGCTGACCTACATTGGCACCCGGTTAAGCAACGCCTCAATTTCAAAATTCTCATCCTTGTTTTCAAATCCCTCCATGCCCTCGCCCCTCCCTATCTCTGTAATCTCTTTCAGCCCCACAAACCCCTGAGATATCTGCACTCCTCTAATTCTGCCCTCTTGAGCATCCCTGATTATAATCGCTCAACCTTTGGTGGCCGTGCCTTCTGTTGCCGGGGCCCTAAGCTCTGGAATTCCCTCCCTAAACCTCTCCGCCTCGCTACCTCTCTTTCCTCCTTTAAGACGCTCCTTAAAACCTACCTCTTTGACCAAGCTTTTGGTCACCTGCCCTAATTTATCCTTATGTGGCTCAATGTCAAATTTTTGTCTTATAATACTCCTGTGCAGTGCCTTGGGAAGTTTTACTACGTTAAAGGCGCTATATAAATACAAGTTGTTGTTGTTATTGATAGATTTTTGTTGGGTAAGGTTATTAAGGGATTATGGAACCAAGGCGGGTAAATGGAGTTAAGATACAGATCAGCCAGGATCTAACTGAATGGTGGAACAGGCTCAAGGGGCTGAATGGCCTGCTCCTGTTCCTATGTTCCTTAGGAATGTAGGTTTGGGCCTGAGCAGAGGCCTCTTAACTCCACATTAGGTTGTGCATCTGAATCAGGAGTACTTGATGCTGAGATTCTGCCGGAAATCAGAAAGGGTTTCATTCTCCAGCAATACCATCCCTCACCTTGATGACCATAAACACACACAAATGCACACACACACACACACACACACACACACACATAGACACACGCACAGACACACACACAAACATATACATACACACACACAAACACATACATACACACACAAACATACATACACACACAAACACAGACACACGCACACACATACACAAACACATACAGACACACACACAAACATATACATACATACACACACGCACACAGACACACACACAAACATATACATACATACACACACTCACACAGACACACACACAAACATATGCATACACACACACACACATACATACACACATGCACACAGACACACACAAACACATACAGACACACGCAAACACACACAACATGAAGATGGTCTTTGGAAAGATTTGATTGAAACAGGATTTTGCCGGTGATTAGCCAGAAGAGGAGTTTGCTCTGTGCAAGAGGAGAAAGAAAAGAATCATTAACACACGCTGACACACACACGCTGACACGCACACACTGACACGCACGCACACACTGACCCGCACACACTGACACACACACACTGACACGCATACACTGACACGCACATACACACACACACTGACACGCACACACACACGCACGCTGATATGTACACACTGACACGCACAGACACGTACACACAGACAGGCATAGACAGACACACACGCACAGACACACGTACACATAAAAGTCTCCTCTTAAAGTGGTTGTTTTCTGCTTGCTAAGAGCAACCATTTGCTGCCTTGGCGACATCGTTTAGTAGCCTTTTGTCACCAGATGATGATGTCACACTGATTGCCACTTGTGACTGGAAATAAATGTCAACATGAAGATGGTCTTTGGAAAGATTTGATTGAAACAGGATTTTGCCGGTGATTAGCCAGAAGAGGAGTTTGCTCTGTGCTAATGGTAATCACATACTCCGGGGGAGAGGAGAAAGAAAAGAATTTAAACCGCTCACAGCTCCTCGGTTTCCGTGTAATTTGAGGCTGCAGCAAGCAGCATGACATCGCCATCCAGTGACAAAAGGCTGTTAATGATTCTGCCCAGCAATCAATCACTGCTCTCAGTAAGTGGATGATCCTTCACTCTGAAACATGCTTTCTGAAGCAGGCTTAATCCAAATGTCACATTTATTCATATTCTCAGCGCTTAAACTCATTGTGCAATTGCCACGTAATCGTCAGCATTAGAAAAGGGAGATATTTCTGCAAATGTGACCTAACCTACCCATCAGCTGTGGCTCAGTGGGTAGCACTCTTGCCTCTGTGTCAGAAGGTTGTGGGTTCAAGTTCCACTCCAGAGACTTGAGCACAAAATCCAGGCTGACACTCCAGTGCAGTACTGACTGGGGCGCTGCACTGTCGGAGGTGCCGTCTTTTGGGTGAGACATTAAACTGAATCCCCGTCTGTCCAATCAGTAGATGTAAAAGATCCCATGGCACTATTTTGAAGAAGAGCAGGGGAGTTATCCCCAGTGTCCCGGCCAATATTTATCCCTCAATCAACATCACTAAAACAGATTATCTGGTCATTATCACATTGCTGTTTGTGGGAGCTTGCTGTGTGCAAATTGGCTGCCGCGTTTTCTACATTACAACAGTGACTGTGGGTCACTGCAAGTCATATGCTTTAGGAAGCATAGGTCCAACGTGACCTGTTCCCACCCACCCCCGAGCCTGCTACACTTACCACATCTCAAATTACTCATATACTGTATCCCAAAATATTATTTTCTGGAAGAAATCTATCTAATTTGCATTTGAATGAATCAACAGTAACTGCTTCCACCGTCTCCCTAGGGAGCCTGTCCCATAGATTGACCACCTGCTCACTTGTTTCCACAGGTTAGTTTTGAATTTACCCCCCTTCAAGCACAGGCCGTGTCCACTGCTTCGACTGTTTTTGACACGGTGAAACAGCTGCTCATGGTCCATATTATCTAGTCCCTTTAGAATCCTAGAAACAGCAACCCTATCACCTCTCGGCCTTCACCAGAGGCCAAATAATTCATATGTACAGCTCCCCTTTACTACGCAAAGGAGATCTCGGATCTTAAATCTAAAAAAGGGATTTCAGTTACTTGGTGAATTAGACATCTACAGTGACGATGTGCTTTAAAAGGGGTAGACGCCTTTCCAAAGAGCATGTCTTTATGTGTGGAGAAAGCGTCTGCTCTATAACATGTCACCCCACTTTTTCTGTAAACCCACTGAGCCACAGCTGAAGGGTAGGTTAGGTCACATTTGCAGAAATATCTCCCTTTTCTAATGCTGATGATTACGTTTATCATTCTCCACTGGGATACAAGATGTTCATACTAAACACCTTTTTTTTGGTGTACTTTTATATCCCTGACATGTCCACCAATCGTGCAAGTGTCAATCATCCACCAAACCTCTCTATTGGAATCATTCTTCATCTTCCACTCCATGGGCCCACCCTTGGGTTACTAACTCTGATTGGATGTAATCCTGGAGGTTTCATCACATGACCTCCAACCCGGTCAAACAACTTTTATTTCCCATCTCCA
Source organism: Squalus acanthias (assembly GCA_030390025.1). NCBI lineage: Eukaryota > Metazoa > Chordata > Chondrichthyes > Squaliformes > Squalidae > Squalus > Squalus acanthias. Next base: position 105,016,352 of record CM059427.1, on the reverse strand, counting down.
CTATTTTTGTAACCAGTAAACGAAAGTGTTCAAAGAATTTTTTTTTTTTTACAACACACCATTTTTTTAATGCCACTATGATTTTTTTTCTCCAAGAGGTGATAGGGTTTTTGCTCGCAGCGGTGTCCAGGAATTTCATCTTCAATTCCTGGAGACTCCAGGCCAATCCTGGAGGGTTGGCAACCCAAGCCTCCCCCTTCCTTTTCCTTCAGCTCTATTTCCGTGGATACTTCCCATGAGCAGAGCATTCAAGGCGATCTTGAGATCATTTTGTTTTGCTGACACAATAAATAAAAGCAAGTTATGAACCCTTCCTCAGAAGAGCTTAGTTAGGCTCTACTATGCCTGGAAGGCCACCTGACCTGCTGACTCCAGCGTTTTCTGTTTTTCTTTCACATTTTCAGCTATCTGCAGTATTTTGCCATTTTTTTTAATCAACATGGTTTAACGGATTCCAATAACTGTTAGTTGTGAGCCACATCCCTGAGATATCCTCTTGGAAGGGTTGCCAACCCTCCAGGATTGCCCTGGAGTCTCCAGGAATTGAAGACTAATCTCCAGGACACTGCTGCCAGCGACCCGGGAGAAAAATCATAGGGACATTACATTTTTTCTTTTCTTTGAACGCTTTTGTGTATTCGTTCTAAAATTATTGGAGATGGGGAACAAAGGCTGTTGACTGACGGTGAAGAATCATCCACTCGCGAGTCTATTCACTTTCCCATTGGCGTAGGAAGGCGGTACACTGCGAGGGTGGACATGTCGGGCGACCAATGGCGGGAGTGTGGGGGCAGGGTGGTGATGACACCTCCAGGAATATGTCCAACCAGAGTTGGCAACCCTACCTCTTGGCATTAATTATTGTCTTTTCCCCATCTCTCTCTCGCTTTTCTGTAGTGCTTCCCTTCTTTCTTCACAGTCTGTCTTTAGAATTTCCAAGTGTTTTCTCTGTTTTGCTGGAGATTGGGATGAAGCAAGTGGTGGTGAAAGCGCCCTGTTAAATCTGCGGGCCCTGCAGTTTTAGTAGAGAGCCTTCACTAGTGTTGTGCACACTGGGAAGGCTCCATGTCCATTGAGTTCCTTTGTGTTTTCTCTCACTCTCTAGTACAAGAGAGAGGGATACTAGGAATTACCAGCTCTGTCCACAAGAGCAGGAGGTCACGATTCTGAGGTCAGAGACTCTCCCCAAATGCGGAAGTGTTGGTCAGACGGAATGTGCATCACGTATAGCACTGTAAAATGGAAACTTTGCTTAGAAAAGTTGACAGATACTTACGAACTTTTCCCAGTAACAATAATCCTCTGAGTTACTCACAGTCCAAGGAACAAGACACCCTGAGTCCAGGCAAATTTTGTTCTTGCTGTGTGTGTGGGAGATCCTCATTTCCCAAGAGCCACCTTTGGTCTAATCTGTGGAATTCTCCACAACTGTTTCCAATCGGGGGGAGGGGTATGCTTAGCGCAGTAGGAGTGAAGCATCTTGGCTTCTATTTTTCTTCTCCTCCCTCCTTCATAATGGAACGCTCCGTTGTCAAGACTTGTCCTTAACTAAAAACCGCCCCAAAACTTCATCCCAACTGTGGCAGGCAGGGTTGAGTGACAGGCCAGAGGACCTCACATGTTTCTGGTCAGTAGCTGTGACCACTTTTTTCATCTATTTTCTTTGAGGAGTGATCTCAAAAATTATATTTTTCTATTATTTCAATTTGAAATCAGAAGTGTGCTGTAGTTAACAAAACGGTGAATGTTACAGTTCAGTTTCCCAGGGGTAATTAAATGCTCTTCATAGCTTGTTCTGGGTATGCTTTTCTCCAGTCAGTAGTGTGCATGTAAGAGTTGGTGGGAGCACAAAATGACTGGAGGAAAATATCCCTGAAGACTGCAAGCTGTGGGGAGTGTCAGGGACTACCAATGACATGGGGCCCAACACAGTCACATGAACCTGCTGTGGTTTGGGAGAATCGAGGCCAGGAAGCTAATGAGCTGAGTACTGGGGGATAAAATGAAAGGAAGACTTGTATTTATATCGCACCTTTCATGACCTCAGAACATCCCAAAGCGCTTAACAGCCAATGAAGTACTTTTTGATGTGTAGTCACTGTTGTATTGTAGGAAATGCAGCAGCCAATTTGCACACAGCAAGCTCCAACAATAATCTGTTTTAATGATGTTGGTTGAGGGATAAATATTGGCAAGGGCAACTCCACTACTCTTCTTCAAATAGTGCCGTGGGATCTTTTACACCCACCTGAGAGAGCAGACATCTAGGTTTAACATCTGAAAGACGGCACCTCTGACAGTGCAGCACTGAAGCATCAGCTTAGATTTTGTGTTTCAAGTCTCTTGGGTCAGGACTTGAACCCACAACCTTCTAACTGCAGTGGTGTGTGTGCTACCCACTGAGCCACAGTGAAAGTCAGTTAGTGAGTAAATGGAGAGCCAGCTATGAATGACTGAGCATACCAATGCTGGGCTAGTGGCAAGATAGTTAAAGCATCAGACAAGGGTGGAGTGTGATTTTTATAGCAGGTTTTATACTGGAATGGGAGAGCAGAGTTAATGAAAGCACTAGATACAAATGTAAGGCTGCAGCGTTTGATCAGAAAGGGGTTGATGCTAGGACGGAGAGCTGATTGAAACACCACAGGAGAGCTGAACACGCTCATTAATTCTGAGACCGCTAATTCCAACATAAGAGCTGCCCGATCATTCACGGTAGCCTGGAATTTACTCTTGACGTTCCCAGCGGATGGTGATTAACGCATTCGTGTGACATTCCCCTTGCTGCTATTTTAACTCGGCCTTTAAACCATTTAGTTAACCTCTGCTAAAAGAGCAGATGGAAGAATGTTGCAAGAATGTGTGAAGCATTTATCCAAACAGCAATTTTTAGACTCGTAACCTTATAGTCAGCTCCTGCCTCGTACTGTCTCTTCCCTCGGGGCTAAAGGGGTTAAATTGTGAGGGCTGGTTGCATGGACTAGTTTGTGTTCCCTTGAGTATAGATGATTAATGGGTGATCTGATTGAGGTGTTTAAGATGATTAAAGGATTTGATAGGGTAGAGAGAGAGAAACTATTTCCTCTGGTGGGAGAGTCCAGATCAAGGGGGCATGACCTTAAAATTAGAGCTAAGCCGTTCAGGGGTGATGTCAGGAAGCACTTCTTCACACAAAGGGTAGTGGAAATCTGGAACCCTCTCCCCCAAAAGGCTGTTGAGGCTGGGGGTCAGTTGAAAATTTCAAATCTGAGATTGGTAGATTTTTATTAGGCAAGGGTATTCAGGGATATGGAACCAAGACGGCTAAATGGAGTTAGGATACAGATCAGCCGTGATCTGATTAAATGGTGGAACAGGCTCGAGGGGCTGAATGGCCTCCTCCTGTTCCTGTGTTCTACCCCAGTATTGTTATTCAATTACTCACAGCAACCATTAATGGGGCTCTCTCTTTATGAAAAAGTAATGCTGTAGCCCAGTGATGCAATGTTCAATATGAGTCCAGACATTGCATCGTATGCTTTTGATTGCAAATAACAATGCCGAACACTTTTTACCATGAAAATCACGGCCTTTTAAAACCAGTAATAGCCACTTTTAACATTTTTTAAAGTAAACAATTTTGTGTTTTCTTTTTTCTGTTGACACTAAAATACATTTGGAGCTTGCGCTTCTAGCATGTTATTTAATCTGGACAGTAGAGTTCTCCCTCATTCTGCTGGTTCTCTGATCTAATACTGTCGACTGTGTAAATAACTTTCAAGCTAGTCCTCTAATTAAAAACCCGTCACCGGGAGGGAATAATTGCTGGCCAGCCAATCAAGCATCTTGCATTTTGCTTAGCTTGTTGCCCCCTGATTAATAATCTCCCCCCCCGCCCTCGTTCTGCCCTCGTCCGATGTTCAACCTTGTAAATGGTGTACAATAAAAGCTGGGGGAGGGGGGGTGAAACACAAGGGAAGTGTCCTTTCCTTGCCTGTGCATCCCCTTTGACAGGACAACTGGTGTATTAGGTTTAATAGATGCACAGTTACTGCCCTCGGGAGAAGCTCCATGAGTGCACGTGTGATGGCTGCAGCCCTCACGAGCAGCCGCAGGGCCTCCTACCCAACAACGAGATGATGCAAAGACGAGTCACATGCAAAAAAAGAAAAAGAAAGTCTTGCATTTATATAGCGCCTGTCACAACGTCCCGAAGTGCTTTACAGCCAATTATTACTTTTGAAGTGGAGTCACTGTTGTAATGTAGGAAACACAGCCGTCAATTTGCGCGCAGCAAGTCCCACAGACAGCAATGTGATAATGACCAGATAATCTATTTCAGTGATGTTGGTTGAGGGATAAATAATGGCCAGGGCACCAGGGAGAACTCTCCAGCTCCTCTTCAAAATAATGCCAAGGGATCTTTTACACCCACCTGAGAGGACAGACAGCCTATGTTTAACATCCGAAAGACGGCACCTCCGACAGTGCAGCACTCCCTCAGCACTGCCCTGGTGTGTAAGCCTAGATTTAGTGCTCAAGTCTCTGGAGTGGGACTTGAACCCACGACCTTCTGACTCAGAGGTGAGAGTGCTACCACCAAGCCAGAGCTGACAGCACTGTCTGGCAATCTCTCTAACTGGGCTTTCCCTCATTTGAATGCTTTGGCATTTGGTCAGCAAGCAAACATTTAGAGGGACAGCTTTGCAAAGCTATATTTTTGTCTAGGGTAAGGGGGAACGGTACCTGTGTAATGGGTAACGTGGAGTGGAAAGCCTCGCAAAAACCGGGAAGTGAAGTGCCCCTTTTACCGTGGATCTTGGTCATTTGGGATTCTGATTTTGCCCCCAAATCTCCGCAATCAGTGTGCGATTGGCATGCCGACCCCTCCCCTTGTCCCCATACTGCATCCATCTCCCCCCCACTTCCCTGCCCCCGTGTCTTTTGAGTGCATTGGGCTCGCCCGGTTTGACAGTTACGTGCTTGTGAATGTGAATGTTACAGTGGGGTGGTCTGTACACTGTGGCGTGGCTCATGATGTACTCGGACCAGCTAACACTCGCCGAGGGAGCTCTCTGCTTGTAGCCTTCTGAATGTAAATGGACCGCCCTGGAGATGTACTGTGTGGAATGGAATAAAGATGCTATTTTTTTATACAAAAGATGTGCTGTGTAGAATCTCTTTGAAGTTACGGGCTTGGGAAATAAATCTGGTCCCGCCTCCCCCTCCCTCTGGTAAACTGAAGATTGGAGCAAGTATCAGTGAAGGGACCATGTACCAATCCCACTCAGTTCACTCGGCATCGAGACCTACTCTACCTTGCTCATTCATCCCATCTTCTTGGACAGAAATCCCGAGCCACCGATGGAATTCCCAAGTGCCATTCCCGTTTGTTCCCATTGTACAAAAATCCCAACTCAGGTACAGAATTCCCGTGCACCATTCCCGCTTGTTCCCACCGAATGGAAATCCTGACCCATGTGTAGAATTTCTTGGCAAAACATTTTTTTTAATGCTCCCACACAGTCTTCCCCTTCTCATGCCCTTCCAAAAAATGTTTTCCAAAGCACCCCCCCCCCCCCCCCCCCCCCCCCCCACCAACCCCTCAGTCCAGCGAAGTATCAGAGAAACAGGATCCACCTGGAATAACATCTCGGGCACAGGAAACCCCAGTGTCCTGTTCCTGCCAGAAGTTCTCTGCCTCCTGCCAAACTCCCTCTCGCTTATCATCGGCCGTCAGCCCCGGAGTTACAGGGCCACATTTAGTGGGAGGTACTCAGTGTTGTGAGCCTTGGCGGCCATTTTGTAGCCATATTATTTTGTATTCTTACTACCGTACCACTGTCCCACGTACTACAGAGGGATTACTTCTGCGTTTTTCTTTGTTTAAACACAAAGTATACGCACAGAATTTAAAGTACTTTTTCTCCTCATCTCCCCTCTGGTTCTTTTGCCAATTATCTTAAATCTGTGTCCTCTGGTTACCAACCCTCTGGCCAGTGGAAACAGTTTCCTCTTATTTACTCACAATTTTGAACACCTCTATTAAATCTCCCCTTATCCTTCCCTGCTCTAAGGAGAACAATCTCAGCTTCTCCAGTCTCTCTGCATAACTGAAGTCCTGCGTCCCTGGTACTATTCTAGTAAATCTCCTCTGCACCCTTTCCAAGGCCTTGACATCCTTCCTAAAGTCTGGTGCCCAGAATTGGACACAATGCTCCAGCTGAGGCCTAACGACATTACTACATTATGCTTTTCTTTCACCTTTTCCCTTCTAAAGCTCCCTGCAGTCCTCCTCAGCCGTGATGGTGGACTGATCCCAGAGCCATGCCAATGTAGCGCGACACTGTCCACTAGAAGCGCAGCCTGAAATTTCCCTTCTAATTTCTTTCCCTACAGGGAACCATAAGAACATAAGAAACAGGAGCAGGAGTAGACCAATCGGCCCCTCGAGCCTGCTCCGCCATTCAATAAGATCATGGCTGATCCAATCTTGGCCTCAACACCACTTTCCCGCTCTCTCCCCATACCCCTTGACTCCTTTGTAGTTCAAATGTCTGTCAATCTCCGCCTTGAATAGATTCAATGACTCCGCCTCCACAGCTCTCTGGGGTAGAGAATTCCAAAGCTTCACAACCCTCTGAGAGAAGAAATTCCTCCTCATCTCCGTCTTAAATGGGCGATCCCTTATTCTGAAACTATGCCCCCTAGTTCTAGATCCCCCCACTAGGAGCAACATCCTCTCAGCATCCACCCTGTCAATCCCCCTCAGAATCTTATATGTTTCAATAAGATCACCTCTCATCTTCTAAACTCTAATGACAGCCCTCTGATAGGCATTGCCCCATAGTGACGTTACTGAGACCCTGGACAAGAAGATCATAGGGGCTGAGCCTGTATCTAGCCAAGCCATGTTGTTTTTTTGGGGGGGAAGGGGTAGGAATCTTTACTAATTATACAAAAGTTGTGCAATTCAGCTATCAGACTGACCTAATACACCAAGTTGTGACATTACTCGGTACTCAGTGTGTTTGAGGCTACTCATGCACTAAGTGTGTGTTGATGTATAGTCATTTGATGGTGAAATGAATGGTGCATTATTTTGGCCCACATTCTCAAGAGTTCCTCCCAGGACTGAGCTGCTCTAACGCACATTTAACACACAAGGCCCTACGTCCACTGATGGCAAATGTGCAAATTTGCACATGTGTGCTTTCCAGCTCACGATTGTGTTAATGACTGCCACTATAAAAGGTGGCGGAGAGACTGGACAGAGTGCCGGACACAGATCGGAGCAGGAGACACTGTCAAGCGCACCGCCCAGTGTTCACACTAATCAATAACAAGAGAATACTGCTTGGAATAAAATGACCACATTGGCCCATGAGACCAAGCTGCAGGTACGGCCAGACGTTAAAGAGCATCCTCGGAGATCGGGGCCAATCAGCAGATGGGCCAAGAAATGATGGATGGATTATAATGTGCATTAATGCAAAAACAGGAAAACAGAAGTGTGAGCTCTGCGCACCATGGACGGGTGTCCAAAGGGTGGAGAAGAAAAAGGTGTGTGATGATTGGTCAGTCAGTGAAGTGTTCCGGTCACCCGGAAGCTGCTATCGACAACTCTAATCCAAGTCCTTGGGATAATTCTCAAGGGTATTTGACCGTGAGCAGGAGTAGATCATTCTGACGCATCAAGACCACATTTACTCTGTAGTTCTGGGTGCCCTACCTTCATAAGGACATCAATACATTGGAAAAGGATTGAGGAACGGAGTGACACGGAGGATTCCAGAACATAGCAATGGAAGTTAGGGGGAAAGAAACAGTTCTCATTTTTGTTGGGTAAGGGTACAGAGGGATGTGGAACCAAGGCGGGTAGATGGAGTTAAGATACAGATCAGCCATGATCTAATTGAATGGCAGAACAGGCTCGAGGGGCTGAATGTCCTACTCCTGTTCCTCAACAGAGTTGAACTTCCTTTTATTGGAGAAAATATTGCATTAAGGTCTTCAAAAATGCTAAGGGTCATTAATAATGTAGATATAAGCAGGCTATTTCATTTGACTTGCTCATGCTCCATTTTAAGAAGTAGGTCACTGGGATACATCACCCTCTGTATCCATAAAATTGGTCAGAGTTACAACATAATTGGAAGAGTGGACTTTTCCTCCATAGAGATGCTTATATGTCGTACCTTTGCCCTGACATAATCTTCTACTTCCTTATTTCTGTTACAGGGAGAGAAATCATCTCTAGTGATTCTGAAAGGACCCAATTCGAACTCAATGAGGAAGCTGACACCTATATTTACAAGAAAGGTAAACAGATTTTGTGACTCCACCTGCTTTAATTTTTCCAAATAGCAGTTTTATGACCCACTTAGTAGGGTTTTGCACAAGAGCCATTGGAAGTAGAAAGAAAGAACTTGCATTCATATAGCACCTTTCAGGATGTCCCAAAGAGCTTCACAGCCAATTAAGTACTTTCGAAGTGTAGTCACTATCGTAATGTAGGAAACGCAGCAGCCAATTTGCGCACAGCAAGCTCCCACAAACAGAACTCCCCTGCACTTCTTCAAAATAGTGCGTGGGCTCTTTTACATCCACCTGAGGGAGCAGACGGGGCCTCAGTTTAACATTTCATCCGAAAGACAGCACCTCAGACAGTGCAGCACTCCCTCAGTACTGCAATGGAGTGCCGGCCTAGATTTTGTGCTCAATCTCTGGAATGGGACTTGAACCCACAACCTGCTGACTCAAAGGCGAGAGTGCTGTCCACTGAGCCACGGCTGACAGCTGGTCCGAAGAGACAGTAGATATTGGTTTCATCAGGTTTTCCTGAATGTGTTCATCCTATCGTATGGGTGGAACCATTTAAAGAAAATTAATGCAGATACTATTTTATTGGCCCCTTAAAAGGTAATTTTCTTCCTCCATTGTGAGCCCTCCTTCCCCATCAATACAGTACACTACTCAGGGTGAACTGCTCCTATGTAAACCTATTTGTAGAGTCCTCCAATATGGAGGCAATCAGCAATTTTAATAATAGAGTACAACTAGTTACACACACTAACAAGGCAGAAAGTACAAGAGACGGATATTACCCCATTCCTTTGGGAGCAGGTGACCACCAGTGTTCAAACTGTCTGATCTTTTGTTCTGACTCTAGTTTCTCGGCCTATTCCCCTTATGGCAGTTCTTTATAAACCCCCAACTCCATGAGGCATCCGCATGACATCACCCACCCTCAATGGCACTGTAGCCAATTTCACCCAAATATGGACATGCTCCCAGTTTGTTTCTCCTTGTATCTTTTCAGCCATTTTGGAGTCTTAAAAGCTACAGTGAAACAGTTTAAGATTACACCTAGAACCCTGCTAATACCAATCTAGAACCAGCAGTAAAGAAGGATGGAAAGAGGTGGCCTTATTTTTACCCCTCCCCTCACTGATTCCACCAGCCGGAACACCACAGACCAGTTCATGGGCTGAGGCCTAGTGCAGTGCCCCACAGCCACTGCCTGACTGAGATCCGCTCACTCGGCACAGACCAGGGATCGAACTTGGAGCATTCCTGGTCTTTGTGTAATAACATGGGCAAAAAGAGGCATTTGCCTACCGACACATTAAGGGAATGCAGAAAGACTTTCTAAATTACAAAGTATTACAAAATACTTACAGCACAGAAACAGGCCATTCAGCCCAATAGATCTATGTTGGTGTTTATGCTCCACACAAGCCTCCTCCCACCCCACTTCATCTAACCATCAGCATAGTCTTCTATTCCCTTCTCCCTCATGTGCTTGTCTAGCTTCCCCTTGGATGCTTCTATACTATTCGCCTCAACCACTCCCTGTGGTAGTGAGTTCCACATTCTCACCACTCTCTGGGTAAAGAAGTTTCTCCTGAATTCCCTGTTGGATTTATTAGTGACTATCTTATATTTTTGATCTTCTGATTATGATCCCTAGTTCTGGTCTCACCTGCAAGTGGAAACATCTTCTATTTTCTAGAGAAAAGAGCCCCACCCTGTTCAGTCTTTCCTGTTAGGTATAATATCTCAGTTCTGGTATCATTCTAGTATATCTGTTTTCCACTTTCTCCAGTGTCTCTATGTCCTTTTTATAATATGGAGACCAGAGGGGTTCACAGTGCTCCGAGTGTGGTCTAACCAAGGTTCCAGACACGTTTATTGTATCAAAGAAATCTCAGCACATTCCCTGTGAACATTATAAAATATGTTTTATTCATTCACGGGATGTGGGCCTCGCTGGCAAGGCCACCATTTATTGCCCATCCCTAGCTGCCCCTTGAGAAGGTGGTGGTGAGTTGTCTTCTTGAACCGCTGCAGTCAGTGTGCTGAAGGTACTCCCACAGTGCTGTTAAGGAGGGAGTTCCAGGATTTTTTCAGGATTATGTGTAACTTGGAGGGGAACTTGGAGGTGGTGGTGGTCCCATGCGCCTGCTGCCCTTGTCCTTCCAAGTGGGAGAGGTCGCAGGTTTGGGAGGTGCTGTTGAAAAAGCTTTGACGAGTTGCTGCAGTGCATCCTGTAGATAGTATGCACTATTATATAGTACACATTATTGGATATTATCAAAGTTGTACCAAAGTTGGGTATGTCCTCGGGTAGAAAGTGTTTTTTTTATATAATGCAATGATTTAACTATTACTTTTGTTGCATTACAGATGTGGGATCTGACTTGAATGCAGGGAAAGACGGAGACTCAAGTACAGTGGTGCCCTCCAATGGGATGTCAGTCACCCCAACATCTGGAAAAGACAAGAACTGGCTCTACTCCCTGGACCCAATCCTGGTTACAATCATCGTCATGAGCTCGGTGGGAGTCCTCCTCGGGGCGGTGTGTGCCGGGCTGTTACTCTACTGCACTTGCTCCTATGGCGGCCTATCAAGCCGGAGCTCTACCACCCTAGAAAACTACAACTTCGAACTGTATGACGGGATCAAGCACAAAGTGAAGCTGAACCAGCAGAAATGCTGCTCAGAGGCATGATCATAATGGAAGTAGATAAAGGCCTTTTTATTACCAGTAACTTGGAAGCAACAAACAAGAGGATGCAGTAAGTAAGGAATTGCCTTTGAATCGTAACCATTTTCATTCTGATGTGTCCAGAACCAGCCACACTTTCCCCCAGTTAAATGAAGGGCATATTTAAGAACCTCTTGAAGTCAGCACGAAAGAGCCTTAACTTGACTATTTTCCCAAGGATACGAGCCATCATTACTGCCCTGACTGTGAACTTTGGGATGAAGTAAGAGTAGGCCGACTAAGGCCTAATATTGGTATTACTGCCAGAGACCATGACGAGGTTTATTCTGTTCCGTGCTGCGAAGGGAAGTCTCATTTCCTTCAAACTGGCCGCAATGCTGGCTTGCTGTGCCGTGTAGCTTTCTCGTGTTTTTATTTTTGTCCTTCAAATTGCTGACCCAACAGTTGAGGCCTACAACAGTTTGGTGGGTCCCAAACAAGGAAGAGAATTCAAGATGGCCGACGCCTCAAATTTCTCTTCTGGGGCCAGTAGGCCAAATTGAAAGACGAGGCCCGCAACTTTATCGTTTGTTGGTGAGAAGCAAGCTTCAACCGTTTAAGCAGAGCTTAAAAGAAATTATGGACTATATGCAGAGTGCCTTTGGACAAGCGTGATCTATTAGCTGTGGCAAAGTAGTATTCACATGTCTCCTGTCTGTGACAGAAGAGAGCGTTTTATTGGGCACTGTCTTGAGGCCTATGCAGTGTCTGTTGATGTCAAAGGACCTTATCTATTATTATTTAATATACAGTGCATTGACAGGGTTTTTGCCCGCTTTGGGAGGGGGGAATGGGGGGCAAAATATTTTTTTTCTTTCTAGGGGAGGGTCATGGGGATGAGAGGTGTAAAGAAACATAGAACGACAAAGGCTTTATTTCGAGGTGGTTAGGAGATTTAAAAAATCCTGGCCAGAGTTACAAGGAACGATTTCTTGAATGCCAGACTCCACTGGACTTCTTCTTAATGTGGGCCAGGCTGCTTAAACCACCCCATCCATTACAAGAAACAGACGTCAAGCCTGGAAAGGCTGAATCAGCCAGTAAGCAATGATTAAAGAAATGTGAGAATAAATGCTGACTTTTTGAATACTGGCTTTGTAATGGTGTTACTTGGCAGTGGTTCAGTTGATGCTATTCAGAGTTTTCAAAGGTTTTATTTTTGTTGAACAGGAATTAGCATCAGATGATCCAGTACCCCTGTCTTCATTGTTACAATATTTTATTTCTTTTTGTTCTTATTTGGGTACAATGCTGGCAGTCAACTCCCCCTCAGGTTTAACTGAAATCTGGCTCCCTTATTCCCCTCCCCCTCTCCTCTCCCCTTCTGAAAAGGGTGAATCATGCAGCCTTCCAGTTCCACAGGCACGGGCAGCTCTCTAGGTTCCTTGCCCCAGTGGCCGCCTTCATTCCTGAGGTCTGGACAGTGACTGTTGGAAGACCTTCTAATCAAGGAGGCTTCAAAGTCAAGCTTGATGCTGCCATCCATACATCAAGATTTTTTTTAAGGCATTCTGCGGATATGGGCGTCGCAATCAAGGCCGGCATTTATTGCCCGTTCCTAGTTGCCCTTGAGAAGGTGGTGGTGCGCCTTCTTCTTGAACCGCAGTCTGTGTGGCGAAGGTACTCCCACAGTGCTGTTAGGGAGGGAGTTCCAGGATTTTGACCCAGTGACCATGAAGGAATTGTGATATACGTCCAAATCGAGAGGTTGTGTAGGTCTCGGAGGGAAACTTGGTGGCGATGGTGTTCCCCTGCATCTGCTGCTCTTGTCCTTTTAGGTAATGGAAGTCGTGGGCTTGGAAGGTGTTCCCAGCATGAGTTACTGGACAGCAAACAGGAGCAGGAGCTGAGGCTCATTTTTTACCTCCCTAGCCCTGACATCAATCGTAGAGTTCGACAGCCATGATCAGCTGATTCAGCATGGCCAAGGTTTCAACCAGGGAACTTCCTAGTCTGTGTGTACCAGGCCAAGGAACGAACTCAACCCACTAGGAGCTGGCTGGAGACGGCCAAACCCTAATTACATAGGGCCTGTAAAGTCAACATTCCTCCCATCAGTGTGGGCTAGATTTGAACTCAAGTTCCAGAGGTGAAAGACCAATGTGCTACCCAGACCCCCGCTTAGCAGTTTATTGTCACACAACAGTGCAGGCAAAGAGCCAATTTCCTCTTAACTTTACGTGGGGTTTCTGTCACACTTCCAGCAAAGTTATGGCAATGGAGGGGAAGCAGCTCCAAGGAAATTCCTGGCCAAAGTTTTTCAAGTTTGTGGGCATCGTAAACAAGGTCGGTTGGAAGGGGTGCACCACTGGGCACACTTCTTTTTGCGGGAATACACGTTGTATTATATGGTGTACATCTCATACACACACATATCTATGAGTATATATATATATATATATGGCATTATGACGAATATTTGAGTGTCTATGGCACACTTACACATCCATGGTGACAAACTCTTATCTAGGATGCACAATTTATATCCGAAGTGGGCATTTCACGTCTATTGTGCACGACACATGAATATGGTGACCACACCATACCTTATGGTGCACACTATATGGTGCACATTTCCCACTGTGGTGTGTGCTGTCATTTCATGAATCTTGTGGCGTGCCGTGCGTAATGATCTGGTCAGTGGCGAGAGGCCGATTAAGATGCCCACTCGGCTAAGAGGACATCTCACTGCTCAACAAGTGAGAAATCGCAGGTATGGACTCAGCTCCTACCACAGGGAGTGGTTGAGGCGAATAGCATAGATGCCTTTAAGGGGAAGTTGGATAAACACACGAGGGAGAAAGGAATCGAAGGATATGCTGATAGGATGAGCTGAAGAGGGGTGGGATGAGGCTGGTGTGGAGCATAAACACAGCATAGACCAGTTGGGCCGAATGGCCTGTTTCTGTGCTGTACATTCTGTGTCATTCTACCACTTCCCATATGCGTTGGCCGTACATATTTTTTGTGATGCCATTTTACATTCAAGTGCTCACCGGCGGACTACATCCACACATCAAGTTTCTTGTAATTGTCTATGGCCGTGCTGACACCAGTGTGTGTGTGTTTGAGGTAACTTATTTAGTCCGAACGGCTGGGAGGGTAGTGCCTAACCAGCAGTCCTGTGGATGGTGTGTTGTGGCGGGGGAGGGGGGAGGGGGGGTCACTGTCCTTGCCTGGTTTTTGGGTGGATTACTGTTGCTGGCCCACTTCCCCTCCCAGGAGGTGTCTTGGGCCTTGGGCAGGGATTCACATTAAGTGGGCCTTCTTTGAGTTGCGGTTATTGACTGGTTTCTATGGCCGGGTGGTGGAGAATGGCAGTGACTCAAGATTATTGCTGGAGGCACTCACGTCACCTCGTCTCTCGTGAGGACACAACTGATTGTTATCCTTGTAGATTTGAAATACTGTCTTAATAAAGTGATTGTAACGGAACACAGCTACTCGAGAAGCTGAATACATTACTGAAGAGATATTTCCATATGATGAATGCATCAATAAAAAAAAATCATCATAAAAATGTAGAAATGAGAAGATTTGCACACTGAAGTATTTTTTAGTCTACATTGAGATTTTTATTGTCTGAAAGATTAACAATTTGGGATACTGCCAGTCTGCAGGTCCCATTTACATGCTACTCGTTCGCCTCTCTGTCTATAGCTCTGTGGTGATGCATTTTAAGTGTCAGCCCTGGATCAGGCATAGTCACTCTCATCTCTGAGTCAGGAGGTTGTGGGTTCAAGTCCTGCTCCAGAGACCTGAGCACAAAATCTCAGCTGACACTCCCAGTGCAGCACTGAGGGAGTGCTGTACTGTCGGAGGTGCCATCTTTCAGATGAGACGTTAAACTGAGGCCCAGTCTGCCCTCTCAGGTGGGCGTAAAAGATCCCACGGCCACTATTTCGAAGAAGAGCAGGGGAGTTCTGCCCGGTGTCCTGCCCAATTAAAATCCCTCAACCAACATCACTAAAAACAAGATGATCTGATCATTATCACATTGCTGTCTGTGGGACCTTGCTGTGCGCAAATTGGCTGCCACGTTTCCTACATTACAACAGTGACTACACTTCAAAAGAAAGTATTTCATTGGCTGTAAAGTGCTTCTGGGAAATAAACAGAATTGAGATTTGAGGCAATGTCACTACTGCAGAAATGCAGATTAAAGGAAGAGGAGGAAGTGTCCGATCAGGGTGTCTCAAAGGCAAGTTAATAAACCTTACATAGTTACTTATATATTCATATTAACAATGGAGAGAAGAAACACCAAGGAGCATTGTCACTGCAATACGATGGAGGTGGGGGTGTGTGTGGCCGATCCTGTATGACATGCTGTAGGGCGTATTTGTAGTCGACATTCGAAAGACACCCATCCATTCATGAACTGGCAATGCAGCTATGCTGGGGTTTGCACTTGCTGGGGAGTTAGCTTCCTACAGTTCTTTCAATGGATTCAGGCCCTATGAATCAGGTTGCCATTGGTAATGGTTACCTCCAATTGGAGCGATCCTCCCAGCAACTTGAGCTGTGTTGGCACAGAAGGAGAAGACCAGGGGCGAAAATTGGGACAAAGAACCGAGGAACCAAAATGGCACCGGGGGTGGGGGGAAGATCAAGCATGTTTACGAATGAGGGGGGAGGAAGAGATAGTAACAAGAAAGTCTAGTAGCCAGCACGGGACAGATATCAGGCCTGCTTCCTAACGAGATCTCTGCGCTCCTCCAATTCTGGCCTCTTGCCCATCCCCAATTTTTATTGCTCCACCATTGGTGGCGTGCCTTCAGCTGCCTTGGCCCTAAGCTCTGGAATTCGCTCCCTAAACCTCTCCACCTCTCTCTCCTTTAAGGCACTCTATAAAACCTATCTCTTTGACCAAGCTTTTGGTCACCTGTCCTATTATCTCATTATGTGGCTCGGTGTCGAATTTTGTTTGATAATCGCTCCTGTGAAACACCTTGGGACCTTTTACTACATTAAAGGTGCTATATAAATGCAAGTTGTTTTCAAGAACAATTGCAAATTAGCAGGGTCACGAAAGGTGGGAAAACCCATGAGAACCCAGCATAGGCATTGGCTACGTTACGTTCACTCCACCAGTAACAAAAAAATGTGACTCCCACTGAAAGAGGAAGAAACCACTGAAAATGAAAGAGTTCTGTGCCATTATATCTCAAGGGGTTCTGGTCTGGGGGAGGTCTGGATTTCTAATGAGGGGAAGGAAGGGGGAAAAAATAAGCTCTTGGATAGAAACGAGAAAAATATACTAGGAAAATGCAGCAGGAATATTTGATTCAATATGTGGGAGGGATGTGTTTCCTGTAAGCCAAGCTTCTCTCTATTCATAGACGAGGTCAGTATCCTCAGTCTAATTGGAACTCCCCCACGTTGCACCACTGAAGAAACCAATTCAGGAATGTCCCAGAGGACTGTCATTCGCTAAATCAGTAATAAGCTGGATGCATGTATCAAAGCCAAGGTCAGTGGGAGCTGGACTTCAGAATTGTTCAGATTCACACTAATTAAAGTCACAGTGTGGTCATTGTGAGCATGCCTGTAGTTCACTCAACTGTTTGAGTCAATTACGGGCTTCGGGGAGAAGGATGTAACAGCATCAGCCTGTCACCCATTGTGCCTGGTCCATATATCAAGTTGGTCCCTGTCCAGAAGAGGCTTCAATGATTATTACACAGTGCACAGATTAGAGAAGTCAAGCCGCTGAATACGTTCCGTGTAACTTTAAAAAAAAAAAAAAATTCTTGGGATATGGGCATTTCTGGCAATTTATTGCCCATGGCTGGTTGTCCATTGAGAAGGTGATGGTGGTGGGCCTTCTTGAACCGCTGCAGTCCGTGTGGTGAAGGGGCTCCCACAGTGCTATTAGGTAGGGAATTCCAGGATTTTGACCCAGCGACAATGAAGGAACGGCGATATATGTCCAAGTCGGGATGGTGTGTGTCTTGGAGGGGAACTTGGAGGTGATGGTGTTCCCATGCACCTGCTGCCCTTGTCCTTCTAGGTGGTGGAGGTTGCGGGTTTGGAAGGTGCTTTTGAAGTTTGTAGTTAAGTACACGACTGGATTGAACCAGTTCTCAGGCACAGAACTGAGGTTGTGTGTGTTTTATAAAGCAAGAATAAAGGACCGACCATACAGAAAAAGAATTGCTAAGTATATTGTGACTAGAGGACATGGCGGGGTTGGGGGTAAGGCCTGGCAGAAACCGAGCCTGGTTGGCAGTTAAAATTGCCCAGGTTTGATACAGTGGATGGAGAGAAACGGGGAGGAGTCCAGAACAAGGGGGCATAACCATAAAATTAGAGCCAGGCCGTTCAGGGGTGATGTCAGGAAGCACTTCTTCACACAAAGGGTAGTGGAAATCTGGAACTCTCTCCCCCCAAAAAGCTGTTGAGGCTGGAGGTCAATTGAAAATTTTAAAACTGAGAATGAAAGATTTTTTTTGTGTAAGGGTATTAATGGTTACGGAACCATTAAGATACAGATCAGCCATGATCTAATTAAATGGTGGAACAGGCTCGAGGGGCTGAAGGACCTCCTCCTGTTCCTATGTTCCGATGTTGCTAGGTGTATGAGGGTGAATTTTACCATTGTCAGGGACTGTGCTGGAGATTTGAAAACTTTCTGTTCTTTGTGGCCATGGATTAAAATGTAAAGCTCCACTCAGCACCGCCAGGTCAGGTAAAGCATGGGCTAAACATAGGGTAACTCTTCGACAGCAACCATGTATCTAAACCTCACAAAAGCATCCCCTACATTTCCATCTCCCACATCAACCAGCTCTTGCGGCCTTTCTGAACAGTACAACCAATTTGACTCTAATTATTGCCAAATTTAGAGTTGTGTGCTGTGGACTCGGGCACCACAGGCATCTGGATTGAGATTGTCTCAGACTGACTGTCAGAATTGAGACAAGAGACTTACATCCCATAAATGTGGGTTGGATTGGAACCCAGATGGTAAAGGGCAGCGTACTAATTCACTGCACCAGCCACTTCCCATGAGCTAATTCTTCTTGTTTTGGTTTTGCGATTGGTTGAGTTTCTGGGATGCTTATTTTCCAGTGTTAAGGAATTACAGTGGGAGACCAGCGGAACCCCTGAGGAATTTTCTCCCCTTGATGTCCTAACCATGTAATTCCTGCATTTCTAATGTATGCTCTTCAGTGCAACATAATAAATAGATGCACGTTTCCCCATGTGCTTTTAATTACAAACTGGCAGCATCATTAGAGTTTCCTCAGCTCAACCCCAGGCCGATTTGGGAAGTGTTCCCTTCCAGTTCTAAACCCTCAACCTCACCCTTTCATCTTTTCTGGGGCCCCATTTAGAATGCCCACTCTGAATTACTAACTAGTAGTATCTCCAAATAGCACAATCAGGCTCAGAGTTTCCGTCAGTTTAGCGCAATCAGACTCAGAGTTTCCGTCAGTTTAGCGCAATCAGACTCAGAGTTTCCGTCAGTTTAGCGCAATCAGACTCAGAGTTTCCGTCAGTTTAGCACAATCCGGCTCAGAGTTTCCGTCAGTTTAGCGCAATCCGGCTGAAATCGGCCGAACCCCGCGCAAAAGATCGCGGAATTTTAAGCGCAAGTTACGTCAAGCGTGAATCGAGTTTCTGCGATCTTTACCGTTGGCTGAAGGAACCTCACGCTGGATGGCCCAGCCCACAAAACTGGCCATGCCCCCCCCAGATCGAAATGATGTCATCGGGCTGCAGCATGCACATGTAAAGAAGGACCCTACTGGCTCCGGGCGCCTGTCCGTGCTGCCTGCGCAGGACAACAGGTTAAAATTGCAGATGTTGCGATCATGGCGGCTTTCAGACAGGTAAGAAACAGGGCGATTTTAACCGCCCGCCAGGTTTCTGCTGAGCGAGTAGAGTTAAAATTGCTTGATTAAAAATGCGTATTTTTTGTGATAAGCCCATGTTCAGCTGTATTAATAAACCTGCACCAGGTTACCATTCTTAAATACATCAATGAATATTTTTTAATACAGGGGAAAAAAAATAAACGATTACGTTCTATTACACTGCCCGATTGGAAGATTTTACATTTGTGATTACGCAAATGAGTTTGGGCGGCACCTTGTCCCATAACTTCACTTCGGACACAGCGCAATCTCAAGCCCAATTTGCACCCAGATTGCCGATTGCGCCCATAACGAAAAACTCTACCCCTCAGTATTTACTGGTGTGAACACTGACATCACACACCAATAGCAACAGAATGAAGCAGTCTGTAGGGTGGGACTCGATAATCAACTGGCCCTTGCGGCCACTGTGATGGCACAATATGCTGAAACCCCTGTGGTATGGAGGGGCACAGAACCGAGACACTAGAAGCAAGAGCTCAAGGTGTGGTCTGACTGTACAGTCTGATCATATAGTGAACTGTGTAGCTGGCTTTCTTGATTGCTCCTCTGCAGTGGTTGGACATGTTGAGTGTCAAATCGATGGTCCTCCACGTGCTGACTCTTTGATCTCAGATATGCTGCTGTGGGGCAGTCGTTTAACCTCAGCCCTGAGAGGGATGAGCATCAAAGGGTCAATTGACTACTTCTCAAGGAGCTTGGTGGGCATTTAAGTGCTTAATCCACCCAGCGCCTTCAGTGCTGCATTGTTAGGTCAGGGAATCTAGGTCTGTGTTTGCCTATTCACAAGATACTGATGGATGAGGAAGGTCATTCAGCCCATTTTAAGTAAGCCATTCAGAAAGACCCTAAAGTGCATCCAATGTTTTCACCCACTCCATAATCTTCACTCTTTGTGTGAAGAGGAATTTCCCGTTAGCGGCCTTAAATTCACCTTTTACTAGTTTGAATCTGTGCCCCTTGTCCTACTCCTGCTATTTAATTTCAATTAATATTCCAGATTTGTCTTCTCCATTCTCTTTATCTTATATACTTCTAAAAGATCACAGGGGCAATTCTAGGCGTGGCGTAAAACCAGCGTTTCACCCGATCCCGTGGGATTCTCTCCCGGCCAGCTATCCCCCCCACCTCTCAGATGCCTTCCGTCAAGGTTGAAAAGTCCCATCATCTCTCAGCTGCTGCCTGTGGGACCCTGCTGTTGAAGACTGACTGCCCATTTACCCAGCAGTCACCACCTTTCCGAGTCATTCAGTCGGTGAAACATTTCGAGACGTTCCAATGGGACGAAGTGCTAATAAATGCCAGCGTTATTTATTTGGGAGGCCACAGGTGTCAGCTGTGGCTCAGTGGGTAGCATTCTCGCCTCTGAGTCAGAAGGTTGTGGGTTTAATTCCCACTCCAGAGACTTGAGCACAAAATCTAGGCTGACCCTCCACTCCAGTACTGAGGGAGCGCTGCACTGTCAGAGGTCCCGTCTTTTGGATGAGACATTAAACTGAGGCCCCATCTGTCCTCTCAGGAGGATGTAAAACATCCCATGGCACTATTCGAAGAAAAGCTGGGGAGTTCTCCCCGGTGTCCCGGCCAATATTTATCCCTCAACCAACATCACTAAAACAGATTATCTGCTCATTATCTCATTGCTGTTTGTGGGAGCTTGCTGTGCACGAATTTGGCTGCCGTGTTTCCTACATTACAACAGTGATTACACTTCAAAAGTACTTCATTGGCTGGAAAGTGCTTTGGGACATCCTGAGGTTGTGAAAGGCGCTGTAGAATTGCAAATACTTTCTCTCTTTCAGCCATCCATTCAGCCCACACAGCTGGCCTATTGGTCATGGAGGGCATCGCATCTGAGCTGAATCCTTCCCTCACCTGACGAGGAATATTTATAATACATGATCAAAGAGTGATACATGACATGCTGTATAAACCACACAAGTATTGACATGTGTACTGTGTTAATATGCCATATCGACTCCCATTAGAACAGAGAATGATCACAGAATTACATAGAATGTACGGTAACAGAAACAGGCCATTTGGCCCAACTGGTCTATGCCGGTGTTTATGCTCCACACGAGACTCCTCCCTCCCCTCTTTATCTCACCCTATCGGCATATCCTTCTATTCCTTTCTCCCTCATGTACTTATCTAGCTTCCCCTTAAATGCTTCAATGCTATTCGCCTCAACTACTCCATGTGGTAGTGAGTTCCACATTCTCACCACTCACTGAGTAAAGAAGTTTCTCCTGAATTCCTTATTAGATTTTGTAGAATCATAGAATCATACATTACAGAAGGAGGCCATTCAGCCCATCGTGCCTGTGCTGGCTCTTTGGTAGAGCTATCCAATAATCCCACTCCCCTGCTCTTTCTCCAAAATCCTGTAATTTTTTTCCCTTCAAGTACTTATCCAATTTTCTTTTGAAAGTTATTATTGAATCTGCTTCTACCACCCTTTCAGGCAGCGCATTCCAGATCATAACAACTCACTGTGTAAACATTTTTTTCTTTTTGTCACCTCTGATTCTTTTGCCAATCACATTAAATCTGTGTCCTCTGGTTACCGACCCTCCTGCCAGTGGAAACAGTGTCTCCTTATTTACTCTATCAAAACCATTCATAATTTTGAACACCTCTATTAAATCTCCTCTTAACCTTCTCTGCTCTAAGGAGAACAATCCCAGTTTCTCCAGTGTCTCCACAGAACTGAAGTCCCTCATCCCTGATACCATTCTAGTAAATCTCCTCTGCACCCTCTCCAAGGCCTTGACATCCTTCCTAAAGTGCGGTGCCCAGAATTGAACACAATACTCCAGCTGAGGCCTAAGCAGTGTTTTATAAAGGTTCAGCAAAACTTCCTTGCTTTTGTACTCTATTCCTCTAAGCAAAGGATCTCACATGCTTTTTTAACAGCCTTCTCAACTTGTTTTGCCACCTTTAAAGATTTGTGTAAATACACCCCCAGGTCTCTCTGTTCCTGCACTCACTTTAGTTTATATTGCCTCTTCTCATCCTTCCTACTAGTGTCAGCCAGTGGCTCAGTGGGGTAGCTCTTCTTGCCGACTGAGTCAGGAAGGTTGTGGGTTCAAGTCCCACTCCAGGGACTTGAGCACAAAAATCTAGGCTGACACTCCAGTACAGTGCTGAGGGAGTGCTGCACTGTCAGAGGTGCTGCCTTTCGGATGAGACATTAAACCGAGGCCCCATCTGCCCTCTCAGGTGGATGTAAAAGATCCCATGGCACTATTTCGAAGAAGAGCAAGGGAGTTATCCCCGGTGTCCTGGCCAATGTTTATCCCTCAATCAGCATCACTAAAACAGATTATCTGATCATGATAACATTGCTGTTTGTGGGAGCTTGCTGTATGCAAATTGGCTGCCACGTTTCCCACATTACAACAGTGACTACAATTCAAAAGAACTTCATTGGCTGTAAAGTGCTTTGAGATGTCCGGTGGTCATGAAAGGTGCTATATAAATGCAAGACTTTCTTTACCAAAATGAATCACTTCACACTTCTCTGCGTTAAATTTCATCTGCCATGTGTCTGCCCATTTCACCAGGCTGTCTATGTCCTCCTGAAGTCTGTTACTATCCTTCTCATTGTTTACTACATTTCCCAGTTTTGCAAACTTTGAAATTATGCCCTGTCCCCAAATCCAGGTCATTAATACATATCACCAAAAGCAGTGGTCTTAATACAACACTTGGGGGACACCACTGTATACTTCCCTCGTCTGAAAACAACCGTTCACCACTACTCTCTGCTTTCTATCTCATAGCCAATTTCATATCCATGCTGCCACTGTCCCTTTAATCCCATGGCTTTAATTTTGCTAACAAGCCTATTATGTGCTACTTTGTCAAACGACTTTTGAATGTTCATATACACATGAACCTCACTACCCTCCTCAACCCTCTCTGTCCCTTCATCAAGGAACTCGATCAAGATAGTCAAACAAGATTTGCCTTTAACAAATCCATGCTGACTTTCATTCATTAGCCCATACTTTTCCCAATGCCAATTAAGTTTGTCTTGGATTATTGTCTCTAAAAGTTTCCCACCACCGACACTAGATTGGCCTGTAGTTGCCCGGTTTATCCCTCGCCCCCTTTTTAAGCAAGGGTGTAACATTTGCAATTCTCCAGTCCTCTGGCACCACCCCCCTATCCAAGGAGGATTGGAAGATTGTGGCCAGAGCCTCCGCAATTTCAACCCTTAGTTCTGTCAGCAACCTAGGATGCATCCCATCTGGACTAGGTGACTTTTTTACTTTGAGGACTGCCAACCTTTTAAGTACATCCTATTTATCTATTTTTATCCTGTCCAATATCGCTACTACCTCCTCCTTTACTGCTATATTGACAGCATCCTCTTCTGTAGTGAAGACAAATGCAAAGTTCTCATTTAGTACCTCAGCCATGCCCTCTGCCTCCACAAGAAGATCTCATTTTTGGTCCCTAGTCCGCCCCACCCTTCCTTTTACTATTTATGTGTTTATAAAAGACTTTTGGGTTCCCTTTTATGTTAGCCGCTAATCTACTTTCTATATTGAGCTTGGTTCTCTACTGTATTATGAACCTTACAATTGTCATAAGCCTCCCTTTTCTCTCTTATTTTAACCTCTATATCTTTAGCCATCCAGGGAGCTCGAGCTTTGGCTGCCTTTCCTTTCCCCCTCATGGGAATGTGTCTACTTTGTACCTGAACCATCTCCTCTTTGAAAGCCTCCCATTATTCAATTACTGTTTTGCGTACTAAATTTTGATTCCAATCCACCTGGGCCCGATCCCTTTTCAACTCACTGAAGTTAGCCCTCCTCCAGTTAAGTATTTTTATGCTTGATTGTTCCTTGTCCTTTTCCATAACGATTCTGAACCTGATGATATTATGATCACTGATCCCCAAATACTCTCCCACTGAAACATGCTCCACTTGTCCCCACTTCATTCCCCAGAACTAGATCCAGCACTGCTTCCTTCCTCGTTGGGCTGGAAATACACTGATGAAGAAAGTTCTGTTGTACACAATTCAGGAATTCCTCCCCCTCTTTGCCCTTTACACCATTACTATCCCAGTCCCCCATTATCACTACTCTCTAGTTCTTGGATCTTTCTGTAATTGGTCTGCAAATTTTCCCCTCTATCTCCTTCCCACTATTTGGTGGCCTATAGTATACACCCAGTAGCTTAATAGCTCCTCTATTGTTCCTTAATTCTAACCAATAGTCTCTTGTCTATTAGCCCATATTGCTGGGTAATATAGGATTCTGGATTTTGTATCTTGGGGCACTGAATACAAAAACAAGGTTGTGAATCTGTACATGATGTGTGGTAACACAATACAGCTTCCTGTGACTCGAACTTTATTGCATCACTTCCTGTGATTAGTCCAGGATAAATACTGGGCTGATCAGTTGGATCCTGGAGAGGCATAGAGTAAGACCTCTTTTGTATGTAGCACCTTTTTAGTTGATTAAAGCTTACTTTAAGTTCACCACGCGTAAGGCTCATTCTTACGACAATTTAATCAACTTTGGAAAACTTCGCACTCAAACTTTTTGGACGAACTCGGAACTAAGGATCCAGGGAATCACCCATCATGGAAAACATCCTTAAACCATCGCGTCTTGACTTGGACCCAAACACCCCAGCAGCCGGTAAGGTGTGGAAACACTGGTATCGCACGTTTGACAATTTTCTGGAATATTGTAAGGCTGATGATGACTCAAAGTTGCGGATACTCATCAACTGTGTCACCCCGAATGTATTTCAGTATGTGGAGGAATGGGACAGTTACGAGGAGGCAATTCGGACGCTTAAGAGAAGATGTGCTCGGACTGCAGAGTCTGTGCGGAATTGAAACCTCAGTTTTTCCGCCCCTCGGGTGGTATACTCATACATGCGACCCAGCCAATGCAACGGCTTAGCATCGATTTTAAGGGGCCGTTGCCCTCTTCAACTCGCAACACTTATCTGTTGACCATGGTCGATGAGTATTCCCGTTTTCCGTTTGCCTTTCCCTGCCCCAATATGTTGACGACCACGGTTATCAGCTGCCTTGAGCAGGTATTTGCTTTCTGTGGCATGGCATCCTATGTTCATTCGGATCGGGGCCCTTCTTTTATGTCAGGAGAACTCAAGGCCTATCTCTCGGAACGGGGTATTGCTGCCAGCAGAACGACGCGTTATCATCCGGTCGGGAATGGGCAAGTCGAGCGTTTTAACGCTATCATCTGGAATGCGGTACGTCTGGCTTTGAGATCTCGGGGCCTACCCAACCAGCAATGGGAAGCAGTACTTCCAGACGCATTACACTCCACACGGTCCCTCCTTTCGACCGCCACAAATACGACGCCTCATGAACGGTTCTTCCGATTTCAGCGTCGCTCATCCTATGTGATATCTCTCCCGTCGTGGCTGACTACACCGGGACCAGTGCTACTCCGAAGATATGTCCGGGCGTCTAAGAATGACTCCCTGGTAGATGAAGTTGAGCTCACTGACGTCAACCCTACCTACGCCTATATTCTGTATCCTGATGGTCGGGAATCTACCGTGTCATTGCGGGATCTGGCTCCCTGCCCGCCGAAACATAGAGGGACACCAGGGGATGATATTGTACCAGGCACATCTCTGGGCTCGCCAGGTGCCTCTCATCACGATTTGGATCTGACGCCGGCTGGTACCTCACTCCAGCGTGCCGACCTGGGGCAGACTGACTATGAGCCCGTCGGGGCTCGCATGCGCAGCCACGATCCACCCCGTACCGTACGCTCGGAAACGGATCTGCCACAGCCCTGCCCGACACCCATTCGGGCACCAGTACACAGTCAGGATCGTCCTGACCCCTCACAGAGCGGGCTGGATCACTCGGACTCTGGTCCACGGCCCGCGGCGGGTAAACGGGCTAGGGGCCCTCTACCGCTACGAGAACCCAAATGGGTGCGGCTCTCCCTCGTCCAGCGGCTACGAAATGGAGGGAGCATCCCGGCCTCCTAATCTTTTGGGGGGGGAGAATGTGGTAACACAATACAGCTTCCTGTGACTCGAACTTTATTGCATCACTTCCTGTGATTAGTCCAGGATAAATACTGGGCTGATCAGTTGGATCCTGGAGAGGCATAGAGTAAGACCTCTTTTGTATGTAGCACCTTTTTAGTTGATTAAAGCTTACTTTAAGTTCACCACACGTAAGGCTCATTCTTACGACATGATGTTAGTTAAATCGTATTTGGAGGACTGTGTGCAGTTTTGAACACCCCAAAAGTAGAAAGGATACTGGGGCCATGTATAGTGGATTCATGAGAATGGTGCCAGGGACAGAGGAGATGGTTTCAATGAGAGACCTGAGAAACCCACTGTACTCACAGGGTAGATAAGGTAATGAATGATTATTTATACTGGTCAATAACTGAATAACAAGGGAAGGGCATTCATTGAGGATTAATACCAAAAACATAAGGGAAGGTTAGAAGAGTTTCTGCAGGTTTCTTAGGATGTAGAATGCATTACTACAAGTGGTGATTAAAGCTGATTCAATCAGGAGAAGCTAGGTAAACACTTGAAGAAAGAAAATGAAAGGTCATGGTCATGTGGAAAGAGACGGAGGATGGGATTAGAAATGTGTGTGTATAAGCGTGTGTGAGTGAGTGTGAGTGTGTGTGTCTGAGTGTGTGTGAGTGTGAGTGTGTGAGTGAGTGTGTGTGTCTGAGTGTGTGTGTGTCTGAGTGTGTGTGAGTGTGAGTGTGTGTGTGTGAGTGTATGAGTGCGTGTGTGTGAGTGCGTGTGAGTGAGTGTGAGTGTGTGTGAGTGCGTGTGTGAGTGCGTGTGTGTGTGTGTGTGTGTGAGTGTGAGTGCGTGTGAGTGCGTGTGAGTGTGTGTGAGTGTGTGAGTGTGTGTGTGAGTGCGTGAGTGCGTGTGTGTGAGTGTGAGTGTGAGTGCGTGTGTGTGAGTGCGTGTGTGTGAGAGTGTGTGTGTGAGTGTGTGTGAGTGCGTGTGTGAGTGTGAGTGTGTGTGAGTGTGTGTGTGTGAGTGTGTGTGAGTGTGTGTGTGAGTGCGTGTGTGTGTGTGTGAGTGTGTGTGAGTGCGTGTGTGAGTGTGTGTGAGTGTGTGAGTGTGTGTGTGTGAGTGAGTGTGTGTGAGTGCGTGTGTGTGTGAGTGTGTGTGTGTGTGAGTGTGTGTGTGTAAGTGTGTGTAAGTGTGTGTAAGTGTGTGTGAGTGCGTGTGTGAGTGTGTGTGAATGCGTGTGTGTGAGTATGTGTGTGAGTGCGTGTGTGAGTGTGTGTGAGTGCGTGTGTGAGTGCATGTGTGTGTGTGTGAGTGTGAGTGCGTGTGTGAGTGCGTGTGTGTGAGTGCGTGTGTGTGAGTGTGTGTGAGTGCGTGTGTGTGAGTGCGTGTGTGTGAGTGCGTGTGAGTGTGTGAGTGCGTGTGTGTGAGTGAATGAGTATGTGTGTGTGAGTGAGTGGGTTGGTATAGCGAATCGACCCCCGTTGTACAACTCATCTCATTTTTCCTTTCCATTGATACCCCTTGGGATTCAAAACCAAGTGCAGCTTTCGGTGCAGCTCCCACAACACTCAAGAAGCTCGACACCATCCAAGACAAAGCAGCCCGCTTGATCGGCACCCCATCCACCACCTTAAACATTCACTCCCTCCACCACCGGCGCACCATGGCTGCAGTGTGTACCATCTACAAGATGCACTGCAGCAACTCGCCAAGGCTTCTTCGGCAGCACCTCCCAAACCTGCGACCTCTTCCACCTAGAAGGACAAGGGCAGCAGGCGCATGGGAACACCACCACCTCCAAGTTCCTCCAAGTTGGAGGTGCTGTTCGAAGTCTGTAGATGATGCTAACTTATATCAGTTGGAGGGAAGATGATATTTTAGGAGTATTTATTATGATATTTAACATTCTGGTTTGATCGCAGAGCAATTTCTTTTAAACCGTGATACTTAGTATGCTGAGCAGATCATGGGAGTAGTTAGTATGCTGTGTACATTACCCTGGTCACAGTGTCTGCTACCTCCTTTAACAGTGAGTGGGCTACAACCAATCTCGTGTTAGTGTTCCTCAAATAGAGCTGTTCACCGTCACTGGCCCGCTGGGACATTCGTTCATCATGGACGTGATTCACAAGGAGAATAAGCCAACATGCCAAACTATTTTCATCTGGGGAAGAGTAGAATCTCTTCCTTTCTCTCCCGAGCCTGGTGTTTGAGGAACTGATTATAGAGGGAAAAAATCCTGATAAAGTGAATGACATCATCAGACAAAGTTAAACCCCAGAAGGACGGGAGGGAGTGGATATTCGGGCAGCCCCAGTGTGGGGGCCGCCAGAACAAGGTAAGTTCATCAGAGGCCTCCGGGAGAGGAATCCCCGTCAAAGGGGGAGGTGGGAGACACCCCAGGACAGAGGTGGCCCAAGGTTTCCTTGTGGGCCCTGGGGGACCTCAGGACGTCCTAAAGCCCTTTACAGCCAATGAAGTACCTTTTGGAGTGTAGTCACTGTTGTAATTTAGGAAACACGGCAGCCAATTTGTGCACAGCAAGCTCCCACAAACAGCAATGTGATAATGACCAGATCATCTGTTTTTAGTGATGTTGGTTGAGGGATAAATATTGTGCAGAACTCCCCTGCTGTTCTCCAAAATAGTGCCATGCGATCTTTTACATCCATCTGAGAGAGCAGACGGGGGCCTCGGTTTAGCGTCTCATCCAAAAGACGGCACCTTCGACAAATTTTTTGAGGATGTAACTGGGAAAATAGATAAGGGAGAACCAGTGGATGTGGTGTATTTGGACTTTCAAAAGGCTTTCTATAAGGTCCCGCATAAGAGATTAGCATGTAAAGTTAAGGCACATGGGATTGGGGGCAAGGTATTGTCTTGGATAGAGAACTGGTTGGCGGACAGAAAGCAGAGAGTAGGAATTAATGGGTCTTTTTCCGAGTGGCAAGCAGTGACTAGTGGGGTACCGCAGGGATCGGTCCTTGGACCCAGCTATTCACAATATACATTAATGATCTAGATAAGGGAACTAAATGTAATATCTCCAAGTTTGCAGATGACACAAAGCTGGGTGGGCGTGTGTGCTGCGAGGAGGATACCGAGAAACTCCAGGATGATTTGGACAGGTTGAGTGAGTGGGCAGAAGCGTGGCAGATGCAGTATAACGTGGATAAATGCGAGGTTATCCACTTTGGTGTCAAAAACAGAAAGGCAGACTATTATCTGAATGGCAATAGATTGGGAGAAGGGGAAGTGCAACGAGACCTGGGTGTCCTTGTGGTCCAATCCCTGAAGGTAAGCATACAGGTGCAGCAGGCGGTGAAGAAGGCAAATGGTATGTTGGCCTTCATAGCGAAAGGGTTTGAGTATAGGAACAGGGATGTCCTGCTGCAGTTGTACAGGGCCTTGGTGAGACCACACCTTGAGTACTGTGTGCAGTTTTGGTCGCCTTATCTGAGGAAGGATGTTCTTGCCATGGAAGGAGTTCAGCGAAGATTCACAAGGCTGATACCTGGGATGGCAGGAATGACATATGAGGAGAGATTGGGTCGATTGGGCTTATACTCGCTGGAGTATAGAAGAATGAGAGGGGATCTCATCGAAACATATAAAATTCTGACAGGTCTGGACAAACTAGATGCAGGAAGAATGTTCCCGATGGTCGGAGAGTCCAGAACCAGGGGTCATAATCTAAGGATAAGGGGTAAGCCATTTAGGACAGAAATGAGGAAGAATTTCTTCACCCAGAGAGTGGTGAACCTGTGGAATTCTCTACCACAGAAGGTAGTTGAGGCCAAGTCATTAAATATATTCAAGAATGAGTTAGATATATTTCTTAAAGCTAAAGATATCAAGGGATATGGGGAGAAGGCAGATACAGGGTACTGAGTTTGGATGATCAGCCATGATCTCATCGAATGGCGGAGCAGGCTCGAGGGGCCGAATGGCCTACTCCTGCTCCTATCTTCTATGTTTCTATGTGCAGCACTCCCTCAGTACTGCACTGGGAGTGTCAGCCTGGATTTTGTGGTCAAGTCTCTGGGGTGAGGTTTGTAACCCACAGCTCTACTGACTCAGAGGTGAGAGTGCTACCCACTGGGCCACGGCTGAATCATCCCCTTTGAGCAGACACGCAGATCCTTG
Organism: Squalus acanthias; assembly: GCA_030390025.1. Classification (NCBI taxonomy): domain Eukaryota; kingdom Metazoa; phylum Chordata; class Chondrichthyes; order Squaliformes; family Squalidae; genus Squalus; species Squalus acanthias. The sequence goes on along the minus strand of CM059427.1, from coordinate 104,986,276 downwards.
GAATGGGCTGCCATGGAAACGGAAGACTGTGTAAATAGCCCAGTCTTTATGACTGATGGGATAGTCGGCCTTTGTTTGAAATATTTGCCTTACAGGCCGAACACTGCTAAGCCGCATTTAACTTTTGTGCTTCTGTTACGAAAGAAAGGACACCTTTCGATTGCCTGTGTGGGAACCTACGAGATTCCCGTCAATTCTGGCTCTGCTTCTCGCTGCTGGAAGGAATGATTCTCATCTCAAAATCATGTCTGCCTTGCTCTACTCTGCTTCCATTTATGGTCATCAATCTCCGTCAATCTGTTCCAGTAACTTCTTGTTCCTTTTCCTCTTAGCTTCAGGAACGTTTACACTGTGTTTGGGGTGGAGAGCAGCGAAGGAGAGTTTCTAAAATTCCAATATTTTGTAATACCTTTCTATTCATGTGGAATGTCTGTGCAGCTTGAACCAGCAGGGCCCAAGGGGAAACATTCACTTGCACGTGGAGCAGGTGCAGAGGAGATTTACTAGAATGGTACCAGGGATGAGGGACTTCAGTTCAGTGGAGAGACTGGAGAAGCTGGGATTGTTCTCCTTAGAGCAGAGAAGGTGAAGTGGAGATTTGATGGAGGTGTTCAAAATCATGAAGGGTTTTGATAGAGTAAATAAGGAGAAACTGTTTCCACTGGCAGGAGGGATGGTAACGAGAGGACACAGATTTAAGATAATTGGCAAAAGAACCAGAGGGGAGATGAGGAGACACTTTTTTATGCAGCAAGTAATTATGATCTGGAATGCACGGCCTGAAAGGGCGGTGGAAGCAGATTCAATAGTAACTTTCAAAGAGGAATTGGATATTTCCTTGAAAAGGAAAAAAATTGCAGGGCTGTGGGTAAAGAGCAGGGGAGTGGGACTCACTGGATAGCTCTTTCACAGGCACGATGGGCCGAATGGTCTCCTTCTGTGCTGTAAAATTCTATGATTCTATGCTAACCATTAGTTTTGTAAACTAGCATCAGCTTTCCAATCCATATGTCAGCTTGTCAACACTTCACAAGAACCATCAACTGTTTTCACTGGGTTTGGAGGGCGCAACTGGAAGCTGTCAGAACCAATTAGATCAGATGGAAAGAAGACGGAAGGTGGATGGAATCAATTTTTTCTCCCATTGTTGCTTGTGCAGAAACCTGGAGTAGAGAATGTTTAAGATGAGCTGATGGTTTTTGAGAATCACAGTTACAGTGTGTTTTTATTTGACATTTGTCCTCCCCCAAAGAAAGTTACATACTGAAATACAGCTTTCAAAATCTTTTAATTGTCCCCAAAGGAACTTTCTGGGGCATGCCTGGCAATTGTCTTATATGGAAATATATTTTTACAAGGCCAGTTACAACTGCATTTTTGTGGTGAGGAGAAGGTTCTTTGATATAAGTATATTACCCAGTTTTATTGAGCATTCCTGTGCAATTGTCATGGTTTTGAAACTGAGAGAGGCAGAAATATTGATGAGCTTCACTTGATTTAAATAAATTACATTGAGATTTTCATATTTAAGATTTTACAGAGAACTCACAGCACAGAAACAGGCTATTCGCCTCAACTACTCCATGTGGTAGCGAGTTCCATATTGCAATCACTCTCCGAAGTTCCTACTGGATTTATTAGTGACTTTCTTATATTCATGGCCCTAAGTTTTGCTCTCCCCCACAAGTGGAAACATCTTCTCTACTAAGCTATCAAACCCCATTCGAATTTTAAAGACCTCTACCAGGTTACTATCAGCCTTCTCTTTTCCTGAGAAAAGAGCCCCAGCCTATTCAATCTTCCTATTGTTCACTAACGATGTACTGCTGTGATACGTGATGCAGACCATTGACTTGTTGGTTGGTGAAAGACACAGTGCCTGTTCTTTTTCTATAACTTAACTGTTTTTGAATTTGTTTACTTGGATGAGGCCCTTTGGAGTAACCGGGAAAAGAGCCCACTCCATCTGTAGTATGGAAGAAATATAAGGATTGACATTAATAATCAATACAATATAAGATAGTCACTAATAAATCCAATAAAGAATTCAGGAGAAACTTCTTTACCCAGAGAGTGGTGAGAATGTGGAACTCGCTGGCACAGGGAGTGGTTGAGGCGAACAGCATAGAGGCATTTAAGGGAAAGCTAGATAAGTACATGAGGGAGAAAGGAATAGAAGGATATGCTGATAGGGTGAGATGATGTATGGTGGGAGGAGGCTTGTGTGAAGCAAAAACACTGGTATGGAACAGTTGGGCCGAATGGCCTGTTTCTGTGCTGTAAATACTATGTAATTCTATCTAAGAGTTTAACGGCCAGCTCCAGACTGGCAGGTGCCTCAGAGTACAGAGTTCAGTTACAGTGGGAGTGCAGTGGGACATGAAAGGACACGACTTAAGCTGCATCTCCATCTAATATTCCATCAGTTACCGAGAAAAAAAGCAAAAGCACAAAAAAATTAATCTTTTGCAATGAATTTTTGAAGGGGGCAAGCGATTTCTATACAGGGGTGTGGGTCCTGGAGCGTTCACTCTCCCCATGAAATTTAGATTTTGTTGACACTTTTTGGTGTATTTTCCAGCACTTTGAAGTGTACTGCGATTCAGCATTGAAGTCAAAATAACCTATTCTGCAATTGTACATCCACCTCCTTTGTCATCTTGTTCTTTCCCTTTTTAATCCATTGGAGTCTGGAGGAGCCCGTTTGACAACATGAAATTATTTTTTTTTAGAAAAAGCCCACATTATAGCTTGAGACCTGCTCTGTCAGAGGGGTAATGAGTAAAACCTCAAATGATTCACAGGCAACAAACTCTGTGTCCTGGTAGCTACTTCCTACTTCTTTTTTCAGAATTTTAAATCAACCTTTTAATTTTGTTCTAAACAGCTCTCATGTTATTTCTGTATCCCGACATATAGTAAAGTGGGAGTTCAACAGTGGGAGAGAGCAATACGGAATTGAAAAATGCAGCTGTGTTTGATGTCATCTTCAGTGACAAATGTGCAATTCATAAATGTGTTATTAAAGTAATCATTTTAAACCCCTGGTATTGACAATTTACCATTTTTTTGGCTGATGGTTGGACAGTTCATGTGGGTTTTAATTGTGTGTATGCAACAAACCGATTAAAATACATATTGCCAAATGGACGTTTTGTTCGAGTTTTCAATCCCATGTGTTCTAAATTGGAGGAAGTCTGTCCCACCCCTCTGATGTAGAGGAATTGATGACTGCTTTGTGGTCTCTCAAAAATCCCACCATCCTGGCTGTCCAACAAAATGTACATTGGTATTTTTCCAAGTAATATAATATATTTGCGTTCAAAAAAAAAAGGCTACTTCACACAGTTTTTATGCTCCCTCATTGCCGAAGGTTGGACTTTCTTCTTTGTAGCTTTAGCCTGGTTCCAATCTAGATTATATAACAAAATTTGCTGGTGGTTTTGTAATCACAACCAGAAAATTTCTACCAGAATGAGACTGTCATTGTCACTGTTTAAAAGGCAGAGCTGCAAGTAAACAGAAAGAAAGAAACTTGCATTTTTGTAGCATCTTTCACAACCTCAGGACATCCCAAGGTGCTTTTCAGCCAATGAAATACTTTTGAAGTCTAGTCACTGTTGTAATGTAGAAGTTGCGGCAGACAATTGCGCACAGCAAGGTCCCACAAAACAGCAATGTGATAATGTTTTATTTAGTGATGTCGGTTGATCGATAAATGTTAACAAGGACACCGGGGCGGGGGGAACTCCCATGCTCTTCTTCAAATAGTGCCACAGGATCTTTTACCCTACCTGAGAGGGTAGACGGGTCCTCGGTTTAACTTCTCATCCGAAAGTCGGCACTTCTGACAGTGCAGCGCTCCCTCAGCACTGCACTGGAGTGTCAGCCTGGATTATGTGCTCAACTCCTTGGAGTGGGAGCAATGTCTATTGGACAATACATCAAGGCATTGCAGTATTTAAGCTTAAAGTGTCAGTTGGTAGCACTCTCAGTTCTGACCCAGAAGGTTGTGGGTTCAAACCCTACTCCAGAACTTGAAAGCACAATCTAGCCTGACATTCCCAGTGCAGTACTGAGTCAGGGGCTGTCTTTAGCTGAGACATTTAGCCTGCTCAGATGGGCACTAAAGATCCTGCGGCCCTATATGGAACATAAAACACCATTCCTCCCCCAACCAACTATCACCCAAAGAATAAAGAACTGGTCCTGCATTTCATCACAAATAGTGGGAGAGACAATGGCTACATCCACCCCCCCCCCCCCACCTCAAGGGGGCTTGGATTGTGCTCCCGAAGGGCTCCTGCTCCTGTCTGTCACACAAATGTGTGATAAAAATATAAATCAACTGTGGGCTAAGCAGCTTCAATTAGTGAGAGACGCAAAGAGGGCCCGAGCCAAGGAGAAAGCTAAAAACCGCAGGTATTAAAGGTCAAGGATATGTTGCTAAATTGCCCCATAATCTGAACTGTACCTGCACTGGTGTCAGCTGTGGCTCAGTGGGTAGCACACTCACCTCTGTATCATGGAGGCCGTGGGTTCAAGTCCCCACTCCAGAAACATGAACACAAAATCTAGGCTGACACCCCAGTGCAGCACTGTTGGAAGGTGCTGTTTTTCAGATGAGACGTTAAACCGAGGCACCCTCTGCTCTCTGGTAAACATAAAAGATCCCAAGGCACTATTTCAAAGAAGAGCAGGGGAGTTTGTCCTTTGCCAATATTTATCCCTCAACCAACATAACTAAAACAGATTATCTGATCATTATCACATTGCTGTTTGTGGGATCTTGCTGTGTGCTAAATAGCTGCCACATTTGCAGCGGACTTCGAAGTAATTCACTCCGCGAGAGGTGGTATATAAACGTAAGTCTTTCTTTAAAATAATCGACAAACTCCACCAAAACTGTTCCTTACAGAACGAGATCAAAAGATTCGTCGAGGAATTGGCCAGATCTGCCACATCAAGCAGTCACAGTCTACACTTGTGTGCAGAGGGAATTTTCGAGCGTTGGGATTTTGGAACTTCAGTTGGGAGCCACAGGAATGAAGATGACTGGACGATGATTGCACAATAGGGAGTGCTGAAAACCAAAAATAGAAAGGGAACCAAAACGCAAACAGACACCAAAGATTAAATACTTTATCTGGACTGGAAAAACAATGCACAATAAAAAAAGAACCTTTAATAACACAGGATGTGATGTCGTTTTTCTCTGTGGAAACTATGATTATCCGTCCAACCACAAAGAAAAATAAACAACTCAAAACGACTGCGATTCCTTTGAGTCCCACTATCACCAGCTATGATTTTCTTTCCTTTCGAACTCATGCCTCACAGGCAAGTGGGTGAAGATTATCTTTCCGTTCACACATTGCAATGAGGGAAAGTTAGATAGCAAATGGTGAACAAAGAGTGAGACAGACAATGGATGGACCCCCCCTCCCCACCTGGGGGCTCGGATTGTGCTCCCGAAGGGCTCCTGCTCCTGTCTGTCACACAAACGTGTGATAAAAATATAAATCAACTGTGGGCTAAGCAGCTTCAATTAGTGAGAGGTGCAAAGAGGGCCCGAGCCAAGGAGAAAGCTAAAAACTGCAGGTGGTAAAGGTCAAGAATATGTTGCTAAATTGCCCCAAGATCTGAACTGTACCAAGGGGAGATACCCCTGCTGGTATCAGCCGTAGCTCAGTGGTTGCACTCTCGCCTCTGAGGTCAGAAGGTTGTGGGTTCACAGTCCCACTCCAGAGACTTTGAGCACAAAAACAAGGCTGACACTCTAGTGCAGTGCTGAGGGAGTGCTGCACTGTCGGAGGTGCCCTCTTCTTGGATGAGACGTTAAAAGGAGGCCCCGTCTGCCCTCAGAAGAACAGGGGAGTTCTCCCTGGTGTCCTGGCCAATATTTATCCCTCAAACACCATCACTAAAAACAGATTAGCTGGTCATTATCACATTGTTTTTTGTGGGATCTTGCTGTACGCAAATTGTCTACCACGTTTCCTACATTACAACAGTAACTATACTTCAAAAGTACTTCATTGGCTGTAAAGCATCTTGGGGCATTCTGAGGTCGTGAAAGGCGCTGTATAAATACAAGTTCTTTCTTTATCTCAGTCACTTTGCGCCCTGTTGCTGTATTCTCGAACACGGGTGTCCCGGTGGGTCACATAGGCCTGTACCCAGGAGCCTTGCGGACCACATACAACGTTTAAATCCACCATCCCAGTAATTTGAGTATGTGTGAAGCGACTGAGACTAATGGAGCTAACTGTTCCAATTCATCCACCAGTCAGGTGACTGCACTAAGAACGGTCATTTCCAAACCTCCAGGCCCACAAAGTTATTGAACCGAGTATGGAAGCAGCTCAGTGTAGAAGACAGTTGTGTGGCCTGAACTGAAATGAATGGTTGAGCACTAAAGCCTGTTTATTGACCAGTTAACTCTTTAACTGGAGCTGTTTTCACATGTACCGACTGGGCTGGTTTTACTGAGTGCTGATTAAGTACTGGTAGCTGGGTGTGATTTTGATTGGCTTTTATGAAAGTGGTTTGAAATGGCAGAATGTGATGTTTTTGAGTGGATTTAAGTAGATTGCACAAGTGAGGGGTCAACAGAGCGAGAAGGTAGGTGAGACAGAGTTGAGCTTGGCTTGAACACTGAATGAGGTATTGAAGTGCAGGTGGTTTGAAGCTACTTCTGTGTCCACTAGTGTGAACCAAAGAGTGGAAACTGTTGCTATGTAGAACTATCATGAAGTGAAAATTTCTGGAAACCACAAGCTCTGCGACAACCACAGGTGCAAGAAGTATTTCCAGGTGGACTTGCTTGGGCTGAGAGTTACTGAGCTTGAGAAACACTTAGAGACAGTCTTCTCAATGAAGGGGGGGGGGAGGGAAGGAGTTGCTTGGGATGTCCATTGCAGAAGGTGCCAGGGTAAGGAACATAATGGAATGGGTAGAGAAGATTCTGGAAAGGGAGAGTGAGCGGCCTGATTTTGACATTCATGCTGGAACCATGGACACAAGGAAGAACAGGATGGTGGACCTGCTAATGGGGTTTGAGGAGTTAGATATTGGGTTAAAAAGCTGACCACTGGGTTAGAATCATCAGGATTACTCACAGGCCATGCACTAGGCAGATTAGGGAGAGGTAGATTAGCCATGTTAACATCTGGCTAGATCGATGGTACAGAAGGGAGGGCTTCAGATTTCTAACATGTTGAGATGAATTTTGAGATCAGGGTGGGAGGGGGAAATTTTAAATCACATTAAGGAGGAGGTAAGAATAAATATAGTGTGGTCTAACCAAGGTTCTATATAACTTCTCTGCTTTTCAATTCTACTCCTCTAGAAATGAACCCCAATGCTTTGTTTGCACTTTTTGTAGCCTTGTTAACTTACGTCACAACTTTTAGTGATGTGTATCTGTACTCCTTTGCTCCTCTACCCCATTTAGACTCTTACTTTCCAAGAAGTATGTGGCCTCCTTATTCCTCCTACCAAATTGCACCACCTCATGCTTATCTGTATTGTAATTCATTTGCCAATTACACGCCCATTCTGTAAGTTTATTAATGTCTTCCTGTATATTGTCACAGTCCTCCTCTGTATTAACTACACCCCCCAATTTGGTGTAATTTGCAAATTTTGAAATTGTACTTCCAATTCCCCAGTCCAAATGGTTTATATAAATGGTGAACTGCAGTGGTCCTTGTGGAACACCACTTCCCGCTGCCCACCAGTCTGAGTCCTACTCTCTACCCTACTGCAATTATATAGCCATGATGTGGAGATGCCGGTGTTGGACTGGGGTGGACAAATGTGAGAAGTCGCACAACACCAGGTTATAGTCCAACAGCTTTATTTGAAATCACAAGCTTTCGGAGCGCTGCTCCTTCGTCAGGTGAAGTGAAGAGATGCATATGCATCTCTTCACTTCACCTGACAAAGGAGCAGCGCTCCGAAAGCTTGTGATTTCAAATAAAGCTGTTGGACTATAACCTGGTGTTGTGCGACTTCTTGCAATTATACAGGGCCTTGGTGAGACAACATCTGGAGTACTGTGTACAGTTTTGGTCTCCTTATCAAGGAAGGATATACTTGCCTTAGAGGGAGTGCAACAAAGGTTCACCAGACTGATTCCTGGGATGGGGGGGATTGTCCTATGAGGAGAAATTGAGTGAACTAGGCCTATATTCCCTAGAGTTTAGAAGAATGAGAGGGGAATCTCATTGAAACATATAAAATTCTTAAGGGGCTTGAAAGGGTAGATGCTGAGAGGATGTTTCCCCTGGCTGGGGAGTCTAGAACGAGGGGTCACAGTCTCAGAATAAGGGGTCAGCCATATTGGACTGTGATGAGGAGAAATTTCTTCACTCAAAGGGTTGTGAATCTTTGGAATTTTCTACCCTAGAGGGCTGTGAATGCAGTCGTTGAGTATATTCAAGACAGAGATCAACAGATTTTTGGATACTAAGGGAATCAAGGGATATGGGGATAATACGGGAAGGTGGGAGATGAGGTAGAAGATCAACCATGATCTTATTGAATGGCGGAGCAGGCTCGAAGGGCTGAATGGCCTGCTCCATGCTCCTTTTTCTTATGTTCTCTGTTGTGTAGCCAGCTTGCTATCCATTCTGCTACTTGCCCCCTGACTCCACATGTCATGGGTCTACTATGCGATACCTGCTGTTGGAGCATTGAGACAAACTTGGTTTCTGATGGGGCAAGACTGACAAATAAATGTTTCAGGAGAGATGGAGAAGAGGGGAAGGAAAGAGAGGAGGGATAGTCTTATTAAATGTCTGATGACGGCCATAGAAAGGAATGTTCTCATTGACTGACTGATGTTGAGAGTCTGTCTTGGTAGAGGCCAGAAATAATAAGGAATCTGTTACTGTGTTAGAAGTATTTTACAGAATAACGGGACAGAAATTGAGCATGAAATTTGTAATCCATCTCTGCAGGAATACGAGTTGCAATTAACTGTCCTCAGGTGGACTGGATTAAGTCAAAAGTTTGCGGTTAAAATGGGGAGGAGTTGTTCGAATGTATTCAGGAGTGCTTCACGATGCATGTCCAACAGGGATGTAAGAAGGGCCAAATCTGGCTCGGGATAATGAAGAAGGGCAAAGTGAGTGATGCGAAGGTAGGAAAACAGTTGGGGAGCAGTGGTGACCATTGCAATTTTCAGGTCTGCGTTAGATATTCTTTCAGATTAAGTATCACTGGCCTCTCCCATAAGCAGACCCCACTTCTCTTGTGATTAGTAGCTTACTTTCCTGCCTAATATCTAGCTGCGTGATGGTGTGACCTGGGAATGTAACAGTAAGACTCCCTTGCTACATGGACTGCATATCATCATTCTCTGTACGTGTCTCTTGTGTGTATTTCTCCAAGTTTTTGAAGGATGGACTAATTAAATGCAACAGCGACGACACTTCAAAAGTACTTCATTGCCTGTAAAGCGCGTTGGGACGTCCTGAGGTCGTAAAAGGCTCTATAGAGATGTGTGTCTTTTTTTTAGTCTTGTTTATGATTCTAGGAAAAAGAAATTCCCCAAAAGTGGAATATGCAAATGATACAGAATTAATAGGGGAAAACAAAGGAAAGCAATCTGGGTCTTTGTTGAATAAAGAAATCAGCCAGCGTTCACGCTGCTCACAGAGCAAACTGGTATTCAGGTGGAGCATTAACGTGCTTCCTTTTGCTTAGCTCTGCTGGTAATGTGGTAATGTAGACTTGTATAAGGCTTTTTGGGAGTGACTCCACCCCCCCCCCACTTCCTCTACCTTGAGGCTGCCTGCACCAGACACAATGCTCCTGCTCAAAGGGCAGCTGATCCCGGGGGGTGGGGGTAACCGGTTTCTCCAAAAGGGCAAGGGATTCTCCTGGAAAATGACAATACTGCGCTATGGAACCAGTCCGGGGGGGGGGGAATATCTCCATTGCCCACATGGCCAGTCTACCCCTGGTATTAAGACACTGATGATGGCGCTTGTTCTCGCCTCTCGCTACCTGTGGAGAAGCCCATGGCCTCCAGTGTGTCCCTCGTACTCGAGGATGATGGTGACAATAAAGGGAGCATTGGCCCATGGCGGACGGGTGCGTTGAACACTATGCAGGCCGATACGTGATATACATTATCTACCATGAGCCTCAAAATGAAAAATTTGCATTTATATAGCACATTTCACGACCTCAGGATGTCCCAAAGATTTTTAGTCAATGATGTACTTTTGAAGTGTTGTCACTTGTAATGTAGGAAACACAGCAGTCAGTTTGCGCACAGCAAGGTCCCACAAACAACAAAGTGATAACGACCAGATAATGTGTTTTAGTGATGTTGGTTGAGGGATAATTATTGGCCAGGACACCAGGGAGAACGCCCCTGCTCTTCTTCAAAATAGTGCCGTGGGATCTTTTATGTCCATTTGAAAGACGGCACCTCCGACAGTGCAGTACTGCACTGAAGTGTCAGACTAGATTTTGTGCTCAAGCCTCTGGAGTGGGACTTGAACCCTCGACCTCCTGACTCAGTGGTGAGTGTGCTGCCCACTGAGCCGTGCGGACACCATAAACCTCACACAACCTCGTCCTGTGAAGTGCCTCGGGATGTTTTACTACATTAAAGGTGATATATAAAATGCAAGTTAATGTTGTTGAGCAGGAGACACCTGCTGACTTAAGACAACAGCAGTCACTACACGATAGCAAAATACTGCAGATGCTGGAAATCCGAAATAACAACAGAAAACGCTGGAAAAACTCAGCAGGCCAGGCAGCATCCGTGGAGAGAGAAAGAGAGTTGACGTTTCAGGTCGATGACCTTTCATCAGAACTGGGAAGAGCTGGAAATCAAATAGATTTAAGGCCAGGGTAAAGCTGGGAAAAGGGGGAGGGGATAAAGGAACAAAGGAGGAGATGAAGAGACATTAAGAGACATTAAGAGATATGCAAGGCTAGAGGTGGTGTTAATGTGACAGATTAAGGCTGAATGAAGTGTGAAATCTACTGGCAGAATGAAGGACAGCTGCCAGCTTCTAGGAGGAAAAAAAAGGTGGGGGGGACAAATAAAAGGGTGGATAAAATAAAATATAAATGTGATTGGAGCTGAGGTTATGATCTAAAATTGTTGAACTCGATATTGAGTCACTACATCCTGGTGAGCAGATTTGCTTTTTCCTTTCTTATGCCAGTGACCCATGTTTGGATCAGTTGGGAGTCGCGTCGTGGCCAAGGCCACTTCACCCAGCCATTTCCCACAGGCAATATTCCACTTCCCCTGCAGTCTGGGGCCTGCTCTCAGCAAGTGCCTCCCCGAGGTGGGTTACTTATCATAGAAAAATAGCAGGAGTAGGCCATTCGGCCCTTCGAGCCTGCTCTGCCATTGAATATGGTCATGGCTGATCCTCTATCTCAATACCATATTCCCGCACTCTCCCCATACACCTTGATGCACCTTGTGTCCAGAAATCTATCTATCTCCTTCTTAAATATATTCAGTTACTTGGCCTCCACAGCCTTCTGTGGTAGAGAATTCCACAGGTTCACCACCCTCTGAGTGAAGACATTTCTCCTCATCTCAGTCCTAAATGTCCTACCCCGTATCCTGAGACTGTGACCTCTCGTTCTAGAGCCCCCAGCCAGGGGAAACATCCTCCCTGCATCCAGTCTGTCTAGCCCTGTCAAGTACATTGGAAAGGACTGATCTCAGTTGGTAGTTCTGAGGGGGTGAAATGGGTGGAACGTGCCTCTTTTGAACCCGTTGCTGTAATGTTGTATTGCGACAGAGGCTGGTGCTGTTCTCGGCTCAAACACAAGAGGCTTGGCAAGAGCACTGGGCCTTGTTTTCCTGTAGCCTTGGTGCAGGGCGCCACCTGGTGGCTCTGACTGATTATCTGGAAACTGTGGGCCAACCTCGCTTCATATAACTTGCATTTACAAATGCAGGTTGTTGTTGAACCCTGCTGTAGTCCTGCTCTAGTCTGCTCTCTGTAATACAATCCAGCTCATTTTTAAATCCCTAACTTGCACCCTATTTTATCCTAGAATCTATTATTTATTTTTAAAACAGGAAAAGAGATATTAAATTCAGCAATTGCACTTAGAGCAGAAAAGGTTAAGAGGAGATTCAATAGAGATGTTCATAATTATGGAGAGTTTTGATAGAGTAAATAAGGAGAAACTGTTTACACTGGCAGGAGGGTCGGTAACCAGAGGGCACAGATTTAAGATAATTGGCAAAAGAACCAGAGGGGAGATGAGGAGAAATGGTTTTACGCAGTGAGTTGTTGTGATCTGGAATGCACTGCCTGAAAGCGTGGTGGAAGCAGATTCAATAGTAATTTTCAGAAGGGAATTGGATAAATACTTGAAAAGGAAAGGATTGCAGGGACTATGGCGAAAGAGCAGGGGAGTGGGACTGACTGGATTGCTCTTCCAAAGAGCTGGCACAGGCACGATGGGCCGAATGGCCTCCTTCTGTGCTGTACAATTCTATGAGTCATCGGTTGGCAGTCAGCTAAGTGCAGGATTTAGACAAAATCCGACAGCAACCCAATAAAGAGGGGTTTGTTTTTTGAGCGACTTCACATCCTTAGGATGAGTTGTTAAACCGAGATCCTGTCTGTTTAGGTGGATGATTTTGTTTTTATTTAAAAGGGTAAAGGTGGGTTGGTATTCTGGATGGATGAGATTGAATGAGCCGAGAGGCCTCCATCTCTCTAACTACAAGCAACTATTGGTGAAGAGCCATTGGCCTCTGCAAAATACCAAAATGCTTCTGCATTTGCTCCACAATGTTAATTAAAACAGCAACAAAATGTAAATGACAGAAAATAGAGAGCATCTTCACTATGCTGGGTTCTGTGATTGAGAATTTTAATTGCATGATTCCTTTACTGAAATCGGCATGCTACTTTAGAGGTTTTTAAGGAGCTCACCTTAATGATGGATGATTGGAAACTTTTGTCTGGTGGCCTGTTTCTATTGGAAGTGGAAGTGCTGCACTGCAGCCTCTGCACGTTACATAGGGGGACAGTGCCACTTGGTGGCAGGGAATTGTATTGCATCAGAGAAATTTTGCAGCGATTAAAAGAACATTTCTACAGCACCTTTAACCTTTAAAAAAAAGACCCAAGTCTCCTCACGAAGCGTAATTAGACTGTGCTGACCCAAAGGAGGAGATATTAGGAAGGCGTGCTTCAAAGCTTGGTCAAAGAGAAGGGTCTTAAAAGAAACAAAGTCTTGCATTTCTACAGTGCCTTTCATGACCTCAAGACGTCCCAAAGCGCTTTACAACCAATGAAGTACTTTTTGAAGTGTAGTCACTGTTGTAATGTGGGAAACGCAGCAGCCAAGTTGCACACAGCAAGTCCCACAGACAGCAATGTGATAATGACCAAATAATCTGTTCTTAGTGATGTTGGTTGAGGGATAAATAATGTCCAGGACACCGGGGAGAATTCCCCAGCTCTTCTTCCAAATAGTGCCGTGGAATCTTTCACGTCCTCTTTTGCATCCGATTTCCTTCGCCCCCCCACCATTGGAGGCCCTGCCTTCAGCTGTCTAGGGACGAAGCCCTGGAATTTCTTCTGTAACCTCTCCGCCTCTCTTTCCTGCTTTAAGACATTCCTTAAAACCTACCTCTTTTACCTGTCCTAATATCTCATGTGGCTTGGTGTCAAATTTTGTCTGATAACGCTCCCGTGAAGCGCCTTGGGACATTTTACTACGTTAAAAGCGCTATATAGATACAAGTTGTTGTTAAGGAGGAGGAGCAGGGGGACTGTTAACGTACCAACGTGACTTGTTATATTTTTTTCTTCACAGCAAGTTTTTATTTGTACATCCAAACAAAGATCATTTATCACACTATATACAGATATTACATACAGTGTTTATACACATATTACATAGTTTGTACACAAGAAAAATATACATAAAAATGTAAACTTTTGTATACAAAAAATACCTTAAACAAATTAAACAAGGACAATAACAAAAGGTGACTAATTTAATTATTAGCTCGCCCTATCGTTTAAAAACAGAAATACAGTACATTCATTGAGTATAAGAAATTTGAGCCACCTCTTCTGTTTCTCAATGTTGAAGCAGTTTGTAGGACTGTTGTGTTTTTCCACGGGCTGCATTCTTTTTTTTTGCCATGAAGTCCCTGATACTCAAACCAATTGTGGGGCTGGGATGAGAACGATAACAGGAGGCGGGAGGGTGAAATTTAAATCTGGGCACTTTGAGGCAAAAGCCAGTTATAGTCAGGAGGGGATGGTGGGGGGAGGGGGAACTCCTGAATTTCTCAGATACACTTTATGTAGATTTTAGGCATATTTCTATGAAATTAACCATTTCTGACTTTGTGAAAAGTCAATGACTCTGTGTAAAAACTACCCCCCTTCCCAAAAACGTAGAGTGCCTAGGGGCTTTGAGTGCTTTAAAAGCTCGTTGCCCTATTATACGCGTAATAAAACAGGCAGGTACAATGCATGAAATGGAGCCTAAAACCACCGATCCCTGCTACCATGAAATCATTTAAAATACGGTTCCTTCGGAGAGAGACAGAGAGCAAGTGAGAGAGAGAGATAGACAGAGACACAGAGAGACACACACAGAAAGAGACCAGCATCACTTTTAGTAGAATATCCCCCCACCCCTTGGTTTTATTTAAACAAAAATTAATTTCAAGTGCTTTAACTTCTACATAATTGAAAGGAAAAGAAACACAAATAAATCTCCCTGGATCTGTGACAGAGGAGGATCTGAAAAAGGTGCCGAGGGGGTGGGGGCTATACCTGGCGTGGGGCGTGCTCATCAGTATAACTGCGGTTCAGCGGGTTATACAAAGGCAGCCTAACACTTGGGTTTCCCGAATGGGCTCCTGACATCAGGGGGATAGGAGGTACTGGGAATCAAAAAGCTGTTGTGATTTTTTTAAGAAAGGGACCTGCTCGCTACAAATAGGAGTTTCAAAAAGACTATTTGACTAGACAATCGTTCGATCTCTTCGCAAGGAAAGCTACTTTCCTGGTGATTCACTTTAGAAAGGTGTGGGTTATAGATAACACCTCTTGTCCAAGCAACACAGCACCCTGCAGCCCACTCAACACGTGTTCTTAAAATAAAACACACTCTTATTTTGGGGGTCACTTACAAATTGCATTAAAAAATGGAAACATTTTAACTGGTGTTTTAATTAATATAATAAAGATATTACTGATGCCTTTGTTGCCTGTCTGGCTTATCTTAAAAACCACATGACCAGCATGAGTCATATCCAACTTCTATTCACAAGCCACCCCTTCAGTGTTCCACATGGCCATTACTCTACACAATATTGAAGCCTTACAGAAACCGGATTTCAATTCCATGGGTTCAAACGGATGCTCCTGAATGGAAGGACCCAAGTCAGAAAATTGGATTGGGGGCAGGGCTCACATGGCACAAATGGAGGAGAATCTTTTGCGTGCACACACACACACACACAGATGCCAAGGTACCTCACCCAAACGTACTGCAGTCAAGACTGGCAGACGCACAGCAAGATTATAAAAAGTGGGCTCAGGGCCTCCAACTCATTACAATCGCTCTGGGCAGAATGTGGGCTGACTCCAAGAGACAAAATCTCAGGGCCCGACAAGGTATCAGACTAAAAAAAAAGTTTTAAATCCCTCTGCAGTTCTACCACACATTGGGGTGAGCAGAGGGTAGGGGCTCAAAAGGGGACAAATGTCACACAATCCAGGCCGGTCCTCTCACAATGAACTGGCGTTTTTACTAATTAAAAAAACTCCATACACACATATCAGTTTGGTTGAGTCTGTTGCAAGTTTAAAAAAAAAATATTTGCACAGGTTTTATAAAATTCAACTTGTGTTATGGTCACTACATGCCTTTGAATCACAAAAGCAGCGTCAGGAAGTGTCAGAGCTGTGACTTACTGAGCAAACAGTACAGCAGCATAGTGCGTGTATACGATGTACAGTGCATGGCTGGGAAAGAGATATACAATAACAACACAGACTACCTGTTCTTCTAACTTGAAGTGCCTACACCTTATCTACAGCTTTTGCCATCCGGGTTAGTAATTTAAAACAAATAGAAGCTAGCATCTTTTGTGCTAATAATTCGGTACGTCACAAAAAAATCCCACAAATCTGCACATCCCATTGTTTAAAAAAAATGTCAGCTTCTGTGTTTGTGTATTGTCCCCGCCTACTTCTCACACCATCTTTGAATGCTAGGGAGCCATTTTTGTCCCTCCAAACCACTAAATAGATGGCATGAAAAATATTTCTCTCGTTACTAACTCTCCTCTCCACCCATTTTCTTAGAAACCTGAGAACAAAAGAGGAAATAGGATGTTGGGTGGCTTTATGTTTCTGTTGAACGTACAAGCAAGCATAACCGACAGACCTTCACCCCCTCCCCCCTTTAAAAAATAAGATTTTATAATTTTTTTTATATATGAAAATTAAAAATCTGCCAATCGGCATCACTTGTTTCAAACTTTGCAAAGCTCTTAACAAGGATTTCCTTGGGAAATCAATAAATATATAATTAGAGAAAGCAATGGCTGTCCTTCTGTTGATTAAAAGACAATCTAATCTGGGAGGAATGAACAGGTAGTTTATGTACAGAATGATGGGCGCCAAGATTGCTGTCTCCCTATTTTACGTGGGTTATTAAAAGGCTGCATATAGTGCTACCACAAATCCTGGCCAGAATGGAGATGATTGGGTAATTCCCCCGTCAATCACCACTGTAAGTGACTGGGATTGATTTTACCCACATAATTTGTATTATGAAATTATCCTCCACTCAGTGCATTTTGCTGGCGAAATAATCCTGCTTTTATCGGGAGACTTTGCTGTAGTTTTGATCATGAGTTCTGTTTGCCATAGTTTGTAGAGACTGTTTAAATAGACTCTGTTTGCTGGAAAATAGACTGTCCATTGTCAGTCCCGCCTCGTCTCCAACTCATTGGCTGACACAGTGGTGTCAATACTTACTCCGTTTTTACGTATACACTATGATGCCCTTGGGAAGAAAGGGTATAGTTAGTTTTGGATAAATGATGCTAATCGTGGCCATCGCAACTCTCTGTCTCTGAAGCTTGGCGACAACTAAAGAGGACTAAAAACTGGATGTAATTAACTGGAAATTTATCAACTGATGATCCGCCTTTACCACCACGGTCTGTGTTCATTCGTTTCCCCTATCCCAAAGCTGTATGTTACAGAAGTGTCAGAGACAGCCGTCAACTGTGGGCCTACCTATCCATGCTAATCTGGGCCAGCACTTGTTCAAAGACACTCCAAGGCCAGGCGAACCACAGGGAGAGTAAAGGACTTTCAAAACAAACGGTGAGTTTGTGACAACAGTAACTTTACACGACAATGAATACTGAACACCCACTGCAAAAATCAGGAGACTTTACAACTGCACACTGATACCCCTCTCCGTGTTCAGCTACCCAGCAAACACTGGCAAAAACAGCATTATTGGAAGCTCCTTTTTTTTTTTTTTACTGCCCCTCTGAATTACTCCAGGTCAGGTTTAGATGCTGGGTAAAAGTTTCCGTCACACTGATTTCGCAAGCTTCTTCAGCTCATGTATAGCATGGCTGGGATGCTGTTTAAAGCTCCTTAGATTCTGCCCAACTACTGATTTCCACAACTGGCATAGTGGTGGTGGCTTTGTTAGTCTTTGCAGAGCAGACCAAACTACATTAGTGTGACACTCTCACTTTCCACACCAGCCTACCTTGTGGTCTCTCTTAGTTGGGCTGTTATTTCACTTAGACCCCTAAAAGCCATCGTAGATAGGGGACTTTCATCCCATCGACCTGAGCTCCGTCTTAAAGTGAAGGTGAATATATAAACCTACTGCAGTATCACATTCCACAGAGTGGGCACCAATGTTCCCTCTAATTTTTTTTTGGGCCACGTGTCTCCTTGAACGGGCTGCGTGGGCCCTTCAAAATTCCGCACATGCGTGGTTTTTCTATTTAAAAGCCAGCTCACTGCTGCACGGGCCATTCAGAGCGCTGCACATTGGTGGGCACCCTTATACCCTTTATCTGACTAAGTCCGATCTCAGGTCTTGAAGGTGAAAGGTTACTGCCTAACCTCCTGCCCTTTCCACCATCTTTGTACTGTTCCCTAAAGTCAAAGGTTCTGTGTCGCAAACCTGCTCACAGATTGTGCGATGTGCGCTCGAGATCCTTGTGCTTTGACAAGCAAGCTCTAGATTGTGATTTATAATAAACGTGATCAGAAAAATAAGTTTAGAGGGGACATCGCTCCATAGCAGAGTTCAGCAGTGCTTACCGAAGTTCCTTACCAAAGATGATGGCAAAAGCTGTTCTCGGTCTACTGAAGACTTGGTATGGGCCTGTCTTCCAACGTACTTCTCTCCAATGTACGTCCTGGGGTAAAAGATATTCTTGTTAAGCTGTGCGGCCGCGCAGTGGTCTGGAGGTCCCATGCAGCTGGCTCACCAGCTTTTAAATGCAAAAACCACACATGCAGGGAAATTTGAATGGGCCACGCAGCCCGTTAAAGGGGCCGCGCACCCAAAAAAATATTAAAGGGAACATTGAACCCAGTTCCACCATTTTGCTTTGAATGGAATTGGGAATTCCCAACCCAACCAAACATCTTAATGCCTTTGAGTTGACCTTCAAACTATCCAAACTGGGCACTGATGCAATCAGTCTCAAGCAGCCGTTAACGTACGATTCATTGCTTATAATAAATTTGTTTCACTCTCAAATGGAAATGACTTACTTTATTCTAGGCCTTGCACCTTTGGTGGAACAGATCACCAGCCGCTCAAAACCACCAACCTTCCTCAGCTCTTTCTAACCTTTCGATGCAGAATACACCGGCCAAGACAAGAGTAGGCGTGTTCTACAGGCAAAAGGAAGTTTACAGTGTTATGTGCCCCACCTCAAGTGGTCTCACACAAGACTGCCCAGGGTAATTGGTCCACCTAATGTTCAGCTAGGCTGTACCACAGACAGCTTACAATCTAAGAGATAACACTTATGTTGCCATGTTAGTTTCTTCATTATAAAGAATGCCTGAACGTCATCAATTGAAGACCAATTCTTACTTCACCTGTAATCTCGGTAGAAGACTCAAACCAGAGGGACAGCTAGATACTGCCGTTTATGCCACTAGTGCACAAGACACCATAATAAACCACTCTCAAGATGAATTACTCAAGGTATACACAACCTTCCCTGATGGCGAGATCTTGACTATTTAATACAATATATTCTTTAGAGTATAATATACGGGGAGCATTTGGTTAGAGGCCATCTACCCTCGGTTATTGGGGACATAGGCTTCTACATGGATAGCATTCTGTGCAATCAAGTGCTGCCCAAGAGGTAATCGAAATAATATGACCGACAATGCAAACTAACTGAATATTCAACAGCTGAAGACACTAGGTGGGACAGCAAAGGTAAATGCAGAGCACTATTTTAAGCTAAACCACGGTGCCCAGGACAAGGGGTCGGACTGGTAAAAGGCAAACTCAGGACTGATATCTCTTATTCACCAAAAGTGGTCAATACCAGGAATGGTCTTCTGGGTAGGGTGGCGTAGGCAAAAGCTCTGGCATCATTTAGACACAGTAATTGGGGTGTTGTAGATTTCTATGGAAGGTAGGGCGAGATGGCCTGACCAGCCTCATCCAGACTTATCCTTGTGATCTTGTATTGCTCTGTAGCTCTTTCAACTCAATAATTCCCTGTAAATGCTATGTGCCAATTCAATGAAAATAGGGTTTTGCGAGGCAGGTGCACATGTTGATGGCAGTTGACAGTTGGGGTGGATTCATGTACGTTTAGTGATCTGGTTGACCGAGTAAGGAGATGGAGACATTGGGGCTATCAAGCTTCTGCTGGCCCTGCACACTGTTCATGGAAGTAGGAGGGGAAACCAAAGGGACTAAACGAGTCGCTTCTACACGAAGAAAAAACAAAATAGCCCAACACAACACGACAAAAACATACAGGTGACTAAAGTGGACTCACTTTGGGGTAGTCCAGCCGTTACAAACCCTGGTGAAAAAGATTTTTTTAAATTACAATCATTTCAGTATTAAATACATCTCAATACAGTAATATTTGTTTAAAAAGAAAGGGAAGTAGACCCTGCCCATCCCGCTACTTTGGTATAAATCTGAAGGTAGTAGGATCACTGCTGAAAGCAAAATGTTGCATTGCCAACGTGCTTAAGTTTACAGAAGAACAATGTGTCTGGTGCGCCTCTCTCATCCCCCCCAAACATGGAGAGCACAGTTACCTCTTATATTAACAACAGAGGACAAGTGTGACCACCAGACCGGCCTGCGTGTATTGCACATCCCAAGTAAATCTCTCTCATGCACAAGTGACAGCAGCGATGGCGGGGGGGGGGGGGGGCAGGTGCGTTTATCCCAAGACAGCTGCAACTTGGCTCAAAGCTCTCAAAAGACATGCAGCTTCCCCCTCATTTTGCAAACAGCTTCCAATGTGACCAGACCTGTATTGGTGAGTACTGAACAATAAGTACTTGCGTTACACACATACATATGTGGCAGATGCCCAAAACTGTTAATGTTGGCACCAGCTCATTGGTACTAATGGTTCCTGCACAGCTCACTACCCTAGGTAGACACGCGATAGCCATGGATACATTCCAGTTAAGCCAGACAACACTAGTAACTGGTTCTTTCCTGGCCAAGAGACTAGCTAATTAACAGTAATGACTGTAAGGGAGGGCCATGTAACACAGTGACTGCACCCAGTGTCAGGTAATGTATTGTGCAAATATTATTAAAAAAAATACCCTTACTGTTAACCAGTATGCCTTATTGACACTAACGCTCATCTGGATCAAGGCTTAGTGAACAGCCACTGTGGATTAACTCCCAGACTCTAAATCCAGTTCATTTATCAGAACTGATGGCCCATTCAGTGGATCAAGTGCGAGCAGGGAAAGAAAGGGAAATTATTATTATTTTTTTTTTTACAAAGTAGGACACTTCCAGAATCAATTCAGATCAATCTCCTTCGGAATCTTGATCCAAAATGGTTTGGAGACTCACGCTGCGCAATGCAAAACAAGCTAATTGGGATCCCTTTTCACTGCAAGTGCTCCATTTCTTTAGTTCTAAATCTGTAAATGTTGCATTAAAAAAAACCAAAGCTACAGTGCAGCAAGAAACATGCTCCAAACATTCCTTCTCCCTCTCCCAGGTACCTGAAACTTAGTCCCCAACTTAAAGAAAATGAGATGGCAATTCAAATGTGTGTTGATTTTTTAAGTAAAATGATGAAGATTAAGACAGGGCATCTCTTTCCTGTTGATCTACTGTGTGAGGTGCATCCAAAATACATTCTGAGCTATCCTAGAAATCCAGATTAAAATGGCATGGAGTAATTTAAGATCCCAGTTCATTCAAGGACAATCCGTGGACATGGTGAGAAATGGCACAGGCCAAGCAGCTATTTAACCGATTTACTTTAAGAGATGCCTCTCTGATAATTAGCTGGAACAGTGGTGTTCGCTGACCAAGGCCTTTGCGGTGGTTCTTGGTCCAAGACTTTGTGCAGACAATCGATAATCCCACGACAGGCCGCACATCACTGGGCCCCAAAGCACCACTCCCATCTGCTCCATAGCAATGGTAGTCAATGAAGTCAAGAAGGGCGATTTAAAAACAAAATTTAAGACCATGGCGATCTACCCAAAGCATCTGGCGTACAACGATGGCCATAACCTACGACATTGCACAGAAGTTTCCAAAGATAACCCTTACCCAAACACTTGCTCTCACCATCACCCTGCAGCAATCTATCCAAACTAATACAACTGTACCACAAACAGAGAACACAGTGTCAGTCACCAAAACCACACCACGCCCAATTGGAATATATTAGTATTCCATTGTTTTCAACAGCAGCCAGCGCTGGGATTAATGATTTAAACGTTACTGGCCACTTAACATTTCACTTGAACTTTGAGGAGAGGAAATGTGTCTCAAAATGTTTTTAAAAATACATCTTTTGGTAAAACAAGAGTAACTAAGTCAATGGGCTAGAACAAACTATGACAGGGACGATAGGCCAGGAGTGGAGGGATTTGTGCAGCCAAGAGTCCAGGGATGGAGGGATTTGTGCAGCCAAGAGTCCAGGGATGGAGGATGGAGGGATTTGTGCAGCCAAGAGTCCAGGGATGGAGGGATTTGTGCAGCCAGAGGTCCAGGGGTGGAGGGATTTGTGCAGCCAAGGGTCCAGGGGTGGAGGGATTTGTGCAGCCAAGGGTCCAGGGGTGGAGGGATTTATGCAGCCAAGGGTCCAGGGGTGGAGGGATTTATGCAGCCAAGAGTCCAGGGGTGGAGGGATTTGTGCAGCCAAGGGTCCAGGGGTGGAGGGATTTGCACATCACATAGTCTGGGATCGAGGGATACACACACCAGGGGCTCAGGGTGGAGGGATACACACACCAGGGGGTTAAGGGTGGAAGCTTGTGAGTTGCTTTATTTTTCAGTCAACATAGCTGAAAAGGATTCCTGTGAAATGCTGGATCTGTTATCGTTTTGTGGATCATTACATGAAGGTTGCCTCCCCGGTCACCAAATGCACAGGACTAACACAGCACATGCTGTCCTCAGCATCAGGTCAGGCAGGAGCATCATGTCTGCAACAAACCACAATACAAACCAGGTTGCACTGGCCCCCGTTCTGCCGTCAGTTGACAAATGAAATCCAATACCCTGCTCCCGAGTTTCAAACATGATTCTCTTTTGCACCATCCCCTCTTTCAAAACTCTAAGGCCACTCACTCTCGACGGCCAGCAGAAAGTCCCGTAATCTCCTGATTCTATAAAGCAACAGGGCTAGCTGGACAGAGCTACTCCCCCACTGACCAAATGGTGGAGATCTACTCCCTTCAATGCAAATCTGACACAATGCATTATTAAAATAGATATCACTCTATTTAAACCACCAACACACAATATTGAAGCACTTCATTTATGGCAATCAATTAAGTAAATTACCAATATATAATTAGATCTTATATTCCATGATGAGAGGACATCAGGTTTACCAAGCACTGGGTGTTCAAATTAAAATGGAACATTGGGAGTGCATGATTTGTTTTTTTTAAAAAGGGGGGTGGGGTGTATGTATAGTATACTGCGATAGCCCTTCCACAAGGCATAGCTGCTAATGGGTCTGCTCTACACTTAATGTGCAACAAGCTCACCTTTTATTAAAAAAAAGATATCAGTCTTAACTTGGAATCCTATGCACCTTCTTCGAGATAGACCAGGGGGATGGTTCTTCAACGTGCACTCTGGCTGTTCCTCGTCTCGGCAAGCAAAGTTTCATAGAAACTTTTGTCCTGTCTTACAATTTTCACCTTTTAAGTTATTGTGAGAAATTATGGGGAACTCTGGAAATTTACAAGAACATGGCGCTTTGGAACTGGGCGGCGCAGTAACAGCCGAGTGTCTGACGGGGGCGCTGCAGAGATTAGCACAGCAGCACCGGCATCAGGAGGGTGATGGTACTGCAGCTTGTAAAGTGATTTTGAAAGATGCAAATAGATGCACTTTGTGTATTATATACAATATATATTTGTGTGTGTGCGTGCGCATTGTGTGATTAAGTTAAAATGTTAAAACTGGGGTAACCTCATTGAAGCATATTATTTAAAAACTCTACAGGAGGCACAAGAGTGTAGCCCGTTGGATATATTTTTATACACATTCAGACCTTTTCTGTCATAAATAAAGTTCTTTCTCTAAAAAAATTGAACATATTTGGCATTATAAGACACTGGATGCATTGCAGTAGACACGGTGGGTGGCACACTTGAGCTGCCTTTATATTGCGCCACACGCGTGCCAGCTTGTTTTTGCAGGTCTTGGGGCAATACAATAAACAGCTAAACTCGAGGAGCCAAGGATGAGCAGTCCCAGACCGCACGTGAACTAGCCATTATGAGTGTCGGGTGTCAAAAGTGCTAGACCAGTTTAAGAGCGAATCTGGATCCCGCGTGCTTAAGGCGCTTTGATGCAGATTATGTTCCAATGGCATCTCGAGACCCCTGCTTTACAAGAGTCCCAAGAGTACCTGTCAGAGTCAGCAGGAAAAATACATGCCCTCCCCTTCCTACCAGGCCTCGAAAAGGCCTCACAATCTCTCTGCTGCCCCAATCACCAATAATAAAAATGAAGGGAGACTCTCCTGTCCCCTCCATTCCCCCGCCCCCAGCTAATTAAAATGGAACAAAAGCTTCAGCGATCAATTTGTAACCGAGTGACTGTTTAAGCCTAAGACTTGCGATTTAGCCGAGCGCAACTGCTTCTGCCGAATTCGGCAGCGCCTCTTGTGGAAGTAGGTTCAAAACGGAGGCCAAAGGGATTGATGCTGTTACTACTCAGGTGCTGGTCACTCGATAAACATATTCTGTGCACCACTGCTGGTGTTATGGGCAGGGATAGTGGCCCGGGATTGAAGGGAGAGAGAGCCAGGGAGGAGAAGGCAGAGGAAGGGTAGGGGGAAAAAAAAGGTGCGATGCTCAGGTAGGCGGGCAAAATATCACTTAATCATGGCTTTGAACCTAGGAGTTGGAGCCGATGTAAATATTACATTTTTAAAACGTGCCCTGAAGTGTCCTTGCAGTCTGAAATGATTTCCTTGTTAGTAGTCCACGCACAGAAGACTTTAGACCGAGTTTTAGGATTGTATTTTAGCAAATAAATGACAAGTTAGTTCTGTCATCTCGCTCAAGAATCTCACAGCAACTTTGGGTCATGTATGCGCAGAGACCGTGGGCACCTGATCCAGAATCTATATTGTGTCTTGTGTGTGTGTTCTTTTTTATATAAAAAGCCTCAATGAGCCAAACATCTACCTTTGAGTTTGATATTTAACAGTGCGCCATTAATGGTTTTATAGATAAGTAAAGTCGTCATAAAATGTACTAATGTATTTACATAAAAAATATACTCAAACTGAATGTATTACGCTCTTTTAGCCCTGAAAAGGAAGGGGGCAAAGTGTCACCAATCCCCCTTTTCAAAAAGCACACAAGGCCCTGGCATGGTGGAAAGGAAGTCACCTGAACTCATAGCGGCTGCTTGACGAAGTACCCGGGTGAGCAACGGCGACGTCCAATAGAAGGTTGGCAGAGGATCAGGTCTGCCCTCCAACTTTGCCGCGGTTTGGCTGCCGATTCACTTTAAAAAGCTGATCGCGACAGAGATGCCAGTGATGGAGGGGGTTTTACAAATGTCGGGGTGGGGAGAGCAGGGTGCAAGAAAGTCCGACGAGAAAAACCCGCCAAAACGAGTTACCGGGTGTACAAAGTGACTTGGATCTGTCGTTTAAAAACAAATCAGAACAGAATCACTACAAAAGGCAGATCAAACCTTTTTCTTTTGGAGGCGGGAAGCGAATGAGCGGGTTGAGGAGAGAAAAATTTAACAATAATGAGCAAAAATAAAGGGGACGGCAATCACTGGCATCTCTGCCTGGTTACGAGTTACTTTCTCCCAAAGCCTGCTTCCCGAGCTGTTTTCCCCCTCCACCCTTACACGAGAAGGTTTTAAAAAAACTAGATGATGCCCTTTAAACCCCAAGACACTGTAGAAAAATCAGGGGAGCATCTCGACTCTCGCTTGCAAGCCAAGAAACAGGTGGCCTCTTCGTACAGTAATCCGCGCAGACTCATGGCGGAGTGCTAAACGGAGCTGTGACATTGTTCGTGCTCGCGGCGGCGGCGGCGGCAGCGGTTACGGAGAAGCCCGTGGGGGGCGCGATGGAGCTGTGGGTGGGCTGAACGTCCTTGGGGATGCCGCTGTGGGAGGTCAGCTGGGGGCCGAAGGCGGCGCTGAACTGGGGGAGCTGCTGCTTGGCGGGGTTGGAGGTCGGCAGGTCGGGGGGCGAGGAGGGTCCCAGGGCGGCGACACTGCCGCTGAAGCCAGCCTGGGTCAGGCCCGGGAGGAGGACGGCGCTGCTGGGCGTGGCAGTGGAGAAGGCTGTGTGGGTGGAGGGCGAGTGAGGCGTGGACAGAGGGGTGGAGAGGGAGGTGGAAAGCAGGTGACCCTCAGGCCCGGACGAGATCAGGCCACTGAAGGCGGCCGGGTCGCTCAGGCTGATGGTGCCCCATTGGGGCCGGGGGTTGACCAACTGGGCTGGCAGGATGTGGGCAGGCAGCAGCGTCACTTCCGGGGGGAAGGGGGCGGCCAAGCTGTCCCCGGGGTAGGGTGGGGGGGTGACGTTGTCGCTGTAGGGCGACGGGACGTGCTCGCTGCTGTACGGGGACGAGCGTGAGTGCTCGCTGCCATAGTGTGGTCGGGGCGAGATCAGGTCCTCGGCTTTGCCCAGCAGGTGGGTCCTGGGTGAGGTGCGGCTGACGTCGCCCCGGAGGCTGTGGAAATGGGACGGGTAGGCCCGCTCCCCGAGCCCGCTCTGGTTTGCCAGGGCAGCAGAGGCCAGGCCCACGGCCGAAGGGGAAGGGTAGGTGCCCTGAGCCTGACTCCCCAGGGAGCCAGCTGGGCTGGACAGTGCCGACGGGTGATGGAGGAGGTTCTCGTCCAGCTCCAGGCTGGAGAAGTTCTCTGTGGAGATGCGCCCGTTGAGGAGGTCTCCCAGTTCGTTGTTGACAACTCTGCTGAGGGCTGGCATTCCTGCGGCAGCAGCAGCAACAAACACGCCCATCCCTCTGCCCGACAGCTCCTGGTCGCCGTCGCCATCCGTGTGCGCCAGCTCACCGATGGAACTCAGACACTCCAGTGAGGCGGCGTACGACGTCACCGCCTCCAGCGCCCGCTCCAGCTCCTCCGCTTCCTCCGTCGTTGGGAGGAGCTCGCCATTTTTACCTAGAGGAGGGCGGCAAGAGCAAAAAGGGCATCACTTTACTGCAGAAAAGTTTTTACGCACGACACAGAACGTTAATAAGAGATTTCCTTTGTAAATCCAACATGTCGTTGTGTGGAGTTACTGGGTTACAGATTCTCCCGTGATTCCTCACATTGGTGAGACTTCGCTCTTCCTCTTAAATTAACCCTGTACCCAGTGTTATACAGTGACAGACCTGTATCCACCAGTACTGTACCCGTTATACAGTGACAGACTAGTACCCACCAGTACTGTACCCCAGTGTTATACAGTGACAGACCTGTACCCACCAGTACTGTACCCCAGTGTTATACAGTGACAGACCTGTACCCACCAGTACTGTACCCAGTGTTATACAGGGACAGACCTGTACGCACCAGTACTGTACCACAGTGTTATACAGTGACAGACCTGTACCCACCAGTACTGTACCCCAGTGTTATACAGTGACAGACCTGTATCCACCAGTACTGTACCCAGTGTTATACAGTGAAAGACCTTACCCACCAGTACTGTACCCAGTGTTTACAGTGACAGACCTGTACCCACCATTACTGTACCCAGTGTTATACAGTGACAGACCTGTACCCACCAGTACTGTACCCCATGTTACAGTAGACTGACCAGACCTGTTGCCACCAGTGTTAGTGACTGTCAGGACCACCCGTACTGTCCATGTTACATTGACAGACCTGTACCCACCAGTACTGTACCCAGTGTTATACAGTGACAGACCTGTAGCCACCAGTACTGTACCAGTGTTATACAGTGACAGACCTGTACCCACCAGTACTGTAACCCAGTGTTAGTGACAGACCTGTAGCCACCAGTACTGTAACCCAGTGTTATACAGTGACAGACCTGTACCCACCAGTACTGTACCACAGTGTTATAGTGACAGGCCTGTACCCACCAGCACTGTACCCCAGTGTTATACAGTGACAGACCTGTACCCACCAGTACTGTACCACAGTGTTATACAGTGACAGACCTGTACCCACCAGTACTGTACCCCAGTGTTATAGTGACAGGCCTGTACCCACCAGTACTGTACCCGAGTATTATACAGTGACAGACCTGTACCCACCAGTACTGTACCACAGTGTTATAGTGACAGACTAGTACCCACCAGTGCTGTACCCGTGTTATACAGTGACAGACTAGTAACCACCAGTACTGTACCCCAGTGTTATACAGTGACAGACCTGTACCCACCAGTACTGTACCCCAGTGTTATACAGTGACAGACCTGTACCCACCAGTACTGTACCCCAGTGTTATACAGTGACAGACCTGTACCCACCAGTACTGTACCCAGTGTTATACAGTGACAGACCTGTACCCACCAGTACTGTACCCCAGTGTTATACAGTGACAGACCTGTACCCACCAGTACTGTACCCCAGTGTTATACAGGGACAGACCTGTACCCACCAGTACTGTACCCCAGTGTTATACAGTGACAGACCTGTACCCACCAGTACTGTACCACAGTGTTATACAGTGACAGACCTGTACCCACCAGTACTGTACCACAGTGTTATACAGTGACTGACCTGTACCCACCAGTACTGTACCCGTGTTATACAGGGACAGACCTGCACCCACCAGTACTGTACCCCAGTGTTATACAGTGACAGACTGGCTGGTCTGCCCTCCGCCACAATCATGTTAACCTCAGCTCATTCAAAACGCTGCAGCCCTTTTGCTATCTCACATCAAGTCCTGCTCACCCATCACCCCTGTGCTCGCTGACCTACATTGGCTCCCAGTCTCCAACACCGCGCAATTTAAAATGTTCTCATCCTTGTGCCCAAATCCCTTCATGGTTTTGCGCTCCCTACCTCTGTAACCTCCGCCAGCCCGACAACTCTGCCATCTAGAACCTTCTTTAAACCCCATCCACCTTTGCACCTCTTCCTCTGTGTATAAGAACCTCCTTAAAACAAACCTCTACAATCAAGCTGGGTCTCCCCTCCTGATATCTCCTCTTTGGTTTCGTGACTCTCTTGATCATGAGGCCTGGGAGATTTTAACTCCGGGACCCTCATTTACATGCCCTGACGCTGACCCCTAAACAGATGATCTGTTCAATATTTCATTCCTGTGCACAAATTGGCTTTTGCGTTTCCTACAAGTGACTACACTTCAAAAAGAAGTATTTAATTGACTGTAAAGCGCTTTGGGACGTCCTGAGGCCATGAAAGGCACTATATAAATGCACGTCTGTCTTTCTTTTTTTAATCTCATTGTGGTTTGTGGGATCTTGCTGGTCAGTTTTTTCTCTTTCCCCCCCTTTTGTTCTCCTGCCCACTGCTGGCGGGAAGGATGTCAGGGCTGACGGGCGGTAGTCAAAATTGGTGGTGGAGAGGGCAACAGGTCGCTGACCCACAGAAACGCCCCCCCGGTAAGGTAAGTAAGGATTTGGAGGGGTGGGGGTCGGCAAGTCTGTGATTGGGCTGGGGGAAGCACGGGCCAGATAAGGCCCAAGCATCCTTGTGGAGCCAGCAGAAGCAGGAGTGCCCTTCCTGGCCCACGAGGAACCTCTAAAAAGATTATCTTCTGCACTTGTCCATGATATTTTAATAATCTACGTATATGGACCTCTAAGTCTCTTTGGATCTCCACTTTTTTGAGCATTTCACCATTAAGAAGTACTCTGCTCTATCCTTTTTAGGTGCAAAGTGGATGACCTCGCACTTGCCTACACTGAAATCCATTTGCCACAGTTTTGTCCATTCACTTCCCCCTCGCAGTTCTCCACTGAAGACAACATCAAGCGCAGACTTCCATATTTAACAGATTGTTAAACTCAGAGACGTTTCTTATTTACTGCTGCACTTTAAGTTCCCTCTTTTAGGAATCTTCCTCCTCCCTCCCCCACTCTTCGACCAAGAGAGAGACGTGCATTTCTATAGCACCTTTCATGACTTCAGGACGTCCCAACCGCTTTACAGCCAATGAAGTACTTTTGAAGTGTAGTCACTGTTGTAATGTAGGAAATGCGGCAGCCAATTTGCGCACAGCAAGCTCCCATAAGCAGCAATGAGATAAATAACCAGATAATCTGTTTTAGCGAGGGATAAATATTGGCCAGGACACCGGGGAAATAGTGCCTTGGCATCTTTCACATCCACCTGAGAAGCACTTTCGTTGGAATATCACCTTCAAAGAGGTCAAAGTCCTGCAAGTCGTCAGGCAATCGTTGAAGAACCTCTGCCAACTCTTCTTGATTTAGTTCCAGGTCATTTGGCATATCGGTGATCTCATTGGTGATGTCATCAGGGATTTCATCAGCACTGAGTTCTGGAGTCGAAGAATGCCTGTAATCAAAGAGGACAGGGGTTAGAGGTCAATTTAGGTAGTGTGGAGTCCTGGGTAAACATGGTCTCCTGAAGGGATGAACAAACTTGATGGAACAGACGCTCAAGTTCAAAAGAAGTGGTAACAGAAGAAAATGGGATTCAAAAATCACTCCAGTATATATCTAACTGCTTCTGACCTTTATGCACCTCTATGAGGTTCGTGTTATAGGCCTCAGTGCTGTAAGGAAAATGTCGCATTATCTACCACAGCCCACTCCCTTCGCCCCACCATTGGCGACCGTGCTTTCAGCCGTCTATGCCCTATCCTCTGGAATTCCCTCCCTAAACCTCTCCGCCGCTCTCCCCTCCTTTAAGACGTTCATTAAAACCTACCTCTTTGATCAAGCTTTTGGTCACCTGTCCCAGTATCTTCTTATGTGGCTCGGTGTCAGATTTTGTCTGATTATGCCCCTTGGGATGTTTTTCTATGTTAAAGGTGCTCCACAAGAGTGTAATCAGACAAATCAACTTCCACATAAATGAATACTCTGCCACCCAACAGGGAAAACCTCCCAAACTCTATCCCGTCAAAGAATATATACCATCTAAGGGCAATTTTGAACAGTTACTCTTCCTTATTTGTCATATGAAAAAGAGCTTCAACCATAGGGCACCTTACCAAGTAAAAGGAAGATTTTGCACTTGTATAGCGCCTTTCACGACCTCAAGACGTTCCAAAGTGCGTTACAGCCAATCAAGTACTTTTTAGAAGTGCAGTCACTGTTGTATTGTAGGAAATGCTGCAGCCAATTTATGCACAGCAAGCTCCCACAAACAGCAATATGATAAATGACCAGGTAATCTGTCTTAGTGATGATGGTGAAGGAAAAATATTGGCCGGGACACCAGGGAGAACTCGCCTGCTCTTCTTCAAAATAGTGTTGTGGGATCTTTTACATCCATCTGAGAGGGCAGACGGGGCCTCAGTTTAACGTCTCATCCAAAAGATGGTACCTCTGACAGTGCAGCACTCACTCAGCACTGCACTGGTGTGTCAGCCTAGATCATGTGCTGAAGTCTCTGGAGCTGGACTTGAACCCACAACCTACTGACTCAAGAGACGAGAGTGCTATCCACTGAGCCACAGCTAACACCCAAATGTATTCAGCTCTCCTAATGCCCCAAAGGGTAAATGGCCATTCCAGTGGTGTACCAGAACAGAGAGACAAGGAGGTCCCAGGTTCAATTTCTGAGTTAGCCGATTCCTGCAAGGGCACGTCAATCGACCTAGATTCCCAGTCCTGATAGGTACCCACCGACTCCTTAGCGATGGTGCCTTCCACAGCCAATCAACCTAACAACACAAGACTCACCACTTAGGTAAGGTACCAGGAGGTTATTGACACCCGTGAAATCAACTCAACAAGAGCTAGCACCTTCAGTCGTGGCAGGGGAACAATTCAACATCTGATTTCTGAAGTGCAGAATAAACTGTAGACAATGAGACAGTGGAATACCTCCTATAACTCAGTGAGAAACTAGAGCGACCCTTGTGTGGTCATAGACTAAGCCACAATTCCCAGCGGTACAATTAGTTTATATCATTTTTATTTTTAAATGTTATTTTCCCCAAAAGGAACAATAGCGAGGAGAAGGTGCAAACCACCGTTGCTCTCTTGCACTGTCTGCAGGAAATCAGCCAGCCATACTGTTTGTGCTTACCTAACATGTGAGGCTGAAACGGACACACCAAGACTGGCAGGCATTGATAGGTTGCCCTGGGGCACTGCTGGAGGAATGGGTTTCTGAGGCCTCCGCGGGCCTCTCCGCCGCTTCTTCTTGTGTTTTTTGGTAAGTGCTGGAGGCTTGGTTTTCTTTCTGGGTTTCCTCTGTTGCTGGACTTTCCGGTTGCTGTCCCCGCGCAAGAAGTTATCCTGAAACAAAACAGAGCCGTGAAATAAGCCTGGAAAGGAGACGGTGCAAAAAAACCCTCAGCACACAGAAGGTGGGCCTGCACAGGTCACTTCTTATACTCAGAGAAGAGAGGGCGAGACAGAGGGAGAGAGAGACAGAGGGACAGAGAGGGAGAGAGAGGGAGGAGAGAGAGGGAGAGGGGGAGAGGGAGAGAGGGAGAGAGGAGAGAGAGAGAGAGAGAGAGAGAGAGAGAGAGAGAGAG